>OY979766.1:38714023-39314023 GCA_963855975.1 Andrena chrysosceles | reverse complement strand
CCTCCTTGCGGGGGTCTTGACGTCCACAAGAAACACTTCTCGAGCAAGAGACTTCCTCTAGTCGACGAACGGCCCATCTCGACTAAACGACTCCATTCTTCGGGGCTCTCTCTCTGTCTCTCGGGGGTTTGGCGATCCTGCGACGGTATACGCCCTCGAACTCCCTCCGTCGCGACTTCGCACTCGGCCATCCTGCGACGATGTTCGCCCTCGAACTCCCTTCGTCGCAGCTCAGCAACTCAGCGCTCTCCAGGCGCCTCCACGTTGCTTCGGTGGTGCCGCACTCCTGGGGGCGCCGCTCGCCAGCAACACAACTGCATGGATCCCTGGCCGCCACCCAGAGCCACACACCCACTAAACTTTGGTGCGGTCCATGCACTCCTGAACGTCCCTGCGTCCCTGCCGGACTCACATCCCCGCCACCAACACTTCGACGCTCCCTCTACAGCGTCCTAACCGGCCTCTTATGGTGGTGATCCCCCGAATCCGACGAGCCCCTCGATTCTTCTTGCAGCTTCAAGTCAAATCGGCATTGCTGAACGTTGTTTCTGGATGGCGTTCGACGACTCACGGAAAACCGTTCTCTCCGTCTCAGGAGAAGTTGAAATGTCAATGTCAAAACGTCAATGTGTCAACACGTCAATGTGTCAAAACGTCAACGTTGTTCTATACTCGCGACAGAGCCAAATTCAGTGCGTAGTCATTTCTATTTGACGTCCACTTGTATTACATTTTAACGGCAACAGTCCCTTGCCGTTTTCTACATTACCCAACGAGCTGTTCCTCCAAAAATCTGGATCCCCTTTCGTAGGTCGGCTTCCCCAGCTTCCAGAGCCGACCCAGCAATGTCCTCCGGAGCTCCTTTCTTTTCGGCAGCTTCCTCGCCGAAGCCTCGCAGTCGCTCCGTTGTCGGCGGGCCTCGATCGCCGTCGACGTTGCTCCTATGGCTGTCCCTCGACGTCGGCGGACCTTGTCCGCCGTCGCTCCCACGTATGTCCCTCGATGTCGGCGGGCCTCAGCCGCCGTCGCCGCCGTTCCTTCTGCGGCTGTCCCCCGTTGTCCTGCCGCAGGCTGGATCGTACGCAACGGCTCCTTGCGTATCGCACGCAACAGCTCCTTGCGTCTCGTACACGACAGCTCCTTCCGTCTGCCACGCAACGGCTCCTCGCGTATCGCACGCGACAGCTCCTTGCGTTTCTTCGGGATTCGTGGCCACGGATCCCACTTCTGGCACCAATGTTGTGCCGGGGTGTTTCCATCGTCGACCACCCCGACGCAAAGGAGTAGAATGATACGCGGGAACATACACGACATGTCTATGTTTGGGTATACAGAGTAATGACAGTATAACCCGCACGTCCGAACGCTACGGCGTCGTCCTGATAGTCTTCTCGAAGGGGGTTGATCCTCTTCTGTCTTTCGCTACGAGCACCAGCAGGCTATGCACGGGCCTATACCCGGTGCTCACAACAATACAGAGTGCGCGACGGACATCCTCTTTAGAATGTTCTAGAAGGGCACCGGCCCAGATACTCCACTTCCGTGTCTGCCTCGTGAGAGTAAAGGTAAAAAGTAAAACCTTGTGTCCAGAACAATTCTGTGATAAGAATCCTTAATATCTGAAACGATCTCAAACTTATATACTTTCTTGTACGAACAAGTGTTAACGTTTATACAGCAACCGCTGTGTTTCATTTAAATATATTACGTCCTGTTTCATTTATTGAAAGTGCTTTTATTTAACGACCCGAAGACGAGCACGTGGAAATTCCAATATCCCAACAAACGCAATATTAAGTTATAACCCGAATAGTTCTGACTCAATTTATTCAACCTAATTATCACTGGAAGAAGCTGGAGGCCGACACCAAGGGCGAACGTGAGCAGAGCGCATTAGCGCTCCACGGGCAGCGAACCCATCTGCATCCGGACTTCAAAATCCCTGCTACAACACGTAACATAGGCATGCGGGTTCGAAACGAGCAGGGGATGTTTGAACTCAGAAGGCGCACGAGAACCTTGGATTGCATTCAGTAATTTTAAAAACTACAGTTAGGCCAGGCGAGGATAATAAATAGCTTAACTTTCCCTTCCACATCTGCGTGCCAAATTTCGTCGAGCGGGCAGCTGCTTGTATCGTAAAATCACTTAAAACTCTGTCCTCCCTTTCTCTATAATTGCCGATGTCCTGTTACAGTAAAAACTCGGCTCGGGAGAAACTGAAAGTCATAAAGCCATAAACTTTGTGCCGGCGACGTCGTCTTGACCCCGAGGGTTGCGCTTACCTACCTGTCAGAAATGTATGTACTGTACGCAGCCTATGTAAAAGTATGTAAACGAAAAGCGTGCCTCGACCACCAGCCGAGAGTGGAGGGAAGCGCGAAGGAAGGGCCAAGGACGGAGAGATGGCTGAAGGACAACCCCCTAACGAAGCTTGAGGGACAACACCACCTTGATTGGACGAAAGGATCCAGGGAAGGAGTCGGAAGAACGCGCCGAAATTGGAGGAGTAGGGCGCTCGGAGGTGACAAGCGAGGAGCAGTGATGCCAGAATCGTGGGACGTGGAACAGAACGCTTACCCCCACTATGACCTACCGTCGTCTCCCACTATGGCCTACCGTCGTCCCCCACTTTCTTCCCACCGCACTGCACACAAGCATATTTTTACTCCTGTCCGTGTGAGCTGCTTGTTGGGCTGCCGTGCACACGGACAAGGGTAGGGATATGCTTGTGTGCAGTGTGATGGAAAGAAAGTGGGGGACGACGGTAGGCCATAGTGGGAGACGACGGTAGGTCATAGTGGGGGTAAGCGTTCTGTCCCACGTCCCACGATTCTGGCATCACTGGCGAGGAGTTAATTTGTAAGAAGTCAGAGCTATCTTGTCAGCAGAGTAGCGAACAGTTTACGTGATGTAACAATATATATATATTCAAAAGTTCATGAGAGTTAAATCATTTGAACTACCCGCGCAAACTCGCGAGCTGAGTGCTTTCAGCGCTCCTCGGGCACGGACCCACTTTCCTAATAAAATACCCACGAAATCGCGCAACATTTTATAGCGAATTCGGGAGACCCGCACTGGCCGCACTGAGTGCGAGTTTTCTCGCTTCCAATTGGCTAAAAATCGCACTCAGTGCGGCCAGTGCAGGTCTCCCGAATTCGCTATTAGTAATACATGGTTTTACAGTTGTTTGCGACGGTTGAACATGATCCGTGGTACTAATGAAAGCAGGTTTAAGTCTGTCTACGGAAATATTAATCCTTTTGCCATCTAGCATGATAGTGTATACCAGCTCATTTAACCTCTCTACAATTTCAAATGGTCCAGTATAGGGTGGTTGCAAAGGGCGTCGAATTTGATCATCTCTGACAAAGACATGAGATGCGACTTCTAAATCTTTATGTGCAAAAGGTATACGCTTATTATGATTGCCCTAGGTTGTGCTCGTAAGGATCTAACTCTATTTCTAATTTCATGAATCAACATCTGTGGTTCCACAGAAAAATCTACGTCTTCAAAAAATTTGCCTGGAATGCGCAAGGGTGATCCAAATAACATCTCAGCAGTGGAACATTTAATGTCTTCTTTAAAGTAAGTGCGAAGGCCTTACAGTACTAAAGGTAATTTATCCACCCAATCGGTTCCAGAACTAACGCACATAATAGCGGTCTTCAAGGATCGGTGCCACCTTTCAATAATGCCATTGGACTGAGGATGGTAAGCTGTCGTACGAGTCTTAGCACAACCCAAAAAATTTGTAAGGCTTTTAAATAATTCTCTTTCAAATTGACGACCTTGATCTGTAGTGATGACTATTGGAAATGGGTTATTTAAACAAATAAGACTATTTATATTTTATATTTAGTTTTATTATGTGACCAGGAAAGAATGTCCTTTTATCAGTAAATACTGAACAGAAGTGAGCTCTTCTTTGACAACGGATTGTTTTCTGCCGTTGTCCGGTCTTGTAAGAAAAGACGTTCTACAGACGCATGATTATCTTTTACTACATTCAGGTTTCCCTGAATGATAAATCACTTTTACCTTTTTAATAATAATAATAATAATCCAACACGTCCCCTCAAAAATGAATTAATCATTCTCAGACAAACAAACAATCACTATACGTAAAACGAAATTTAATACAAAAGAACATTTCTTTCCTTTCCGTCCCCTGGGAAAATACACATGGCCCAACATTTGTTGCACAGGATTAGGGAAACCCAGGAAAACCTAATCAGACCATATTAACTTCTTATTATTTACAATTGATAGATAATTATGTATCTGACGAATATAAACTGATAAGCTTTGTGTGTATGGAATATTAATTTATTTAATGAATAGTATAAGCTTTAAAAGTAATTGTAAAGGCGCCTTTATGTGAATTAATCACCTGACACACTCTGCCTTAGAATCATACAATATCAAAGCTTTACAAACATTTCTTGTAACAATTAAATTTTGTTCTGACCTTTCTCTTTACAAAAGCTGACAAAGAAAAGAGAGTGTGAGTCATTCTCATACATGTGCAGCATACCTCATGCACCAACCACACGCAAGGCACACATTCGACCAATCACGAGCAAAAGCGCGATTAGCATACACATTCAAACATACAGTAAAATAATTACATCTCAACACTCCTCCTTAATTATTTTACTCCTAAGATTTTCAAAACTTTTACGCGATAATGCTTTGGTCATAATGTCTGCAAGTTGATGTGCACTCTTGACATGTTGTAATTGTATGGTTGATCCAATATGCTGCTGAATGAATTTTCTTGATATTTCAATATGTTTCTTCCCTTTTGTGATCTTACCTTCATGAGTATTCTGCAGCATGTGGATTGCTGACTGATTGTCGATATAAAGTGTCGTTGGCTTACCAATGTCCAACTGATTCAATTCACTTGCGAGTCTTCGTATCCAGCATATATCATCAATGGCAGATACTGCAGCTCGATACTCTGCTTCAGCAGTCGACTTGGCAACAGTGAGTTGCTTTTGAGTAAACCAGACTGCAGGGCCTCCTCATAATAATAAAACTGCACTGGTTGACTGTCTAGTCATCAAATCACCACCATAGTCTGAATCGCTATACGCAGTCAATTTCGTATTACCATAAAAAAAGATTCCATACGTAATAGTACCTTTTATATACTGGAAAACACGTTTTACCGTTTTCCAATGACTATTCATAGGTTTATTGTTAAATCTGCTGAGATAATTTACAGAAAAACTAATATCAGGACGTGATATAGTGGCCAAATAAAGTAAGCTACCAACAGCTTCACGATATGGCTCTGACTCTTCCAACGGTGTATCGTTCATAAATTTTTCTGGTTCAGTTACCATTCCACGTTCAATGGGTGTATTTACGTAATTGCAGTCATCAAATTTAAATCGTTCTAAAATCCTTTCTGCATACTTGCACTGACTTACAAAAATTCCAGTCTGCGTGAGTTCAATTTTCATTCCAAGATACGACAACATATTTTCTTTTCCAACATCATATGTTATTTGAAATTTTCCATTCAGTTTTCTCAGAACTTCAACCATAGCATTTCCATTCTTTCCAACCATCAAGCCATCATCCACATGCAATACTATTATTTATTTATTTATTTTCACATGAACGGGACAATACCCATTTATAAACGAAGATGATGAAAAAGACGCAGAGTAGAGACACACCATTCACAATAACATTAACAACGGCAACCCGAACCGGGACAGAAGAAACAATGTTAAAGTGAGGCAAAGATGTAACTGAATATAAATATCAAATATGCAATATAAACTATAGATTTACAAATTTACAAACTGCAAAGATATAAAAATAAAAATATAAAAATATAAAGTATATAAAATATAACAAATACAACAAACATACAAAATATAAAATTAAAAGGTACAACACATGAGCCCTATATAACATTTTTCAACGTCGCTCTATAAACAGTAGCTTTAAACACAGGAAGTGACCCATGGAACAAATCGATCTCGGTCCTAAACTGATTAGCCAGGTTAGAGATCCTGTAAAAAGGGTCGGCTTGACCAAATCTAGAAATATATAGGGGCGGTCTAAATAGTTCTGCATGTCTGGTGGGCCTACTATTATTATACTTCTGTCATTATTATAGTAAACACAAGGATCATCATCTGACGGTGCAAAACCTAGACTTTTCAAAAATTCTGAAAATTTCTTGTTCCAATTTTTAGGTGCCTGCTTTAAGCCATAAAGACTCTTCTGCAATTTGCACACACGACCAGATTTATCATTAAATCCTTCTGGTTGATACATATAAATGCTTTCTTTCAACTCACCATGTAGAAAGGCGGTTTTTACATCAAAAGTCATAACTTTCATTTCTTCTGATGCTGCTATGCCGAGAATCAGGCGAATTGACATATGTCGAGCAACTGGACTGAAAACTTCAAAATAGTCCTTACCTTCCTTTTGTTCAAAACCTCTTACAACAAGTCTCGCTTTATACTTTCCATTTTCTTTCTGACATAAGACCCAGCGACAAGTCAAAGGTTTTACATTCTTTGGTTTTTCTATTAAGGACCATGTTTGCATATCCGACAATGACTTAAACTCCTCGAACATAGCTTTCTTCCAATTTTCATCTTTGAGAGCCTCTGTTACAGAGATATCATTGATCAAGGCTAAATCTGCAACATAATCTTTAAATCTCTCTGGTGGTCTCAATCTTCGACGATCTCTCAAATTTCGGTTATGAGGGATTTCAACTTCAGGATTTTCATTTTGACTTTCTGAACTACCAGAAAAGAATTCACCATCTGAATCTTCAGATGAACTTTCACTTTCAGAATCATGTTGTTCAGAAATATGCTCTTCTGAATCTTCAATTTCTAAAGATAAATCTTTATTTTCAGTCGATGGAATTTCTAATTCCGTAAAACTTTCTATTCCAGTACTTTCATCAAATATTACATTACTACAGCTGACCACATCGCGTGCAACATCAATAAATGCTCTAAAACCTGGAGAATCAGTATCATAACCAACAAAAATACCTTTCATTGACTTCTTCTCGGTTTTACCTCGCTTGTGATCTTCAATAAATACATAACATTCGCATCCGAAAGTTTTCAATTTACTGACATCTATTTTCCGTCCAAACCACAAATCAGCTGGGCTTTTACCTTTGATTGAGCTTCTACCAGTCTGATTTAATGTGAAAACCACGTAATTTACAGCTTCGCCTCACAGATTTTCATTTAATTTCGAGCGAGTATTACTGATCTTGCTGCTTCAACCACAGTTCTTATTTCTCGCTCAATACGACCATTCTGTTGAGGTGTGTAGGCAGTTGATTTGCTGTGAAAAACTCCAACACTGTCCAAAATCTGTTTCGTGTCACCATTCTTTATTTCTGTGCCATTATCTGACCTGAGCGTCTTGACTTTCTTATCAAATTGATTTTCCACCAATTTTAAAAATGATTCCAATTTGGCAGCAGCTTCATTTTTATTTTTCAGAAAATACACAGACTTGAAATGTGAGTAGTCGTCCTTGAAAAGTAGAAAATATTTAGCTCCTCCTAACGAGTAAATATCCATTTCACATAGATCTACATGAACTAGTTCCAAAATTTTGGTAGACTTCTTTGGATTTAGGGGATGTGACACCCTATGTTGCTTGCCGTAGGTGCAACCAGGACACACATAGTCATTCCAATCATCTAAGAATTTGATCCCATTTTTCTTCAATATATCTCTTACGTATATAACATTCTGATGAGCAAATTTTTCATGCCATTTCTTGATTGATATATTGACTAAACATGTTTCAGACGATCCTCGACGAAATTTCATTTTATATAAATTTCCTTCTCTTACGGCCATCGATCCGACGTCTCCATTACTATCTTTGAAAATTGACATATTTGAGTCTGTTGACTGTTTATAACCTTTATCCAATACATTGCTTACAGAAAAAAGATTAAATGGCATTTTAGGTGTATACAAGACATTTTTCAAAACTATTTCATTCCATTGCTGACCATCAAAAGCCTCAAGTTCTATATCACCTACTCCAATTCCTTCCAATTCGCTTGCATCTCCAATGACAACCATACATGGCTCTTCCAATTCGATATAATTTGTAAACCATTCTCTGTGAGAAGTCATATGTTGAGTCGCTGCACAGTCTTGATACCAACAATTTCTGAAATCTTCTTTCATTTCTTTCTCAAAATTCGCAGCTGATAAGCTCACTGTGATCATAGCCCGTTTTTTACCTTCACTGTCATCAGACTTACTATTATTCGGACTAGAACCTTTAATTTGGCATTCATTTACAAAGTGACCTTTATTTTTACAAATATTGCACCCATAAGTATTCTTACAATACTCTAGATATTTGGCACAAGGCTTACCACGGCAATTTGATTTTACGTGCCCTTTCTTTCCACATTTGAAACATTCAACAGACTTACTTTTATTATCAGAAGACTTACAATTAGTTGACTTATTTCCTTCTTTTGAAATGAAAGCGTTTTGTGAAGATAATTCACTTGAATGCCCTTCATTCAGTCGATCTTCTTCTAGTCTTAGGCGATCAAACAAATTTGTAAGAGTTCTGTCCATTCCATTCACGTTATCCCAAGCTTCACCACTCTCATCAGGTCCTGCTGGCCTTACCTCAATGCCAGTAGCTACATTGAACAATTTCTTAGATTTTAAGGTTAGGTTCAACTTGAACCGCCACGACTCATAAGTTATATTTCCTTGAGAATCTTCGGCTAAAGTTTCCATGCGACTTGACAGTATCCATCTTGACTCTTTTATAAATTTCTTATTTGGACTTTCAACAATTGCACTTCTATTCTGTTTTCAAAATCTGATGCGATATCCATACACACGTGGGCTCATGCCTGGGCCCATAACCTGATAGATAATTATGTATCTGACGAATATAAACTGATAAGCTTTGTGTGTATGGAATATTAATTTATTTAATGAATAGTATAAGCTTTAAAAGTAATTGTAAAGGCGCCTTTATGTGAAGTAATCACCTGACACACTCTGCCTTAGAATCATACAATATAAAAGCCTTACAAACATTTCTTGTAACAATTAAATTTTGTTCTGACCTTTCTCTTTCCAAAAGCTGACAAAGAAAAGAGAGTGTGAGTCATTCTCATACATGTGCAGCATACCTCATGCACCAACCACACGCAAGGCACACATTCGACCAATCACGAGCAAAAGCGCGATTAGCATACACATTCAAACATACAGTAAAATAATTACATCTCAACAACAATTATAGTTATATTTATATACGCATCAACGTAGATAGCATCATTACTCCAGACCCATCCTTATTCTGAACTCCATAAACTTAGGTGCCGGTAATGGCTTCGTCAGTACATCAGCTACCTGACTTTCTGTAGAGACAAATTTAAGTTTAATAACATTTATCTCTACTTGCTCTCTTGAAAAATGATATTTGATATCTATATGTTTAGATTTCTTGTGATTACTTGGATTGTTAGCAATACTTATGCAGCCGTTATTATCCTCATATATTATAATCGGTTTTGAAATATCTATATTAATACTAACTGCTAAGGATTTTAGCCACAAGGCTTCTCTTACAGCTTCAAAAAGTGCCATATACTCTGCTTCAGTAGATGAAGCAGCTACCGATGCTTGTCTTTTTGTTGACCAACAAATCGTGCATCGTTCAAATAATTGAAACAAATATCCTGTTGTACTTCTTCTATTATTTTCATCATGACCTCCCCAATCAGAATCAACATATCCACTTATTATTTCATTATAATTTCCTCTTACATAGTTCAATTTTATATTACTTGAACCTTTGAGATATCTCAACACTCGTTTTAAATTCTGCCAAAGTTCTTTGTTGTTCTTAATTGTATACCGACTTAAAATATTAACCGCAGTACTTAAATCGGGCCTTGTACGTATCATTATGTACATTAAACAACCAATTAAGTTTCTGCACGGCGCTTCGCACTTATCATCAGAATTTAAACCTGAATAATCTAATTTACTTGGCAGAGGTGTATTAACGGGCTTACACTCATTCATATTGAATTTTTCTAATACTCTATTTATATAAGCAGTCTGATCTAAAGTTATTGTTTCATCTTTACGTTCAACTTTTATTCTTAAAAAGAAACTAATGTCTTTCAAATCAATCATTTTAAATCTTTTCATTAAATACATTTTAAAGTTTACCATTGTTTCCATTTCTGCCGTAACAATCACAAGATCATCCACATATAGTACAACATATATATTTTTAAATATATTTCCTCTTTCCAAGATATAAATACACCGATCAACAGATGAACTTCGGAAACCCTTTTCTACGAGACTTTTCTCAAATATCTCGAACCAGCATCTTGCCGCCTGTTTTAAACCATATAATGCTTTATTTAATTTACAGACTTGGTTGCTTTTGCAGATAATGCCTTGAGGCACTTTCATATAAATGTCCTTTAATTCACCATTTAAGAATGCAGTCGTCACATCCATATGATGTATTAATAAATTAAAAAGCAACTATAAATCTAAAACTTGGTATTCTTGCAACTGGAGCAAACGTTTCATTATAGTCAGTCAAATATTCCTGACTAAAACCGCAAGCAACAAGACGCGCTTTGTATTTCGATGGGTTTCCGTGTTGATCAGTTTTAATGGTAAATATCCATTTACAGTCGACAATATTTATATCTTTAGGCCTCTTTACCAAACTCCAAGTTTTATTTAATAACAATGAGTTTATTTCACTGTTAATGGCTTGTTCCCATTGAATTTTATCTTCCCTAGTTTTAATTTCTTCATATGAATTTGGAATCTTGCTAAAACATAATTGTGCACACATAAGAAGGTCGTATTGTATATCATTCTCATTATATGATGTAGGAGGAAGTTGCTTAATCCTATCACTCCTTCTAGGCTCAGAGTTCTTTAGTATATTATGATTCTGATTTTGAGATGAAAGCTTTTTTAGAATATCCGTTTCTGTCACAGATCTATTAGATTCATTATCTAATTTTACTTCAGAACTTACTTTTGCACTCGACTTCAATACGTCTGATTTACTATTTTCAGACTTACACAACTTTTCACTTATTTCTACTGATTTTGACTGTATGTCAGATGCATCAATTTTATTATAAGTGTTTTCAACAACCCTTTCAAGTCTCATTACTGGTCGAGTTTCTAAGTAATTTGTTTCATCAACAATTACATCTCTAACTACAATAAATTTTTTGTTTTTCACATCCCACACTTTGTAACCATTCATAGCCTATTAATATACCTTTCCATGACTTTTCATCGAATTTAGTCTTCCTAACTTTATTATGCACATAAACGGTCGAACCAAAAATCTTCAAATATTTTAATTTAGGCTTCTTACCGTGCCACAATTCGAACGGTGTTTTATTTACCTTTAAAGCTTTGGATGGGGTTAAATTGATTACATATGTAGCAGTAAGCACTGCCTCTCCCCAAAACACTTTATCTAAACTAGCACCACTTATCATTGTGCGGGCTTTTTCTGTTATTGTTCTAACCATCTGTTCTGAAACACCATTCAATTGAGGAGTTCGTGGAACTGTTAGGTGGAAACTAATACCTCTTTGTACGCAATATTCTTTCATCTCTTTTGATAAATATTCTCCACCATTGTCACAATATAAATTCACAATTTCTAAATTAAAATGAGCCTTACTTTTTGCAACAAAATCTTGGAAAACAGAAAAAACATTCGACTTATAGGCGATTAAATATGTTACGCAATAGTGAGTGAACTCATCTATGAACATTACATAATAATTTTCATTATTAATTGTAGGTGGAGTGATAGGACCACAAACATCAGAATGAACAATAAACAATGGCCGCTTTAGATGACTTTTATCTTTCACCTTTTCGAATCCCTGATAACCACATCTGGGGCGCAGAGCCTGACGTCAGATCCGTAGTCATCTATGTCCGCATTAGGATACGTTCTGAGGTACAGAGCCTGACATCAGGACCCTGACGTCAGATGGGCAGCAGATTCGCATCAGATCCTGCCGTTCGCCTGACACGTATAACAGCGCCATCTGAAGGCCAGAATTACCAAACTATTCCCTACGCGTAACGCCACACGGCTGTCCCTACCCTTACATAACCATCAAGATAATTCTACAGTTTATTAAATAATTAATGCTACTTATTTTAAAAAGTATTTATTCTTTTTTTATTAATATACATGATCGGTGATTACAATTGTTACAAAATAATATAAGTAGCGCATATAAATTCAAAGAGGGACTTTCAACATTTAAATTTACAAATCCACGTCCCGTAACCACTGGTATCTAGTAGGGGCGATATCAGAAAATTTCATTCAATATTTTCGACTTCTTTTTTGTGTAAAATCATCATGTTTCCTGTTGTGTTAGCGCTGAAAACAAACACAATATTAGTATAAAATTAAACGTAACGTATGGATAAACAGGATACATGCCATACTTACTTCAACTTCATCTCCGCACAGTACACACCCTAGGCGATCATGCATGCTTCTGCGAACATTAACATTTATAAGAAAACATATGTTAAATTATTATCTACTAAACAAGACGCTAAACATTCGCACGTCGCGCGTAACCCTACTTTTCTATCTCGCAGATAATAATGTAAATCTCGATTTCCGCGACGTAGATAATTGGAAATTATTTAATTCCATAATGACGTTTACCTTCTCGATACGTCGAGATGATTTGTCTGGATATTGTTGCTTAGAATCGCGGGGAATAAGTATTCTTCGAGCGTATGTACGGCTTCAACCAGAACAGATACTACTTTGAGCAAAGGGTATGTAGATATGTAGATGTACCACGAGTACTAATGTGGTATAATGGGCTACGCTCGGATTGGCTGCGCCATACTGCCGAAACTCGTGATTGGTCAAGACACTACGTCCAGTTTGTGTTCGTTTTCGAGGTTTGAGGTGGCAATCACTGGCAGTGGCAATAAGTGCCGGCAAAATCGAAGAATATTCCACGCGATTCTGAGCAACAATATCCAGACAAATCATCACGACGTATCCATAAGGTAAACGTCATTATGGAATTGAATAATTTCCAATTATCTACGTCGCGGAAATCGAGATTTACATTATTATCTGCGAGATAGAAAAGTAGGGTTACGCGCGACGTGCGAATGTTTAGCGTCTTGTTTAGTAGATAATAATTTGTAAATTTAAATGTTGAAAGTCCCTCTTTGAATTTATATGCGCTACTTATATTATTTTGTAACAATTGTAATCACCGATCATGTATATTAATAAAAAAAGAATAAATACTTTGTGAAATAAGTAGGGGAGAGGCTTGCAGGTTGCCACTGCTTGCAGGTTGCCACCCCTGCTGTATTTCGACTTTCTAACAGTGTCATAAGCTCAACTCTGGCTCACATCGACGTTAAAATAGTAGTTGTCACTATTTATTAACCTCTGAAGCGGACAGACGCAATAACACTGTGTTTGCTGAGCGAAGTGTGATATAGTGTTTGTCAAGAAATTGAATTATTGAAATTGTGTGTTTTCCCTGTGCTCGTAAATTGAACATTTTCATCGACAATACAAAGTAACTATTCGTACTGTGTTGTTTTTTTATCTAATTTACATATGCCAAACAGATTTCCAAACGTATTATGAATTGACAATTTTTTCTCATATTTTCCAAAAATGCGTCGGAATGCAAGTTGCCACCCTGCTTCCTTTTCAATAGAAACAACTCTATCGGTGTCACGAATGCAAAACAGCCGTTCACGCGAAATGTGCCGACATGCGCTACAGTGTTTACACTTGCCCGAATTGTGATTCCGATGATGATTTTGAATGATTCCATACCATTTTGCAAATCTGATTTTTCATGGCAATTCCACTCATTTTTTCATGTTTACAGCCACTGACTGCAAATAAAATTTAATAAATGTTGAAAAGTTTTCTGAATCATGTTTTGACTTGAGTCTTTTTACACTTTCAACAATTTTTCTAGGGGTGGCAACCTGCAAGCCAAAATTTCAAGGAGTCAATTTTAGATACTTTCGAGAATTTGCAGTATAATTTTTCTTTTTCGAGAGATTACATGATTTCTAGCTCAGGATTGTAGCTCTACACTTCCTCTTTCCAACTTATACCATAAATCAACGATACGTTAATTTTATGACGAGTTATGATCAAAAAAGCTAAGGGGTGGCAACCTGCAAACCTCTCCCCCAGCATTAATTATTTAATAAACTGTAGAATTTGCTTGATTGTTATGTAAGGGTAGGGACAGCTGTGTGGCGTTACGCCCCACACAGCACACCTAGTTGCAGCAGTATTGCATGAACGTTGCTGCAATATTGCGTTGTTGCAGCTTTCAATGTAATATTGCAGGAACGATGCTGCAATATTGCCGTGCATTATTGGTGTGGCAACGCTCTTGCAATATTGCAGCAATATTGCCAGTTCGTTTCCGTACAACGTTTCGTTGGCAACGATCCTACAATATTGCAGAAATATTGCAAGTTCGTTGATGTGTAATGTTTCACTGGCAACGATCCAACAATATTGCAGGAATATTGCAAGTTCGTTGCCGTGTAATGTTTCAGTGGCAACGATCCTACAATATTCCTGCAATATTGCGCGCATATCGTCGTGCAATGTTCCGTCGACAACGATCGTGCAATATTACAGCAACGTATCGCGCGTATCGCCGTGCAATGATTTAGTGGCAACGATCCTACAAAATTCCAGCAATATTGCGCGCACATCATCGTGCAATGTTCCGTTGACAACGGTCGAACAATATTGCAGCAATGTATTGCGCGTATCGCCGTGCAATGTTCTATTGGCAACGATCCTACAAAATTCCAGCAATATTTCGCGCATATCAATGTGCAATGATCCAGTGGTAACGCCCCAGCAAGATTGCACCCACATTTCCGTGTAATATTGTAGTGGCAACGCTCCTGAAATACTGATATGTCCGGTTCACCTTATTTTAGAGTACAGCAATTTCAAATTTCTTTCAGCGGTAAAAAATTCTTTTTCGTTTCGTGGGAGAATACTACTGTATAGCATTGGTGTAGACAATTGGAGAAGTAGAGGATAGAGGAAAACAAGCCTTATTCATGTTACGTATAATTATATTCTGTGCAAAACATGAACTACAAACATATTAACAACATCATTATTTTAAAATCGCTAAATAAATAGATAATTATTTTCATAACAAGCAATAACAGAATTGAATATGAAATTAAGGGTAAAATAAGCATTATGACTATAGTAAAAAGTAAGAACTAAGTTCACTCATTCACAAATATAAATGAAATAACAGCGCGCAAACACATTCATGCGTAGACACTCACACGTCTATACACACATATTATACACATATACGTGAAATATATTTATTATAACCGCACCCATTTCCTTAGAATTAATACAGCTAAGTAGAAAATTACCCAAATAGCACACGATGTCTTAAAGACGTGCATTTTACGTCGGTTTTTAGTCTGAACGTGTTACGACCTTATTACGATATGTTCAAGACGTTTTTTTGCTATCTCAGCACTATGATTTACTAGTAATTTACTATAATAAAGGTAATTACACACAAATTACATTGTGTCCTCTAGAAACATTCGCAAACATGTATGCAAAATAGTAAGTTCCTTGATCTATAATAATCTGATGGTTTTTTATCCCAAAAATCACATAAAAAGGACGCTTCACAGAGAAGAGAATACCTACTCCCTTAAGGGGGAAACAGACTGTTATCACCTCATGAGAGCTCACGTGCTATCACGTTGACAAATTTGCGCGGGAAGATATTGCGATGTTACGTGATATGTAAGTATAAGGTGACTTGAGATCATCAGATGGATGCCGGATATATCCGGCGCTCGTACCAAAAGGGTTAACCATGCTTATGCCGCAATGGCATTACATACTCCTGGGTTCGGTTCCTTCTAATACTCCACATTTTACACATTATTTGTGATACCGGCCAATGACACAATCGTGTCTCGTTTGAAACAATAAAAATTTTCACAAATGACGATCGACAGGGTTTTTCATATAGGTTATTATCGGCTACTTTGCGTTTGTGGCTTATTATATTACATACCCCTTCTGCGCGTGTTTGGATTATATTTAAAATTCGAATAATCGTTCCGTCATTCAGCATGAAACAATTATTTTTCATATCGTCGCAATTTATATAAAATCCCCCAGTTTGCAATATTTTATACTGCTTCACTGTTGCGTTTGTAAAAATGTGGACAAGTGGTCCATTGCGATGGGAATCTTTTAAAAAAAAAATTTCCAAAACTGGGGATGTTTTGGAAACAGATCCCCGCTGTATTTCGCAAAAACGCCTTGCCAATTGCTGCAATGGTTTCTCCGATTTTCTTACTAATTTTTTTAAACTTCCCAAAAAGTTTTCATATGGAAACGCACTAAAATTATCTAATACTCCAAATTTTCTTACATCATTGCAGAGATGAAGTAAATTATGCACATTATGAGAAATGTATTGTTCCCCATACACTTCATCGAAATGTTGCACGAAATACTTCAGCAAATTCTCTGCATACTTAATATTTTCTTCAGAGTTAATTAGTGTAGGGCTGACTAATATAGTTACAGCCACGTGTAGAGTTAAAAAATGCTCGTAAACATTTTTTCGAAGTATACGCCGTAGCACAATGGGACCCGTATAAAGCAAAAATTGGCGAAATTCGGTAGCTTTCCAATATGATACTTCTATCAAACTTCTTGGTTTACGCGAAAATTCTCGCGGTATAGAATTTCCCACAAAGATTAATACATCCGAAATGGAGTTTGTGACTTGTCCACCAATTCTTACGGACAACGGTCCCTTCATCCACAACAATACAATTTTTTTCACAACCCCCAAGCAAATCAAATGCATGTAGTCTAGCGGCACGTTTGAAACTCGTCCAATATTTGGCACTTTTAATAAAGAAGTTGTACCTCTATGGTACTCTTCGTCATTTTGCCGTACAAAATCTTCGTCTGTTCGAAGTTTAGCAGGGACTTTGGTATACGGAAAACAAGTTGTGTTATTAATCGATTTGCCATGAATTATACACTTCGAACAACTCGAGAACCCTGTATGGCCTTTTGTATATAATGTGAATGATTTGGCTGGAGCATCGCAGATAATTTTCGAAAAACTTATAGTAAATTTTCTATTATTATACATAAACCCATTATTTATGTAATAGGTCACCTCATCGATGAATTTTCCCAGAAACTCGTTTGATGATTGTGGTTTCTGTTGAGAAAAGTCAATGCATACAGTGATTGTGGTGTGTGAGATATGTGCATGGGACTTGTGTGAGCACCACTGTGTGTCTCTGCTTCAACGGTTCTCTTTGTCTTCATCTGCTCCTCATGTTCTTAAGTTTGTTCACCACGTGTTGTCTAGTACGCCTTTATATATATATTTAATAAATTACATTGTTCATTGAAACAATCAGAAGTATCAAGTGCCTAGCCCAACATTATAAACCTTTCATCTCACGCTGTTTTTCTAACAGGTTATGGGCCCAGAGCTAAAAGTTTAAATTAAAATTTTTTTTTCTTTACGAGAAAGGTTAGGTTTGCCACGTGTGTCATATAGCCAAAATGAATTTGAATTTGGCAAGAGTTGAGGCTTTAAATAAAAACAATTATGACACGTGGCGAATGCAAGCTGAGGCACTGTTGGTAAAAAATGATTATTGGCAATATGTATCTGGCGAGAAAGTGAAGCCAGAAATTATACAAGATAATGCGGCTTCGTTGGTAGCTTATAACAAATGGCTAAGTGATGACAAGAAAGCCAAATCTGATATAATATTAAGTATTGCACCAAGTGAATTAAGGCAATTGAAAGGTTGTGAGACATCACGTGAAACGTGGTTGAAGCTAGAATCGATATATGCTTCAAAAGGGCCTGCGAGAAAGGCCATATTGCTCAAATAATTGACGTTACAAAAGATGCAGGAGGGTGATGATGTAAGAGAACACATTAACAAGTTCTTTGATGCTGTGGACAAACTGGAGGCGATGAATGTTGATATAAATCCAGATCTATTGTCTATCATGCTGTTGTATAGTCTGCCAGGAAGTTATGAGAACTTCCGGTGTGCCATTGAGTCCCGTGATAACTTGCCTGCTGCAGAAGCTTTAAAAATTAAAATACTCGAGGAGAGCGATGCAAGAAAACAGACTTGTAATACAAGCGGGTCTTCAAATCAGCGATCCTTCCTCGAGGCCCCGTGAAAACCGGGGGCGCACGGGGCGACAAAATGCTGGAAGCGGAGGAGCGCGCTTCAGCAGGCGTACCAGAAGACGCAGGTTCAGGTATAATAGATACCAGGAACTATACAAGAAATGCCCCAGGAAATTGGCTGACATGGCCATAATGGGTAGCAATATCGATCAGGTGGACGTAGAGGTAGGCTACCCACAGACTGAGGATATCGAAAGGCTTTATGCCGCTTTATGGGGTACGGCAGGCCCCAGTGATGCAGAGTTGGAAACGAGTGGCCATGCGGCAAATAATGTTCCGACCGGCGAGGTGTGGACACCGGTGGATGCGAAGGAGTTAATAAGCCGCATAGCCAAAATGAAGTCAGAGACGGCAGCTGGTCCTGATGGGGTTAAGAAGACCCACATCAAAAGAGTTGGCACAGTACAGGTCCTGGCCAAACTCTTCAATTTGCTTCTACTAAAGGGGTATTACCCGAAACAGTGGAAAGCAAATAGGACAACCCTAATCCCTAAACCAGGGAAAGACACGAAAGAGGCACGAAACTGGAGACCAATAACAATTGGCTCCTTGATGGGCAGACTGTTGTATAACATGATTGATAGCCGGATAAGAGATAATATTATCATATCTGACCGGCAGAAATGCTTCATGAAAGAAAACGGCTGCAAGCACAACATTGCAATAATGAAATCTGTCCTGGACAGAATGAAAAAGAATAAAGGTGGAGTGCTAACAGTTGTGGATATCTCCAAAGCATTCGATACGGTGCCACACGCCTCGCTGGTCACTTCCCTGGCAACCAAAGGAATACCTAGAGAAGTGACTGATTACATCAGAGCAATGTACAATGGTTGTCACACAACGATCAAAGGTAGCCAGGGAGGGAGTATAAATATCCCATGCCGTCAATAAACTATACATGAAAAGAGCATTAAACCTTTGAGTGAGCAGCAGGAAGAATTAGAGAGGAAGCTGGTCGCTTTTCAGACAGATATGCTGACGTTGCAAAACAGCGTTCAGAAGATATGGCAGACGTTCAATTCTATTCCGCAGCAGCACTGCGAAGGAGAATCATGCGAGACAGTTGAACTTGTCCCTGGGTCAATGGGGAGCACATAATGCACGTACACGATAATTATCGCATCATTCGTGACACCTCTGCGATCAAACATGCAGCCAATATCGAAATCCAAGAGTAAAGAAAACCACGGTCACAAGAAGCAACATCTTTTTGAGGAATTGCATGCTCCAGCACGAAGACATTTTCCGCGGAGGCGTGTCATAGTGCATGGATACGATGATCTGTGGCAAGCTGACATTGTAGAAATGCGTCCATACTCGCGATTCAACCAGGGTCACCACTACCTACTCACAGTCATCGATGTGTTGAGCAAGCATGCATGGGCGTTGCCGCTCAAGACTAAAAGTGGCGCTGAGGTGACTAAAGCGTTTACAAAGATATTTAGAGATCGATATCCGAAAAATTTGCAAACTGATCAAGGAAAAGAATTTTACAACACCGATGTGCAGAAACTCTTGACAAAGCATGACATTAATCATTATTCGACGTATTCGGTGGATATTCGCTTGTGTCGAATCTATCGATATTGTGTTTCATGGTATCGTAGATATCTTCGCATCGAATGTGATAAATGAGACTGTCTGTGTCGGTGTATAGAATTTTACAATTTGGTCCGTGCTTGGGCAACATGTACTCGTGGTGAAATTCATACAAACAAATTTTTGATATGTCCAGAATGCACATACCCACGTATATCGGTTTGTTGAATTTCACCTCGAGCTTTCGCAATTCAACAGCTATTAAATTTTCCGAAAAAACACTTATGCTGTGGAAACTCGGTTTCGCGATCATTGCCTCCGCGCCATATCGCCCTTCCCAATGTGTCAAAAGTTTTACATCCGCATGGTTTCGTACATTTTCCATAGTTTTGCCGAATACCGCGTTGTTCATCAATTTGTACAAATTTTTTTCAAAATCGTTTGTCGCGCTTGTTCTAAACCGTGTATTGAGTTCGATGTAATCGCGGAGCCAGGGGGATTGATTGAATCGAAGCACGCGGTGTATGTTTGTAATATGAAGACCGTGACGCGTGCACTGCTGCAGGTTGCGATAATGGATAAGCATTTCGCTTCAAGTTTGCAAAATTTTTAACTTCGTCGACGAACCATCAAACACAGTCCGCGGCGCGGCGACATCGATGCATCGATAGTGATGTATCGTACGAGCAATGCATATAATATGCTATGCTATGAACTTTATGGTGCTGGTATGCATGTAATTTATTATCACCCATTCGGTGATTGTCCTCTGTTTTTTCAATGATGCACTCCAGATCTGCATATACCACGAAGGGGAGCCGCTTCTTCCTACAGTGGTTGTTGAAGCTGAGCAGATTTTTGCCTTCGCTGGGCAGCAGGATGGCGCAATCATTCATATTCCCGCAATCCAGCGAATGAAGCTCCAACTTCTCGGCAGATTTGAAGTAGTGCATACATCTGTAAAAAAAACAAAATTTTTTTATTTAATTTTTGCATTACATTTCAACATTTCATAAGTTTATATACATACCGGTCGCAGATGAATTTCTTTCCATTGTGCCTGCTCAGCTGTGTGCTCACCAACCGGGATAAGTCCTTGATGCATGCAAAGTGCTCTACATCGCCGTGCTCATGATTCGGCGTGTAGAGCAAGTTTACATGCCGATCCCTCTTTTGGCTGGTGATGCGCAGTGGAAAGACCGTCGACCCTTTCTCCGCCTCGAAGCTGTACACGTTGACGGAGACGCTGTTCAATCCCTCAAATTTTCCAATCTGTGCCAAAGACATTGGGAACTCAATGCCCTGGAGATTTAGCACGGACGCATAGTCGGGGTATGAACTTGGACGATCGGGACGTCTTTCCGCGGAATGGAGAGCGGCGACCACTGCCCACGCGAAACACGCATTGTCCTCTTTGGTGTACCACCTTCCTCCAATAGATTGCATGAAAAAAAACGACGATCCGTCCCAACATGGTTCTCTGCAGTTTCTGTCAATACAGCATAATTCTTTCTATGATTCACGCGTATGTCGAATTAGAGCGCAAAATCATCCGACACAGTTTCTGCTGATTCCACATAATTCTAAGATTTGACGTTCCCAAAGGTATTATATTACATTCAACACGTCTCGAGACTTTTATCCTTGAGGGTTTGACTCAAATTACATGTGATCGTGCGATATGCTGCGACGTTAAGATTGAAACACATTATGGAAAAATTGGTAGCTTTAAAATAAAATGCTGTGGTGGGAGAAGCAATTGCACCTCTATTTAAGCCAGTCTTCCGGATGCTATTCCATCAATCGGTCAGTAGCCTCCGTGACTTTCGACGAAACAAATTGTGCTCTGGAAAACAATGTGCAGTACCAGTGCCGAAGGAAACGTTGAACGCATGAATTATTACGTTCCGATCGTGCAAAATGATGGCGTAGCTCAATGCGGGGAGGATATAGTTGCTTGGTAAGGCTTAATTTTCACATCTTCTCAAAATTTTTATATTTATTCCTAATACGAGCGGACAATTTCATAGCTTTGATTGTTCTCTTAGCCCGCGCCGAACATCGCGTATCATGGTTAGAAGATACGCATTAACATCCATGGGCAGCCATTGAAGAACGTTCACGATTACCTGGATCACCTTCGATGCAGATGGATCAATTATCGACGGATTTTTGTGATATCTATAATTCTCCGATTCTAAGGATGACGCTACATAATAAGCCGCTGTATTTCAAACCGAATACAGTAACATTTTTATTAAATCTTGAGCCATATATAGACTATGTGTATCCGCGGCTGCGTCAAATTATGAGAGATGTGCAGACGAAATTTAAAACTTTTGTTAACGTGCTATAGCAGAGCGATGTTGTCTGTGAAACATTAGCTGCTCGTCGTGCTGCTAAAATAATACGTGATAGCGAACATTACTGTGAGGATTATGTTGTAGATTGCAAACTGGAAGCATGCGCCATCAATGATATTATAGTTGATGCTCGTAGGAAGAAAAAATGTTAAATTATATTCTTTTAATTTTAAATAAATTTTTTAAACATATTTGTTTAAAATGGGAACTGGTCGGAGGAGATACACTTCAATGGAGAGAAACAATATTTATTGGAAGAGATACACGTGGCGCTCGAAACTCTTTTTCCCCAAGACTGACTACCGAAACGCCCGAGCCCTGTCCTCGCGCCGCGTGAGGGGGGGCCTGCTCTCACGTCTTTCCGTCCGTTCAACGGTGTTGTCTTACCGTTTGGCGGGAAATACAAAAAGAGACATAATTGTACATTTTTCACAATATTATTTCTCTATTTACTTATCTGTCTTCCTTCTCCTTTCGCCATATAATTTTAAGATTTGCTGACGTCGCATATTTCTATTTAGTTCGTGCGTTCTTCATGCCGCCAAATGGTAGGTATCATCTTGCATAGCTTTCGCAGGGGAGTCAAATAACACACGTTATCGCGCGATACGTTGCGGTGTTCGAACTACTCTTAGCGTTAAAAACTTTAGAATGCCTGCTGTATATTTGTTTGAAAAAATGTTTGTTTTCCACATAATGGTTCGGTGGATCATTAATTAAAAATTATTATTTCTCTGCATTGGAAATAAATGTCTGTATGCCGCATAATGGTTTGGAAAACATTTTTGGGGGTGGGTCCGGTCTGAACAAATTCTCGGAGGTGGTTCGGGGTTTGTAGCTGACCTCAAGCCCACCATCTCTCGCAGGGAAAACGTCGACGCGTGCTTTTGTTTTGAAATTCGAGCGCGTGTTTAGACACGAGAGATAAGCAGGCCCGATTGGTTAGTTTGTGGCCAATGGGACTTCAAGCCCACAGTCTCTCGCACCGAATACGTCGACGTGTGCTTGTATTTTGAAATTCGAGCGCGTGTTTATACTCGAGAGATAAGGGATCCGTCTTTAATTTGAGGGTAGGACGAAGCAGGCGGGACTACGCGCAGTCAGCGGACTACCATTCTTTTCCTGTGTCTCTCCGCGAGACGTATTGATGCTGGATAATACTCTGTAATTTCTAGTTCTCCAAAATTAATCAGGCTCATCAGCCAGAGCATTTCGCCAGGGTCGCCGTTTATGACCGTATTGTCCCGCAAGTCGGCGGTAGAGAACGGTTTCCTACAGTTACGGATAATTTATGACTTAATTGGTTCCGCCTCGTAGCAGACGTGAACTGAGGGTGTCAGAAAGGGGAGACAGGAATGGTATGCATTTTCTTCTTTATAGCAACTCGAAGACTTTCTGCGTCTCTTCCCTTCGGACCCTTTCCAACCGATACACGTGGTGTCTGTTTTCTATCTCGAAGCAATGGGTACATTGGCAGTAGAAGGACGGAGCGCGGGCTTTTGTGAAAGTTTTCGTTGCACTTCTGCAAAACACGTGTGTTCCGAAAATGTGCTGGCTTCTTTTTACCTAAAGCCTCTTGGCTTGGTGGGAGTTAACTCATAATGGGACCAGAGAAGCTACTTGGGGGTAGCGGAAGTTGCTTGGAAAAAATCCTGTCAGTCAGCTAGAAATCGCGTTGCAGAAATGTTCTCTGCCCAAGAGTACTATCGTATGTTCTGGGTGTACGCCCGGAACGACGGGAACGCGAGGGCTGCTGCGCGAGCATTTGCGCTAGAATATCCGGATATCGAAACACCAAGCGAAGATACGTTTCGTCGGTTAGCGTCGCGGCTTTTCTCGACGGGGTCCATGATGCCGCGAGGCAGCGAGGTGGGCGGACCCGCTGCAGCGCGAAATCCGGGCACCATAGAGAGAATCCTCGACGCCATTGAAGCCGACCCACCGATTAGTGTGCGCATTTTGAGTCGTCGACTAAAGTAAGTCACAGTTCAAGATAACTGCAGCAATTATTAATTAAGAAAAAAAATGTTATCTAATAGTGGATGTTTTTGCATTTTGTTCTAGTGTCAGCAAGACGACGGTACACCGCATCCTCAGGGATCGAAGGTTGCATCCGTACAAATATGTACGGGTGCAACATTTGCACGCCCGAGATTACATCCAGCGGGTGCAATATTCCAGGTGGCTGTTGGGAGAAGTGCTAAGGAATCCGTCGTTCACCACATACATATTGTGGACGGATGAAGCAATTTTCAACAGGGAAGGTTGCTTCAATTCCCACAATATGCATGTGTGGAGCGACGAAAATCCCCTAGCGCTTCGTTCACGTGCCGCACAAGTCCGTTGGTCGATCAACCTATGGGCCTGAATTTGTGGCGAATTTATCGTTGGGCCGTACATTCTGCCAGACAGGCTGGACGGCCCAGCGTATAAATATTTTTTAGAACATGTTCTGCCGGATCTTATGGACCATATTCCATATGAGATCCGACAGAACATGTACTACCAGCATGATGGAGCTGGGCCTTATTATGCCGATATTGTCCGCGCCTATTTAGGTGAAACCTTTCAGGACAGGTGGATCGGCCGCGGCGGGCGAGAGGCCCACGTTGCGTGGCCCCCACGGTCACCGGATATGAATCCGCTGGATTTTTTCTTCTGGGGCTACCTGAAGGTAATTTGATTATTGCTGTTACTCTTTACTTATTCCTGTTGTAGATATTTTTTTTTACTTACGTTTTGTATTTGTTGTACAACAATCATTTCAGAATGAGGTGTATCGTCAGCAGGTGGACACACCTGAGGAAGCAGTAGCGCTTATCCACGCAGCGGTGGAGAACATAACGCCGCAGACATTACAGGGCGTCCAACGACAAATACTTCTCCGCGCTCAAACCTGCGTGGACAATGACGGTCGCCATGTGGAGCAGTTCTTTAACTGATAACAATCGGCCCCTTTCGGGGCCACCAATTTTTGAAACGTAGGAACAACACGTTCCATAAAAAGTAAACAAAGTCATCAGTGTTAGTAGCCGTGCAGTGAAGTGAATATTCGGTACGTTGACCTGGACGCACCTGACATTGCGACCCTTAACTTTGGGTAGTGTCGTATACCTGGGATCAGCTGTGCACTGGGCTCGTCCATCGATGACCAGGATCGGTTCAGTGACCCAGTGACACAAGTTTTCAAGTTGCAGGTGAATTTTCGTCAAGGGTGAGTTTTAGTTACTTTAATGGTGATCATTCATTTTTAAATTTAACGCAAGCTATGGCTTATTTCCGGCGACAATTCTCAAAAGTCTCGTACGAAAATATTTATTCGGGCTTTTTAAACAGACTTATTCGTTATCAGCAACAGTGCTGGCCGTTATTGAGTTACGGATTTTTATCACTTTTCGTTAATTTCCCGTTACATTACCTTTTCGTGGATACGTTATTAACACAAGGAATTTTACGTATTCCTTATCCTCCCACTTCAAATAATTATTATTTTCGAATCTTCTAAAAAAATTGTGTATTCGTCTTTTTACGTTACACGTGATTTTCATCCATTTATCCTTTATTCATTATTCACTTCAAATAACAAACAAACCATGACAACGTGTTCGATTTTATTTGTTACGTCTTTTTCATTTGCCATTCTACGCAATTTTCTTCGTTGCATGCCGAGTTGCTTGTTCACAAGTCGCAGCGCGGCTCGTAGCTCGCTAGCGCGGGAACTCGGCCGTCAGACTCGCGCTCTGATTGGTCGGTGCTTTTTGTTAATATCTCGTTAACCAAACCTCGGAGAGCTTTTTCGCAAAGGAAAAAGTTGTTTGCAATCATCCCCCGAATCACCCCCTTTAAGGACCCGCAGCATTTTTGGGACACCCTGTATATATAATATATTAATATAAATAATTTATATATATATAAATATCTATATAATTAATTGTAATATTTATATTAATATAAATTATTTATATGAAAACCTATTTACAGTCTGTATTCAGTCGCCGAGGTGACAGGTCGTTTGTTTTGGTTGTACGATCGTTGGCATGTGCCTCTCCATGTGTCTCTGACAGTTTGAATCTCGTGTTGTTTACGACGTTGTGGGGGCCAGCTTAAAACCGCTACTAGCTCTCTTAAATCGTCTGTAATCTCTTATTTGAGCTTACGTTCTCTAATATCTTGGGCCCTGTGCTGGTTTCGTTCGTGTGCCCGTTGCGTGTTTTGTTCTACGTGGTCCATAATGTCGAGTGGGTCTAAGAAATGCAAGGGCTGCTCCACTGCAGTGGTCAATCCAGTCACTTGTTTAAGCTGTGGAATTTGTTCTCATCCTGGTGCCTTGTCTGGCGCGATCGGGCCATCCTTACTCCCATAAGGGCTTTTTGGATTGTCGCGCTGGATCTTCAATGTCGCAATCCACCGTTAGCCAGACCGTTACATCGCAGGCACAGCAGTTATCTACAATACCTACGGCCACACTCCACCACAGTCGCTCGCTGCGTTACCCACTGCAGATGACATCAGAGAGATAGTGACCTCAATAGTCGACTCGAAGCTCGCGGTTCTTCGGGAGGAATTACTGACGGTTTTTAGAGCAGACCTCGGTAATATGAAGTCCGAGATAAATTCATTGTCTGAACGTGTCAAGGCTTTGGAGGAAAAGCCATCCATCACGTCGGATCAGATGCCATCGACGCCTGACGACCTCTTTGAAGAGCTCAACGACAGGGAGATCAGGTCCAAGAATGTGCTTATTTTCGGGGTACCGGAGCCTCACGAAGCCTCGCCTGAACTGAATAGAGCGGTCGATTTGACTGCTGCACGGGGGGTCTTGACCGAGTTTTATCCTATAAACAACCAGGATATTGCCACACATCGCCTGGGCAAACAGGGTAAGACACCCTGTAGGCCTCTTTGTGTCCGTCTTGACTCTGCTGCAGAGGTGAAGAGGATACTCCAGGCCAAGCATCGGTAAAAGGGCCCGTATAAGATCTCGGATGATAAGACCAGGTATCAGCGTGGGACAATTTTGCAGCTCCGTGAGCAGCTCCGTGATCTTCATGAGCGTGGTCAAACCCAGATGACCATCCGGTATATTCGAGGTGTCCCTAGGATTGTGAAGGGAAGACCACCAAAGGACTCGTCTCCAAAAAACGTGAATTGAACCCTTTAGTGTACCTGCAAAATGTTCGTGGACTCCGTACTAAACTAAACTCCCTCATCAACTCCGTACTTGTATCTGCTGTGTCGTATGATATCATTATATTTGTTGAGACTTGGCTCACCCCTGTCATATCATCTTATGCACTCGGCTTGAGGGATTATACTGTTTATAGGTGTGATAGATCCCAACGATCCAGCTGTTTGGCGAGGGGTGGAGGTGTTCTCATCGCGGTCAAAAATTCAATGTCTTCGAGTGTTGTAACTATCAACTGTTCCGATGTCGAACAATTGTTTGTAAGAGTCCACCTTCACAGTAATAAATACCTGCTACTGGGGGCAGTTTATATTCCGCCTGCATCTCAGACTTCACTGTACTCTAATCATGTCGACTCAGTCATAGAATTATTTCATAAGTTTAGCGATGACACATTTTGTCTCTACGGCGATTTTAATCTCCCGCACGCGGTATGGTTCAAGGACTCGGTCCAAGATTGCTTTAGAAGATCGGGTGTTTCGTCGAACGAATCCGCAGCCATTGACCTTCTCCTTAGTTGTGCTGGGTATTGTAGCCTTACCCAAGTAAATAATGTTTACAATGACTTCGACGTTATGCTCGATCTCGTCTTTGTTAGCTCGACTAATGCCGCTTTGGATCGAGTCATTGATGTCTTTATCGAACCAGACGTCTATCATCCACCCTTATACTTAAAGTTTAGCGGTTTGGCTTCTGGCCCTGACCACATGCGTGGTAACCTCGAGTATAGGGACTTTAAGAGTGGTGATTACCCTGGGGTGTTGGAATATCTCAACACAGTGGATTGGGATAATGAGACTGGTTACGTTGATCCTGAAGTTGCACTAGAGTGTTTATATGGCCATATTAATAGGACTATAGAAGCCTTTATTCCCGTTAGGTCTGTTGTCCGATCCACGTTCCCGCCATGGTTTTCCCCGGGCTTAAGGTCCCTGATCTGGCGGAAGAAAAGGGCGCATATGGTCTTTACGAGGTCTGGGTCATCTTGTGACTACATCAACTTTGCTAGTCTCCGTGCGAGATGTAAGCTTTCTTTGTCGCATGATCATCGGGTTTATATTGATGGCGTCGAGAGTGCTGTGTGTGATAACGTATTAAGCTTCTGGAAATTTGTTAATACTAAGCGCGGTGTGCATGGAATTCCAGGCAAGGTCCATATGGACCGCATGACTGCCTCGTCGAACGTGGAAGCAGCTAATCTGTTCGCAAAGTTTTTTGGCTCTGTTTACACTCCTCGTGCGGGAGCGGTGCCTGCCTTGAATCCTGCTTCGTCTTCTAATAGTGATGTCAACAACAAATTTACTCTAAACTCGACTCTCTTGATGCGTCAAAGGGCCCTGGTTTCGATGGGGTCCCGCCTCTGTTTCTAAAGGAGTGCCGTTTCATCCTTGCAAGGCCCCTCTGGCATATTTTTAACTCCTCATTAGCCAAGGGAATCTTCCCTGCAGCTTGGAAGACCACCTTGGTTACCCCGGTATTCAAGGCAGGCGACCGTTCGGATGTTAGAAATTTTAGGCCGATATGTAAACTATCTGTCATGCCAAAGATCTTTGAAGAGATTATAACTGAGCACTTAACACCTAATCTCACTAATGTTATATGCGGCGAACAGCATGGATTTGTTCCTGGTCGGTCGACGACAACTAACCTGGCGGTATACCACTGCTTCATTTCGGCTGCACTGGATGAGGGTCTTCAGGTCGATACCGTATATACTGACTTTCGGAAAGCCTTTGACTCTGTTGATCATTGTATCCTGCATCACAAATTAGCTTCTATCGGGATATATGGGCCGCTCCTTGTGTGGATTGATAGCTACCTTCAAAACCGTGTGCAGGTGGTCAGGGTGCTGGACCAGTTGTCTGATCTTGTCGAGGTGACCTCGGGCGTCCCGCAGGGATCTCACCTCGGTCCTCTCCTGTTCCTTCTCTTCATTAATGATCTTAAGTGGGCATTTTGGCATAGTAAATTTCTTATGTATGCGGACGATCTGAAGATTTTCCGCACTATTAGTAGTACTCTCGATGTGAATCTTTTGCAGGAGGATCTCGTTAGATTTGAGCAGTGTTGTACCGTTAATAGGATGCGGTTAAATGCGGGTAAATGTGTATTATTAAGGACACACAGGTCTGTTAGCGGCATTCCCTCTTTATATAATTTAGATGGTACCACTTTGTCTGAGGTTGCGGAAGTCCTGGACCTAGGTGTTACGTTCACGTCACGTCTTGATTTTCGTAAACATTATAGTAATATTACGAGTAAAGCTATGAGGACCCTTGGGTTCGTAGCCCGATTCGGGAAACATTTCAAACATATCAGGACAATGAAATTGCTGTATATCGCTTTGGTGAGGTCTCAGGTCGAATATGCGTCGGTGATTTGGAGCCCTAAGCATAAACAATATACTCGCTTGGTTGAACGGGTTCAGCACAAGTTCCTGAGGTTGGCCATGAGGGCCTCTGATAACCCTATGCGATTCTGTGACCATGATTACGGCCCAGCCTTACATATAACGGGGCTCTTAACTCTTAGTGACCGCCGTGTTTGTGCCGACCTATTGTTTCTTTATAAAGTTTTTCACAATTTTGGCTATTCTACGCTATACATATATTAGATATTCATAAATAAATAAATAACACGAACAAAAGAAAGAAACGTATATACATATGTACATGCAAACATATAAACATACAACATGCAAATATATAAACATACAACATGCAAACATATAAACATACAACATGCAAACATATAAACATACAACATGCAAACATATAAACATACAACATGCAAACATATAAACATACAACATGCAAGCATATAAACATACAACATGCAAACATACTATACAATGGGTTTCTCGTACTCCTCCGTCGAGTGACAATGGTCGCGCACTTTTTTGTCCTTATCGACGAAAGGTTGTCCGCACACATGACACACAATCGCGTTTTCAAAACTCAGACGTTGTTGTCTCGTCAACGAGTTCATCGGTTTCGCGTTCCGCAACCACGAATACGCAATGTTCGCAAAGTCACGTAGTTCCTGCACGAACCACTTCACGCACTCGAAGTCGTGACGATACGCGCGATAACGGCACAGAGACGCGTCGGTGGAACATTGAACGCAGTATCCCACGCTGTATGCTCTGTGTTGCTGATACGTGTACGTACGACTCCGCTCCGCAGGCTTTGACGTCCTCCAGCATACATTCGAAGTCCGCGTACGCGATGAATGGCGCTCGTTCCTTATTTTTGAAGTTCTTGAACTGCAACCATTTATCATTCAGGGACGGCAATTCAACGGCACACTTGTTCAGACGCTGGCAGTCCACGTTGTGCTTGGTCAATTGCCGGACGAATGGAAGATGTTGAGACATCTGCAACGATAACAATAGCATTAATAATAGAACATAGGAATAAATAATACATCGATTGAAATATTCCGTATTTTACTCACCTTTCGCAAAGGAATACTTGATGCCTATGATTGCCGAGCTGCTTCGAAATCAGTCTCGACATGCTGCGAATGCACGCGAAATGATAAAATTGAGGCTCCTTGGGATCCTGCACCAGTAGTAGGTTCGCGTGTCTCTCTCGCTTGTCCTCGGTCAAACGCAGAGGCACGCAGCTTCCGTCCGACCACGTGTACACGTTTCGGATACGTCGTTGAACCTCTCGAACTTGGCCAGCTGGTCCAACGTCACGGGAACAGTCATATCGTGCGTGCGAAGCACCTCCGAGTAGTGTGGATACGATGAAATCCTACTCACGTTCGTAGCAGCAGGCTACAAACGGGCGACGACAGACCACAAAAAGCACGCATTGTCCCCGCTCTTTACGTTCACAACCGCTTTTTTCAGCACGACGGCGTGCGGAAGCGGTACGTCGCAACCGGCTCGAAGTGAATTATGCTTATTAATATTCACTAGAATATTTAGCACAGCCCTTAGGGTCTATCCACTGTCGCGATATTGAAACTCCTCGAGCATCACTAGCGTGGGAGCGATCACGTACTTTGAGTACCACTCGCGCACGTTCGAAGTCATTAACAGTACACGATTTCGCGTACCGAAACTTTTCATGTCCGTATTTTCACCCAAGATCAACTCCGCGTTCAAGTTTGTATACACGGACACGCTCTTATGCGTCGTGATAGCGTCCGTAACGCGCGAGATTGCAGTTCGTCGAGCACCCTCTAAAAAATCGACGCGTATCGACGTGTCCCACGTTGATGACAGCACCGGTTAAAATACGTCCAATAAACGCGGATACCACGTCTTCCCATACGACATTAGGTGCCGTCGGTCGAGCCGAATCCCCACACCCTACTCGCGAAAACTGTTCCCGCACGATCACGCGCGATGTCTTTATTCGCGCGACCAGCGACACCAGGCGTTGTTTCGCGGCCACGGACACTACTCCGCTGCACTGGTACTCGTCCATGAGCTGCAGGCACGTGTCACAATGATCAGTCCAGTCTCGGAATTCCGCAATTCTGTGTAAAAGCTTAGACATTCGGGACAAATCCCTGTATGTGTCCATGAACCCCTCCATATTCACTTATTCACAAAGAGTTCACTTCTTCACAAATAGTTAACTTCCCAGAGACTCGATTTCACCTGATTTCATGATGCGGCTTTTCCAGGTGATACGATCATACTCGCAATCCGGAAATCGAAAACTCAGCGGTAGAAGGACGAGTGTCGAGTTTCGCGGCAAGCTCGTACGATCATCCAAATATCGGGCCAATTCCCGACCCAAAAACCTATTCACTGGAATTGTTGTTGTATCAGGACTCAGTACTTTCAGTACTGCGACTATTCCGTTCTCAATGTCATGTAGAAGCGTTAACGGCGTACACACGATCGCGGTAATGTACTTCGTACGCTTAAGGTACACGTCCTTATCAGCAACGATGCAATGTAATGTGCATTTACCCACAGTACTGTATCGCGCGATATAACGTAACACTTGACGATGTTCGCGCGACAATTGCATAAATCCATGTTGAAAGATGCTGATCCATGACGACTCGGATAATGTTGGTACACTTAACACGTCGCGGATCTTATGTCTCTCGATCATTAGTTATTCATCATCCAACTGCAGCAACGTCCATAAATGGTTTTCCTCACCATCGCTATCGTTATCGGAAGACGATGACGCGAGCAATGGGTCTCGCGCGTCCAGTTCAGCGACTATGCACGCTATTTTGTTTCGAACACACGTTCGCACTATTTCAAAACTACTCGTAAGTAATGTCAAACGTTGTTGTTCCGATTCCGATACTTTTCGGGTCTTAAAATGCTCGTGGATGAGGTGCAAGTACTCGCCGTATGATATTAACCATTCATAGTACTGTTCTTCGGTACGCAGCCGTGGAATCTTATCCCGCAACGATTCGTACGATTTCACGGAAGAGTTCATGTCCCGTGATACTTATGCACGCGTAACGTATTTCACGATATTCACCGAGCGACTGAAGGATTTAATATACTAGCCACCTACCCTATCCGAGATCCTTATGACGCCATCGCACTATGTTTACGTTAGATGCAGTTCGAACGTATCCTCAAATTTTTCCCCACCCTTACACGATCGTTGTACTACTCCCACGATTCAGATATAAACATACGGTGCAATGTCGTGTTTCCTCCATGGGCTATCGCGACGATTGACTTACAGCCTCCTCGATATGAAATACTCGGAACACTACCCCGAATAATTATCGCTGTATGTGTACGATGGTTGCTTACACGAATGCAGCATCGAATAATTATTGCTCTGTGTTTTCGTATGTGTGATCATGGAACGGCCACGTTAAAATCAGTTCTCTCATGCTACTACATTAATCGTGTCATACGTTGCTGCAAGAAACGTTTGAAAAATTTATTGTGTCAGAGTCGATTGCAGTTGCCTTGGAGACTGTCGCATGGAAGTGTTGTTGTAGTAGTAGCTGTTGTTGTTGTTATTGTAAGCGAGATCGCTTTGAAGGGTATCGTCCGCCGTTCAACGCACGGAAATACAATCGATTAATACCGTAAGTTTCCATTACCACATTTTAGTGAATCGTTGTGTCAGCAACTTTGTTAGAATTATAAGAAAAATTGGTTTCAGATTATGTCATTGCGGGTGCAATTCAATCATTCAGCTGCCGCTGCGATCTCCGACTCCTATGTGCTGCCTATACATGACTACAACCCCAAAATATATGTTGCGTGTCGGAATGTTGCGGTTCAAACCGAAGAAATTCGTGGTGAAGATCTTCAAGAGGCGGAAGTTGTTCACGATGGCGACATTTTTTTAAAAGTGTTTTACAATGGTACTGGTATATACGGCGGCGAGATATCGGCTGGCAACTACGGGAGCGAGCGATATTGGATAAATAGGCATGCGCGGCAAAAAACATTCTTTCTAGATGTTAGTGATGATGATGATGATGATGATGATTGGGATGACATTGATTATAATAATGTATATGGACTGAACAGTTTGATGGATCCAAAAAGTGTAGTTTGGCGAAAATGTGTCAATGCGAAACGGATTAACTTTGAGGCGGTTTTTGCGAATGCAGTATCAGGGTTTCAGGCTCACGATATTGCAATTCAGACTGTCCCCGAGCAAGTTGGCGATGATTCATTTTATACCGATGAGGATTTATTTAATGAAATTGTTAACAATGCCATTTTTACAGACGACGATAGTGCCCTATTCGCTGACAATGTAGTAGAGTGGAATAATTAAGTTGAATAAATTACTAAATCTTAAAAACCTTAATATGTCAGAATTACTCACCGAACTTCCACCTTCCCTGTGAAATAAACAAAATCTTTTCGCCCTTACAAGCTCCCACGACGCTTGACTTGCAGACCCTCGAGAAGGGTACTTGAGACGTTGCCCTGTTCTCGATCGTGAAAATACTCGGAACTCTACCCCGAATAATTATCGCTTAGTTGGTGGCGTGATCGCAACGCCTAATTTATTGTTTCCGGGACATTGCGTTTTCTCGAGGATACTTCTTAGAGCAGGCCTGCACAGCGAGCCTTTTTCAGCGCCTAGCGGCAAGCAACCAGCCGTACGCCGTTACTAAGGGTAGAATCGGTGAGGCGAACTGCAGTAGTGTAGGTGCTCGACGAGCTCGGCGTACGGCTGGTTGCTTGCCGCTAGGCGCTGAAAAAGGCTCGCTGTGCAGGCCTGTCTTAGAGGCATGGTCTTGGGAAAAGTCAATGCTCGGATATCACCCTCTTTCTCGGAAATCATAATCGAATGCAATGTCGTGTTTATTCCATGGGCTATCGCGACGATTGATTTTCAATAATTATCGCTCTATGTTTATATCATTGCACGTGCGCTGTATCGGTCCCACGATTCAAATATTTCCTCAGAAAAAATCTTTTCTCCTGGTCCACCCTTTTTTCTCAGAAATCATTGTCGAAGAAGCTATTTGAATTTCCACGAATCGGTCGCGGTCGCGCCTGCGCACCGATCCCCGCACGCGTACGGAGATTGCGTGGCGGCGACGCGTGCCCAAAGTACCTTAAATATCCAGCATGTGGCGCCAATACGAAATGTATGAAAAATCTGGAAAATTTACCAAGGCTGGCCCAAATTCCGACGCGGACCCAGAGTACCTTAAACATCCAATAGGTGGCGCCAATACGAAATGCGTGCGACGCCATTTTAAAATTTTGAAAACCGACCCCCTCCCCTGTGACGTCAGCCCCCTCACCAACGAACTCTCGGTCGACGCCCTTTTGGAATCCCCCTCCCCTGTGACGTCATCCCAATCGCCAACGAACTCGGTACCCCTCTACCCGTCTCACCCCCGCGCCCAACTCGCTGAAGAGCGCGGTACCCCCCGCGCCGCCTCACCCCTTCACCGCCCGGTCCCAGAATCGGCATAGCCTACCTACTCATAACTCCTCAAATAATTTCGAATCGAATTGGCGTCCTTGATCGGATGTTATCCGCAATGGTACGCCAAAGCGAGCGATCCACGTAGATAGAAAAGTTGAAGCAACAGTCGAGGCTTCCATATCGGCGATGGGTATTACTTCTGGCCAACGCGAAAAACGGTCGATACAGGTTAGACAATACCTGTACCCCTGCGCGGGTTGCATATAAATTATATCGATATGTACATGTTCGAAACGACCGGCTAAATCCTCGAATTTTCCAACAGATGCGGATACATGTCTTGTGACTTTGCACCGTTGACACGGAATACATTGTCGCGTCCACTTCTGCGTGGCCCGTATACTGGGATGCGAAAGACCATATCAATATTCGCAGACGTCTGTTACTATTTCCTCGTCGAAACTCCGTGGCGAGTTGTTAAACGTATCGTACCGTTCGAGCACTTCGTAACATTGTTCGTATGTTCGTAAAAGTGGAATTGCTCTAGCTAGCACTCTAGCTTCACGTTCAAATTTTTCCATTAGTATTATGCAAGCGAATGTATTTGAAACTAGAGAAATTTTCGTAAAACGTGATACTCCCAAAGATTGTCTCGAATAAGTCTTTCGATCAGTGACACTTCGCGAATTTGCCATGTCGAAGACGAGAGCTGCTTTAAATATACGAATATATTTCATTCTTGTCCTGACCGCTGTAGAGAACGCACGTATTTACATTTGCTCCGGTAATCCTATTACAGTTTGAATTGTCAACGGTTGCGTGATCCGGTATAAGCTGATTATAGGCTGTTGTAATCAGGATCGTAAATAAATCAAACTCACTTAACTTAATATTGCTGAACGATAAATAAACTCTTTATTGCACGACCTGCTGCCGTAACCGCATGGCATGCTCTGTGTGGTGCCAGAGAGGGCGCTTACCGAGCGCCTCTTTGAGGGCTTGCGATCGTCGCTTGTTTTGGCATAGCGCGAAATTCAAACTCCTCAACACTCCCACTAATTGAGCGTTAGGAAAAAAAACAAATTATCATACATTTGGATGTAGGAACGCAACACAAATATTACATTAATCTTACATGATACTCTTATCTTGCTATTTCCTAACCAGTTATAATGCAAAAGATGTATTGCTAATTAGAGTAGGCTTTCATTATACCTAACTCGTTACGCAGTGTTTCGAACTGACTACAAGGAATCGCTTTGGTTAGTATATCTGCTAACTGTCGTTTGCTTGGCACGTAATGTACGTCTATGTCGCCATCGGCCAATTTTTCGCGTGTATAGTGATAACGTATGTCCACGTGCTTCGTTCTTTTATGGAACTCTGGATTATGTATCAATTTGATGGCGCTTTGACTGTCCATGAAGATTGGTGTTGGTCCCTTCATGGGCTCCCCCACATCGCACAACAGCTGACGTATCCACATAGCTTCTCGTGTTGCGCATGACGCCGCGATGTACTCCGCCTCCGTAGTCGACAGGGAAACTGTTGGCTGGCGTTGACTATTCCAAGTCACAGGTCCGTTGCTTAGTTTAAAGGTGTAGCCACTCGTAGATCTCCTCGTGTCAATATCATTTGCGAAGTCTAAATCCGAGAATCCTTGTATCACCTCTGATCCCTTAGTTTTTGTGTACAGGGTCATCGTTTAATCCTGCAACCCGCGCGCGCGCGAACAGACGAAAATGGCAACACCGCCTCACGGACGCATTCCACTACAACCATGCACCGGCCCAGCGCAGAGCTGCCTGCGACCGTTGGACAAGAGTGATGCCCGAGCTTCGAAAATTTTAGCGTCGCAAAGAGCTAGGTATTGGGAATTTCCCGACCCAGGTAATCGAGCCGCGCGCTCCGCTTTTATGATCGGTCTACCACTCGCACCCCAGATCACTGTAATGAGGTTTGAAAATAATGTCAACAGATCTCGTACCCGTCTCAATTTCAAAAATTTTAGCCACGACAGGGTTGACGGTTCCTTGTACGAAGAGATTTTTCGCCACAAGCTTGTAAAAACCACAGTAACGGCACATCGTTCCAAAAAATGACATTAACGGAAGCCGGTATAGGCGTGGCGTTGAGTAGCTAAAACATTCTAACACAAAAATTCTAGAAAAAAAATTCAAACACCGCTACAATCAAAGACACGTCGCATTAGTTACCCCTTACGTCTGATCTAGGTATGCACCGCATTAAGGATAAAATCATAAAAAAGAAAACCAGAACAATAGATTCTGAGGTCCGCAGAACTAACACATAATTGAATAAAAATTTAATTTTTCAATTTATAAATGTAATGATACAGAATCAACTAGCCTATTGTTTATCAACACCACGAATTTTAAAAACAGCGTTAAATACATTATCAAATAAACAGTTTCCAACAGCTTTTTAAACAATTATGGTTAAAAAATTGATAAAAGAAAAATTAAGAAAACGTAAAATATGTTAAATTATCCATCATTAAGAGGGATTAATTTGTCCTCATTTTTTTGACGCAAATTGCATTCCGATATGTCTTACAGTTCAAAAGTTATACGAAAAAGACCCCAAAATTTTCAACAGGGGCCGGGAAATTCTGAATAGTTCTTTGCAACGTTAATTTGACAGGGACCAGCCCAAAATTCTCGAAGCTCGGGCATCACTGCTGTCCAGCGGTCGCTTGCAGCTCTCCGAACGCGGGGACGGTGCTTGGTTGTAGTGGAATACGTCCGTGAGGCGGTGTTGCCATTTTACAAGTTCGCGCGCGCGCGAGTTGCAGGATTAAACGATGACCCTGTATAGTATCCCATGTTCACGTGTATTTCTCAGGTATCTGATTATCCTCTTGACGGCGTTCCAATGGGGATGTCCATGCTTGTCCAGATATCTGCTGACGACTCCCACTGCAAAAGCAATGTCCGGTCTGGTAACTATTGCCGCAAACATCAGGCTACCGACCGCTTCTCTGTAAGGCACCTGTGCTTCGTTTTCCATCACTGAAGTTAAATGTGCGTGAGTGTCGGCCGGAGTAGAAACTCCCACTGCATCCTCCATGTCGAATTTTTCGATAACGCGACCAATATAACTTTTTTGATATATAAATATTGATCCTGCATCTATATTATGCGTGATTTCCATCCCTACAAAATTACGCACATTGTTGCAGCTCGTGATTTCAAAAGTTGCCTTGAGTTGTGAGATTATTGATTGCAGTTCCCTCTCATCGATCCCCATCAGTAGCCCATCGTCGACGTATAAAGCGAGAAGAACCTTTGATGTATCAAAGTGTCTGTAGTATACGCATTTATCGGCATTACTTTGTTGGAACTTAATGGATTTTAGGAAACTGTCAATTCGCTCATTCCACTGTCGGGACACCTGCTTAAGTCCATATAGTGCCTTTTCCAGTTTGCATACCGTACCTTCTTCAAATTTCATACCTTCCGGTGGGAGCATATATACATCGTCCACAAGATCACCATTTAAGAATGCCGTCTTGACGTCAAATTGAATTAGCTTGTAATTTCGTTGAACGGCTAGAGCTAGTAAAATTCTTATGGAATCATATCTAACAGTCGGTGAGAAAGTGTCGTGATAATCAATACCTTTTCTCTGTGCATATCCTTTAGCACACAGCCGTGCTTTGAAACGGGGAATACTTCCGCCGTTGATACCTGGCTTCACACTGAAGATCCATTTTGAATCAATGGCATTTTTGTCTTTTGGGAGAGAAGTTACATGCCATGTTCTGTTTACTTTTAGTGCTTCTATTTCTTCTCGTATTGCTTTACGCCACTTTTCCTTTTCTGCACTATTCATTGCTTCCTCGAAGGTTTGTGGAATGCGAATATCGACAGCATGCGCCTCATAACGTTCTGGCCTCCTTATATTGTCTCGATCACGCAGCTTATATCCATATGAACTTGTGTCCTTGTCATTGTTGATCGTATTCGGATTATCTGTGTTCCCTACCTCTCTATTTTCTTAACTTTCTTGTCCTTCACGCGTTGATTCATTTACATATACATCAGGAAGTATTGCTGGAATATTTACCCTCGTGTAACGTCCCACGGGGACTCAAACCCGGCGTTACCGACCGTCGATAAAGTAGAACTGTACTACAATACCGCGCAGACCCACTGTACATACTTTTATACATTAATATTAAACTAAGCAGATATTAGAGAAACAAATATTGTAGAAATATTAGAAATAATTAATTATAATTACTGGCAAAAATACAAAACAAAATAATATGTATAAAGCGAGAAAAATGTAAAATAACGAAAACGGACTCACTGCGCATGCGCCAGCCCGCCAATTTTCCAGTATAAAAGGAGGCGCACGCAGCGCAGCGCCCCAGTCAAGCTACATTCAAAAACCACGCTCTTTAGTTGACGAATGTTTAGACCTAGAGGAAGCTTAAGTTTCAACCAGTGAGATTCAGCTCGCCCCGGAAACGGTAGCGGCGGATCTCCAGTGTATAAAAGTCACTGGTGCACCTCTTTGGACTATTTCATTTGAAAACTATAGTACCTTGCTCTTGCAAAGGCATCGAGCTCGCCCCGGAAACGGTAGCGGCCGAAGCACTTGGTAAAAGCGAGGTCAATTTGAGCTTAGAACCAAAACTCTGTCAAAAGTACAAGCTCGCCCCGGAAACGGTAGCGGCTGTTCTTACTACAGACATTGCCAAGAGTCTACGAGCTCGCTCCGGAAGCGGTAGCGGCCGTGCTCTGCAATAAATACATAGCCAAGTAGCATTTAAATATAAGATAAAAAATATAAAAATACAAAAAACATAAAATATATAATCGTAGTCGTAAGTAATATTATATTCATTATTAGGAATAAGTGTTGTTCAAATAAAGTCATTGTTGAGTTTAAGTTGGATTTTACTCCTTTACTCTACCAACGAACCCCCACCTATCCGATTCTCGAGGGACGCCGCTCTCTTCTCGGGAACCTGCTAACGTTTAGTCGTCCCCGGGCAACCAGACGTTACACTCGCTTCATGTACCGTTGCGTCTTCATCGAACGTGACATTACGTGAAATCTTAATTTTCTTAGTGTCTATGTTAAACAAGCGGTAATTCGTCGAATTGCCGTCATACCCTACTAATATTAGTTTTTCGCTCTTTGGGAAGAGCTTCTTTCTCATTTCTTTAGGCACATGCATGAACGCGTTACACCCAAAGGTTTTTATATGATTTAATACTGCGGATTTTTCGGTCCACATTTCAAACGGTGTCGAATTTGGTGCCTGACTTGTTGAGGTTCTGTTCAAAATGTAAACAGCCGTGTTCACGGCTTCAGCCCACAAATATAACGGGACATCCTTCGCATAAAGCATTGAGCGCGCGCTCTCTACGATTGTTCGCATATCTCGCTCCGCTCTCCCGTTTTGCTCGAGAGTATAGGGAGCAGTTGTTTCTAATTCTATTCCCTTTTGGGAAAGAAAAACCTTAAATTGGCTATTACAGTATTCACGTCCATTGTCGACATGCAAGATCTTCACGGAATTTCCCAACTTATTTTTCGATAGTCTACAAAATTCTTTGAAGCATTCTAAAGCTTCATCTTTATGTTTGATGAAGAACACTACCCTATACCCCGATAAATCATCTTTGAATAGAACAAAATATCTAGCACCTTGGACAGAAGGTACAGACATCGGTCCGCAGAGATCGCTGTGTATATAGTCGCCAAGTTTAGCTTTAATTCGCTTTGCGGGGACAAAAGATAGTTTATGCTGCTTGCCATACATACATGCTTCATAAAAGAAATTTTCTGTATCTGACAACTCTACGCCTTTAATTAGGTTCTTGGACACTATCTCTTTAATATATTTTACGTTTATATGACCTAATCTTTCGTGCCATTTTCGTAAACTATCTCTTGTCACCACATTTGCTTCTTGTGCCAATACTGTTTTGAACTCCATGTGATATAAATTATTTTCCTTACGTGTAGCAGTCGCAACGGGTATCTTATTGTTGTAGACAATAGCATTAATACCTTCTTTTACAATTTTCATTCCTTTTTTCGCGATTATACCTTCTGAAAATAGGTTTTTGTTTAAGTTAGGAACATATAAGACTTCAGTAATTATCGAATCATACCATTCGCCATTTATGAATTTCTTAATTTTTACATCACCTTTTCCTTTTACCGATAGTTCCTGTCCGTTTCCTAAAACTACAATCGCATTGTTATTCGGTTCCTGAAAAACAGCAAAGAAATCACGACGATGAGTCATATGTGACGTTGCGCCACTGTCGAAAATCCAGACTTCATTGTCTAAATTCATCAATGAGTTACTTTCTGATACACTAAAAGCGGAATAATTTCCCTCGTGCGTGTCCCGCTGGTTTTCAGGTGTAACCTTTCTTTCTCCGCGACATTCCCTAGCGAAATGACCTTTCTTCTGACATTTGTAACAGGTTATCTTTGACTTGTCGAATTTCGGACGCGGTTCTTGCTCTTCGCGATTAGCCATCTTGTTTACATGCGACGACGTTACAAGGGCTTTTTCATCCTCGTCGTGCGCGGTCAAACCGTTCTCTTCGTCTATTAAACGCGACATAAGATTTCGGATTGTTTGCTTCGTCTCATCTTGCGACAACCATGCCTGCCGAAAGCTTCTAAATTTCGGCGGCAAGCTTCCGAGTATTTTGGTTATGATTGCAATATCGCTTACCGTTTCGCCTGTGTGTTTTAGCTGCTGCGCAAGATTCTCGATCTTCGCAATATGCTGCGCAATTGAATCCTTCGAGTCCATTCTATATTCCGAAAACCTTTCGTGCGCCAACATCTTATTAGTTTCGGTCTTTTGTTCGTAAATTGCATCCAGCTTATCTACAGGGTGTCCCACGGTAGACTGGACAGTGCCGTAGCTCCTAAAGTATTGGAGATAAAATTTTTTAAAAAATAGGGAATTGCATGGTTCGAAGGGGCTACAAAATTAGCCCGAACGAATTTTTTTTTCGATTATTATTTTAAAAAATACGATGGTCAAGTTCGGTTTTTCAAATGGAACTATTTTTTTTGAAGTCCTGAGTTGATAGTGCGTTCCAAGACAAATTCAATAAGCATCAATGTATACACTTTATTTTCACTGGTTTTTGAGATATTGCGCTTGCAAATTTACTGATTTTCACTGCAAGAAACTCCTCTGGAATAGCAAGGACCGGGGACGGTCTTACTGGCGCCACGGGTGGCACTGCCTGTTGAAATAGATACCTACCTGCGAAAGGTCTACGCCAGGCCCAAAGGCTGGACAATTCTTTTCCGCCAGAAATGCTACTTAGGTAGGTACATCTGCGGTATCGAGAAGCGCATCGTTACTTTTATTTCGCACTTGCTTCTAGGCTCGGATAGCCGGTTCGTCTGGGAGGCATGCAAGTTGGATTGGTTAGGTTCGGAGGAGTGAAAGTTGCTAGACTAAATTTCAACTATAGGGAGCAGATTGTATCAGAACCAATCGGATTTGCATCCCTCACAAACGGCTGCACTCTTGAAGAGGCCCTCTTCACAGCAATACCTTCTCCCCAATGCCCACCTTCTTTCGCACGGAATACGTCAACGCATGGTTTTGTTTTGATATCGAAGCTCATGTTTATACTCGAGAGGACCACGCATCGACAGCGGGCTACCCCTTTTCTTACCGTGTCTCTCCACGAGGAGTTTTGCCGATGGATTGTAGAAGCGCAGATGTCTGGATGCCAGTTGTTGAATTCAGGAGACGATAGAAACACTTTATTACTAAACACACATGTCCTATAATTAAAGTAAATCGTATTCCTCTCGGGCAGGAGTCGCCCGACGTTCGTCAAGAAGATGCGGCCTGGTACCCCGTGGCGAGGACAACCCTTCGCTGGGTCTCGCTCGATTTTTATGACTTTTACCGGAAAAAGGTACGAATCCTGGGCCGAACGTAACGAATTGAGGTCGAGCCCCCGCAGTCGAGGGTGAAATATCCATTACAGCGTATTAAGAAATTCTTTTCTTCATCGTATCGAGAGGGAAGTGACGCGAATGGATTCCTTATGTTTTTCTGATGAAAATCATACCAAATATCATGCAAATCGGACTACTTTGACACAAGCTATTTGTATTCCCTATGTAAAAGTTGTCCGATTTACATGAAATTTGGTATGACTTTCGTCAGAAAAACATAAGGAATCCATTCGCGTCACTTCCCTCTCGATACGATGAAGAAAAGAATTTCTTAATACGCTGTAATGGATATTTCACCCTCGACTGCGGGGTCTCGACCTCAATTCGTTACGTTCGGCCCAGGATTCGTACCTTTTTCCGGAAAAAGCCATAAAAATCGGGCGAGACCCTGCGAAGGGTTGTCCTCGCCACGGGGTACCAGGCCGAATCTTCTTGACGGGCGTACCTCCATAATTACCCTGTATCTGTTTCAGAAATAAAATAATTCTTTATTCTTTATCGTATGGATATGGAAGTGTCGCCGTTGGATTCCTTGTGGTTTCCCGATGAAAATCATGCCAAATGTCGTGTAAATCGGACAACTTTTACATAGGGAATACAAATAGCTTGTATCAAAGTAGTCCGATTTGCATGATATTTGGTATGACTTTCGTCAGAAAAACATAAGGAATCCATTCGCGTCACTTCCCTCTCGATACGATGAAGAAAAGAATTTCTTAATACGCTGTAATGGATATTTCACCCTCGACTGCGGGGTCTCGACCTCAATTCGTTACGTTCGGCCCAGGATTCGTACCTTTTTCCGGAAAAAGCCATAAAAATCGGGCGAGACCCTGCGAAGGGTTGTCCTCGCCACGGGGTACCAGGCCGAATCTTCTTGACGGGCGTACCTCCATAATTACCCTGTATCTGTTTCAGAAATAAAATAATTCTTTATTCTTTATCGTATGGATATGGAAGTGTCGCCGTTGGATTCCTTGTGGTTTCCCGATGAAAATCATGCCAAATGTCGTGTAAATCGGACAACTTTTACATAGGGAATACAAATAGCTTGTATCAAAGTAGTCCGATTTGCATGATATTTGGTATGACTTTCGTCAGAAAAACATAAGGAATCCATTCGCGTCACTTCCCTCTCGATACGATGAAGAAAAGAATTTCTTAATACGCTGTAATGGATATTTCACCCTCGACTGCGGGGGCTCGACCTCAATTCGTTACGTTCGGCCCAGGATTCGTACCTTTTTCCGGTAAAAGTCATAAAAATCGAGCGAGACCCAGCGAAGGGTTGTCCTCGCCACGGGGTACCAGGCCGCATCTTCTTGACGAACGTCGGGCGACTCCTGCCCGAGAGGAATACGATTTACTTTAATTATAGGACATGTGTGTTTAGTAATAAAGTGTTTCTATCGTCTCCTGAATTCAACAACTGGCATCCAGACATCTGCGCTTCTACAATCCATCGGCAAAACTCCTCGTGGAGAGACACGGTAAGAAAAGGGGTAGCCCGCTGTCGATGCGTGGTCCTCTCGAGTATAAACATGAGCTTCGATATCAAAACAAAACCATGCGTTGACGTATTCCGTGCGAAAGAAGGTGGGCATTGGGGAGAAGGTATTGCTGTGAAGAGGGCCTCTTCAAGAGTGCAGCCGTTTGTGAGGGATGCAAATCCGATTGGTTCTGATACAATCTGCTCCCTATAGTTGAAATTTAGTCTAGCAACTTTCACTCCTCCGAACCTAACCAATCCAACTTGCATGCCTCCCAGACGAACCGGCTATCCGAGCCTAGAAGCAAGTGCGAAATAAAAGTAACGATGCGCTTCTCGATACCGCAGATGTACCTACCTAAGTAGCATTTCTGGCGGAAAAGAATTGTCCAGCCTTTGGGCCTGGCGTAGACCTTTCGCAGGTAGGTATCTATTTCAACAGGCAGTGCCACCCGTGGCGCCAGTAAGACCGTCCCCGGTCCTTGCTATTCCAGAGGAGTTTCTTGCAGTGAAAATCAGTAAATTTGCAAGCGCAATATCTCAAAAACCAGTGAAAATAAAGTGTATACATTGATGCTTATTGAATTTGTCTTGGAACGCACTATCAACTCAGGACTTCAAAAAAAATAGTTCCATTTGAAAAACCGAACTTGACCATCGTATTTTTTAAAATAATAATCGAAAAAAAAATTCGTTCGGGCTAATTTTGTAGCCCCTTCGAACCATGCAATTCCCTATTTTTTAAAAAATTTTATCTCCAATACTTTAGGAGCTACGGCACTGTCCAGTCTACCGTGGGACACCCTGTAGAATTTCCTTGGATGATTGGCAGTTTTCGATGAGTGTTACCTGCGAATAATCCATTGCAGAGGTTAACAAAAACATGGCGCACGCATCATCCCTTGTCCACTTTCTGCCTATTGCGACTTCCGCTGCCGTCGGCACTTGCGACGTCTCCGGCTTTATTTCTATGCCCTTTGCAATTTCAAAAAGGCCCCTTGCACGTAGTGCACAGCATAGCTGGAATTTCCACTGATGGTAATTTTTTCCATCAAACTCAGTAATTGATGATGCGTCAATTTTGCTTTCCGAAATATTTTTCTTCACTGCACTTAACGCGAATACGTGTAACGACTCAATTGTACTCGTACAAAGGAAAAGACAAGGTTATGTCTGACACGTGGTCTCTGCTCACTGTATTAACTGAATCCGTCTCCTCGTTACTTCACGTATACGAGAGACTTTTACGCACCAGAAAGAACCTGGGCCCATAACCTGTTGTAATCAGGATCGTAAATAAATCAAACTCACTTAACTTAATATTGCTGAACGATAAATAAACTCTTTATTGCACGACCTGCTGCCGTAACTGCATGGCATGCTCTGTGCAGTGCCAGAGAGGGCGCTTACCGAGCGCCTCTTTGAGGGCTTGCGATCGTCGCTTGTTTTGGCATAGCGCGAAATTCAAACTCCTCAACATAGGCAATTAACAGCTCGTAATTCAGTTCCTTACGCGCCTGATTTTACGTGTATGGACTGCACTCCAAATCGGTAATCCGTTTTTTTTTAATAATTCGTCGATACTAGTGTAGAAGTGAGTGCTTGGGTCATGAAGTGACTGCAATAGTTGCGTTTGGAATGTCTCCTGCCAAGTTCTCGTGCAAGGGGTGCAAGGCCCCCGTTGCAAATCCGGTGACATGCATGGATAGTGGCATTACTACACATCCAGGGTCCTCGTGTCTTATTCGGGCCGCCCATTGAGTTGCAAGTCTGCCACGGAGCCGGTAATTGTGTCGGCGGCATCATCCTTGCCAGAGGTTTCTCCACGGCCTACGTATCCAACTTTGGAGGACTTCAGGGATCTCATCAGGAACGAGATGGCAATTTTTAGACGTGAAGTGTTGGATGGCATGATGGCAGATATTGATGATATCCGCAACACCTGCACAGAGCTGTCGGAGAGGGTAACTCTTTTGGAGGGCAATCTTTCATCTTCTGGGGATCGGCTTTCCTCTGATGGCCGTTTGACGGAGGAAGTCATCGCGGAGATCAATGAAAGGAGGATTAAATCGTATAATATTATTATACATGGGATGCCGGAGTCTGCGAACGAGTTGCCGGAACATAGAGCCACGTCTGACGTGGCAAATGCTAAATCTTTGCTGACCGATATATTCCCTGCGATTTATAGCAACATCCAAACGCATAGGCTTGGTAAGGCAGGGACCTCCGCTTCGAGGCCATTGTGCGTGAGACTTCCATCTGCTGAGGTTGTGAGGAAAATTCTCAGCAACAAATTTAAAAATAAGAGGCCTATGAAAATAACTGATGACAGAACGCGTCAGCAGAGAGCCAACTTGGACCGGCTCCGGGATCAACTGAGGTGTCCCCATGAAAAAGGGGATAAGAATATGACTATAAGGTACATCAAAGGTGTACCGAGGATTGTTCGTGGTCAAGATCCGAGGAAGTAAAAAAAACTAGCTGAGAATCTGGCCTGAGAACTAAAACTAACGAACTTTTGTGTGCGGTAGCGTGTTTGAATGTGTGTTATGATGTTATAGTGCTTGTCGAAGCCTGGTTAAATGACAGTATTTATACGGAAGAGCTAGGCTTGTCGGAGTATACTGTGTTTAGATCGGACAGGAATCGGCTTACCAGTAACTGCTCGAGGGGGAGGGAGGTGTATTGGTTGCCGTCGGTAAGCATCTGCAATGCTCTAGTGTTGATGTGTCTTGTAACCGTGTGGAGCAGCTATTTATTAGGATCAACACTGGTCAGCAGGGTTTTGTGTAAGGAGTTGTATACGTTCCGCCAGCATCGAATCCATCGATGTATCTTGACCATAGTCTTAGCATTGACGAGGTACCCCTTCAATTCCCTTCTGATAAAATCCTTTTGGTTGGTGACTACAATACTTCCCATATTCTGTGGAGCTCGGACTCCTTGAATTGTACGATCCCTACCCTCTCGGCTCGTGCTTCGAATGTCGATAAGTCGGTACTGGATTACATTTAGAGACTTGCCATCTTCACAAACTTCATCAATGTAACCTGTACCCAAATTACCATGGCTCCTTCCTTGACCTTATATTTTCTAACATTGATGGTATCCTTGTTGAGCACTCAACAAGGATACCATACCTGATGTACTCCTTCCTGTAGACCACTACCATCCTTGTCTTCTCGTTCACTGTAAATTGCAATACATGCCGTCCCCCGGGAGTCCTGAACCGCCAAGGTACGACTTTGTGCGTGGCGAGTTTTAGCGGATTCTGTGTCACCTGAACTCTGTTGACTGGGATGTATCCATGAAAGGTCTGTCGCTTGACAAAGCTGTAGAGTTTTTATATGATCAGATCTCCTATGTGATAGCCGCATATGTTCCACTTCGTCGAGCCCGGTCTGTTAATTATCCGTGCTGGTTCTCCGCTGAACTCATATCTCTAATTATTGCGAAAAAGGCTGCTCACCGGGATTTCAAGAGACACAATAACTATCATGACTATATGACTTTTAGTAACTTGAGGTCTGCTTGTAAGCAGGTATCCGCTGCATGTTATAATAATTATATTGCTCACACGGAGGACTGTATACCACGTAATATAAAAGCTTTCTGGAAGTTCGTGAACACAAAACGGGCAGCTGTTGGTATACCTAACTCGATGCACTTCGGTGATGTAGTCACGTCGTGTAGATCTCGAATAGCGGATATGTTTGCGGATTACTTTGAGTCGGTTTATTCTGCAACAAATGTTGACTACTCATTTAATTCCTGCCCTCGAGCTATGGTGGATTTGGACTGTCTTACTATTGGTATTGGGGATATTCTCTCAGAGATAGACGACCTTGATGTAAATAAAAGCCTGGGTGATGATGGGATCCTTCCGCTTTTCTTCAAACAATGTAAGTTTATTATAGCTAGGCCTCTTTGGCTGATTTTTAATCTGTCCTTGTCTTGTGGACGCTTCCCAGCTAAATGGAAAGGAGGCATCATTTCTCAGGTGTTCAAGGCTGGTGATAAGTCTGATGTCACTAAGTATAGGCCTATTTCTCTACTCAACATCATGGGAAAGATTTTTGAGGGTCTTTTCACAAAAAAAATTTATGCCCTGGCGTCTCGGTCTCTAATTTGTGAGCAGCACGGCTTTTTAGCTGGCAGATCGACGTGTAGTAATTTAGCTGTCTTTTGTAATTTTGTATCCAGGGCAATGGAAAAGAAACTGCAGGTGGACGCTGTCTATACGGATTTCTCTAAGGCTTTCGTTAGGGTCAACGTTCACCTACTAATTGATAAACTTGCTAATATGGGTATCAGGGGCGTGCTGCTGAGCTGGTTGTACTCATACGTTACAGGCCGGTCCCTAAGGGTCAGGGTCGGTGATATGATGCCTAGGAAAGTGTTTGTCACATCAGGTGTTCCGCAGGGAACCCTACTCGGACCATTGCTTTTTTTGTTCTTTATCAATGACATCGGAGATTCCTTTTGGAATAGTTGTTTCTTGCTTTACGCGGATGATCTCAAGACCTTTAAATCGATAGAAAACTACTCTGACTCTTTAGATCTCCAGTCTGACCTGGATAGATTGGGAGAGTGGTGTGTGGCAAACCAAATGGACTTGAACATTGATAAATGTTATGTTATGAGATTTTCGCGTGGTAAGAACCCGGCCACCTATCCCTATGCGATATCGGATAATGTTCTTTCAACGGTTTCTTCGGCTCGGGATTTAGGAGTCATTGTTGACTCCGCCCTGACATTTGATGAGCACACGCGTGTTATATCGGCCAGGGCTAACAAAATTCTGGGTTTTATACGGAGATCGTGTTCTGGCTTCAAAAATCCGAAAACTCTCCTCCATTTGTACAATGCGTTGGTGCTTCCTCATCTGGATTACGCCTCTGTTATTTGGTCGCCGAAAACAGCCAAGAATAGAGCTGTTCTGGAAAGGGTGCAGCATCGTTTTCTGCGTTTTCTGGCTTATAAAATGGGTGAACCCTTACCCCGTTTCGATCACGATTATGGATCCATTATGCGGAAGATTGGCATCCGAACGCTGGAGTGTAGGAGGATAGTGGCTGACCTATCCTTCTTGTTTAAAGTTATCAATGGCTTGGTGAGCAATCAACACGTAATAGGGCTAATTGACTTTAATGTTCCTAGTAGGCCCACCAGACATGCCGAACTATTCAGACCGCCTCTCTACACTTCCAGGTTTGGTCATGCCGACCCTTTTTATAGGATCACTAACCTTGCCAACCAGTTCAGGACTGAGATCGATATGTTCCATGGGTCACTTCCTGTGTTCAAAGCTAGTGTTTATAGAGCAACATTGATGAATGTTATATAGGATTCTACTCCTACGCTGTACTTTATAATTTTATATTTTGTAAGCTTCTTTATATTTCTTATATTTTTATGTATTTTATATTTTGTAAATTTATATTTTATATTTTATATCTTATATCTATATTCCGTTACTTTCTTGCCACGTTCTCATATTCTCATATTGTTTGTTTTGTCCCGGTTTGGGCTGCCGTTGTTAATGCTGTTGTAAATGATGTGTCTCTACTGTGCGTCTTTTTCATCATGTTCGTGTATAAATGGGTATTGTCCCGTTCATGTTGAAATAAATAAATAAATAAATATTCCTACCTAAAACTGCACCCCGTACATCAGCATACCAAAGGAACACCCGGAATTCTTTTGATCAGCCGACTATCTCGCTGTCCATCGTTATAGTTCCACGAAACATTACATGTTTTTAGAGAGATAACAAAATGCAGGTTTCGACTTGAATCTTCTACGCATACTAACTCCGTATGTTTTGACTACGTGCCGAGAGAGAGGGGTGGGTACATATCGTGTCTCTCTCTCACACTCCTTGTTCGAACGTCGCTATCCGTGACGCGATCTGTCCTTGGGACGATAGAAGCGCACCGGCTAGCTTGAACTTTTGGGGATCAGCGCCGACACGTGTCTTTTGATTTTTTTTCCATACCTCCCACAGCGTGTGACGAATCGTATACAGTACACCTCACCTGTGCATGTGTGTGTGTGTGTGTGTTCCCCCCTCCTTAACTTGACGGCGGTACGCGTTCCCCCTCCACTGGCGACGTGCGCTTTCCCCCACCCTTACCTTGACGGCGGTACGCGTTCCCCCACCCCCGCATGCCCCACGCCACCGGTGCGGGACCCCTCGCCCCGCTTCACCCCCTCGCCACGCATTGGTCCAGAATGCCCCTTATATACCTACTCGCGGGAGCACCACGCACGGCGCTACATCGCGCGGGACCACCACGCACGGCACTACATCGCGCGGGGCACCACGCACGGCACTACATCGCGCGAGACAACCTCGCGCAGGACAACCTCGCGCGGGAGAATCGCGCGCGGGAGCACCACGCATGGCATTACATCGCGCGGGAGCACCACGCACGGCACTACATCGCGCGAGACAATCTCGCGCAGGACAACCTCGCGCGGGAGCACCACGCACGGCACTACGTCGCGCGTGAGCACCACGCACGGCACTACGTCGCGCGGGTGTACCACGCACGGCACTACATCGCGCGAGACAACCTCGCGCGGGAGAACCCCTCCGAGGAGCATCTCGCACGAGAGAACTTCGCCGAGGAGGATATCGCACGAGAGAACCTCGCCGAGGAGGATATCGCACGAGAGAATCTCGCAGAGGAGTATCTCGTACAGGAGCATCTCGCGCGAGAGAATCTCGCACGACATCACCTCGCAGAACCTCACCTCGCACAGCACTACCTCGCAAGGGAGCAACTCGCATCACGGGAGCATCATTGGTAAGCTAATATATGTATTTATGTAAAGATACTGTAGGCGGAAATTTATTTTTATCATTGAAATGGAATAAATAATTTCCAGAAAACGCAAGCACAGACGGGTGTTGTAAGCACTCTGTAGAAGTGTTGAAATGCATGAAGGGTGGAGGGTGCGCAAATGTTAAAAGTAATTGAAAAAAAAATGGAAGGAAACACCCCAAGTAAGAATATAACGTCCATGTTCTTTAAATATCAGCATCTGAAATTTCCTTTGCAAAGTGAAGAGGAGTTAAAGATGCTGGAGGAAATTTTAGAGAATCGGGAGGATTTTGAAGAGGCGGTAAGTAAAGTATATACATATATCGTGTTTGGACTTATTTTCGTAATAAATTATGGTGGGGATAGGTCATTTTATTTTGCAGAAAATATCTAAAGTTACAAGATGTTTTTAAAATTCGTTTTCGGCATTTCTTCGAAAAAGAAATTATATTTACTTTGTTAATGCTTTAATAATTCTTAATTTTTAGGTTAATGAATTGGCCAAGTATGGAGGGTCAAACAATTACAATTGTGTAAAACGGATGCTGACCCCCCTAATGCCCAACGAATTGGCCCTAAAATACAGTTGGCTGGGGCGAAAGGGGAAGCGGCCGTTTAATAATTCCTCGGTGGCGAAATTGATAATAGGTATGTAAATGTCATTCTCATTTTATTGTTGTTAATATTTAATATTCTCTAACTTAAATATAATGTTTCATCCAAATTCCTGCTTAAAATGCTGCCGAAAAAGGCAAAGCCACTGGGAACAGGATGGACACCGAGAAAAATATTCAATTGTGGCTAAAGCGAGCTTCCGACAGGAGAGGAGGGGACAGGCCACTTTAAAACTGTATGTTTTAACCGTTCTTTATTATGCTATTTCATACTCTGAGATTCTTAATTGTCAGGAAGAAGGTGGAAATATCGAGCAGCATAGTAATAGTAACATGAGCCACGTCCTTATTCATTAAATAACCTACAATAGAAAAATTTCCAAATATTAAAACTCTGTATCTTCCCATCCTTTATGTCAGTTGCTATCTTACTCAGCTAAATCAGGCCTGCCCCATAGGGTGCAAATACCTCCTGAATATCTGGAACCCGGACAACAGTCGAGCGCGGGACTGTTCCATTGCCACCCGTTGCAAGATTTGTGAGAGAACTGCATGAGTGTGCGTCCATGTACGAGCCTGCATGGACGACCGCACGCTCATGCAGTTCTCCCGCAGCCCATGCTGTGGTTAGCAACGTAACAGTCCCGCGCTCGGCTGTTGCCCGGGTCCTAGAAATTCAGGAGGTATTTGCACCCTATGGGGCAGGCCTGAGCTAAATACTTGGCAGTCCTCTGTGACTGTTCACTTTCGAGTATTTATATTACGTTTATTTATTACTCTTATTTTGTCTTGTTATTTGTTATGTCTAGGAGCACCTCGCACAGCATCAGCTCACACAGCATCACCTCGCACGGCATCACCTCGCACGGGAGCACCTCGCACGGAGAACCTCGCACAGAGAACCTCGCACGGAGAACCTCGTACGGAGAACCTCGCACGGAGAACCCCGCACGGGGCACTCAAACCTACCTCCGATAGAAAATTTTCCTGTACGTTTCCTCCTTTTACGCTAATTGATATCTTGTTTTGCTAAATAGTAAGCGTTCCTCTAGGAATGCTCACATTCGAGTAGTTATCTTACATTTACTCTTTATTCTAATTTTGTCTTTTTATTAGTTATATGTAAGAGCAGCTCGCACAGCATCATCCGGCACGGCATCCTCTCGCATGGGAGAGCTTCGCATGGGGGAACTTTGCATGGAAACACTTCACCCGGGAGCAGGTGCGCATGGTTCTTTTCGACCGACGATTTCATGTTTTATAATATGATCAAACATCTTCTATTGATGCCAAAAACCGCAAAAGCTATTCTCATTTTAGACATATCACGACTTGTTATGTACCTATACTGCGATTTTGCATGAGTGCGTATGGTTTGCGCGCGAACTTTTCATTTGGGTAGGCACATAATGTTTTATAATTAGTAGCACGTGTGCTGGTGGCGTCGGAAACGCGGGAATCGATGTTTCAGAAATTTTTACGTAGGTTGAACGTGTGCACGGACCAAAAAAATTTGTTTCTCGCAAATCCAACGAAGAGCTCTTATAGAGCAAACATTTCTCTTTAACTTCCGATTTTTTATTTTGTTGTATGATTTGATGATGTATGACAGCCGGGACGACTCGTGACCGTAAGATTTTCTCGGAAGAGATGGGTTCGTGGCGAGGTCATCGCAATCAATGGAACTACCTGCACCATCTTCCTGGGCGACTATGGCATCGCCATGGACGGCCCTGTCACGGAACTACGATCCCTGGCACACCGGTTCCATGCTCTCCCATGGCTGACAACTAGGATTCAGCTGAGGGGCGTAAAACTACGTTCCTGCCGACCGCTCCAGAGGACGAAGCAAATCGCGGAGGTGGTTATGGCGAGAAGGAAGGGCCTCCTCTCAAACATACAACCGACACTGGACGGCCTCACTACCCGGACAACCACCACTGGACGTCATCGAGCACTGGCTATAGATCGGCTACGTAGTGCCCAGCGACAAATAAAACTTCTACACCCTGCAACACCTAGCGATAAGTACACTACACTACACTACACCCGACAATTCTCTTTTAGACTTTTCTCATAAAATGATTTTGGAGCGTTTTTCCTTCTTTTGAGAAAGCATCACGTGAATCGCGATGTTTCGTCTTGGGGAGGGAGATGTTACGTATGTGGAATTTTCCCATACGCCGCTCTCAACCGTTTTTCGAGCTTGCGTCTACGAAGGGAAAACGCCCTAAAATCCTTTTTGTTTATCACATACCACTAATGGGGGTCATGATCTCGACCATCTGGATCACGACCATGGGAACGGGAGTGACACGACGACGACCCCGAAAGATCTCCTTATATGGAAACTTCTAACGAACCCCCACTCATTTTCGGGACTATATAAACCCTTTGGTTTCAACCCTCGTCGGTTCAAAGCTATAGAGTCACGCGTAAAGTCACGTCGTGTCACGCTCGTACAGAGTCGGTTATATCCAGCAAGATCGGGCTAAAGTCTCCATCGGAATCATAGTTAACCTCATAGAATCCGCGAGTTCGGTTTAGATTCTATTTGGCACCCTGAAATAACCACTCGTACGCTCCGCATCGCCAGTGCGCCAACACCGTGCAATTAGTGGTAACATACACATTTTATTTAATTATTACTTGCGACACTTACATTTGTATTATAATTGACTATTCAATATACTTATGGTGTTCACGTGTAAATCGAGTCGATTACGTTAAACCCATCTTTTACCCAGCGATCCTTATAATATTAGTAGCACTCACCCACTGATACAACTTTACCGCTCGAGTTGTATCAAATATTAATTAAGAGTTACGAGGCATTACTAACATTTCCCGCGACTCCCTGATTTCGCATCAGGTTCGTTCGCAACCCTTTACCAAAACAAGCCATCTTCTCCAACCCAGTGGCTCCCCGATTTCGCATCGGGTTCGTCCACGAAAACTCACCCTTCCTACGGCTCCCTGATTTCGCATCAGGTTCGTCCGTATCCTACAGCTCCCTGATTTCGCATCAGGTTCTTCTGTAAGTTTACCAACTTCCGAACAGCTCCCTGGTTTCGCACCAGGTTCGTCTGTCAATAATCCAACCTCCTAACAGTTCCCTGGTTTCGCACCAGGTTCGCCTGTGAACTTCATCCTAGTGACTCCCCGATTTCGCATCGGGTTCGTTCACGACGTTTCACCCTCCTGCGGCTCCCTGTTTTCGCATGAGGTTCGTCCGCGTGTGTCTCCATTCCTAAAGGCTCCCTGATTTCGCATCAGGTTCGTCCTCGCCGTCAATAATCCTAGCGGCTCCCTGATTTCGCATCAGGTTCGTCCGCGCACCTAACTAACACATTCATAAACCGTATTCCTTGGGAAATACCCTTCCCGCGCGGAGCTATTCGGGAAAGGTATCTGGGTCACGCTGAAGATTTCGTCAAAGAAATGGAAAAGGACGGTAAAGAAAACTTCATCGATGGTTTACCGGATCGAATTTCCTGGAAAGTATCGGCTTAGACTCAAGATATTCAAACACTTGAACAAGCTTACGACGCCGTGCTACAGATAGATAGAAAATTAAGAAATCGGCGACAGTCGCCCCGTAATGAATCACCCTCCAGGTGGTCTCGCCGAGACCATTACGCCGAAGATACTCGTCGTCACGGCCGTGAAGAGTCATACCCACTTTCTCCGAGTAGATACGACCAAAACAGGGATCGGTATACAAGAACATCTGGTTTTGAAGAGGAACGAGAAGGACGGACACGCACGACGGCCTGGACCTTGCGTCACCGGAGCCCCTCGAAATCCCCTTCTTATCGCTCCGACTCATCGTACGCAGATGATGGAGAAAAACATTATTCTATTTTAAAAAATCCCGATAAAAATCGCAAGCCGAGTTTATATTGCTGGCATTGCGGTACTGCCGAACATGACGGAAAATCTTGTAGGAAACAACCGCGTAGTCCGAGATATCAACGAGACTTGCGAGATTCGTCCGTTGAATCAAACAAATCTTTAAACTTCGATCGCGCTTAACGTATAGGCGACACGATGAGCGGAAACAAAGATGCTCGCCAAAGGACAGTCCGCTTTGAGGAGGAACCCCCATCAAGGAAGCACCTGCCCCACGCATCAACATCAAGGTTCCAGAATTGGAGTCAGGAACGGGAGAATACCTAATCGATGGTGGAGCATCCGTGAATTTGGTAGTAATTAACGCCCTCCTGCGACTCCCTGATTTCGCATCAGGTTCGTCCGCGTTTGACTCTGTTACGCTATCGCTTGAACGTGGCTGGGAGATTGTATGTAATCGATATGTGAAGTATGTAGGAGCGAAATTTGAAACGGAGGACGAGGAGTCTATTGTCAGGATTCATAAATACGTGGAGCGCGTTGCGTTTCTAGAAGGTTTTTCCCTTAATAATTTCCGTACGTGTCCTTACTATGCTAGCAGCTGCATTCAATAGCTTTTGAATTACAGTTAGGCCAGGCGAGGATAGTAAACAGCTTAACTTTTTCTTGCACATCTGCGTGCCAAGTTTCGTCGAGCGGGTAGCTGTCCGTCTCGTAAAAGCACTTAGTATTCAGTTTTACATTTCAATAGTTGCCGATGTCCTGTAAGGGTAAAAACTCCGGTCGGAAGAGGCCGAAAGTCATAAAGTGATAAACATCGTTCGGGGGATGTCATCTTGACCCTGAGGGTCGCGCTTACCTGTAGATATGTATATACTGTGTGTAGCCTAAGTAAACTATGTAATCGGAAAGCGTGCCTCCACCACCAGCCGAGAGTGGAGGAAAGTGTGAAGGAAGGGGGCAAGGACGGAGAGATGGTCAAGGACAACCCACTGACGAAGCTTGAGGGATGTCATCGTCCTGATTGGACAACAAGGGTCTATGGGAGGACTGAGGGAGTCTTGTTGGCGACTTCGTCGACGAGCTCGGAGCTCTTCCTTCTACGTCTGTTCATTCTGTAGCTAACCAGCTTCCTGAGCAGTCAAGAAATATACTTTGCAGTCGTCTTTAATTATTCCATAAACTTGTGTTTCATTTTGAATTACCCGCACTTCATCGAGCAGAGCGGTTCAGCGCTCCACGGGCACCAACCCGCGTTCGTATCGGAATTTCCCCGCTAAAATACGTAACAACTCCATTCCTAGAGGCTCCCTGATTTCGCATCAGGTTCGTCCTCGCCGTCAATAATCCTAGCGGCTCCCTGATTTCGCATCAGGTTCGTCCGCGCACCTAACTAACAAATTCATAAACCGTATTCCTTGGGAAATACCCTTCTCGCCGGCCTCTCGCGTTGCCGCAGCCCCGGCTCGTAACAGCGCACGCTTTTTTTGTATGTTCTGTCACGTCCTGAATTGCCGGAACGTTCAGGACGAGAAGGGAGTTCTTGCCCAGTCGCCTCAAACGCACCGTAAACCCTAAGGCCGGCCCGGCAACGCCACTATGGAGTAACTATGCGGGGTGGGTGGATCGGCGTTGGAGGATCGAGGAGGAAAAGAAGAGGTGTGTTTCGTCTTGGGACCGCCAGCCAGACTGATCAGTAGGGCTATAGCTGACGGCCCCTGCCCTACACAGAGGATGTGGTTTGGAACTTGTATATATACGAATGATATTGAGAGTTAGGACTAGCGGGAAAGATTAGAGACCTCTGGTGGCGCTCGTCGACACTAAGTCGCGATACGGTGGTGGGGCCAGGACGTCACAGTTCAATGTCATGTTCAATTTTTTGACCCGTGCGTATATTCAAACTAGGCAAAAAGTTCTGAAACTTCGTTTCCTGCGCTTCATCTTCTTAAAACAGTATCATAATGGACGAAAAAAATTTGAGTGTTTGATTCGAAAACTAGAAACTTCAAGCGTTAACATGCGATTTTTAAATATTTTCTGCGAACATTTTTTGCATTTGAAAATGACCAAAATTTTCGGGAAAATATTGTCTTCCTTCAATTTTTACGCGGAGTGTATATGCATTATTTGTACTTTATACATTATTTGTACTTTATATCGATACAACATCATACTCTGCTAGTCAAATCTGGGAAGCAGAGTCTGACGGGGCAGAACCGTAGCCATTCGTGCCCGCATTTGTAATACATTATTTGTACTTTATATATATATAAATATAAAGTACATATATTATATATAAATATATATAAATATAAAGTACATATACAGGGTGTCCCACGGTAGACTGGACAGCGCCGTAGCTCCTAAAGTATTGGAGATAAAAATATTTGAAAAATAGGGAATTGCATGGTTCGAGGGGGCTAATAAATTAGCCCGGACGAATTTTTTTCGATTATTATTTTAAAAAATACGATGGTCAAGTTCGGTTTTTCAAATGGAACTATTTTTTTTGAAGTCCTGAGTTGATAGTGCGTTCCAAGACAAATTCAATAAGCATCAATGTATACACTTTATTTCCACTGGTTTTTGAGATATTGCGCTTGCAAATTTACTGATTTTCACTGCAAGAAACTCCTCTGGAATAGCAAGGACCGGGGACGGTCTTACTGGCGCCACGGGTGGCACTGCCTGTTGAAATAGATACATACCTGCGAAAGGTCTACGCCAGGCCCAAAGGCTGGACAATTCTTTTCCGTCAGAAATGCTACTTAGGTAGGTACATCTGCGGTATCGAGAAGCGCATCGTTACTTTTATTTCGCACTTGCTTCTAGGCTCGGATAGCCGGTTCGTCTGGGAGGGATGCAAGTTGGATTGGTTAGGTTCGGAGGAGTGAAAGTTGCTAGACTAAATTTCAACTATAGGGAGCAGATTGTATCAGAACCAATCGGATTTGCATCCCTCACAAACGGCTGCACTCTTGAAGAGGCCCTCTTCACAGCAATACCTTCTCCCCAATGCCCACCTTCTTTCGCACGGAATACGTCAACGCATGGTTTTGTTTTGATATCGAAGCTCATGTTTATACTCCAGAGGACCACGCGTCGACAGCGGGCTACCCCTTTTCTTACCGTGTCTCTCCACGAGGACTATTGCCGATGGATTGTAGAAGCGCAGATGTCTGGATGCCAGTTGTTGAATTCAGGAGACGATAGAAACACTTTATTACAAAACACACATGTACTATAATTAAAGTAAATCGTATTCCTCTCGGGCAGGAGTCGCCCGACGTTCGTCAAGAAGATGCGGCCTGGTACCCCGTGGCGAGGACAACACTTCGCAGGGTCTCGCTCGATTTTTAGGACTTTTACCGGAAAAAGGTACGAATCCTGGGCCGAACGTAACGAATTGAGGTCGAGCCCCCGCAGTCGAGGGTGAAATATCCATTACAGCGTATTAAGAAATTCGAAAAAAAAATTCGTCCGGGCTAATTGATTAGCCCCCTCGAACCATGCAATTCCCTATTTTTTAAATATTTTTATCTCCAATACTTTAGGAGCTACGGCGCTGTCCAGTCTACCGTGGGACACCCTGTATATATATAAAGTACATATATATATATATATATATGTACAAATAATGTATTACAAATGCGGGCACGGATGGCTACTGTTCTGCCCCGTCAGACTCTGCTTCCCAGATTTGACTAGCAGAGTATGATGTTGTATCGACTATATGTTGTATTTGACATATTATGACGTGGAAGCGGGTGGTTCTCGAACGTAGTACACAGTCAGTTTTTGTATGCAATAATAATAAACTATATTAATCATAATGAATAGTACAAAAATATAATGCCTTATCACACAACATCACAGTAGCCTACTCTGTTAGAGCAGCGCCATCCACTAATACATACATTTAGAATACAAGCATGCGCACAACACGCATAAAACAAACTAAATAGTAAACGTTATATATATATATATGTTCCTCGTTAAGACTTGCGTAAACACACGTAATAATGCGATAGATGATCGTTTACTAAACATGATATGTAATAATAATATAAATAAAAGTAACTGTTAAATACATATTTTATTAAACTTTATTCTATCTTCAAAACCATTTCCTCCGTTAGATTTGTATTAAATCTAATTCCTATATCGACAAACGCTTTAATTACGTTTTCTAATCATTTTTCATTTAGATATTTCATAATCTAAACACTTGCATTTGACCTAATTAATTTAGACCTGATAATGACGTCTCAAATACGTCCTAATATTGTGTTTTTAAGAGCTGTATCTGACTCAATTTAGGCCTAATAAAGATGTCTCAGTAACGTCTTTTAACCCCTTAACGCTCCCGCCCGTGACATAACCGGGACATAACGTGACAGTCACGGGCATGTAGTTCATTCGTTCGCCGCTTGGCGGGTAGTTTAATTTAGGCGCTAATATCTGTGCGCCCAAGCAATACTATCTTATACTAACTGGAAAACATGTAGAGTACTGTGTTAACACAATCTATTGTAGACTGTACAAATAATAATATCTACAATTTTTGCCGTCTCCTGTGTTGTTTGTACTAGCAAAAGAGATGCAAGGGGGAAAAACGTAACAAAGAAACACGGTATATGTGCAATGATTGTAATGTAGGTTTATGTGCCGTGCCTTGGTTCAAAATTTATCACACTGTCACGTCCTGGGTGGTGTCTTCATGGACAATGACAGGTGGGGCAATCATCAGGCGAGAATACAAGGTTTCAACACTCTGATCGTTTTAGGAAAGGGGTGGCGAGAATCTAAAATTCAACACTCTTGGTTTGAGGGAAGGTTGGCGAGAATCTAAATTTCAACACTCTTGGTTTGAGGGAAGGTTGGCGAGAATCTAAAATTCAACACTCTGACTGACCAGGGAAGGTTTGAACTCGAATACGCACTTGGAAGACACCCGTTAGAACACTTTGTTTGTTTTTGACTGGGCGATCGCATTCACCGTTGCATTTATATATGAATTTACTCGTAATACTTCCACGAAATCCGTCTAGGAATACGGCTATTCACGGTCCATGCGAAAGAACATTGGTAAACACAGTAGGCACTTTCGCGTTCGCGGATCGAGATCAGCTGTCGCTGCAGCTTGTTTTGATTTGAGAATCCCCGCAACCGAAGAATGGATACGATAGTTCGAGGCGTGATTTAGAATAAAGTGTGTTTATTCAATTTAAAACACTTGGTTATGCCATACACGGTTTGTGATGGCAGTTACACTTTACAATTATGCGTAGGACATTAAGCATTAGCACATGACATTTATATAAAATAAGTAATAGCAAAATATGTATGGACATGAAATACGATATACGATAATAAAGTAGAATGATATCGGCAATATGCGTTAATAAGACAAAAGTATGAACGCAATAGGCGTTAAAATGCAAAATAATGTGAAAAGCAATAAGCGTTGATAGTATAAGATAATATGAAATACAATAAGCTTAAGAATACAAAATATATGAACGCAATAAGCAATAACTATGCACAGTTTTATGAAAGCAATAAGCAATAACTATGCATAGTAATATAAAAGTAATAAGCAATAATAAGACAAGAATGAAATAGATGATGGTGATGTTCAATTCAGTTTAATGGTAATTATAAATGCTTACAAAATTGATGAACGTCGTTGATTTACACTGTTTTAAAAATACTTTTAGGTGGTCCTTTCGCGGATAGGTTTCGTAGAAAGAGGACTTCTGTCTCGGTCCCCTCGTATTTATATAATTGTCGCGGGGGTACGCGCGGTATAGGCCTTGACATATTTAATAAATAAGTCGCAGTAGGACTTCCGGGGTTTTTACAATGGTGCGTCTATTATTAGACGCGTTTCTGTCATGTACACCAAATATTCTTCGCAATTACATTTCCGGGGTTTTTATGAATAGGGAATTATATGCTCAACCCATCGGATGGATTTCTGGAGTTTTAATGGGAAAGGGGTGATCGTGGTCTTGACTTGTAAGGTCTTAGAGAAGGGGTGAGACGTGGTCTCGATTTAAGGAGTTTTTGGGGCGAGGGACTTGTTTAGAATTAGTAAAAGGGGGAGAGTTTGTGCCTCGTATGGCGAATAATCGAAGGAGGTTTTGTACTGACCATCTCGAGATGGGGACCGCTAAGGTACATCATCGAGGTGATCAGCGATTGGGGAAAAGGGGTATTTGTTGATTTGGAAGGACTTTGGTGGAGCGACTTGGAGGTTTATACGAAGATGTTTAAATAGTACCGCGCGAAAAATAGTGGGATATCACACCTCCCCCCTTATGCGAAGAAATGTGTACATTTCTTAACAATAAAGTTTGGTGGATTTATTTGAATGTAAGATGGGATGGATTGATTATGAAACGTGCTTTCCTTTCTCTCTTTTGTGAGTTTTGCCGAAAGGGGGAAAGGAACTAAAATAAAACAGAATTTTCTGGCCAAGGGGCCTGAACAAAAAAGAAAGAACTATATTTAATAAAAATAAATTAAAAGTAGGAGAAGGAGGAGGAACTATGTACAAGGAAGGAAATTATGTGGGATTAGGAAGGGGGATAGGAATAGGAGAGGTCTTGGTATATGAGGTCGTCCAGGATGAAGGTGAGGTCCTGACCACTTTGATAGAGGTCATCGAACCATCTCAGGAACTCGGGCGTCAGCTCCCTATGATCTGGGATCCTCGTAGCTGACCCCGTGTCCAGGATATCCACCACATCTGGACAGGGAGGGATGGTGGATGGGATAGGGACTTCAGGAGGTGGGGATTGATGGGTGAGTTGAGGGGCTGGCGGGGTGACGGCCTCCTGGAACGTCTCCCAGTCCATCGCTGGTGTCAGCGAGTCGTCCAGGGTGATCACCTCGGGGACTGGGTCTGCTTCCCTGACAACAACGGAGGAGGCAATCCTTGGAAGGAGAGGTGATAGGCTTCGTCCCTCTCTGACTGCTTCCCGTCTCGTCCAGCGCATGCGGGACAGCCTTCTCTGGATGCCTCCCGCGTGTTGCCAGGGCTTTTGGAGGTTCTTCCTCCTGTGTGGCATGCTTGATGGAATCTATGGTTGAATTCACATTTATTAAATTATATTCGCATGTATATATGATTAGTTTCAACCGGGGTTCTCGCGCATTTGACCAAGACGCGCTTTATTAGCGTGTATGATTCTAGTCTTTCCTTTCCAGGAAATTCGCAGATTTTGCGAAGGAATAACTTCTAATATTGTGTGTGGACCAGAATACTGGTCTCCGAATTTCCCTTTCCTCGGTTCTATTAGCACGAAGACAGAGTCGCCCGGTTTAAAGGTTTCTTCGTTTATGTGACGATCATAATATTTCTTGTACCGAAGTTTTGATTTATTTAACTTTTCTGCAGCAGCGGTTTGCAGTTCTTGCACCCTCGTACTTAATTTTGAAAGATAATGGTTGTACGTTTCATTTTCAAAATCTTCGGGCACCCGTTTTCGACTGGGTACCCGGTCTATTTTCCCGAATACTAACTCGTGAGGGGTGTAACCAGTGCCCTCGTGGACGCTGGTATTATAAGAAAACGCGGCTAAATTGGTCCATTCGTCCCAGTCACTATATCTACCGATAAACATTTTTAAATATTCTGTTAAAACGAGATGCGATCGCTCTAGAGAGCCGTTGGTCTGTGGGTGAAAGGCTGTGGTTCGAAATTGTTCGATTTTAAACTTTTGCGCGATAGCCTTCATGAATTTACCAGTAAAATTTGCTCCTTGGTCAGTGAGAATGGCTCTGGGAGCTCCGAATTGACAAATAAATCGTTTTATAAACGCATCAGCTATTTTTATCGCTGTGGATTGTTTAAGAAGTTCGCACACGAAGTATTTTGTTAATAAATCCTGCATAGTTAGGATGTAGGTATTTCCTTCCCTTGTAGTTGGTAACGGCCCTACTATATCCAATGCGATTTTGTCAAAGGCACGTCCAGGTGTGTCGGTGAGGATCATCGGTTGTTTGGTTTTAACGCGAACGAGTTTCTTCCGTCGACAGTCCGCGCAGTTCCGTACGTAATCTTCCATGGCCTTCTTCATTCCCTTCCAAAAATAATAATGACGGATTCGATTGTATGTCTTAGTCACTCCTTTGTGTCCAGCTAAAGCGGACGCGTGGTTTTCCGTAATAATGTTTTGGCGTTCCGATTCCTCTGGGATTCGGACTATTTGTAAACATATGGTGACGCTAATTTCTTCTTCGTTGACGGCTTCGAGGATATCCATAATGATATCCTGCCAATTCAAGTGATCAATACTAGGCGTTTTGGCTATGCTGAATGAATATATTATCACCTCGCGCATTGTGTGTTTAAAAGAGGAAATAGTCTCGTCCCAAGTTATTGTGGTTAAGGGTGTATTTTGAGTTTCTTTAATAACCAGACCGACCAGAATTTGTCCCTTATTATAAGTTACGTGGGCCCGGCCTAACGTGAGTTCGCTTGTTATCATTAGCGCTCCCGATACTTGCAACTGTTTAGCTCCGTTGTCGCAAGGTTTTCCATCGGCGCTTAAAAAGAAAATAAGTGTTTCTTTTCGTAGGGATAATGGGTCGCGACTAATTAACGGCGTTATCCTAATGTCTCGATCAGGACTTTCTTCGTACGCTTTATCGAGGGAGTCGTCCAGCTCGATTATTGAGCAATCCGAATCGGTTGTCGATTCGTCCGACGCGTTGGACTCCACCTCGGAATCGGGGTCTTCCTGTTCTGGTGGTGTTGGGGACTGCGGAGGTGAAATAATTTCATAAGGGGTATCTGTCTGTCCCTTTTCTTTTTCATGGTCCTCCTCTCCTTGGTCCTCTTCTTCTTGGTCGTCTTCTACTACGCTGTCCATCGGTTCGGGCAGGGTTTCTGGTGCGGGCTCTATTATAGGCGTCGGAGTTTTGCGTACCTTTCGGTGCGGCTGGGTTCTCGTAGGTGCCGTTCTTAGGCGGGTTTTACTTGTGGGTTCCGAAGCAGAGGTGGGTGCTTCGGAGGCCCGAGGCCTCCCTGGGCCTCGTTTAGGCGGGGGCGGCTCCTCCCAATCGTCGTCGGCTTCCTCTCGTGATCGTATTGGGCATGCCTCCACTGTAGGGGGATTACGAGATAAGGCGTCGGCAAGTTTATTGCTTTTTCCCGGTTGGTAGTGAATTTCATATTCGTATTCAGCTAATTTCAGTCGCCACCTGACGAGGCGCGAGGTTGGGTCCTTTACTTTATGCAACCATACCAAGGGTCGATGGTCAGTAAATAAAATGAACTTTCTTCCATATAGGTAGGGTCGGAAGTGTCTTACACAATATACGATAGCTAATAGTTCCTTTTCTATTGTCGCGTAATTTGTTTCCGCTTTGTTTAAAAGGCGAGAAGCGTACGCGATCGGTAGTTCCTTTTCATCGCCAGCTTGACTTAATATTCCTCCTATCGCGTATTCAGAAGCATCTGTAGTGACGTGGAATTCTAATTCAAAATTCGGGTATTGCAGGATAGGTTCCCTTTGAAATGCAGATCTTAAATGATCGAAAGCTATTTGTTGGGACGGTCCCCAGTCAAATTTTGTGTCTTTCTTTAATAATTGAGTTAACGGACGAGCGGTCTTAGAAAATTCTGGGATAAATCTTCTATAATATCCGGTCAGTCCGAGGAATTCTTTAATACCCTTTGGTGTACGAGGTGCTGGGTAGTTCTTAACGGCTTGAATTTTCTGTTGATCCGGTTTCACGCCTTCCTCAGTAATTACGTGGCCTAAATATGCGACTTCTTTGTGTAAGAATTTACATTTGGAAGGTTGGAGTTTGAGATTTGCCTCTCGTAGGCGGTGAGCGAGTTTCTTAAATTTTATTAAGTGTTCTGTGAGAGGACTCGCGTAAAGGACGATATCGTCCAGGTAGACAAACATTTCCGTGCCCTGAAGTCCCGTAAGCGTGTGGTCCATTAAGCGTTGGAAAGTCGCGGGTGCATTACAAAGCCCGAATGGCATTCTTACGAACTCATAGTGTCCATGTGGTGTAGAGAATGCTGTTTTCGGTGCATCTTCAGGCTTCATGGGTATTTGATGGAAACCAGAGGCGGGATCGAACACGGAAAAATATTTGGCTCCTCCTAATTGGTCCAATATCTCGTTGATATTCGGAAGCGGGTATGCGTCGGGAACGGTCTTTTTGTTTAGTTCTCTAAAATCGATTACCATTCGCCACAAAGGTTCTCCATTGGGTCCTGGCTTCTTCGACACGATCCAGACGGGCGAATTGTAAGGCGATAACGACGGTTTTATGATTTCGTCTTCCAGTAACTTGTGTACTTGTTTGTCGATTTCCTTCTTATGTACCGGTGGGAAACGGTATTGTTTTATATTGATAGCCACTGGGTCTGTTGTCTGGATCCCGTGTTGGATGGCGTTCGTATGACCCAACTTCTCGTCTGATAAATGGAAAAGGTCTTGATATTTTGTTATAATGTTTTGGACATGGCGCTTTTCCTCTGGATTCAGATCTTCCACTGAAATTGAACTTTGTATTCTTTCTGCCCTTGAAGGGGTTTCCTCGGAAATTGTTGATAATTCCTGTTCCGGCGTAGCCGCAAGAGACTCTTGGGAATTTAAGGGAAGGATTGATTTGGCGTGTAGCGTTGGGGGTAAGAGTGAGTGCATCGTCGCGGACGCCTCGAGATGGTGGATCGACGGATCCAGGGCTAAGAGGGACTTGTTTTTTATTAAGGGGTGGATGGGAGTGATGCCTATAGGCGTCGTAGTCTCTTTCGGTCGTTTGCGTTTGGGTTCCGGAATTATCGCTTCGAATTCCTCCAATTCGACAGTGGGTATTGAAATCGTTGAGTCTGTTTCTTTGGAATTTATCATCTGCAAGTATGCCTTGCCGTCTTGATTACGGACAAGAGCGTTACCGGCGTGAATTCCAGTGCCTAAGTCTAACAAAGGTAAATACCCTTCGTCTATATCTGGGTTAGATACGTGGACGAAGGAAACTGTTTTTGACCTTGCGGGTAGCACGACTTGGTTCCTGTTCACGAATGGGATGGAGTTTCCGTGGAAGTCCAATTCCCTCTTGGAATAGTGTATTGAGACATTCTGTTTTATAAAGAATTCCGTACCTAATATTCCTTGTGGCTTAATTGGGAAATCGTTTTCAACTACGTGGAACGTGACGTCATCTCCCAAAAGGGTTATTCTGATCGTGCCAAGTGTGGGTAGCTGGCGTTTTGCGTCTATCTCTTGGGATCGCTTTACGGCTTGGATTTTTAATAGGTTTACTTCGGACCCAGTATCGATCATTAGTTCTGGCGTAGTCTCGAAGTCGGGGGAGGGAATCATTACTGACGGTGCTTCGACATTGGTATTTAACCATGCTGTGGCGATCCTAGTTCCGGCGTTCTTGGCCTCGCTAATGCTATTATTGGACGCGCTCCCGTTAGGCCCGTTCCACGGTACGCATCCATGTTTGACCGTAGGGGCGGAGCGTTTCCCGAACCGCGTTCCTCGAAGGTTCCGGGATTTCTTCCGTTTCTATTAAATATTCGTTTCCTACATTCCGAGATCAGGTGTCCAGGGTTTTTGCAGAACGAGCAGATGCGTATTTCGGTAGGTCTAGAAGGAGGAGGTCGAGTTCTGTCCTAGTTGGGGAGCAGAGGAGCGGGTGCCTGATTCCTATATCCCGTTACGCGATTTGGAGGGTACCTCTCGGAAGGTCGCGAGGCGGCATTTTGATTACCACGGCAGGATAGTGCGTCATGTCCTGTCTTGTTGCAAACTTGACATGTTAACTTCGGAGCCTTTGTTTCGGAGAATCTGAGACGATCCCTATCAATCTTTTTATCCACGAGAACGGCGAGATCGAAAGCCTCGTCGAGGGTTTCGACTTGGTGTTGGAGTAATCTTGCCCTTATGTGGGGCGGAAGGCCATCGACGAATGAGTCCAGCGTTAAGTGATCTAGGTCTTCGGGACGGTTTCGTGCGTAGTCGCGGTAGTATTCCCTATCCTCTTCTAAAATAGCGAATCGTAGGTCTTTAACGCGCGAGATATACTCCAATATGTGTTCGTTGGGTCCTTTGATGACGTTTGCTAATTCCCCGCGATAGTGATCCGACGTTTTAGCCGGGGAGAAGATGCGTTTAAGTCGTTTAATTAATTCGTTCACGGAGTCAAAGACCCTATCCTCAACGGCCAAGCATGCATGGTCTTGTAGCTTATTTCGTAACAACCTCGCTAGCTGGTGTTCGGCTTGCGGGGGAACCAGAGCCTTAGCCCTATTACAGGCTCTCGCGAATTGCTCTACGGGTATGTTGTGCCCGTTAAAAATCGGGACGGTCTCTATGGCGTCCTTTAACGTAATCTGGGGTGATGGATCCTGGTCCGGAATATTGTTGCGATTTAGTACTTCCGGAATATTGCCACGATTTATTATTGACTTCCTATCGAAACGGGAGGAGCCCGGCGTGGCAAAATTATTTGTAACTGGCGGGGGTGCAAGAAGCTTCTCCATCATCATCTCGATATTCAGTATTTTATCGGAAAGATTTTTAAACGAGGGGTCGAACGATCCGGTGGCTACGCCCGAGTGCGTTTTGGGTTCTGGGTTTACTACAAATTTCGCGTGCAACCTGTAAATTTCGGCTTGTTTCTCGCGTAATATTTGTAGTCGTTCCATTATTTCGGCGGTCTTAACTTCTATTGAATCATTAGAAGGGCCCGCGTCTTGGTTCATCACGCAAGAATCCTCGGTTTCGCCGTACACAGACATTTTAATTCCCTTCGATTCTACTTTCGGGGTACTGATTTTAATTTTCTTGATTAGGGCGTACCGTAGTCATTATTTAAATCCTACCGTATTCTCTACCCGGGAAGTTACTATCGAATCTATGGTAATTCTTGTTTGAAAGACGTTTTCGTTTGATGCACTCGGCACGACTATTTACAGAACGTACTGTAGGCAAAAAGTTTCTGCAACGAGGGCACTCAGGAAATATATCGTTAGGTTGGTGGTAGTGTTCTTGGTAAATCTCGTCCACTTCCACCGGGTTAGAATTAAAACAGTTTAAGCAAATATCTACGCCTTCCGTGGTCGTCGCTATGCTTCCAGATACACAGAATAGTGTATTTGAATCTGGTAATACGCTTCGCAGTCTGCGGTTTGGGTAATATGGCGTGTCTCGAATTTGACTTTGGTTGTTCATAATAGTTAATCGGGTATTTCGGGTACCGAAAATTTTGGAGGTTCTAATTCCTGTTAGAGGCAGACGAACGTCCCACCTTTGGTGACCAACTTATGTCGTGGCAGGTAGTCGTTATTTAAATATCGGGGTCCTCTTGGTTATTGAATTGACCGTAATCCTCGTTAGAGAGGTTGTAAAATTCCGTGCGTACGGCGCACCTACTTATGGGGCGAATTTTGTATATTTCGTAATTGCACCGAGGGCAAGGGGAAAACGAATAAGATGTTTGATAGTAATGGACGATGTATACAGTCACCGTATTCGCAGGCTCCAACCAGGAACAGCAAAGGCAAATATCGTCGCCCTGGTTTGTTGTTGCTCGACTCCCCTTTACACAAATTAGTGATTGCATATATGCATTAATGTTTTCTACGTCGCGGCTCCTGTAAGCTACCGCGATCTGTTGAGGGCGCGTAATATACATGTGAACTATCGGGACTTTGTGGGTACCGTGTTTAAGAACTTGTTTCTATCGACGGTGGACGAAAATCCCACCGCTGTCACCAAAACTATGTCACGTCCTGGGTGGTGTCTTCATGGACAATGACAGGTGGGGCAATCATCAGGCGAGAATACAAGGTTTCAACACTCTGATCGTTTTAGGAAAGGGGTGGCGAGAATCTGAAATTCAACACTCTTGGTTTGAGGGAAGGTTGGCGAGAATCTAAAATTCAACACTCTTGGTTTGAGGGAAGGTTGGCGAGAATCTAAATTTCAACACTCTTGGTTTGAGGGAAGGTTGGCGAGAATCTAAAATTCAACACTCTGACTGACCAGGGAAGGTTTGAACTCGAATACGCACTTGGAAGACACCCGTTAGAACACTTTGTTTGTTTTTGACTGGGCGATCGCATTCACCGTTGCATTTATATATGAATTTACTCGTAATACTTCCACGAAATCCGTCTAGGAATACGGCTATTCACGGTCCATGCGAAAGAACATTGGTAAACACAGTAGGCACTTTCGCGTTCGCGGATCGAGATCAGCTGTCGCTGCAGCTTGTTTTGATTTGAGAATCCCCGCAACCGAAGAATGGATACGAGTAGTAAGGGTATGCCGGTTCTAACCCAAATTTGAGTTTGAAGGCCATTTCCCCCACCCCTCCCCCTCCCATCAAACTCAAATTTGAGTTTCAAGGTCGCACGAAATCCATCGCAGCGGACGACGCGACGGACAACCGGGCGGCGGATGACGTCATACAGATGGGCGGAGTGGTGGGGGGTATTAGCGCGAGACCAGATATCGAATCAATCGATAACCGAATCGATACCGAATCCGCATCGAGGAGGAACCGCGGGTGAATTGCTGCTACTATCGGGCGTGGTATCGCCACAGTCGGTAAGGAAGGAAATATTAATTTAAGATATTAATATAAATGAAAAAAACAGAATCTCGGGCGACGGGGCTCGAACCCAAGACCTCCGCGGTACGAGTCAGCCGCCTAACCAACTCCCCCAACGCCGACGCTGTAACATTAGTCTTTAATAAATGGTACATATACAGAGCGTCACCAAGTATAATACATTATTTTTTCATCGGACGATGTCGGGAAAGATCGGCGTTTTTACACACCGCGTCTTCGGATGGATGGGAAAGAGAGAGAGAACATGCATTCTAAAGCTTAAATTCGAGGGAGGGAAGAAGACAATAGAATAGCGTCTGAGAGCACGGCTTAAATAGAGGCGCAATTGCCTCCCCCACCACAGCATTTTATTTTAAAACTACCAATTTTTCCATAATGTGTTTCAATCTTAACGTAGCATGTAACTTGAGTCCCACCCTCAAGGATAAAAGTCTCGACACGCGCCGATTGTAATATAATACCTGTGGAAGCGTCAAATCTTAGAATTATGCGGTGTCAGCAGAAACTGCATCGGATGATTTTGCGCGCTAATTTGCCATACGTGTGAATCATAGAAAGAATTATGCAGTATCAGCAGAAATTGCATAGAACCATGTTTAGACCAATCGGCTTTTTACATGCAATCTTTTGGGGGGGGGGGGGTACACCAAAAGAGTTAAACATATGCGTGAATCATAGACAGAATTATGCTGTATCAGCATAAATTGCATTGTTTGGACCAATCGGCTTTTTACATGCAATCTTTTGGGGGGAGGGGGAACATCAAAAGAGATAGACAGAGATATCAAATCGTGGTATCAGTCATAAAAGCGCACTCCAAACTGCACAAAGCCTCAAATCGTTGCAACGTGTTGCGTGGAAAAGACATTACATATACATTCCATTTACGACCATGGGAGAATTCGCGCAAGTAATCCGCCAATTATTGGATCAATCCGCACGATTGATTTCACGGGAAGAATACCTCGCGTGGGAAAAACGGTGCAACGAGTGCATCGAATCTTTGGAAGAACACAGCCGAGCGAAACGCCCGCGATTATCAATCGGTGTTCGGCAATCGCTGGTTGCTCGAATCGCGCAGCTCGAAGGATTGAAACATTCGTTGCGCGGACGTTTCGTGCATAAAGGTGCAGGACATTCGAGTACGGGACTTTTGTGGCGCGAAATAGACGCTGCGTTCGATAGCCGCGTATTAACTGGTGCCGTGCTAAATTCGAATTACATCGAGCCGCGCAACTTCCTCCAGGATGCGGGGACCATTGTGTTGGAGCATGTGCGGGACACATTGAGGAAACATCGAAACCTCAAAGTGAACACTGTATTCAACGGTGAATTTGTGGCAGGTGACAAGCATGCATGTAAAAGCATCAACACCCGGAACTGCGAACTCTTCCGCACATCCGATCTACAGGAGTGGTACCAGAGATGCGTCATCGAACCCACCCTGGCATCGCTGGAAGAGTTCCAGGAACGCGACAGCGGATGGGCATTGACGAGAATCATGAATCTGACCATCAATGTCAACAAATACAATCCGTTGCGCGCGGGGTGTCATTTCAAGTTGCCGCGTGATTTATTGCTGAAGAAAGCGACCATTAGCGTACGATCCGAGGATAATGCATGCTTCGCGTGGGCAGTGGTCGCCGCTCTCCATCCCGCGGAAAGACATCCCGATCGCCCAAGTTCGTACCCCGACTATACATTGGTGCTAAATCTCCAAGGCATTGAGTTCCCAATGTCCCTGGAGCAAATTGGAAAATTTGAGCGACAGAACGACATCTCAATCAATGTGTACACATTCGAGGCGGAGATGAAGAAGGGATCGACGGTCTTTCCGTTGCGCCTCACCAGCCAAAAGAGGGATCGACACGTCAACCTGCTCTACACGCCGAATCAAGAACACGGCGATGTAGGGCACTTTATACTGATCAAGAACTTGTCCCGGCTGGTGAGCACCCAGTTGAGCAGGCACCAGAAAAAGAAATTCATCTGCGATCGGTACGTATAGAAAATTTATGAAATGTTGAAATATCTCATGAAACAAATTAAATAAAAAAATTTTTTGGGTTTACAGGTGCATGCACTATTTCGGATCTGCCGAGAAGTTGGAGGCCCATGCAGTGGACTGTGGGCAAATGAACGATTGCGCCATCCTGCTGCCCACCGAAGGCAAAAATCTCCTCAGCTTCAACAACCACTGCAGGAAGGAGCGGCTCCCCTTCGTGGTATATGCAGATCTGGAGTGCATCATTGAAAAAACAGAAGACAATCGAGTGGGTGATCTAGATAAAAAGTTACATACGTATCAGCACCATAAAGTACACAGTATTGCATATTATATGCATTGTTCCTATGATACATCGCTATCGACGTATCGATGTTGCCGCGACGCAGATTGCGTTTCATGGTTCGTATACGAACTAAAAAAATTTGCAAACTTCGCCAAACCCATCTTGACCAGTAATGTTCCAATGCTGGATTTAACTCCGGAACAGTTGACGACATTTCGCGATGCAACACACTGTCATATTTGCGAAGAATCATTCAAGGCTGACGATGTACGAGTTCGCGATCATTGCCATCTATCCGGACGGTTTAGAGGCCCGGCACATTCGGAGTGCAATTTAAATTATAAAAATGCGTTTTACATCCCCATAGTTTTCCATAATTTATCCGGCTACGATTCGCATTTCATTATCGAGGAAATAGCTACCGCTTTCGACGGTCACGTTGATGTATTACCCATAACTAAAGAAAAATATATTTCATTCACAAAAAATGTCGAAGATACGGCTGAAGCAGACTCGCGAAATAATATTAAATTACGATTCATCGATTCGTACAAATTTCTCAATACCAGTCTCGACAAATTAGCATCTTTCCTTAGCACAGATCAATTAAAAATTTTACGATCCAAATTTGAAACACTATCCACCGAAGATTTCAATTTATTGACGCGAAAAGGCGTCTTTCCGTACGAATACCTTGATTGCGCGAACAAGCTGCAGGATCCATGCTTACCGCCGCGCGAGTCATTCTACAGTTCGTTAACGGGCGAGACTGTATCCGAGAGCGATTACGCGCACGCTGAGACTATCTGGCAACGTTTCGGGATTAGAACCTTGGGCGAATACAGCGACTTGTATTTGAAAACAGATGTCTTGTTATTGGCAGATATTTTTGAAAATTTTCGCGAAAGTTGTATCAAGAGTTATGGACTAGATTCGGCGCATTATTATACTCTACCTGGTTTCACGTGGGATGCCATGCTAAAGCATACCAAAATTGAATTCGAATTGCTCACCGACGTTGATATGGTCATGTTTATCGAACGCGGTATACGTGGTGGTTTAAGCCAATGTTCCGGAAGATACGCACATGCCAATAACAAGTACATGCCATCTTACGACGCATCGGAAGAGTCATCGTACTTGATGTACTTTGATGTGAATAATTTGTATGGGTGGGCAATGTGTCAGCCCCTACCATACGCTAAATTTCAATGGGTCGAAGATGTCGCAAAGTTTGACGTATCATCAATCAAAGTCGATTCGCCCACGGGGTACATTCTCGAGGTAGATCTGGAATATCCACAACGTCTGCACGACGCTCATGCCGATCTACCGTTCTGTCCGACGCGTACCAAACCACCTGGCAGCAGGCAGGACAAATTACTCGCGACGGTATACGATAAGCAGCGTTACGTTATCCATTACCGCAACCTGCAGCAGTGCACGCGTCACGGTCTTCGTATTACAAAGCAACACCGCGTGCTTCAATTCGCTCAATCTCCCTGGCTCCGCGATTACATCGAACTCAATACACGGTTCAGAACAAGCGCGACAAATGACTTTGAAAAAAATTTGTACAAATTGATGAACAACGCGGTATTTGGTAAAACTATGGAAAATGTACGAAATCACGTGGATGTAAAACTTTTGACACATTGGGAAGGGCGATATGGTGCGGAGGCAATGATCGCGAAACCGAATTTCCACAGCAGAAGTGTTTTTTCGGAAAATTTAATAGCTGTTGAATTGCGAAAACTCGAGGTGAAATTCAACAAGCCGATATATGTGGGTATGTGCATTCTGGACATATCAAAAATTTGTTTGTACGAATTTCACCACGAGTACATGTCGCCCAAGCATGGAAAAAATTGTAAAATTCTATATACCGACACAGATAGTCTCATTTATCACATTCAATGCGATGATATCTACGAGTCCATGAAACACAATATCGATAGATTCGACACGAGCGATTATCCTACAGATAATCCATATAATATGCCGCGCGTAAATAAGAAGGTTCCGGGGCTAATGAAGGATGAAAATAACGGTGCGATAATGACCGAATTCGTAGGTCTTAGAGCGAAAATGTATGCACTTCGCGTAGACGGCAAAAGAGATACGAAAAAGGCGAAAGGCGTCAAGACCAACGTCATAGCCAGAACGATAACTTTCGACGACTACGCGCAATGTTTGCATAGGGAGATCGAAATGGTTCGCAGACAATCATGTATACGGTCTAAATATCATAAAGTGTACACCATTTCAGAATCTAAAATCGCTCTAAGCCCACACGATGACAAGCGGCATATCGTACCCAATTCGATCGACACTCTGCCCTGGGGTCATTATAATATCCCATTGTAAAATAGAAATTGTATTTATTGTATAATATAAAATTATTTGAGAATGTATAATATAAAATTATTATTGTGTTTATTCTATTTATTGTGTAAAATATAAATGGTGGAATTAATGTATAAAAAAATTGTTCACACATATGTATGTATCATTGTATTTATTGAACCATGTATTATTATGCTACAATACATTATTTTTATTTATCCAAGAATTGTGTGATTTATCAAATCCCAACCACTTGACGTACACCTTATCCCCCTTCCTACGTAAGACTTTTTCCACTAGATACACATCAGGATCGGTGACGCGTTGCAGCTCGTGTTCATAGAATCCTCCGGCAACAGGTTTTCCACAGGAATCGACCAGCAGATACGTTGCAGGATTAGTTGCTTGTACTTTGGCTATCTTGAACACCTCCGTTGTCCAATTCGGCGTATAGCCTTTATCGAATATGGTTTTAAATTTGCTCACGCGCACAAACTCGCCCAACTTGAATCTCGCTGGAGCAGCGATCTTTATGTTGCTGTATACGCTGGCTAGCAACTTATCGGCGATCGCAGGGGTAACATCGCAAGGACGCATTCCGATGGTTCTATGTTTTCGTGCGTTATACTCTGCAAGTAGACTTGGTAGAGCATCGGTCCATCTATAGGTTCCATTGAGCGTAAACAGTTTCCACATATTGTTTTTCAAAGTTCGATTGAAACGTTCTACGACGGAGGCCTTCATCACAGAATACGTCGAATAATGATTAACGTTATGCTTTGCCAAGAGTTTCTGCACATCAGCGTTGTAAAATTCTTTTCCTTGATCGGTTTGCAAATTTTTCGGATATCGATCTCTAAATATCTTTGCAAACGCTTTAGTCACCTCAGCACCACTTTTAGTCTTGAGCGGCAACGCCCATGCATACTTGCTCAACACATCGATGACGGTGAGTATGTAGTGGTGACCCTGGTTGAATCGTGAGTATGGACGCATTTCTACAATGTCAGCTTGCCACAGATCATCGTATCCATGCACTATGACACGCCTCCGCGGAAAATGTCTTCGAGCTGGAGCATGCAATTCCTCAACGAGTTGTAGCTTCTTGTGGCCGTGGTTTTCTTTACTCTTGGATTTCGATAATGGCTGCATGTTTGATCGCAGAGGTGTCTTTGACACGAATGATGCGATAATTATCGGGCACGTTCATTAAGTGCTCCCAATCGGTCCAGGGGCAAGTTCATCCGCCTCACATGATTCTCCTTCGCAGCGCTGCTGCGGGATAGAATTCGACGCCTGCGATATCTTTTGAACGCTGTTTTGCAGCGTCAGCATATCTCTTTGAAACGCGATCAGTTTCCTCTCTAATTCTTCCTGCCGCTCTCTCAAAAGTTTAATGTTCTTTTCCATGTATAGTTTATTGACAGCATCGGTGTCAGCCACCGGTTGAGCTACGCGTCGTATCTTGCATGATTTTGCATCAAAGTCGGCACCAACCACGCAAAGAGCGTTATCTCGCATGTAATTTCGAAGCAAACCACTCCATTTGTAATAGTCCATTCTAGCTGCTCCACTCTTCTCGAGCGATACCCCAAATTTGTTGATCGGCATCTCAATGCATACAGTGCACATCATTGGCGTGCGGCTTAATTTATATAATGAGGCCTACCTCGCGTAGTTCCTCGACAATCGATAGAATTTCGGGATCATGAGAGTTGTTACCCGCCTGACGTGACGCTTCCAACAAACGCAATCGATCCACCAGCTCGTTGGGATCGTCCCAGTGTACGTAATCGATCTTGTTATCGTTTACCACCATGGCTCGTGGTGTCCTAAGACCTTTCCCTGCTTTATTGACTGATGTGCGTGGGATTAGCGGTGCAATTACATGTCTGTACTTGTATCCCTTGTTGCTCAATATGGGATTTTTAGCACCATGACCGCGTCTGTGGGCATTCGTCGCCAGCAGTATACTTTTGTATTTTTGTTTATCAGCATCGGTGTATAGAGCATCATCGGGAATTCTCTTGAAAATCAGTTCGTAAAGACCGGGTGTTCCTCTGTATTTTACACCATCTATGATTATGTTATCATCCATGTCTATATCGAAAGCCTTATCCCCAAGCCTCGTTCCACTATTGCCAAAGTATACACCGTACACATAGTCCATTGATGTATCCTTATCACCACTTAGGATCGCGCTCATGTATTTTTGCCCCAGCGGACCGAAATGACTGCGAAACGTTTCTTGTCCCTCGGATGTTTGAAGTTGCTGTCTGATAGATGTTACAAACGACTCATTGGGACTAGTTTCGAAAACGTCGTCATCAATAGTTGCGAGCGATTGTACACTGGGAAATGTACTTATTGGTGTGTGAGGAACGGGAGACTCGTTTGATGTAGCATTCCGTCGTTTATGCTTCGATTGAACTGGTGTTGAGGTTATGGGTGAATATTCAGACGACATGTGCCGTTTCCTCTTTGTCTTGCGCGATGTGTTCCCTTTCGGATGGATTTTTTTAGGCGTTAATGTTTCATTCCCTTCAACGTCTATGCTCATCAGTGGTGATGTGCTAGCTTCTGCCGCTGAGGTATTTTCAACAATATGTTTTAAGGGTTCGACGATAGGTTTGAAGTATCTCTCCAACGCGACATCTTCCTCCATCTTGCCTGTCTTCAAAGCCTGATGTTTCTTGCGAATGGATTCGCTAGTTTTTGCAATTTCCTTCGCTATTCTCTCGCGATCCTTAATCTCCAGAGTATCGATATCAATCATCGTTGTACCGCTGACGTTGCGTTCCCACCGATGTGTTGATGACAATTGACCGTCTCACGGTACCGCAAACTCGTTAAATCCCTTTCTGTAACGTCCATTAGACATCGCGCTATCCTTGTCTATTACCACGAAACCATACTCCCGTTGCCAACAATTACGACACAAAGCGCAGAAATCCTCGTAAGACATGTCAGTGTTTACGTGATCGTTGTACACATGTTTCAAGTTGGTACCATCCTGCTTAAACAGAATCAACAGATTGGCATTGTCGCGTATAAGATGTTTAGGTATCTTTGCATACGTCTGACAGAGATAGAAGCAGTCAACGTTTGAGTGGCGCCCCATTGCAAAGTATTCCCTTATCGTATCTTGCTTGTCGCATGCCACGTCATCAAAGATGAAAATAGAATTCGGAAGCGATTCGCACGGTGGGATGACGTCACTGTTATTCGAAAACGTAAAGTAGCCAATTTCATCTATCGGAGTCAATAAATTCTCCAAATACTGATATTTCGGCTGTTGCAACGACTTGGAGTACACGTACACGTTCTCGAAGCGGACGCCGTGAGGACTTTCCAACAAGCTCACCAACACGTTTGTCTTTCCGCAATTTGATGGGCCACAAACGAGGCAGCGTATAGTGTTTGGTAGCATGCTACCATGTCTGCGTCTGGTTTTCGAAGACATAACTCGTGATTTATCGTCAAAATTTGTCACGCGTATCGTTACAGGTTGTCGCACGAATCGCATCCTCTCCGCAAACTGTGAAAAATGATTTTGATACGTCGAAGCGCCCTATTTATAGGTCCGCATCGACTCAAAACAGCTCAGTATTCAAAATGCTTCTGATCCTGTCTGATAATTGTGATATTCGAGACCTAACCTCTGAGCAGTTGAAATATATACCAAAGATTATTCTACTCCGAGAGTTTGGGAGACACATTGATCAGTTGTGGGACAGACTCCCCGAGCACATAAAAGCCGATTCTGAGGTTCGGCAGTATCGTCGGTGTCTGGAGCATTATAATCGTCCTTGGCAACGAACGCATATCGACGGTCCAGCACCATTGATTAAAAACTGTAGCGAATGTCGCCGACGAGAGTAAAGAAAGGCTGTGGTTTGTTAAATCGAGCGATAAACGCGCTACCTATCGAATTACATATTCCGGGATACCAGTTTTGCGGTCCAGGAACACATCTGGCAAAACGATTGGCTAGAGGGGATCAAGGCATCAATCCGTTGGACGCGGCGTGTCGCGAACACGATATTGCGTATTCGTACAGCAACGACCTCGGCGAAAGGCACGCGGCAGATAAAGTTCTCGCTGACAAAGCGCGAAAACGCATCGTTGCGCGAGACTCGACTCTGGGTGAAAGAGGTGCTGCTACAGCTGTTTGGGCAGCTATGAAGGCCAAGACGAAAATCGGAATGGGGATGAAAAGAAAACCCCGCAAAAGTACTCCAAAGAGAGCGCCGAAAAAGCGGATTCTTCCGGTGGCAAAACGGGGTGGTATATTACCACTTCTCCCGCTGCTAGGTGTTCTCGGATCATTAGCTGGTGGAGCGGCGGGGATCGCCAAGGCGGTAAACGATAATAAGGCGGCACAACATCAGCTGCAGGAAATGCAACGTCATAATCGCTCCATGGAAGGTCGCGGACTTTATCTCGCACCATACAAGCGTGGACAGGGAATATCGAAACGAAAAAAAAAAACGTCGAAAAAAAAATAAAAATGCCCGCGGGTGTAACTACCGATGCACAATTGGAGGAGTTGGCAAAACGTATGCGTATTCCATTCTTTAGAGGTGTTTTTATGCGAAACGCGCTACCAGTCGGAGGAGTACGTCGAAACGAGAGCGGTATTGTAAATTTGGACAATGTCGAGGGGTCGGGGACTCATTGGGTGGCATATGCGAAGAGAGGGTGTCGAGCTATATATTTCGACAGCTTTGGAAATCTTCGACCGCCCAAGGAATTGGTAAAATATCTGGATAAGGATGCTGTGAAAATTGAATACAATCGAACGTCTTATCAAAAGTACGATCAGAGCAATTGTGGACAACTATGTCTACGCTTTCTACAAACGATCGGTACCAAATTTAAGGATTGACTTCCCGCCACTCTGATTCAGTACTAATCGAGCCGTACAGTTCGGAATATGTCGTTAACATTCACTCTAACCGGCAAGAGTAGCACCCTCGCGGTGAGCTACTTTCCACCCATAGATTTGAGTGACGATGATTACGAGCTTGGTCTAACAACCTTTGAAACTTATCACACCATACCAAACATCGACTCGAGCAATGATAAATTCTACTTCACCGTAAACTATGACATCAGCAACAGCGTCGACACCACTCCTGAATACATTACGATTCCCCATGGCTCCTACGAACTAGACGCCATTGCCAAGTATTTGAAGCAGCGATTACTCGAACGGTATCCTCAAAATCTCGACGGTACCGATGGTGGTGACAACGATGCGTATCCAATAGTGTTGCGTCCCAACAACAACACCATGAAAAGCGAACTGTACTGTCGGTTCACCATAGATTTTACAAAGCCTAATAACATTGGATCGCTATTGGGATTCTCGACGAATCGGGTATTAGAACCAGGACGGTGGCACGAATCGGACGATCCAATTAATATCATGAACGTGAACATTGTTCGTATAGAATGTAGCGTGACCGCTGGTGCGTACAACAGTGGGAGGCGTGTCCATACGATACATGAATTTTCTCCGAGAGTTCCACCAGGATATAAGATATCGGAAACGCCCGCGCAGATCATTTACCTTCCAATCACCGCACGGATCATTACGGATCTAACGATACGCGTTGTGGATCAAAACGGACGGTTGCTCGATTTTCGAGGTGAAGAGATTACCATCAGATTGCACGTACGACGGCGACGACGATAATACATGTAGTGCGAACGAAAGAGATGCTTGTATTGAACGACTCTAGAAACCCGTTTCTTCCAAGTGAAATTGTTTACAACTGCAACAACAACTGCAACAGCTCCGATCACGCTAAAAAGAAGAGGCTCAGTGCTGCGAACATTGCATTTTTGAAATCATTGGGATTCATTGTGCGCATTTAGGTTGAAAATGGTTGACATTCTAAGTATTGGAGGGAAGCCGACGTTTGATGATCGCATCGTCAAGCTTCAGACTCACACATACAACCCATACGTCAACACAACGTTTGGATACAGCGATGAGATAAGAATACCGATACAACAGCAGGATTTATACACATTGCCGTGTGAAAGTTTTCTCTATGTGGAGGGGAAATTGAAGATAAATAAGCCAAAAGATGCATTAACGGTGACGTTGGGAAATAATTGCATGGCGTTCTTATTCGATGAGATTCGATACGAGCTGAATGGCGTGGAGATTGATCGCAGCAGAAACGTTGGAATAACTAGCACGCTTAAAAACTATGTATCGCTGACATCTGGCGAAGACAAAAATATGGAGAATGTTGGATGGGGGTTGAAACGGCGGGATGAGCCAATAGTGAAAAGTCATTTCAATTTTTGCATCCCACTCAAATATTTGCTGGGATTTTGTGAGGACTACAAACGCATGATTATTAATGCGCGTCACGAATTGATTTTAATACGATCGCGCAACGACAACAATGCTCTGATAGGATCGTCGATGTTGGAACCAGAAATTGAATTGGTTAAACTACAATGGCGGATGCCCCATGTGACGTTAAATGACGTTAATAAGCTATCGTTGCTACATACTTTGGAACGTGGACAAAACCTGAGCATTTGTTTTCAATCGTGGGATCTGTACGAGTATCCTCTCTTACAGAGCACGACCAAGCATTCGTGGGCCGTGAAGGCATCTGCACAGCTGGAGAAGCCGCGATGCGTGATCCTTGCTCTACAGACTGGTCGAAGAAATGTGATGAGTGAAGACGTTACTATGTTCAACAACTGCAAATTGGCCAATGTAAAACTTTTTCTCAACTCGGAATTTTACCCATATGATGATCTGAACTTGGACTTTGACAAGAATAAGCACGCCATCTTGTATCACATGTATACGCAATTCCGTAAATCATATTATGGGTATAGTTGCAACGAGGCATTATTCACCGTGGCTGAATTTTTACAATTTGGCCCCCTCGTGGTAATTGATTGCTCGCGACAAAATGAGTCGATCAAGAATGGCACCGTGGACGTGCGCATAGAATTCGAGTGTAAAGAGAATGTGCCTGCAAATACTACAGCCTACTGTCTGATTCTGCACGATCGAGTGGTTGAATACAATCCATTGACAAACATGGTGCGCAAAATAAATTAAATTACCACGCTACTTGCCCGCCCTCTCCTGTATGAAATTCGCAAAAAAATTTCATTGTGAAAATCGAGATGTTTTACGAGAAAGACTGCATTCTCTCGTCTGTCTTGGAAGCGAGTGGACCTCCAAATTGTATCGATAATGGTTGTACCAACGTTCGTTGACATGCAAGGGTTCATCGTTGATGGAAGATTTGTCGTCAAGGAAGTGGCTGTCCTACGAATGGGAACAATTCTCTCGCACTATATTTTTGGGAGTTCGATGCCACATTATCTTCTTTCGAAATCTGACAAATCAAGCATCCGCTGGTTAACGGCGAAACATCATGGGTTACGCTGGGACGATGGAGAAGTTCCATACAGTATGGCTAAACGGCTAATTTCGAAAGCTGTAGCTGATGCGATCGATGAAGAAGAGGATGACACGTGCCATGTCGTATATGTTAAAGGGCTGCAGAAACGCGACTGGCTTGCGGATTTCCTCGATGAAAGTACGAGAGCAGACGCGGTCATCGAGACGCTGGACATTGACTACGAGGATATCAAATCTCTAAATAAGCTAAATGTAGTTAATACTCTGCGATGTGGCAGACACGCGAAACACTGTGCCATGCAAAATGTATTTAAAATATTCAACTGGTGGTCTAAACACCAGGGAAATTCATAAATAAAATATAATCAATTTTTTAATGCGTATAATTTTCTTCACCCTCACCCTCACCCAACCCAACCTCATGCGTTTGATGTCCGCTAGATTAAGACGATACTTATGCAGAAGTCGTTCGATACACGTTCGATACTCGATCAAAGCCGTTCGATGCACGATCAAAGTGGTATGATAGACGTTCAATATCCGATCAAAGCCGTTCAATACCCGTTCAATGCACGTTCGAAGCTGTTCAATATCCATTTGATATATGTTCAAAAACATTCAATACCCGTTCGATACGTATTCAAAGTGATGTGGTCTTGTCGCATGATGTGTCAAAGAAGAAGGGAAAAAGATGTGTGGGAATAAGGAGAGGATGGTCTACGAAGAAGAAATGTGCAGTTTGTGAAAATGAATGCGGAGAACAACAGCATTGTACTTTTGCAAAGCTATGCACTTCTCGATTTCATGATAGGAGGGGGTTTTTACATGTGAGAGCTAGGAGATGCAGCGAGACCAGTCGTCTGTTAATTGTGGAAGGCGAACAGTCTGATTTTTAATCGTTAGACATTTGTGCAATTTTTGTAATTTGTGTGCGACAATTTTTTTCTGGTGCTTGAAAAATGGGATTGCAACGCATCGCCCCGGAGTATGACTCATTGGTATGTACAATATATTTTGACATTATTCATCTATAACCATTGAAATCGAGCGAGATTAAAATCAAGTGGACATGTTAATATCATGATGTTCTATGCTTTAGTATTCGCCATCGCCATCGCCATCGCCATCGCCATCGCCGTCGCCATCGCCGTCGCCGCCACCTTCGCCGCCTTCGCCGCCTCCGCAGGTATGTAGTTTGCATTGTTTTGCATGTTTCATGTTTATTATGTTTGATATGTGTCATATTTATTATGTTTGTGTATCTGTTCTAGAACCGTGTGCCGATGATTATAATGGCACTCATGGCGCGGGTTCTGGCAGGGGAGGCTGAGGCTGCACCCTTAGCGGTGCATATGCAGCGCTCGGGCCTGGTATTCGGGTCGAGGATGGCGGCCAGATTGCGACGGCCCTGGGTACCATATCACCAAATGGGGCCCCTGCGACGTCCACAGCCCCCATCGCCACCATCGCCTCCCTGGATCGATGTGAGGAGGCCGCAGCCATCGCTTCAGGGGCCCCTATCACCTCCATGGCAGTTCGAGGGGGTGATGTTGTCGTCATCGTCCTCAGCGTCATCATCACCGCCACCGTCGCGGCAGTTAACACCACCGCCGCGGTGGTCGCCGCCCCCTGCATGGATGGAAGAGGGGCTCGTGACGCCACCTCTGCAATTGTCATCCGACGAGGAGGATATTTAAATTCTTTTTCATTTTTTTTCTTTTGTTATCTCATGTATTTCATCCGTATTAACTATTATTACTATTCATATTACTATTATATTATATTCACTATTACTATTACTATTCATTCATTATTTGTAACAATATATTATCATTTTTAAACACATATTATTTCTCCATTTTTTATTCACCCGTCTTCCTTCTCCTTTCGCTGTCTAATTTTAAGATTCGGTTTAAGATTTAGCGTTCACAATGATATTATACTACATTCAACACATGTCGAGACTTTTATCCTTGAGTTCGAAACCGTTCAATATCCGTTTGATATACGTTCTAAAACGTTCAATACCCGTTCGATACGTATTCAAAGTGATGTGGTCTTGTCGCATGATGTGTCAAAGAAGAAGGGAAAGAAGATGTGTGTGAATAAGGAAAGGATGGTCAGCGAAAATGAATGTGAAGAACAACAGCATCTCACTTTTGCAAAGCTACGCACTTCTCGATTTCATGATAGGAGTTTGCATGCGAGAGCCTGGAGATGCAGCGAGACCAGTTGTCTTCAAACATTAAAGACGTGCAGTTCTTCTAGTAATTATGGGATATTGGAGGCCGCCCTCCGTTTATGATTCGATGAGGTGGCGAGGTATGTACATAACAATATTTTGACATTTATCGCGTTTAACTGTTTAAACCAAGTGCTCTAAAATCAGGTGTTCGTATCAATATTTTACCATGAGTTTCTATGTCTAGGGCTCACACCGTCCCCACCCCCATCACCATCCCCATCGCCACCACGTGGGCCATCACCACCAGCACCGCCGTCGCCCACGTGGTCGAGCGATTGGGGATCGCCGCGGCCGTCGCCACAGCCGTCGCCACCACCCCGTTCGCCGTCGCCACCACCCCGTTCGCCATCACCGTCGCCGCATCCACAGGTATGTAATACTTTGCATTGTTTTATGTGTTTCATGTTTATTATGTTTAATGTGTTAGTATTATATTGATGTGTCTGTGTGTTCTAGGCAACGACGTATGGGGCTGCGCGGCTGCGGGTTGCGCGGGTGCGGTTGCGCGCACCGCGGTCGGGGACCCTGCGGCGGCCGCGGTCGTATAGGCGTGCGCGGGTGCGGCCCCCGCCCTCACCGTCGGCGGAACTTTCACCCCCATCATCTCCATCACCCCCCCTCGTCCCCCAATAGTTTTTTATTGTTTTATATTCTTTTCTTTTTATATTCTATTCTATTCTATTTTATATTAAATTTCTATTTACTTTTATTCATATATTATTCAATCTTTTTTATGTAACAATATATATCTTAAACGTATATTCTGTCTCCATTTTATTTACTCGTCTTCCTCCTCGCCTTCTAATTTTAAGATTCACGCCTTCTTCACACCGCTACATGATGGTTGCTCCAGAGGAGTCGAATTACGCGAGATCGCGTGATACGCGGCGGCGCTTGAAATACTGTTATCTATAGAATGCATGCGACTGTACAACTGTGTATTGTTGTCTTCTTCCCTCCCTTGAATTTAAGCTTTAGAATGCATGCTCTCTCTCTTTCCCATCCATCCGAAGACGCGGTGTGTAAAAACGCCGATCTTTCCCGACATTGCCCGACATCGTCCGATGAAAAAATAATGTATTATGCTTGGTGACGCTCTGTATATGTACCATTTATTAAAGACTAATGTTACAGCGTCGGCGTTGGGGGAGTTGGTTAGGCGGCTGACTCGTACCGCGGAGGTCTTGGGTTCGAGCCCCGTCGCCCGAGATTCTGTTTTTTCATTTATATTAATATCTTAAATTAATATTTCCTTCCTTACCGACTGTGGCGATACCACGCCCGATAGTAGCAGCAAAATTCACCCGCGGTTCCTCCTCGATGCGGATTCGGTATCGATTCGGTTATCGATTGATTCGATATCTGGTCTCGCGCTAATACCCCCCACCACTCCGCCCATCTGTATGACGTCATCCGCCGCCCGGTTGTCCGTCGCGTCGTCCGCTGCGATGGATTTCGTGCGACCTTGAAACTCAAATTTGAGTTTGATGGGAGGGGGAGGGGTGGGGGAAATGGCCTTCAAACTCAAATTTGGGTTAGAACCGGCATACCCTTACTACTGATACGATAGTTCGAGGCGTGATTTAGAATAAAGTGTGTTTATTCAGTTTAAAACACTTGGTTATGCCATACACGGTTTGTGATGGCAGTTACACTTTACAATTATGCGTAGGACATTAAGCATTAGCACATGACATTTATATAAAATAAGTAATAGCAAAATATGTATGGACATGAAATACGATATACGATAATAAAGTAGAATGATATCGGCAATATGCGTTAATAAGACAAAAGTATGAACGCAATAGGCGTTAAAATGCAAAATAATGTGAAAAGCAATAAGCGTTGATAGTATAAGATAATATGAAATACAATAAGCTTAAGAATACAAAATATATGAACGCAATAAGCAATAACTATGCACAGTTTTATGAAAGCAATAAGCAATAACTATGCATAGTAATATAAAAGTAATAAGCAATAATAAGACAAGAATGAAATAGATGATGGTGATGTTCAATTCAGTTAAATGGTAATTATAAATGCTTACAAAATTGATGAACGTCGTTGATTTACACTGTTTTAAAAATACTTTTAGGTGGTCCTTTCGCGGATAGGTTTCGTAGAAAGAGGACTTCTGTCTCGGTCCCCTCGTATTTATATAATTGTCGCGGGGGTACGCGCGGTATAGGCCTTGACATATTTAATAAATAAGTCGCAGTAGGACTTCCGGGGTTTTTACAATGGTGCGTCTATTATTAGACGCGTTTCTGTCATGTACACCAAATATTCTTCGCAATTACATTTCCGGGGTTTTTATGAATAGGGAATTATATGCTCAACCCATCGGATGGATTTCTGGAGTTTTAATGGGAAAGGGGTGATCGTGGTCTTGACTTGTAAGGTCTTAGAGAAGGGGTGAGACGTGGTCTCGATTTAAGGAGTTTTTGGGGCGAGGGACTTGTTTAGAATTAGTAAAAGGGGGAGAGTTTGTGCCTCGTATGGCGAATAATCGAAGGAGGTTTTGTACTGACCATCTAGAGATGGGGACCGCTAAGGTACATCATCGAGGTGATCAGCGATTAGGGAAAAGGGGTATTTGTTGATTTGGAAGGACTTTGGTGGAGCGACTTGGAGGTTTATACGAAGATGTTTAAATAGTACCGCGCGAAAAATAGTGGGATATCACAACACTAAATCACATTTTTAATTCCTCTTTGTTATATGGCTCTATAATAAACTATATTACATGAAACAGAATATAATGTGTTACATACCATTTGTTGCTTTCTTTGCTCTATTTCGGCAAAAATCCTTCGTTCACCACTGCCAATGTACAAAACAAGTTACAACACCCCGAATACATCAATTTATGCAAAAAAAAATGGTGCATTTTTGGACCCTACCTGTCGAAAAAAATCTGTGCGTTAAGGGGTTAAACGCTTTTTCAACCGTCTTAATGGCGTTCTTTAAACATCTTTGAAACGGCTTTAATCACGTCTTGAAGGCGTCCTTTAAACGTCTTTGAAACGGCTTTAATCACGTCTTGAAGGCGTCCTTTAAACGTCTTTGAATCGGCTTTAATCACGTCTTGAAGGCGTCCTTTAAACGTCTTTGAAATGGCTTTAAAAAAATCTAGAAGGCGGAAATTTCAAGCGGCACGACATTTCCGCCAATCGCTAATAATCGCTACCTAGCGGTTGAGTCCGCTGAACGCACCCAATGTATAACGTGTAACTATTGCGTGTGATTCAGTCGAGTGCAGGGTCGCGACACTCAAATGGACTGTCTGTTAGCACGGGATTAGTGGTAACGACAGTCGTGAGGTAGCGCTGTACGCAATATAGTTGAGAGAATTATGCACTAGATGGTGTTAGCAACAGTATGTTTGTAGGCCGTGCGTTCTCCCTCCATGCGGACTGTGCAGGAGTGGGGAGTCGGACGGTCTGCAGTTCGGCACGAACGCTATGGCGACAGAGCCTTGTAAGACCGTCCGCAAGTTAGGACCTAGCAAACAGTTTTTAGCGTTATCGCTTTTTATAAATAAACTGAAGAAAGTTAACTGGAACTCGGGATTTATTAATTGCCCGCCTAGTATCACGTATCAGCGGAAGTAGGTCCGCAGTGTATATATTTAAACACCTAAAATCCCTACATGTTGTTGCGAGTTGCGATCCTCGCTCTAGCAGCGTTCAGCGCAAGCTCCTAAAGCGCGAAGTTTAAGTAGGATAGAGTTAAGGATGAACTTCATCACATTAGGAATTTATCTTCGCCTCCTTCCTTATCGCTCGAAAAACAATGTATTGATAAAGAAAAGAGGAACAAACGTAAGAAGAAGCCTGTTTCTTCTCCTCGCATTAGATTTCCGACGTTGTTACGATATAGACGTGTCGCAATAAATCTTATCCCAATCATTCTCCAAATATCCTTGTTGTCTTGCTTCTCGTTTATATTACTTCTAACGGCCGATTTCTTCATCTCCGATTAAAGTCCCGATCAGTCAGTCGCCTGTTTGATGCTAGGTTGTAGTTAACTGTCGCGCGTGTTTCTTCGCGCTATTGGATCCTATGGTTAAGTGACTGAAAGGTTTGACGCGGCAACGCCGCAAAGGCGGTAAAGCGAGAACTTCATTGTGTAGTAGTTTGAAAGTTATCGTGAGTCGTGACGGTCTCGACAGAGCGCGCCGCCTGTGCTTCAGCAATGGGGAAGATGACGCAAAGCTCGGCGCAGATGGCGCCACTAGCGCATGTACTGTGGTTGTGTACGAGTGCGTATGTGTGAATTATTTGCGCGCGAATTTTTCATTTATGTATTGTATAAATGGGAATGCGTGCTGGTGGCGTCACGGGTGGAAAAAAGTTGCAGTCATCTTCCTCATGGGCGCCCTCTTGTGGAAAGCGCAATCATCCTTTTCGCGCGTGCGCGAACCGCGATTAATACAAATCTGATAAATTGGTCGATACTTCATTGATTAGCCATATTGGTTTATCCAGTCCTTATAAATTGTGTTTTATTAAATTATTTAATTCAACACTTCACGTACATATAAAAACGTAAGTACATTCATTTATTTGAGGCATGAGGTATTATAATTATAATTAAATGTCGCTATGTTGTTGTAAAAGGAATATTCACGAGTACTCGAATTGTTTCTGCCGGACGCTATAAAATCATACAACACACATGTCGATGTATTTTTGGTGATGGGAGAAAATCAGATCGTCTGACACCATTTCACTTATCTTGAAAAATACTGTGCAATAAGAGCATTTCGCCTTACATTACCTTTGTTATTGTTTTCCTAGCCATTTTTCCTTTTTCCTTAAAAGTAAAATCGCTGGGTATACGTAGGTATATATTCCTATTTCCCCCTCTACTGCAAACATGCATTAACTGCCACTTCTGGCAGTTAATCGGTGCCTGAACCTCCGGTAAAGTTAATCTGGAGATTAGCTGACAGATCACTCTTAACCAGTGGTGAAGAAACAGGCATGTGTCAGTTATGTGGAACATAACTCTAATCCGAAGATTACCTTAGGTGAAGAAATCGGCCGTAAATCATTCTGTTGTAACCCAACCAACGCCTAAGGGCAACGACATCGCGTACATACCGATTGCCGCAACCGAACAGCCGAAAACCGGCACAGCCGCGTAAGGACTCTCGGAAGCGCATCGAGAACCGTCAGCACATGGCGAAATACCCAAAGCGGGTCAAAGATGGAGACCCCGATGGTCCCCACTTCACCCCGATTAGAGTATAAGAACAATGTACAAGCCACGAGTGGCTCTCTTGTAATCAGAACACCGACGTTACAGTACGCGTTACCTGTCACCCAGATCGGGACAGAATAAACCTTGTTTAAACCTTGCGGTGAGTTCCAACTCTTTAACCTGCCACGATCCCCTACCCTTCGGATTCCCTCCGAATCCTTCTGCCACGGCACCTCTACCCGAATCTTCGGAGCCCGTGGACAGCAACTGCGAAGGACGCCCGGAGCACCTCTGAGATTCGCTACCAGAATCTCGGCCTCAGGCGCCTTAGCACAACAAACTTGGTGGCAGCGGTGGGATCCTGCTAGCGTGAGGAACAAGCCTGCCCGACGAGATCAACAGGACCTAGCGGAGACAACGACCAAATCAACAACAGAGCAACCCACTACGCAGTACGGACGGACACCCACAGAGGACGCCGCCGAGAAAATCTGCTAGTGACACCGAGACGAGCGATGCATCACCTGCTTCTTGTGCTGTAAGTGCGAAATACTACTACTAGCGAAACCGGGCCTCACGCCACCGTTCTCATGCGCCGTGCAAATTCCTTAGATGCAGATATCGAGAGTAATTTAGAATTAACCGAGCGAAAAGAAATCCTTTCGCCTGGAGCAATCCGCCGAAGTGTTCCGCGTAGATTCGTTAAGGTCCGTACGAAAGCCTCCACTGAACCACTTTTCGACGCGACATTCGAAACTTTCCGGGAAATCGGAGACCGTACGCGACTTGCTTTAGACGTAGAAACTAGCGAAGGACAGAGCGTTCCGACCATAGTACCAATCGCGTCAAGTCACACCGGACACCTAACCGCCAGGAGACTATATCCATACACCGAGTTAGATTATAGTATAATTTCGAGCGGAGAACAAGCTCCCAATAACATTATGTCGACCACCCCTTCGGCAACCACAAGCGGAAACGCCGGACAGAGTTCCGTAGACCTCGAAGGCCGATTAGCAAACCTAGAACGACTACTCGAGGGGCTGACCACTTCTTTAGCTAGCGTTACTGACGGAGCAATAACACTGAATGATAGGATGGGAGCCATAGAGGCAAGGGAAGCTCCACTACAGGACTCGATAGATCGCGAAATAGAAAGGCTAAGGGAAACGATGAACTCTACGCACGCCACCCCCGGCCCCTCAGGTAGGAACACGGTCCACTTCAATACCACCCACCAGACTAGAGAGAAACCAAGGTGCGCCAGTTTATTCGTTCCCCTTAATTTCGAGTTAGACGACCCCAACTCCATACCAGAAAGAACGGTCACTCGAGAAATATTCCACATAGTAAAAGCTTTACCCCTGTTCAACGGGAAGGACCCCTCGGAACTACCTGGGTTCCTAACCGCTTGCAAGTACGTATACAACTCATGCCGGACAGCGGAAGAAAAAGCCCAAATGCTACAAGGAATAATCTCTATGCGGGTTGGAGGCGACGCCTTAGAGGAAGTACAAACTCGTCAAATACTATCAATGCAAAACTTAGAGGACGCGTTAACTTCGGTCTATAAACCCCCTCGAATAGCCTCAACCGTACAAAGGGAACTGCTACATAGCAGACAGGGCCCCAATGAAACCGCACATCAATACGGAAACCGTGTATCAAAATTGCTAAGAGAACTGATCGCGACCGGGATCGATGATAAGGATAGTCTGCTTGAAAGACACGCGAACGTAAAAATATTCAAAAGACAAACATTGACGATATTCGAGGACGGACTTCACGACGACCTAAAGGTTTTAGTAAAAGCCCGGGGACCCGCCGACTTACAAGAAGCCATCGCGATAGCAATAGATCAAGAGCGGTCAATCACGAAACGATCAGCGTCACGGGGGGCGAACTACTCTTCGCAGGATAAAAATAAGAAAGCATCTCGCTACTGCAATGATTCTAAACGCGCGGGACACGACACTAAAGAATGTTGGAAAAACAAAGATAAAGATAAGCCAAACGGGAAAAAATTTTTTTCGGAAAACAATCGGCGAATACAAGCGGTAACAGCCAAGGGGAAAAGCGAGAAATCAACAGGAAATAAAACAGAGAACCAGAGACCAACCTCAGGTTGTAACGTTCTCGAACGAGACGTTGCCGTTCTTTACAGGAGATTCACAAGTAGAGCGGTTTACCTGTGAATTTGTGGGATTGGTTCGGGTGGCGTGCGATTAAGAAATGAATTTCAAGATACGAGAGTCCTTCTTTTAATGTGAAAATAACAATGGTTTATTCAAGAATAAATGGTAGTGACTCTAGGTCGAAATTGAACATATAGTACGACGCTCAGTCGTGTGGATTATTATAATTAATTAATAAAACTAATGTTAATACGTAACGACGTATCGGTCGGTGATTGATTGACGCTAAGTCGGTAACGATGAATATGATTCGGTTTTTGGTTACGACGCTAAGTCGGTAATAAAGAAAATAGAATTTGTTGTTTCGCTCGGTAAAACAGAACACAAGAATCGTTCTAGTTGTTGATATAGAATGTCTAGAACTAATGGTTAATTGATATTTAAAGGTAATATAATGTAACGATACTAAATCGCTAATTGAACGTTAAGTCTCGACGCTAAATCGATGTATAATACAGAAAGTGATCCGTGATCGGTCTAATATGTTAGAGTTTGAGAACTGGAGAGGGTTCCTTCTCTCGGATTTGGAGTAGCTTCCAGTTGCCTATAAGCTTGCCCACGCTTTCTAGGATGGTAGCTGAGTGCTAGTGAAAGCGATCTCAGATGGTAGCCAGGTAGCCGGTTAGGGCGTCCCCAGATGGAAGTTGAATTAGTAGCTTCCTTCCTTCGATTTGATAGTGGCTTCTGGTGCCTATCAGCTGGCCCACGCTTGGGAGGAGTGAGATATCCAAGGGGCTAGTAAAAGCGACCTCGGATGGAAGGTGAGAGGGGCTAGCTAAAGCGACCTCGTAAAGGTGGTGAGAGGGGCTAGTTAAAGCGACCTCGAAAGGAAGTTTGGTAGAAGATTTAAGATAAACTTCCTTTAGACTTTTCGAAACAGAAGGGGCTAGTTAAAGCGACCTATGTGTTCTAGGTTCGGTGGCAGAACCAAGTCTGCCTTTCTGCTGCTGGCGGCCCTGTATTTATACCAATCTGTGGTACGTAGTCCGCACCAATCACTGGCTGTGCGATCTCGCGCACCAATCATAATTAACATCCGGTTCGCGCCACTTGCTCACTATGTTCGGTAAATTCGGCGTCCGGTTTACCGTACGGCGTGCGCATGCGTGCGCGCTTCACTCGCGGCACTGAGTCTACTGTTTGAATATGCGGTTATGCGCATGCGTTACGCGTCACTTGAGTTCAATGTTATTCCCGCCGCATGGGATGTCGCTTGCACGTGTTTCGCGTGTTACAACTTAGGTATAACAATGGTTAAATTAGAAAAAATGTATGGCGGTTCATAGCGGTACGTTACATCTCGCCGCCCGGTTTTTCTCTCGTCCCGAGAGATGTAGCTTTAGGTTTCACTACGCGGACTATCGGTTCGCGAGAAGAAGTCTGGCGCTCGATTTCTTCTTCTATATGTTTAAATGTTTCTGCGTCTTTATTGACATTTTCCGCCATTCCCTTCGTTGGGGGTGGTACGTTCCCTGTCCCGAATAGGAATATATATTTCCATGCACGTTGTCGCGGATCGGAATGTAAAAGCCTTGTATAAGGTCGCCTGTCTACTTCTGGCATAGTTATTTTATGCACTTTCCACGGTGGCGGTGTTAGTACTGACGGCTTTGAACTTGATAGTACTCTTAATTTTTTTAATTTTTCTCCCGATCGGTTTGGCATTATAACGCTATCGATTAATTTGTTTCGCTCACTTGAGACCGAATGAAGCCTAGCTGTATGATGTCCCTTAAATATATACAGTTCTCCTTACGTCGTATTATGACTTGAATTCTATCCCCTTATTGACTATATGTTCCCCTAAATTTGATGTCTTTCTCTGTTTATTACACGACTCTATTAGGGTATAGGATTTCTTGCAATGCTTCTGTCTTATTCTATTTACTATGTGACTCTGTTTTTCTATATTTCAGGAGTGCGCGGTTTGTTTACATCGCGCCCCGGCTTCGTTGACCTCGGTCTATAGCTATCCTTCTTATACGTTGTTGCTAAGGGGTATTCAGGAATGTCGCGAATACGTAACAGGATATGATTGGATTTATTTGGAAAGGTAATTGAATTTTTACACGTATGTGTAGTGGAAAAATAAAATGTTTATTTAATGTTGAGGCCGCCGTTCGTCTCTTGTCAATACATTTAGTGCTACCCCTAATTCTAACGCCTCTTTGTTTTCTGAGCTAATAACGAAAAATGTATCGATGCAGTCCGTGCATTGGGCTGCCACTCCCCATCTAAATATTTCCCTAGTACAAATTAGGCAATATTTAAAATTGACTAAATGTCTGCGTAAGGTGAGCAGGTGCTGGCTTGCAGGGGTGTAGAATCTGGTGTCCTCCGCGTACAGATTTTTATAGCAAGGATAACAAATTTTTCGCCTGTATAGGTCGCTGCAGTCGGTCCGGTAGCCTGGCCATTTCGCCTTTAGACAGACCATTTCCAGTAATTGTTCCAATGGATCCTTGTTTCTATCTTCCGGGCGAGGGCGGTGGATCCATTTTTCCTCTGCGGATTTTCTCGACATTTTGTCTGTATCGGCACACCACGTTTTAATAATAACTTGATTTTTCTTTTCGTAATTAAGTCCTCTCTTTTCTTTTTTATTATTAATATGTGTTTTATATAGTTCCTACCTTAGCTTTCTGAGTGGTCAACCTTTGACTCCTGTTTCCTTTCTTTACTCGTAAAAATTTTCCACGTGCTTTTCTCGAGGGTGTCACTTTCTGAATGAGCCCTTTTGCGTAATCCCCACCACTTTTAAATTGGGCGCTGTGAAGTTGTTAATGGTTTGCCGTAATATCCCTAGGAGTGGCGCAGTCTGGTGGCGTATAGGCCTTTTTTATTCTGTCCTTGTGGACAACCTTAGTTCGACGGGGGCTCACAGCTATCTTTACATTGTTGTTTTTCAAGATTTCGATGATTGTGTAGGGCCCCTCGTATTCGTCGCTAAATTTATCTCTTTTTGGTTTTAAAACCAGTACTTGTTCTCCCTCGTGGTAATTAACGGAGGATACATTTCGGTCGTAGTAGTGTTTTTGACGGTATTTTGAGTTTTCTAAATTTTGGCGTCCTAGTTCGCGAATGTTGAGCAACTTTGTTACTAACCTCTCCACAAAGTCTGGATATGTAGTTAATGAATCATTTGGCATTAGACTTGATGGTTGTCTGGCGTTTTTACCATATACTAATTCGTAGGGAGTGTATTTGGTGCCTTCGTGTATACTAGTGTTATAAGAGAACATTGCCTGTGGTAGCCACTGATCCCATTGTTTTTCTTTGGTTATGTAATGTTTTAAATATTCAACTAATACGTGATGGCTTCTTTCCAGGGAACCGTTTGACTGTGGATGGAATGCTGAGGTTTTATACTGCTTGATATTGAAAGCTTTTGCAAAGTTTCGCATGAGAGAACTGATGAATGAAGATCCTTGATCTGTAAGAACGGCTTTTGGGCATCCGTATTGGCATATGAAGTGTGTGGTGAATGCCTGGGCTATTTCTTCGCTTGTGAATGAGACTAGTGGTATTGCTAATGAAAATTTTGTTAGATTGTCCTGTATGGTAAGTACATATGTTTTTCCTGACCTTGTAGGTGGCAATGGTCCTACAATATCCATGGATATTTTGTCAAAGGCGTCTAGTGGCGTATCTGTTATTATCTAAGTAAGGTTCTTTTGTTTTAGCTCGTACTAGTTTCTTCTTTTGACAACTTATGCATGTTTTAATGTGTTGCCTTACATCCTTTTTCATGTTTGGCCAATGGTACAGGTTTCTAATTCTGTTATAGGTTTTGGTTACCCCTTTATGTCCTCCTACTGGTGACTCATGGTTTTCTCTAATTATTATTGGACGATCTTGTTCTGATGGCAGCTGTACAGTGCCATTGCAGATTGTGATGCTGATATTTGTTTGTAGGAACCTTAGGGTGATCATTTGTTTTAATTTTTCCCAAGATATATTAATTTCTGTTTTGGGTAGTGAGATTTTGTTAATGTTATTTTGTGTTAATTTATTATACAGGTGTCTAATTATGGTATGATAGGCTTCTTCGTTTGGAGGATCTGGCATTACCATACCTAAGATGGTTCGTTCTAGTTTGGGAATTTCTATTATACTTCCTGCCTGGAGTGGCAGGGGTAAGGTAATTTTAATTTGTTCTTTACTCATAACTTCCATACTTTCCTTGCCCACTGGTTTCCCATGTGTAGTGATAAATATCCCTGCAGTTTCCCTTCTCATCCATAAATGGTCTGCAATTTCTTTGACTCTACTCTGATATATTTCTTGGTTCACTATTCTTGGTAGTGCTCGTTGTGGTGGTGATTTTTGTTGCTGGGGTGGTCTCTGTTGACGTGATTGTATTTGCTGTCGGGGTGGTCCCGTGGATGTTTTAAAATTATTTTGTGGATCTTTTCTTATTGTAATTGGGGATATTGGTCCTGATAGTGTTTCGCTGGAATCTCTTGTACAATATTTTCTACCTCTTATTGGTGGGCTATTTTTCTTGCTGCTGCTACTATTGCTAGAGTCTATTTTGGGTGGCTCTCTGTAAGTATGACTTTTTGGGATTTCTGCATTGCTTATTTCCATGATTTGATCTAATGTTTCTATTTCCATTCGTTGTGGGCTGTGAGGACGGTTAAGGGTGGTTGGTCTGGGGTTTGATGGTGGAAGACCGATTTGTCCAGGGGAGGGGTGAACCTCTACTGATACCTCAATATTTTTGGTTGCTTTGAAGCTATCGGTGGATACTTCCATTTCTTCTGAATCCCCTCTTGGTGCGATTCCCCTTTTCTTTTCCGTCGGTCTGTTTGATGATGATGTGGTAGTTGTGGTTTTATGTTTTCTTTTTAATTTTCTTCTCATTTGTATTTGATCTGGATTGAAATCGGATGATGATGAGGAGGATGATCCATCTCCCTTAGGTTGTTTTGTGGGGCTTGGATTTGGGGATCCCGGACTCGTGGCGGTTTGGGAGCGCGATCGTTTCCCTTCCACTTGTAGCGGGAGTAAAGTTACTGGATTCCGCGAGAGGGCGTCTGCGTTAGTATTGTATCTCCCGGGCTTGTATATGATCTTGTAATCGTATTCTGCTAATTTTATTTTCCAGCGCATGAGCCTGGAGGTAGGATTGTCTAGTGTATGTAGCCATTCTAGTGGTTTATGGTCCATCACTAGGGTAAAACGCTTCCCGTATACGTATGAACGGAAATGTTGTACGGCGTATATAAGAGCAAGTAGTTCGCGTTCTGTTGGAGCATATCGCGTTTCTGCATCATTTAATATTCTTGAGGCGTATGCTATAGGAAGGTCCTTCCCGATTTCTCCTTGACTTAGAACTGCGCCTACTGCGTAACCAGAGGCGTCTGTGGTAATGATAAATGGTTTATTGAAGTCTGGATATTGTAATATTGGTTCCTCACATAGAGCGTCCCGTAATGTTTCAAAAGCTATTTGTTGTTTGATTGTCCATTCGAATCTGTTATCCTTTCTAGTTAGGTCAGATAATGGTTTTGCTATTTTAGAAAAATTCTTTATAAATCTCCGGTAGTATCCGGCTAGTCCTAAAAATTGTCTTATATTTTTCTGAGTTTTGGGTTGTGGGAACTGTTTAACTGCTTCTAGTTTCTTTGGGTCGGGCCTAACTCCTTCCTCACTAATGATATGTCCTAAATAACATACTTCTCTTTTTAGAAATTCGCATTTGTCTGGTTGCAGAGATAGGTTGGCTTCCCTTAGCCGATTCATTAATCTTATGAATTTTGTAGTGTGTTCTTGCAGTGAACTAGCATAGATTACTATGTCGTCTAGGTACACGAATAATTCTATTCCTTGTAATCCGGTGAGAACTTGATCCATTAATCTTTGAAATGTAGCTGGAGCGTTCTTGAGACCAAATGGCATTCGGTTAAATTCGTAATGTCCATAGGGTGTTGAAAAGGCGGTTTTGTGCTTATCATCCGGATGCATCGGTATCTGATGGAATCCCGAGGCTAGATCGAATATTGAGAAATATTTTGCACTGCCTAGTTGATCTAATATTTCCACTATGTTAGGTAAGGGGTACGCGTCGCCTATAGTTTTTTCATTTAGTCGACGAAAATCTATTACTATTCTCCAACGTATGTTCCCTTGACTATCCCGTTTCTTGGTTACTATGAACAATGGTGAGTTATACGGAGAGGTTGAATGTGAGATTATTTTGTTCTGTATGAGTTCATTTATTTGTTTATTAATTTCCTCCTTGTGAACTTGGGGATATCTATATTGTTTTACATTTACGGGTGCCTCGTTTTCGGTAATTATTCTGTGAGACACAGCGTTTGTTGCTTCTAGTTTGCTACCGGGGAGGTGGAATCTATCTGCGTATTGTTCGATTAATTTTACTATGTTTGCTCTTTCCTCTTGGTTTAGATGGTTAAGACGAAGTAGTTCGAGTACTTGTTTAACATGGTCTGGTGATGCAATTTCTCCTTCGAATTTTATTTCTTCATATGGTTCTATTTCTATCGAGGGTATCTCTATTTTTATTTCCTTGGAAGAGGTGTTAATTGCGTATAGGTATCCTACTCCATCGTCGTTAGTGACTACAGCATTACCCATTAAGATTTTGGGGTGTACGTTTAATTTCGGTATGTATCCCGTTTTTAGACCTTGGTTTAGAATTTTGATGGGGATTTGGTATCTCATTCGGGCAGGAATTTTTATTTCTACGTTTTTAAACGGGAGTAATTCGTTTCCTATCGTAATCCCTTTTCTTGAATAATCTATAACAGCTCCGCTGCCGTGGAAAAAATCTGATCCTAGAATTCCGTCCTGAGCAGTAGGTAAAGTTTTTACTACGTGAATTTCTGCTACTGTATCTAATATTTTAGTTTTAATATATCCTATTGTGGATAGACAACCTTCAGTAATTCCTGTTAATTCGTAGATTACGTCAGAGAAAATTGGAGTGCCTGGAGAAACGGCTTCTTCTTTGATTACGCTTAGATCTGCTCCGGTATCAATCATCATTATTACCTTATCTGGTTTTAATTCTGGACTCGATAAAGCTAAACTAGGGGCTCTCCATGTTTCGGATAATCGAAATCTTAACACGGCTTGATTGCGTACAGAATTTTGGGTGGGGTTTGGCGTTTGGTGTTCGGGTTTGGGTGTGTCTGCGGATCTTCGTTTATCGTTATACATTTTCTTTCGACATTCCTGAATTGTGTGTCCCTTGTTTTTACAGTATTTGCATTCTATTGATTGAGTTTGGCGCGGCATTGTTTGTGACCCGGTATTGTATGACGACGGCCTTGACCCAGGATTATTATGTGTTGACTGGGGCGCGATGTTTATGTTCCGGCATTCCTGAACCGTGTGTCCTACTTTCCGACAATGATTGCAATATTTTGATCGCCAACTAATTTGTGCTATTTGCCCTGCCGGGAATTTACTGCTACACTCTGTAGCTGAGTGCCCGTACCCGAAACAATTACTGCACTGCGCGGAGTGCGATAGTCCTTCTGCGAATTTATTCCTCATTATGTTTTCCTGACACTCTGCCTCGGCTTTGATAGCGGTGCTAATGGCGGTATCGAGGTCAGCGAATTCGACGGTTCGCATTCGTGCGTAGATTTCAGGTTTTAACCCCGTTAAGAACGCTTTAATGGAATTTGTTTCCGCGGATTGATTGTATTGCGCGACGTGTAAGGGAACCTCTATTTCATTACAGTATCTTAATTGTAGGAGGATCCCGGAGACTCGACTGCTATAATCTACAGTGGCTTCATTTGGTAACTGAGCAATTTTCGACATTTCTCCATATAACTGGATTGAAGAATGTAGTGGAGCGAAACGTGAGCTGAGGACTCTAATTACCTCTTCGATTGTGTTATAATCGCCGTTAAGTATGACTCGAGAGGCTTGTCCTGATAGTTTACATTTGATTAGCTGTACTAAACCGTATTCGGCGTTTGGCGCGATCATACTTTTCGCGTTCCTACAGCATTTTGTGAATTGATGTATTGTAATGTTCCGCCCGTCGAAGGCTGGAACCGTGTCCGCGGCATCGCGAATTCTAATATTTGGTTGACGCCCGTTTTCCTGACTCAATTGCAAACGTTGCAATTCTTCTATAACTGCGTCTACCTGGGGGGTGTTTGGCCCTGTAGTACTCATGATTTTGCTTTTGTTTTAAACGCCTGACTTAGTAAGAAAGAAGGAGTCTTGTTCTTCGCTAGGAGTGTTGATCTCCTTTGCCACGCGATCGCGGTTTCAAGCAAATTTTATCCCACCGCTGTCACCAAAATTAACTACCTGTAACGTTCTCGAACGAGACGTTGCCGTTCTTTACAGGAGATTCACAAGTAGAGCGGTTTACCTGTGAATTTGTGGGATTGGTTCGGGTGGCGTGCGATTAAGAAATGAATTTCAAGATACGAGAGTCCTTCTTTTAACGTGAAAATAACAATGGTTTATTCAAGAATAAATGGTAGTGACTCTAGGTCGAAATTGAACATATAGTACGACGCTCAGTCGTGTGGATTATTATAATTAATTAATAAAACTAATGTTAATACGTAACGACGTATCGGTCGGTGATTGATTGACGCTAAGTCGGTAACGATGAATATGATTCGGTTTTTGGTTACGACGCTAAGTCGGTAATAAAGAAAATAGAATTTGTTGTTTCGCTCGGTAAAACAGAACACAAGAATCGTTCTAGTTGTTGATATAGAATGTCTAGAACTAATGGTTAATTGATATTTAAAGGTAATATAATGTAACGATACTAAATCGCTAATTGAACGTTAAGTCTCGACGCTAAATCGATGTATAATACAGAAAGTGATCCGTGATCGGTCTAATATGTTAGAGTTTGAGAACTGGAGAGGGTTCCTTCTCTCGGATTTGGAGTAGCTTCCAGTTGCCTATAAGCTTGCCCACGCTTTCTAGGATGGTAGCTGAGTGCTAGTGAAAGCGATCTCAGATGGTAGCCAGGTAGCCGGTTAGGGCGTCCCCAGATGGAAGTTGAATTAGTAGCTTCCTTCCTTCGATTTGATAGTGGCTTCTGGTGCCTATCAGCTGGCCCACGCTTGGGAGGAGTGAGATATCCAAGGGGCTAGTAAAAGCGACCTCGGATGGAAGGTGAGAGGGGCTAGCTAAAGCGACCTCGTAAAGGTGGTGAGAGGGGCTAGTTAAAGCGACCTCGAAAGGAAGTTTGGTAGAAGATTTAAGATAAACTTCCTTTAGACTTTTCGAAACAGAAGGGGCTAGTTAAAGCGACCTATGTGTTCTAGGTTCGGTGGCAGAACCAAGTCTGCCTTTCTGCTGCTGGCGGCCCTGTATTTATACCAATCTGTGGTACGTAGTCCGCACCAATCACTGGCTGTGCGATCTCGCGCACCAATCATAATTAACATCCGGTTCGCGCCACTTGCTCACTATGTTCGGTAAATTCGGCGTCCGGTTTACCGTACGGCGTGCGCATGCGTGCGCGCTTCACTCGCGGCACTGAGTCTACTGTTTGAATATGCGGTTATGCGCATGCGTTACGCGTCACTTGAGTTCAATGTTATTCCCGCCGCATGGGATGTCGCTTGCACGTGTTTCGCGTGTTACAACTTAGGTATAACAATGGTTAAATTAGAAAAAATGTATGGCGGTTCATAGCGGTACGTTACAAGGTGGAAAACGACAGTCACGGCCTAGAAGCGCCGACAGTGCACATTCCTCGCAAGGCAGCCGCGATAGCTCATGGTCACCGGAACGCGATCCACCTACCCAAGAATCTGCAAAAACCTATCGCATGATCAAAATAGGATCCCTCTCCAAGGGTGGACACACATCAGATAGTATAGAAGTAGAAATAGAGGATAGTAAAAATAAGCATACATTAATGCTAATAGATAGCGGGGCAGAAGTATCTCTGATCGCTAAAAGAGCTCTCCCCGACAAGGTAATAATGAAACAAAGCGATGTCCATCTTATTACATTCTCAGGGGAAAAAACAGAAACATTAGGGAAAATAGAGGCCACATTCAATATAAACGGGAAAAAGGTAATACATCCCTTGTACGTAATAGAAGGAAATACCTTAAGAGACGCAGACGGGTTACTGGGAGTAGACTTTCTTAAAGAAAACGGAATAACCATAAGCTACCCCAAGCACAGCGTATTAATAGATGAAAAACCATGGAAGATTCTAAACAAAATCACAAAAATAACTATACCTGCACGCGCACAACAGCTAGTAATGATTCCCACGGACAGCGTTCAAGACGGGATAATAGAAAAACAACAGTTAGCGGAAGGCGTACATTTAGGAGAAGGGCTAACAAGACCCAAAAACGGGAAATGCGTAGCCTGTATTGTAAATACAACTACGAAAGCAAAAACAATAATCATGCCGCGAGTCCAGCTAAGTGAGATACCGGAGAACGAAATAATTCAATACAGCGATGCGCCGCAGCCGTCCGGGCGTTGACCGCAAGAGAATCGCTGACAGCGCGCATCACCCGAGTTTTAGATCAGGTAGATCGCAAGCACATGAACAAAGAAGAAAAAGAAGCGATTAACGAAATATGCAAAGAATATCACGACACGTTCCATCTACCGGGTGATCAACTAACAAAGGCCACCGTAACCGGCCACCGAATCCCTATAAAACGCGACACGGCACCCTGCAACGTCAAGCCATACAGATTACCTGAAGTTCACAAGCGGGAAGTGCAAAAACAAGTGGAACAGATGCTACACGACGGTATTATCCGTCACAGCGCCAGTCCATGGAACGCACCATTACTGGTGGTACCTAAAAAACCCGACGACGAGGGTAAAAAGAGATATCGCGTAGTAATCGACTATAGGAAACTTAACGAAATCACTATAGGCGATTCATTCCCACTACCCAACATCACAGACATACTAGACCAACTAGGGAAAGCGCAATACTTCACAACACTCGATTTGGCGTCCGGATACCACCAGCTTCCGATGGACGAACGCGATAAATGTAAGCGTTCCAACCCCGTTTTCAACCCCACAGGATCATTTCGAATTCAACCGCATGCCCTTCGGATTAAAAAACGCACCCGCGACGTTCCAGCGAGCAATGAACGCTGCGCTTGTCGGACTACAAGGAATAGACTGTTTCGTCTACCTCGACGATATAGTCATCTACGGAGCCAGCTTAAAGGAACACAATATGCGTCTGCGGAAAATTCTTGACACCCTTCGCAAAAATAACTTAAAACTACAACCGGAAAAATGCGCATTTTTGCACAAAGAGGTAGGATTCCTGGGCCATATAATTACCCCTGAAGGGATCAAACCAAATCCCGAGAAAACTAAGGCTGTAAGAGAATTCCCCGCTCCAACAAAACTAAAAGAATTGCAAGCATTCTTAGGGTTAGCAGGATATTATCGTAGATTCATTCCGGAATATTCAAAAATAGCTAAACCCTTGTCGAGCATTACGAGCAGTAAGGTCGAATTTACATGGACAGCCGAGCAACAAAACGCTTTTGAGACACTGAAGGAGGCCCTGACCACGGCACCCTTGTTAATCTATCCGGATTTCACAAAAGAATTTATAGTAACAACCGACGCATCCGACGTAGCACTAGGCGCAATACTGTCACAAGGGAAAATAGGCGAAGATAAACCAATTGCATACGCAAGCCGGGTACTAAATAAAGCCGAAAGAAATTATAGCACGACGGAAAAAGAATTACTAGCCGTAGTCTGGGCAGTTAAACACTTCCGGCCGTACGTCTACGGTACCCCATTTAAGGTAGTAACAGACCATAAGGCACTGATATGGCTATTTAGGGTACAGGACCCAGGATCCAGACTAATAAGATGGAAAATTCTATTAGCCGAGTATGACTACGAAATCATACATAAGTCAGGAAAGAAAAACACAAATGCGGACGCACTAAGCAGGAATGTACACACACTGCAAAACGGCAGAGAAGAAACACAACCAACCGAGGTCCCCGACGAGGAAGCGAAACAGCAAATCCTTCACGAATACCATTGCACCCCCCTAGGAGGACATCAAGGCGATCAGAGAACAACGAAAAGAATAAAACAAAAATACAGATGGCCAGGGATGAATAAAGACATCCAGAATTACATACAAAAATGTAGTCTCTGTCAGAAAAACAAAATAGGTCGAAAAAATAGGGCACCAATGGGGATCACCGACACACCGCGAAACCCCTTGGAAAAGGTAGCATTAGATATAGTAGGGCCTCTGCCGGAAAGCAACCAAGGAAACATCTACATATTAACCTTCCAGGACCTTCTGACGAAATTTAGCAAGGCGATCCCTCTACCAAACCAGGAAGCAGTGACAATAGCGGAAGCAGTAGTTGAAAGAATCATTTGCGAATATGGTATACCCGAAAAAATACTAACGGACCAGGGGGCAAACTTCCTCAGCGAGATGTTTAAAAATATATGTAAGTTATTCCGAATAACAAAACTACAAACAACTGCATATCACCCACAATCCAATGGAGCACTAGAAAGATCACATAGAACCCTAGTAGAATACTTACGACACTACATAGGGCGGTATTCACAGTCGCGTCTTGAGATCAAGACCATCTCAAGCATTTGCTTAAGATGCCGCCTAGATTCATAGTTGCGTCTTGAGGTCGTGTCTTGAGCATTTGCTTGAGGAAAATCTTTTTCAAATAAGTAAATCCTTGTATGACGTCACATGTGTCAAAATAGACGGTAAAACGAGGTTATATTTTCAAGACGACGTTTTACATGTCTTGAGACCGTCTTGAGATTCCACCAGAAGAATGTCCGGAGTAGAGGGGGAACATCTACGGCAGTGGCCGTATGTGTGCGTGATGATTCCATCACCCATGTACCGTCACGTGATAGTCCCCCTCCACTCCAGAGATTCTATTCCCCGGCAACGCGTTGAAAGTTTAAACTATCAAATACTTCCGCCATTACCTGCATAAAGGACGCGAAAAATGGATTTTGTAGACTATATCGACATTAATATTGATATTAACGATATTGACGAAGATGATTATATAGCGGACAATACAGTCGTTAGAAGGTATATTCGGGACGTGCAAAATCCATTTGAATATTACGATGAAGATGAATTTAAAAGGCGATTTCGATTTAATAAGGACTCTGTATTACATAGTATTTTACCGAGAATTATTGAAGGACTGGCGAAAATAAATAATCGTGGCCTGCCGATTGCCCTGCAATTGCAACTACTTGCATGCTTACGCATGGTATATGGGCCATCACGCATGTAACAGGGTGATCCTGGAGCAACTGGACTTTTGAGAAAAAATTGCGAAATTTCAAAATTGATCTTTGTTAAGTTTATGCTAAAAATGGGAATATTTTTCAATTTCGATTTTAAATTTTTAATTAAATTGGTACTACAAAACGTTAAAAAGCGAGAAGGGTATATATTTTTCTTTACCACCATCCCAAAATTGCCCCCCTTGATACCTGTTACATAAAAACAATATTCTTTATTCTATCGTATCGAAGTCCTGGAAGTCATCGTGAGGCACCACGGGGGGTATCCTCGCCATTCCGGAGACTCTCTGCTAAACTGTTCCCCCGGCATTGCTATAATATAACCTCGACGCTCACACGCATTACAGTTTAGTGGTTGGGTTTATATATTAGTTCATTATATAAATCAATATAAATCAATTTTACATCTAATTTCCTTGATTATGCTCCGAATTACGTTGTTCCTGAAATCATTATAAAGCACCGCGAGGGGTTATCATCGCCATTCCGGAGACTCTCCGATAAACTGTCCCCCGGCATCGCTATAATATAACCTCGACGGTCATACGCATCACTCACTCACGTTCGAGTATTCTACTCCGTCGTCCACCAAGGAACGAACGGAATATCCTTCATCATTGGTTGTTCTAACAGAATTATTCCGAAAGTTTCCGAACGTGAATGAGCAAATGCTTGAGTAAATGCTTTATAAAGTAAATGGATACGTCATATAAGCAATCGCTTATTCCAAGCAAATGCTTCAGATCATCTTGAGCAACGACTATGAATACCTGATGTCTTCAGGCAAACAAGATCGTCTTCTAGAAGATGATCTCAAGCATTCGCTCAAGACGCGACTGTGAATACCGCCCATAAACAGAGACCAGGCAGACTGGGACAAATGGCTACCTTATGCAATGTTTACATACAATACAACCCCCCATACAGCGACAGGTTTTACGCCCTACGAATTAATGTATGGAAGAACGGCGTTACTACCAACCGCGTTAAAAACCCTGCCTAGACAGACATACAACTACGAAGACTATGCGCAGGAAGCAAGAGAACGAATAAGAATAACAAACGAAACAGCGAGAGAAAAACTTCAAGACGCAAAAATAAAATCAAAAGAAGCATACGACACAAAAACGCGCGAAATAAAATATAAAGTAGGCGACAAAGTGTGGCTCTACGACGAATCCGTACGACGAAGCTAGATAATAAATGGATAGGCCCCTACACAATAATAGAAAAAAACTCTAAAGTAAACGTAGCAATAAAAAAGGGAAAGAAAACCTTACACACGCATACGAATAGGCTTAAACATTTCATAGAATAGGCAACGGAAACTGCCTAAAAAAAAACAACCAATAACTAAAAACTATAAACAGAAATAAGACGTGGATACATGGAAGGAAATAACTAGGAAAACACGTCGAATAGGTAAAATAATAGTATATTTAAAAAAAAGAGGCCATTACACTAGGAGGAAGGCGCCTCACGCATCATATTGACCCCAATCCTCTTCCTACAAAGAAAAAAAAAGAACATTAGATGACAAACGGAAAACAAAAGGAGCAACAAAGGGTCACAAAAAAAAATGCTTACCTCCTCATGCATGCATGATAACCCAAACAACCTCCTCAAGGCAAAGGTGTCGCTAGAAAGGGCCCACGAAGGATACCCTTCCTCCCACAGGGTGTCCAAAAAATTGCGGTGCAGAGCCCGCTCCAATCGGATGGAACGCATCTCATTAATGGAGATATACCCGCGAATACGACGCTCGGCATACATCTAACAATAACAATAGGACGATGCCAGCCAACAAAGGGAAAAAAATAATAAAAACCTTCAAGTAAAAGCAAGAGTACTTACGGCACGAAGATCCTCCGAATACATGGCGGGTAAAACACAAAACGAGATCAAAGAAACGATTAAAGTAAAATTCGCGACAGGGCCAGAATATATAGCAAGCGTGAACTAGGCAAAATAGGAGGGGATAGAACCCGACTTTATTGTTTCAGGAGTACCGTAATGGTGGGGAGCCTAATCGAAGCGGCGCCGACTGGCGGCCAGGCCTTGTATACGATATCACCGATCAAGCATAAAGCAGGTATCCACTTTATGCACCTTGGGAAACTCCACATGGTAACGAATTCGTGAAAGATCGTGACCCACCTGAAAACGGACACCCTCCTTGAAAGAAACCAACAAATAACTTCCTATGTAAACGAGATACAACGCCGATGCGAAAGAGAAATCGTGATACAACCAACGTGCGGACACCGGCTAAGCGCATTACTTAAAAGAGCAGGGAAATTGTGTAAAAGAATAGAGCAGGTAGTAGAAATGCCTACGTATGTGCCAGATAAGCGTCGGGGATTAATCAACGGAATAGGGTCCTTAGCAAAAACCATATTCGGGACTATGGACGCCGACGACGCCGAACGGATTAACAATCACCTATCGCAATTAGACGGAACACAAAAAACATTAATGTCCGCTATGAAAACACAAATCCAAATAACAAACAATACACTACACCATTTACACAACGCGGAAAAAACGATAAAACATAACGAAGAAATACTAGCAAGACAAACGAGACTGCTACAGACGCGAATAGAAACAGCACTGATACAACAAACACAAAGAGCCGACGTAGGAGATCATTTCAACACGTTAAACGACCTACTGACTGACCTGACTCAAGACGTAGACGACGTGTTGCAATACTACACCGGCCAAAAAGGAGGCGTGATCAACACAAACGTACTATCGAGCGCACAAATTACAAAATTGTTACAAATCGCCGTACAACACCTCCCGGACGGACTCACGTTTCCTATAGCGCCGAAACTAGAAAACGCCAACGTAATCGAAAAACTGTCATCGATTACAGCGTATTTCGATAAGACCACCTTAATAGCAGTAATAACCGTCCCCTTAATTTCTTCACAAACATTCACAGTGATCGAGGCAAATCCGGCCCCGATCCACTTGCACGACAGCACATACGCGTTATTAGTCATAAGAACGCCAATACTCGTCATCGACGCGAGCAGCAATCAATATGTACTTACAAATCAAGAAGAATTGAAGGGATGTAAACAAATAGCTGCAGAATATTATTGCGAACGACCAATGATCGCGCACAGCGTGAATGACGACCTCGAGTGCGAAGCAAGCCTGTGGCTGCAACCCTCGGACCAATTCCCAAAAAATTGCGAAATAAGAAACATAGCGGCAAACCACACGATGTGGATAGGCACCTCGCGCGCGGACACATGGATATTCGCGGCGCACCAACCCGAGACACTAACTATTCAATGTAACGAGCGACAACCTGAACACACCGATATAGATAAGACAGGAATTCTTAGGATTACGGGAAATTGTGACATCCGAAGTAAAAACGTAGTAATAAAAAAGCAGAAAACAGCATATAGTCAGGACTTCGAAATGCCAACAGCACCGCGATACGATATCACAACGGGAATAAATAAAACACAAAAGGGCGAACCTACACACCCCCTTACACGCTTCCAGTTAGATAAACTCTTAAAAACCCAGCCGAATTCTCAGCGCTGTATACTCAACTCAACCAAGCAGAAAGCGATCTAACTAATAGCGATTACCAACCAGGATTAACGACCTGGCAAATTGTACATCCGACAACGACAACTACGGTGCTAATAATACTTATTGTACTCGTCATATACTTGTTAAGACGCGACTACCAACTACGTCGTAAAATGCAAATACCAAAAACCGTAGAAAAACGAAGGCCGAAACGTTCGGCATCCAACCCTAACGTAGGAAACACTCGCGAATCCGCCGCAAGCAGCGACTACACCGAGATCAGGACGTTCTAGGGTACCGGGAAATTGTATGAATAAAATTCCCCTAAGCACCCTTTCCTTAAGGGGGGAGGGATGTTGTAACCCAACCAACGCCTAAGGGCAACGACACCGCGTACATACCGATTGCCGCAACCGAACAGCCGAAAACCGGCACAGCCGCGTAAGGACTCTCGGAAGCGCATCGAGAACCGTCAGCTCATGGCGAAATACCCAAAGCGGGTCAAAGATGGAGACCCCGATGGTCCCCACTTCACCCCGATTAGAGTATAAGAACAATGTACAAGCCACGAGTGGCTCTCTTGTAATCAGAACACCGACGTTACAGTACGCGTTACCTGTCACCCAGATCGGGACAGAATAAACCTTGTTTAAACCTTGCGGTGAGTTCCAACTCTTTAACCTGCCACGATCCCCTACCCTTCGGATTCCCTCCGAATCCTTCTGCCACGGCACCTCTACCCGAATCTTCGGAGCCCGTGGACAGCAACTGCGAAGGACGCCCGGAGCACCTCTGAGATTCGCTACCAGAATCTCGGCCTCAGGCGCCTTAGCACAACAATTCTACAATCTAATTAATTCATTATTTCAGTTCAGTTCTATACCCGTTTCATCCTAAGAAAAATCCCGTTCCGCGCAGGGATGATTCTGAGGAGGCGCTGGTTGGTCCGACTTCCCACTTAACCGCCTATGATTTTCTCCGCCTTACCGTCTGTTACCTCTTTGTCAACCGTTCCGCTGCGAGCAATAGCCTGCGTCGGGCCCGTAGGCGGTAATGGGGGCTGCGCAGAACGGCCACACAACGGTCGGGGCATAGGATTTTTCTTAGGGTTGAAACGGGTATATAAGTTTTATTGAGTTCTAAGTGTTTATTACAAATCATTTCATTCATTTTAACTTCACGCGTTCGCGAGCAGAGCTCTTCAGGGCTCCACGGGCGCCGGACCCCACAGAAACTCCCTACAGCCAGAAGAATTCCCAGCCGTCCTCGCAACAATGTGGAGCTGGAAGCGTCCAGAAGCGTCCCTCGACGCCATTCTGTGCAATTGCTTCAAAGTGTTGTGTTGTATTATATTCTATTTGTTGTGAAATTAACCAATCCCACTTCAAGATAATTTGCCGAAACGTATAAATCTTTATTTTTAAGGCATATAACTGCATCGCAGTCTAGCATGTCCAATTGCGAAGAAACATTCGAGGTTTGCCTTCTTCAATTTGAATGCATGCTATCTACAAAGAAGCAAATGCAAAATATTTCAGTTGAAGAAAATCCCCGTATTAATAAAATAATATTATCTCTCTTAAAAAGAAAGGTAAATGATAGAATAGTACTGCGTATTTTGCAACAATTAATGAAACCCCTTATTTCAATTCTCAAATGCAGGCTGTGTAAGATACATGTGCTAAATAATGCAACAAATGAATCTAGTAGTTTATCGAAATATGAACCATATTTTTTAACATGTATTTCACAAATTTATAATATTAGTCAGTATATGCTCACGAATTGCAATATAACACGTGATATCAAGAAAACTACTGAAATGTGTGTAAAACGACATGTACATTTCAGTTTCATGTGTGACCATGGAGAAAACGCGGCTGTAACAATAATTGATAATATTATAAGATTCACAATTACTTAATTTTTTAAAAAGCTGAATAATATTATTACGGGAAAGGAGATTATAAAGTGCGATATTAATAATATTAAATCAGATATAATGAAAAATGCTGTAATCACACGTAATAAAAGATTGCCGTTCAAAACATAAATGTTGCTACATTTTCTTTTTTTACACACTTCTAATTACATTGCATTTAGGATGCATAAAGCGGTGTAAGATGGGAAGATTTCCGACTGCAGCGCCGCTTGCTGTAGAGTGAGGAAGTTTTGATAGTTTTCATTCGGTCCGTACTTTATTCAGTGATGCTAAAGTTAATGGCCGGAGTATCGAGAATTTCCCCCTCCATGCACATACACAACTCCACGATCCACGCGTACGTGAGCTCAGCGCTTCGGATGACTTCGGACAATTTCGGGAGTTGAGAGGGACGGTGAATATGAGCCTTTCTCTCTCGCTCTTGAAACGTTGAGATTCTAGTGCCGGCAAGGTTGCCGTTCGGGGATCTTTCGTCTTACTTACCCATGCTGTACCTATCACGGACTCCTTCACTCTTACAGGCCTCGGACGGTAAACGGCAACCCTGGTCGCTGGCAAGCAGCACGAGCCACCGTAATGCGATTTTGGCTTTCCGGATATTTTCACTTTCCGACTCAGATGTTCTTGTAACGAAAAAAAATTTCGAAAAAATTTGTATTGCGGAAATACACGTTTTAGGATCTCCTGATCACACTGAGACTATTAAAAAAATTGATTTTTTCAAAATCTCGAATGTTTGTTAACACAATTGCGTTTAAATGGCTCAATAGATTTTAATAAAACTTTATATTTAGATTTCATATTTTCGTCTTAAAATCTGGTTAATTTTTTAACCCTGTTACGAGCCGGGGCTGCGGCAACGCGAGAGGCCGGCGAGAAGGGTATTTCCCAAGGAATACGGTTTATGAATTTGTTAGTTAGGTGCGCGGACGAACCTGATGCGAAATCAGGGAGCCGCTAGGATTATTGACGGCGAGGACGAACCTGATGCGAAATCAGGGAGCCTCTAGGAATGGAGTCACACGCGGACGAACCTGATGCGAAATCAGGGAGCCGCAGGAGGGTGAAACGTCGTGAACGAACCCGATGCGAAATCGGGGAGTCACTTGGATGAAGTTCACAGACGAACCTGGTGCGAAACCAGGGAGCTGTTAGGAGGTTGGATTATTCACAGACGAACCTGGTGCGAAACCAGGGAGCTGTTCGGAAGTTGGTAGACTTACAGACGAACCTGATGCGAAATCAGGGAGCTGTAGGATACGGACGAACCTGATGCGAAATCAGGGAGCCGTAGGAAGGGTGAGTTTTCGTGGACGAACCCGATGCGAAAATCGGGGAGCCACTGGGTTGGAGAAGATGGCTTGTTTTGGTAAAGGGTTGCGAACGAACCTGATGCGAAATCAGGGAGTCGCGGGAAATGTTAGTAATGCCTCGTAACTCTTAATTAATATTTGATACAACTCGAGTGGTAAAGTTGTATCAGTGGGTGAGTGCTACTAATATTATAAGGATCGCTGGGTAAAAGAGGAGTTTAACGTAATCGACTCGATTTACACGTGAACACCATTCGTATATTCAATAATTAGTTATTGTACAAATGTAAGTGTCGCGATTAAATATTAAATAAAATGTGTGTATTACCACTAATTGCACGGTGTTGACGCACTGGCGATGCGGGGCGTACGAGTGGCTATTTCAAAGTGCCAAATAGAATATAAACCGAACTCGCGGATTCTATGAGGTTAACTATGATTCCGATGGAGACTTTAGCCCGATCTTGCTGGATATAACCGACTCTGTACGAGCGTGACACGACGTGACTTTACGCGTGACTCTATAGCTTTGAACCGACGAGGGTTGAAACCAAAGGGTTTATATAGTCCCGAAAATGAGTGGGGGTTCGTTAGAAGTTTCCATATAAGGAGATCTTTCGGGGTCGTCGTCGTGTCACTCCCGTTCCCATGGTCGTGATCCAGATGGTCGAGATCATGACCCCCATTAGTGGTATGTGATAAACAAAAAGGATTTTAGGGCGTTTTCCCTTCGTAGACGCGAGCTCGAAAAACGGTTGAGAGCAGCGTATGGGAAGAATTCCACATACGTAACAACCCAATCGGTTCATGAATAATGATAGTTACCTCTTATAGTTCTATAATTTTTCGTATTATTTAGTATAAATATTCGTTATTCGTAAAAATTAAAAAGATTCTCTAAATGAATCTCACAGGGAATTAAATACTACGTAAAAAGTTAAATAAATTTTTTCCCTATTTTCGCTCATAAAGGATTTTCGTTCACGATACACGTAGGATTTTGCAATATCCGAATTGCAATAAACCGTTGACATTGACGATAGACGCTTTAGCTTACGCTATGGGCACCGATACTTACTTGTACAGTTACAATTATTACAGAAAACAATTTATTAAAATTGAATAAAATTTATTTTTTCCAACACCTGCATGAAAATGTGTGCTTTTTTACTCCTGCTGAGCGGGAGCAAAATGACCAATTTCAGACGTATTCGCGTTTTCTACTTTTCTCCCAAGGGAAAAAGACTTTACGCGCATGCGTATTCGCATAATTTTTTACTTTCCTCCCTGGAGTTTGACGTTACCCTATGGTATGAAGATGCAGTTGTTCGACTAATCGTTATGTATCATGCGTGTTTTATCATGATATTGGCTGCGTTCAGCCGACACAACCGGTGAGCAACCGGTAGCGAGGTCACCAGTGATCAGTGATCAGTATCTGCTGGACGGTTGGGTACGTTCAGCCGATAAAACCACACAACCGGTGAGCGATTTCCCTAGATTTTGCTCTGAACGCAACCGATCACTTACCACCTACTCACAGGCCCGGATTAAGATTTTTGGGGCCCGGGGCTATCAAACCTTCGAGGCCCCCTCGTGGTTGATTTTTGGGGCCCGGGGCTACATATCAAACTTTCGAGGCCCCTCCGTGGTTGAATAGCGGGGGGGGGTAGTGAGCTAATCGCTTAGAACGGGGCCCCCTCGGAAAGTGGGGCCCGGGGCTATAGCCCCCCCTAGCCCTCCTTTAATCCGGGCCTGCCTACTCAACATGTTTAGTAATCGGTCGCCATTTTTTGTACCGGAAATAAACTACGGTACATTTGGGATCAGTGATCAGTTAAATGGTTTTTAAAAATGGCGGGTCCCGTTCAGAATAGTGTATTTAGACCTTTTAGGCTAGCCAAGTTTAGACGCGCCAAATTGAAATTGTTAAGCAAAACAATCGAAAGTATGAATAAAAACGTATTAGTTTCGGTTGCTTTGCTATTAAATCACCGATACCATGTGAAACGCTCGTTCATAATAAGCGGAGAACCAATAAAAAGACTCGTTGGATTATTAATTAAGAAATTACTTCTATAATTGGATAATTTTATTAACAAAACATGAGATTTTAATTCTGAATAACAGCGCATTGTACATCGTCACTTGTTCATTTACAGCCGTGTTCTGTATATTATCCTACTGTATAATAAAAGTAAATCAGTTACAACACAAATAAATTTCGGTTTATTTATCCAAACGCCTTGCTAAATGTCACCTAAATTGCGATCCTCCCTCTAGCGGTGTTTAACGCAAACTCTTATTGCGCGAAGTTCGAACAGAAAAGAGTTAAAAGTGAAGTTAACTACATCAGAGATTTGCCTTGGCCTCCTTCCTTATCACTCGAAAACAATTATTAATGAAAAAGAAGAACGTACGAAGAAACCTGTTTCTTCGCCTCGCAATTGATCACCGACGTTGTAAAAGCTCAGACGTGTTATAATAAACTCAGCCTTGATCAATTCCTAAAATATCTCCGTTCTGTTTCTCGTTCCCTAATAGTTCCGAATCGTTTAACAATTTAATCCAGTTCAGTTTTACAAGTTTTATTCAGTTCTAAGTTATTTGTTACAAATCGTTTCGTTCGTTTAACTTCACGCTTTCGCGAGCAGAGTCCTTCAGGGGTCCACGGACATCAGAATTCCCAGCCGGCCCCGCAACAACACCAAGGGCGAACGTGACTGAATATTATAAAAATGGACCCAGTACTACTAATTGGTCTAGACATTGGTCTGGATTTAAATCTAATTCAAATATTAGTAAATGAATTACTAGAACCGAGAAATCATAATTTACTAATCACAGAACGTGGCATTAGATCCAGAAATGAAAATTATGTAGAAGCTATAGTTCCCTTATATAGTGATAATTTATTTAAGGAACATTTTCGAATGTCCCGCATAAGTTTTGAAGTAAGTATACATTTTTTAATCGAGTGATAGTTTTGAAATGCAGAAATGCATTTCACACTATCGGTCCGGTCTCGATCAAATTCACATCCCTGAGCGTCCACAATTGCCCGACTTTCTTAGGCTCGATTAGATATCAACTTGGTTCTTCAATATTTCTTTTTTTTCTTTCAATATCTGTTTTACTAGTTACATCCTAAAATCAAAAATATAGGATTAAATAAAGAACAGAAATTTTTTATTTATAGATATTAATAAACACTATTTGGGAATAACATATTAATTGGCCAAAACACCCCAATCGATTTGAATAAAAAAATTATGTTCAGTGTGTGGGTTTTAGCAAAACCTGAAAGCTTTTTATCTGTTGGAGACAGATTTGGAATTGCTAAAAGTACCGGGCACATGATATTTCGGCAAATTACTGACGTACTAACAAATTTGTTACCAGAATATGTTAAATGGCCAGCTCCTGAAACATATAATGAAATATCGCATGTATGTTTATAATAGTTATATAACATTTTATATTGTTATAGTTAGAAAATTACTCGAATATAATATATCAATTGCAGGTTTTTGAAACACGTTCACGTGGTTTCCCCGGTGTAGTAGGGGCGATTGATGGGTGTCACATACAGTGTAAACAACCAGTGCACAATGCAAATGATTATTATAATAGGAAAGGTTCCCATTCGATAATATTACAAGGTATGTATAAACCCTGATAGCCAAATCTCGGAAGCAGAATCTGACATCAGAACCGTAGTCGTCTGTGTCCGCATTTGGCTGCGTTCTGAGGTGCACAGCCTGATGTCAAGGGGTGCGTTCCAATTTACCGCAATGAGTACATGAAATTTATCTCACTTTCCACAAATGCGATGCCACTTCCGGTGCAGCAAACGCAGAAATTTCATAGCAGATTCGGCACCCTGCACTAGTGCGCACTGAGTGCGAGTTTTCACGCTTCCAATTGGCTAAAAGTCGCACTCAGTGCGCACCTGTGCGACCGTCCGAATTCGCTATACGAGGTGAAGCAGTCACTGCGCAGCACGCATGCGTGTTGTTTCTACAATCTTCGATTATTTGAATTTCTCTATTTCCAATCATCTTCATTTTCGCTTTCAACACTATTATTTATATCACTATAATATATATAATAATAATCTGAAGTCAGACTGGAGACAGATGGTTATCAGGGAACGAAATATTTACAACGAGTAATAGTTTATTCATATTTTTTACTTTTTTTATATAGGGGTGTGCGACGACAAATTACGTTTTATAGACGTTTTCATTGGACTACCTGGGCGCATGCATGATGCTCGAGTATTTCGAAATAGTCAATTATATAGTGACATGACAAATAACAGAAATCCTTTGTTACCGCCTCGTTATCATATACTTGGGGACTCGGCATATCCGCTATTAAAAAATATTATGACACCTTGGAAGGATAATGGGCATTTAACACAGTCCCAGATTGCATATAATACCAAATTGTGCTCAATTCGTTCTGTCGTTGAAAGAGCATTTTGTCATTTAAAAGGCAGATTCAGACGATTAAAATATTTAGATATTTCCGATTTTGTATTGGGCAATAAAATGATAGCGTCGTGCTGTGTCTTACATAATTTCATTATTAATGAGAATGAAACTGACGACTTCGAAATAAATGAAGACCCAGAAAATGTAGATGTAGGAAACGAAGAGGTACAGAATGAAGAAAATTTGTATCATAATATAAATCAGGATGCTATTAATAAAAGGAATAACATAGTTCTGTTATTTTAAATCTCGTTGTGTTTTTATTTAATCATAACAAGATAAAACTTATAACGTTAATGTGTTGTACTGTCGTTTGCTGCGTGACCAATAATTATTTCCAATAACTTATTTTTATCTAATACAATTCTGTTATTTTAAATCTCGCTGTTTTTAGGAATTATAACATTTTCATAACAAGATAAAATTGATAACGTTAATGTGTTGTACTACCGTTTGCTCGTTGTTTTATAATTATTTCCAATAATTTATTTCTATCTGATTGAATTTCATTGATTTGATCAATTTTGTTGATTAAAACCTTTAATGATTCTCTTCGATCATCACTACCTTCCAACAATTTTTTCTGTAAATTATACATCGCTTTGGCTCGGCCAGCTTTCGTTTTTTTGCTTTTGTTTATTTCTGTCGAACTGGTTGAGGATGTATCTGTAAAGTGAATTATTGGGATAATTGACGAACTACTAGAATATGAGTAAATGTAAATGTAGGTGAATATGTGCTTTGGTACTGTTTAAATCTGCATTGGCATCTGGATTGGACTCTGGATTGGCATCTGCATTGGCATCTGCATTGACATCTGGATTCGCATCTGCATTGGCATCTGTATTGGCCTCAATATCGGAACTTGGATTAGGGATATGTAAGGGCCGTGCGCGCGACGATAGCGTCGGCCCAAAATTTATGGTTTTATCATTGGAAAATATCTCCTCGAACGTATCGTAATAATGCCAACAGGTCCGTCCGCGACCAGTTGCCGAGTTATTATCCTTTATATGCCGGTGGGTCTTTTTCAAGTTGCGCATTTTGGAGTCCAATAAGTCATTTGAAATTTCATAACCATGATGTTTAAAAATTGTTACAATCTCTCTCCATAAATTTTTTTTTTTAATTTTTGGGTCCCGAAATTGATGAGCTCTTTCTCGGTATGATTTTAAGAGTAACTGTATGGTTTCATGCGACCATTTGAAATCTGTAATATGTACAAACAGAATATTAGCATACCTATACAAAAATAATATGTTATATGATAAAGCCTACATATGTCTAATCTACAAAATTTTTTTTGCATACCTTCTGTAGTACATGAATTTGATTCTCCAGTTGACATTACTAAATTCGAATCGTCAACAGCTCCGACTGTTTCAGTAGTGTTTGTACTATTTTCTAAGATATAGTTTCTTAAAAAATTTTGATCTGAAACATGAAAATATCATATTCAATAGGTTAATAGCCTACACATTATAAATATGAATAAAAATATTTTTAATCCAATACCTGTTGCCAATTTGTGATGGTCTTCCATTGTAGCGCTAATGGAATATATCGTATTATTATAAGTATATTCTGCTGTTGTACTTGACATTACTAAATTTGAATGGTCCACAGCTCCGACTGTTTCAGTAGTGTTTGTACTATTTTCTAAGATATAGTTTCTTAAAAAATTTTGATCTGAAACATGAAAATATCATATTCAATAGGTTAATAGACTACACATTATAAATATGAATAAAAATATTTTTAATCCAATACCTGTTGTCCATTTGTGATGGTCTTCAATTGTAGCGTGAATTGAACAAAAGTATATAGCGTATTCGGACGGTCGCACTGGTGCGCACCAGTGCGACCGTCCGAATACACTAGATCACTTAAGAGTTGAGTCTGTTGAAAGCACAAAACACAAGCCAGGTACCCAAGTCCAAAGGAATCGGAGACACGATTTCAACGCGTCTGTTATACGTGCGTGCTACGATGATAATGAATTGACGATCGCATTTTCGCACTGAAGATCGCATGCAGCTTTGGGTTTTGTTTGCGCCTCTCACGAAAAGGCGCTCGTTGCTGAGGCACAGATGGCGCACTCTGGCGGCGCGGTGGCAAGACTGCCACAGACTGTTCTGAACGGGACCCGCCATTTTGAAAAACCATTTAACTGATCACTGATCATAAACATGTTGGGTAGGTGGTAAGTGATCGGTTGCGTTCAGAGCAAAATCTAGGGAAATCGCTCACCGGTTGCTCACCGGTTGCTCACCGGTTGCTCACCGGTTGTGTCGGCTGAACGCACCCATTACAACTGTCACAGCACCATTTTTCATTAAAAGGTACTAATTAAACGGTAAAATGAATAATAGTGACAGTGATAGCGACACGGGACACCACACGCCCCCCGATATAGCAGAAGCTGCAAAAGCCATTGAAGAAAATTTGCTGCCATCAAAATCGAAAGCAAAATATCAGATGATATATAACAAATTTATGGAGTGGCGAGATAACCACAAATTGGAAACATTTTCGGAAGCTGTTTTATTAGTGTCTTTTAATGAAAAAAAAGATGTTAAGCCATCAACGCTTTGGGCACAGTATTCCATGCTGAGGGCTACTTTGAAAATTAATAACCAAGTAGATATTAGCAAATATAGTAAATTGAATTGTTTATTGAAACGAAATTCTGAGTGCTTCAAACCAAAAAAATCAAAAGTTTTGACATTAGGTGAAATTCAGCAATTTTTAAATAAAGCTCCAGACAATAAATTTCTGGCAACGAAGGTACATTTTGAAAAATATATGATTATCTAAATCTAAAATATAAAGTCATAAATTAATTTTAAAATGTCATTAATTCATAGGTAGCGCTGATTTTTGGCATTAAAGGGGCTTGTCGCAGCGACGAATTAATAAAACTAACAACGGACAATATTGAATTACAAGGACGATTATTATATATAACTTTGAAAGACACGTTCTGTTGTAATCGTTCTTTTGTAATTGAGGATGAGTACTGCGAAATAGTAAAAAGATACCATAATTTACGTCCTGCAAATGCAACCAGCAACAGATTTTTCTTGAATTTCCAAAACGGAAAATGTTATAAATAACCGATAGGCAAAAATAAATTCGGAAACATGCCTAAAATTATAGCGCAATTTTTGGGTTTGCCGGAGACAGAAAAATACACTGGCCACTGTTTCCGCAGGACTGCAGCAACTTTACTCGCAGATGCGGGGGCAAATTCAGAGGCTTTATGTAGATTTGGGGGTTGGAAATCTGTTAAAGTAGCAGAAGGTTACGTTGAAAATTCTGTGAAAACAAGTAACATCAGGTAAATTATAAATTTTAGAATCATTATTTATTGTAATCAAAAATAAGAAGAATAATGTTCATTGTATTCGTGTAGGTATCAAATTATCAGAAACAACTTCTTTGATTAGGCCAGCACCTAAAAACTTAACCACCGAGAGTCGAAACCACGAAACGCCAATTGTTAATGCGGATGAATTGAAAACAGATGCGACTGAAATCAAAATTCCGAATACAAACATGAGTCTTCAACTTATTAATTGCTCAAATATAAATATTACATTTACAAATTCATAAATAAAATATGTTTGATACTTGTAATGCATTTGTCATTTATTTTTTAAATTATTTGAATATATTTTTGAAATAATGAAAAAAATATTTGTTGAAAACTAAATACACGTATTTATTAATTTCGACAGAATAAACGAGCAATCGAACATGCATATCTTTTTGCTCCCGCTCAGCGGGGTAAAAAAGCACACATTTTCATGCAGGTGTTGGAAAAAATATAGTACGTGACAAGAGTAGTATGTTAAAGCGGTTTCCAACCCAGGTCCTCTGAGGGGAGCGCGGGGGCGGGGGGAAGTGAGGGCGCGCGGGGGAGCGCGGCGGAGGGAAACATGGGCGCGGGGCCTGCGGGGAGAGGACAACCGATTGCGCGCGCACGAGCCGCGGAGTGGGGGAAGCCGCGATGATGGAGGGGATTACTCCAGGCCGAGCCGCCGCGGAGACCGGACCCACCGCCGAAAACTTTTAAGAGGGAGTGAATGACCCCCGAGAACTTTTTCAGACCTAACCGGAGGGAGTGAATGACAAACCCCCAAATATTTTTCCAAACCATTATGTGACATGCGGCGCGAAGAATGAAATAGAATTATGCGACGTTAGCAAATCTTAGAATTAAGTGGCGAGGACAGAAGGAGGAAGACAATAAAATGGAGACAGAATATGTGTTTAAGAAATTTATTTAAAAATAAAAGAATATAATTTAACATTTTTTCTTCCTACGAGCTTCAACTAGAATATCACTGATGGCACATGCTACCAGTTCGCAATCTACAAGATACTCCTCGTCGTAGTATTTGCTATCACGTATTATTTTAGCAGCACGACGAGCATCTAATGTTTCGCAGGCAACATCGCTCTGCCGTAGCACGTTAACAAAAGTTTCAAATTTTTCACTCGCATCTTCTGCAGTTTGATACAGCCGCGGATGCAAATACTCTATACATTGCTGAAGACTAAATAAAAATATTGCTGTATCCAGTGTGAAATACACTGTATCATCACCATGTGTCATCTTTATAATTGGCGAATCAGAGATCCGAAAAAAGTCCAACGATAAATCATCAAACTGCATCGAAGATAATCCAGGTAATCGTGCACATTCTTCGATGTTATCACGGTTGTCGAATAGTAGACCCCATGTATGCCATGATAATATGAGATGATTTCCATGATTGTCGCCGAGAAGAACTTCTACATCGGCCGTACGACCTACGTCGATTCCAATTTCCAAATATTTGGTACCCATGGTTGTTAATGCGTATCTTCTGACCATGATACGTGACGTTTGGCGCGGGCTAAGAGAACAATCAAAGCTATGAAAGTACTCGCTCGTATTAGGAACAAACATAAATATTTTGAGAAGATGTGAAAATTACACCGTACCGGTCACGATATATATTCTCCCCACATGGAGCTACACCGTCATCTCGCACGATCGGAACGAAACAATCCTCACACCCAGCGAGTATTTCATCAATGGTATACATTTTTTTCAGAGCACTATTTGTTCCGTCGAAAGTCACTCATGCTACTGAGCGATTGATTGAATAGCGTCCGGGAACTTGACTTAAATAGAGGTGCAATTGCTTCCCCCCCCCCCCCCCCACCACCACCGCATCTTATTCTAAAGCTACCAATTTTTTAAAATGATTTTCAATCTTAACACCGCAATGTATCGCGCGATCGTGTGTAATATGAGTCCTCCCCGAACATCTCCATACGATGATATCATTTTCACGGTGTGAAGAACGAAATAAACGCTGAATCTTAGAATTAGATGGCGAGGAGGAAGACGGATAAGTAAATGGATAAAAATATACGTTTAAGAAATTTTATTTAAAATTAAAAGAATATAATTTTAACATTTTTTCCCACGAGCATCAGCTAGAATATTGTTTGGGATTAGCCCAAACGGCCACAGGCCAAGATGGCGCGAGCTCGCTGCCCAAGCCGCGCTCTGTTTGAAATGGCTATCGCGACAAAGCCGCTGTATGCACGATCGCGGTGATGGGATCGGTTGAGCCATCTGTTGACGCGCATCCCAGTAAATTAGACAGCTCTCTCACTTCACCGTGCGGCCGACATTGTTTCGCCGGTGCGGTCCGCGTCTTGTTCAGGGCGAACAGCTGTTGAGTGGCGTGCTGACGTCACAGAATTCGGTGAAACGGCCCGATCCATCACCGCGATCGATCTCTCTACTAAGAATCGTCGACTTGACAAGTAGTGTTCTTCTCTCTGGCGTACTTACGCTCTTCTGGAACGTTCCAGTTATTTTCTATTCGAACTGCTCAGTTCGCGGTCACTTTTCGCGTGCCTTCGCGTCTTAGTTAATTAAGTGTAGTCAATTAAGTTCTGTGTTAATTTTAAGTGACCAAACTTGTAATTATTGTGCAACGTTGTGTAAATATAAAGTGTTCGTGACCTTTACTGTTTAAACGTAACGACCGTTCTTCACGTCTTTCCTTAACACCTAATTTACACGCTTAAGTAAACCTAAAACTAAATCTACACCGCGAGTGTTAGAAGCTTCACGTTCGCGCTGAAACAAATATCATTGATGGCGCATGCTGCCAGTTCGCAATCTACATGATAATCCTCACAGTAATGTTCGCTATCACATATGATTTTAGCAGCACGACGCGCATCTAATGTTTCACAAGCAACATCGCTTTGTTGTAGGACGTTAACAAAAGTTTTAAATTTCGCCTCCACATCTCTGCTAATTCGATGCAGCCGTGGATACACATAGTCTATACATGATTCAAGATTTAATAAAAATGATACTGTATCCGGTTTGAAATACAGCGGCTTATTATGTAGCATCATCCTTTCAATTGGAGAATTATAGATATCACAAAAATCCATCGTTAATTGATCCATCTGCATCGAAGGTGATCCAGGTAATCGTGAACGTTCTTCGATAGCATCACGATTGTTGCATAGTAGACCCCATGTATTATATGGTAACGTGAGATACATCCCACGATTGTCGCCGAGAATAATTTCTACATCGATCGTAGGCCGTACTCTGATTCCAATTTCCAAATATTTGCTGCCCATAGATGTTAATGCGTATCTTCTGACCATGATCCGCGATGTTCGGCGCGGGCTAAGAGAACAATCAAAGCTATGAAAGTGCTGGAATAAACATAAAAAATTTTGAGATGTGAAAAAGTAAGCCTTACCAAGCAACTGTATCCTCCCCGCATTGAGCTATGCCATCATCTTGCACGATCGGAACGTAATAATTCATGTGTACGGCGTTTCCTTCGGCACTGGTACTACACATTTTTTCAGAGCACAATTTGTTTCGTCGAAAGTCACTGAGGCTACTGAGCGATTGATTGAATGGCGTTCGGGAGACTGGCTTAAATAGAGGTGCAATTGCTTCCCCCACCACAGCATTTTATTTTAAAGCATCCGATTTTTCCATAATGTATTTCAATCTTAACGTCGCAGCATATCGAAAGATCGTATGTAACTTGAGCCCCAATCCTCAAGGATAAAAGTCTCAACACGTGCTGAATGTAATATAATACTTTTGCGCGCCATACGCGTGAATCATAGAAAGAATTTTGCTGTATCAGCAGAAACTGCATAGAACCATGTTGGGTTGGATCGTCAAAAGAGTAAGACAGAGATCGCAAATCATGACACCAGTCATAAAAGCGCGCTCCAAACTGCACAAAACTTCAAATCGTTGCAACGTGTTGCGAGGAAAAGACATTACATTTACATTCCATTTACGACCATGGGAGAATTCGTGCAAGTGTTGGATCAATCTGCGCGATTGATTTCACGGGAAGAATACCTCGCGTGGCAAGAACGGTGCAACGAGTGCATCGAATCGTTGGAAGAACAGAGCCGAGTGAAACGTCCTCGATTATCGATCGGTGTTCGGCAATCGTTGGTTGCTCGAATCGCGCAGCTCGAAGGGCTGAAACATTCGTTGCGCGGACGTTTTGTGCATGATGGTGCAGGACATTCGAGCACAGGACTTTTGTGGCGCGAAATAGACGCTGCGTTCGATAGTCGCGTATTAACCGGTGCCGTGCTAAATTCGAACTATATCGAGCCGCGCAACTTCCTCCAGGATGCAGGAACCATTGTGTTGGAACATGTGCGGGGTGCTTTGAGGAAACAGCGGAACCTCAAAGTGAACACAGTGTTCAACGGCGAATTTGTGGCGGGCGATAAACGTGCAAGTAGGAGCATCAACACCCGGAACTGCGAACTCTTCCGCACATCCGATATACAGGAGTGGTACCAACGATGCGTCGTCGAACGCACCCTGACATCGTTGGAAGAGTTCCAGGAACAAGACAGCGGATGGGCATTGACGAGAATCCTCAACCTGATCGTCAATGTCAACAAGTACAATCCGCTGCGCGCGGGGTGCCACTTCAAGTTACCACAGGATTTATTGTTGAAGAATGCAACGATCAATGTGCAATCCCCGGACAATGCGTGTTTCGCGTGGGCAGTGGTCGCCGCTCTCCATCCTGCGGAAAGACATCCCGATCGCCCAAGTTCATACCCGCACTATACTTCCATATTAAATCTCCAGGGCATTGAGTTCCCAATGTCCCTGAGACAAATTGGAAAATTTGAGCGGTTGAACGAAATCTCCATCAACGTCTACACCTTCGAGACGAAGAAAGGGTCGACAGTCCTTCCGTTGCGCCTCACTAGCCAAAAAAGGGATCGACACGTCAATCTGCTCTACACACCGAATCAAGAGCACGGCGATGTAGGACACTTTGTATGGATCAAGAACTTGTCCCGGCTGGTGAGCGCACAGCTGAGCAGGCACCAAAAAAAGAAATTCATCTGTGATCGGTATGTATATAAAATGATGAAATGTCTCGCGAAACAAATTAAATAAAAAAAAATTTTGGGTTTACAGATGCATGCACTATTTCGCATCTGCCGCGAAGTTGGAGCTTCATTCGCTGGACTGTGGCAAGATGAATGACTGCGCCATCCTGCTGCCCAGCGAAGGCAAAACTCTCCTCAACTTCGACAACCATTGCAGGAAGGAGCGGCTCCCTTTCGTGGTGTACGCAGATCTGGAATGTGTGATCGAAAAAACAGAGGACAGTCACCGAATGGGTGATAAATTATGCGCGTATCAGCACCATAAAGTACACAGTATTGCATATTATATGCATTGTTCGTACGATACATCGCTGTCGACGTATCGATGTCGCCGCGACACAGATTGCGTTTCATGGTTCGTAGACGAATTGAAAAATTTCGCGAATTTTGTCAAACCCATTCTGGCCAGTAATGTTCCAATGCTGGATTTAACTCCCGAACAGTTGTCGACATTTCACAATGCAACACACTGTCATATTTGCGAAAAACCATTCGAGGCTAGCGATGTACGAGTCCACGATCATTGCCATCTGTCCGGACGCTTTAGAGGCCCAGCACATACGGAGTGCAATTTAAATTATAAAAACGCGTTTTACATCCCCATAGTTTTCCACAATTTATCCGGCTATGATTCACATTTCATTATCGAGGAAATAGCTATCGCTTTCGAAGGTCACGTTGACGTATTACCCATAACTAAAGAAAAGTATATTTCTTTCACAAAAAATGTCGAAGATACGGCTGATTCACACTCGCGAAATTGTATTAAATTGCGGTTCATCGATTCGTACAAATTTCTCAACACCAGTCTCGACAAATTAGCATCCTTTCTTAGCACAGATCAATTAAAAATTTTACAATCACAATTTGAAACATTATCCACCGAGGATTTCAATTTATTGACACGAAAGGGTGTCTTTCCGTACGAATACCTTGATTGCGAGGACAAACTGCAGGACCCTTGCTTACCACCGCGCGAATCATTCTACAGTTCGTTAACGGGTGAGACTGTATCCGAGAGCGATTACGCGCACGCCGAGACTGTCTGGCAGCGTTTCGAGATTAGAACCTTGGACGAATACAGCGACTTGTATTTGAAAACTGATGTCTTGTTATTGGCAGATATTTTTGAAAATTTTCGCGAAAGTTGTATCAAGAGTTACGGATTAGATTCAGCACATTATTATACTCTACCTGGTTTCACATGGGATGCAATGCTAAAACATACTAAAATTACATTCGAATTGCTCACAGACATCGATATGGTCATGTTTATCGAACGCGGTATACGTGGGGGTTTAAGTCAATGTTCCGGAAGATACGCACATGCCAATAACAAGTACATGTCATCTTACGACGTATCGGAAAAGTCATCATACTTGATGTACTTTGACGTGAACAATTTGTATGGATGGGCAATGTGTCAGCCCCTACCATACGCTAAATTTCGATGGGTCGAAGATGTTGCGAATTTTGACGTGTCTTCAATCCCGATCGATTCGCCCACGGGATACATTCTTGAGGTAGATCTGGAATATCCGCAACGTCTGCACGACGCTCATGCCGATCTACCGTTCTGCCCGACGCGTGCCAAACCACCTGGTTGCAAGCAGGACAAATTACTCGCGACGGTATACGATAAGCAGCGTTACGTTATCCATTATCGCAACCTGCAACAGTGCACGCGACACGGTCTTCGTATTACAAAGATACACCGCGTGCTTCAATTCGCTCAATCTCCCTGGCTCCGCGATTATATCGAACTCAATACACGGTTTAGAACAAGCGCGACAAACGACTTTGAAAAAAATTTGTACAAATTGATGAACAACGCGGTATTTGGTAAAACTATGGAAAATGTACGAAATCACGTGGATGTAAAACTTTTGACACATTGGGAAGGGCGATATGGTGCGGAGGCAATGATCGCGAAACCGAATTTCCACAGCAGAAGTGTTTTTCGGAAAATTTAATAGCTGTTGAATTGCGAAAACTCGAGGTGAAATTCAACAAGCCGATATACAGTGGCGGACGAAAGAAAGTTTACAACTTTTAAAATCGCATAACTTTTATAAAATTAATCCAAACGAGTTGAGTTTTTCCGAAAAGCTACAAGGATTAGTTTGCTAAGTGACGTGTTTCGTCGTTTTGAAAAAAATGCACTTGGTCGGAATAGCAAACAAAAACAGTAAAGGTCATTTTTTAAACTTTTTTTTGTGAGCCTGTATTGAAAATTCAAAAAACCCGTTTGTAGATTGAAGTAAGTTGTATACATACCTAAAATTTCATCAAAATCGGTTAACGCTGCTCTGAGCTATAAACGCTTATAGATCGCAGAATAAGGTCGAAAATCGCTGATTTTCGTGAATTTCTTGACACGAATGATGCGATAATTATCGGGCACGTTCATTAAGTGCTCCCAATCGGTCCAGGGGCAAGTTCATCCGCCTCGCATGATTCTCCTTCGCAGCGCTGCTGCGGGATAGAATTCGACGCCTGCGATATCTTTTGAACGCTGTTTTGCAGCGTCAGCATATCTCTTTGAAACGCGATCAGTTTCCTCTCTAATTCTTCCTGCCGCTCTCTCAAAAGTTCAATGTTCTTTTCCATGTATAGTTTATTGATGGCATCGGTGTCAGCCACCGGTTGAGCTACGCGTCGTATCTTGCATGATTTTGCATCAAAGTCGGCACCAACCACGCAAAGAGCGTTATCTCGCATATAATTTCGAAGCAAACCACTCCATTTGTAATAGTCCATTCTAGCTGCTCCACTCTTCTCGAGCGATACCCCAAATTTGTTGATCGGCATCTCGATGCATACAGTGCACATCATTGGCGTGCGGCTTAATTTATATAATGAGGCCTACCTCGCGTAGTTCCTCGACAATCGATAGAATTTCGGGATCATGAGAGTTGTTACCCGCCTGACGTGACGCTTCCAGCAAACGCAATCGATCCACCAGCTCGTTGGGATCGTCCCAGTGTACGTAATCGATCTTGTTATCGTTTACCACCATGGCTCGTGGTGTCCTAAGACCTTTCCCTGCTTTATTGACTGATGCGCGTGGGATTAGCGGTGCAATTACATGTCTGTACTTGTATCCCTTGTTGCTCAATATGGGATTTTTAGCACCATGACCGCGTCTGTGGGCATTCGTCGCCAGCAGTATACTTTTGTATTTTTGTTTATCAGCATCGGTGTATATAGCATCATTGGGAATTCTCTTGAAAATCAGTTCCTAAAGACCGGATGTTCCTCCGTATCTTACACCATCTATGATTATATTATCATCCTTGTCTATATCGAAAGCCTTATCCCCAAGCATCGTTCCACTATTGGCAAAGTATACACCGTACACATAGTCCATTGTTGTATCCTTATCACCACTTAGGATCCCGCTCATGTATTTTTGCCCCAGCGGACCGAAATGACTGCGAAACGTTTCTTGTCCCTCGGATGTTTGATGTTGCTGTCTGATAGATGTTACAAACGACTCATTGGGACTAGTTTCGAAAACGTCGTCATCAATAGTTGCGAGCGATTGTACACTGGGAAATGTACTTATTGGTGTGTGAGGAACGGGAGACTCGTTTGATGTAGCATTCCGTCGTTTATGCTTCGATTGAACTGGTGTTGAGGTTAGGGGTGAATATTCAGACGACATGTGCCGTTTCCTCTTTGTCTTGCGCGATGCGTTCCCTTTCGGATGGATTTTTTTAGGCGTTAATGTTTCATTCCCTTCAACGTCTATGCTCATCGGTGGTGATGTGCTAGCTTCTGTCGCTGAGGTATTTTCCACAATATGTTTTAAGGGTTCGACGATAGGTTTGAAGTATCTCTCCAACGCGACATCTTCCTCCATCTTGCCTGTCTTCAAAGCCTGATGTTTCTTGCGAATGGATTCGCTAGTTTTTGCAATTTCCTTCGCTATTCTCTCGCGATCCTTAATCTCCAGAGTATCGATATCAATCATCGTTGTACCGCTGACGTTGCTTTCCCACCGACGTGTTGACGACAATTGACCGTCTCACGGTATGGCAAACTCGTTAAATCCCTTTCTGTAACGTCCATTGGACATCGCGCTATCCTTGTCTATTACTATGAAACCATACTCCCGTTGCCAACAATTACGACACAAAGCGCAAAAATCCTCGTAAGACATGTCAGTGTTTACGTGATCGTTGTACACATGTTTCAAGTTGGTACCATCCTGCTTAAACAGAATCAACAGATTGGCATTGTCGCGGATAAGATGTTTGGGTATCTTTGCATACGCCTGACAGAGATAGAAGCAGTCAACGTTCGAGTGGCGCCCCATTGCAAAGTATTCCCTTATCGTATCTTGCTTGTCGCATGCCACGTCATCAAAGATGAAAATAGAATTCGGAAGCGATTCACACGTTGGGATGACGTCACTGTTATTCGAAAACGTAAAGTAGCCAATTTCATCTATCGGAGTCAATAAATTCTCCAAATACTGATATTTCGGCTGTTGCAACGACTTGGAGTACACGTACACGTTCTCGAAGCGGACGCCGTGAGGACTTTCCAACAAGCTCACCAACACGTTTGTCTTTCCGCAATTTGATGGGCCACAAACGAGGCAGCGTATAGTGTTTGGTAGCATGCTACCATGTCTGCGTCTGGTTTTCGAAGACATCACTCGTGATTTATCGTCAAAATTTGTCACGCGTATCGTTACAGGTTGTCGCACGAATCGCATCCTCTCCGCAAACTGTGAAAAATGATTTTGATACGTCGAAGCGCCCTATTTATAGGTCCGCATCGACTCAAAACAGCTCAGTATTCAAAATGCTTCTGATCCTGTCGGATAATTGCGATATTCGAGACCTAACCTCTGAGCAGTTGAAATATATACCAAAGATTATTCTACTCCGAGAGTTTGGGAGACACATTGATCAGTTGTGGGACAGACTCCCCGAGCACATAAAAGCCGATTCTGAGGTTCGGCAGTATCGTCGGTGTCTGGAGCATTATAATCGTCCTTGGCAGCGAACGCATATCGACGGTCCAGCACCATTGATTAAAAACTGTAGCGAATGTCGCCGACGAGAGTAAAGAAAGGCTGTGGTTTGTTAAATCGAGCGATAAACGCGCTACCTATCGAATTACATATTCCGGGATACCAGTTTTGCGGTCCAGGAACACATCTGGCAAAACGATTGGCTAGAGGGGATCAAGGCATCAATCCGTTGGACGCGGCGTGTCGCGAACAGGATATTGCGTATTCGCGCAGCAACGACCTCGGCGAAAGGCACGCGGCAGATAAAGTTCTCGCTGACAAAGCGCGAAAACGCATCGTTGCGCGAGACTCGACTCTGGGTGAAAGAGGTGCTGCTACAGCTGTTTGGGCAGCTATGAAAGGCAAGACGAAAATCGGAATGGGGATGAAAACAAAACCCCGCAAAAGTACTCCAAAGAGAGCGCCGAAAAAGCGGATTCTTCGGGTGGCAAAACGGGGTGGTATATTACCACTTCTCCCGCTGCTAGGTGTTCTCGGATCATTAGCTGGTGGAGCGGCGGGGATCGCCAAGGCGGTAAACGATAATAAGGCGGCGCAACATCAGCTGCAGGAAATGCAACGTCATAATCGCTCCATGGAAGGTCACGGACTTTATCTCGCGCCATACAAGCGTGGACAGGGAATATTGAAACGAAAAAAAAAACGTCGAAAAGAAAATAAAAATGCCCGCGGGTGTAACTACCGATGCACAATTGGAGGAGTTGGCAAAACGTATGCGTATTCCATTCTTTAGAGGTGTTTTTATGCGAAACGCGCTACCAGTCGGAGGAGTACGTCGAAACGAGAGCGGTATTGTAAATTTGGACAATGTCGAGGGGTCGGGGACTCATTGGGTGGCATATGCGAAGAGAGGGTGTCGAGCTATATATTTCGACAGCTTTGGAAATCTTCGACCGCCCAAGGAATTGGTAAAATATCTGGATAAGGATGCTGTGAAAATTGAATACAATCGAACGTCTTATCAAAAGTACAATCAGAGCAATTGTGGACAACTATGTCAACGCTTTCTACAAACGATCGCTACCAAATTTAAGGATTGGCTTCCCGCCACTCTGATTCAGTACTAATCGAGCCGTACAGTTCGGAATATGTCGTTAACATTCACTCTAACCGGCAAGAGTAGCACCCTCGCGGTGAGCTACTTTCCATCCATAGATTTGAGCGACGATGATTACGAGCTTGGTCTAACAACCTTTGAAACTTATCACACCATACCAAACATCGACTCGAGCAATGATAAATTCTACTTCACCGTAAACTATGACATCAGCAACAGCGTCGACACCACTCCTGAATACATTACGATTCCCAATGGCTCCTACGAACTAGACGCCATTGCCAAGTATTTGAAGCAGCGATTACTCGAGCGGTATCCTCAAAATCTCGACGGTACCGATGACAGTGACAACGATGCGTATCCAATAGTGTTGCGTCCCAACAACAACACCATGAAAAGCGAACTGTACTGTCGGTTCACCATAGATTTTACAAAGCCTAATAACATTGGATCGCTATTGGGATTCTCGACGAATCGGGTATTAGAACCAGGACGGTGGCACGAATCGGACGATCCAATTAATATCATGAACGTGAACATTGTTCGTATAGAATGTAGCGTGACCGCTGGCGCGTACAACAGTGGGAGGCGTGTCCATACGATACATGAATTTTCTCCGAGAGTTCCACCAGGATATAAGATATCGGAAACGCCCGCGCAGATCATTTACCTTTCAATCACCGCACGGATCATTACAGATCTAACGATACGCGTTGTGGATCAAAACGGACGGTTGCTCGATTTTCGAGGTGAAGAGATTACCATCAGATTGCACGTACGACGGCGACAACGATAATACATGTGGTGCGAACGAAAGAGATGCTTGTATTGAACAACTCTAGAAACCCGTTTCTTCCAAGTGAAATTTTTTACAACAACTGCAACAACAACTGCAACAGCTCCGATCACGCTAAAAAGAAGAGGCTCAGTGCTGCGAACATTGCATTTTTGAAATCATTGGGATTCATTGTGCGCATTTAGGTTGAAAAATGGCTGATATTCTAAGTATTGGAGGGAAGCCGATGTTTGATGACCGCATCGTCAAGCTTCAGACTCACACATACAACCCATACGTCAACACGACGTTTGGATACAGCGATGAGATAAGAATACCGATACAACAGCAGGATTTATACACATTGCCGTGTGAAAGTTTTCTCTATGTGGAGGGGAAATTGAAGATAAATAAGCCAAAAGATGCATTAACGGTGACGTTGGGAAATAATTGCATGGCGTTCTTATTCGATGAGATTCGATACGAGCTGAATGGCGTGGAGATTGATCGCAGCAGAAACGTTGGAATAACTAGCACGCTTAAAAACTATGTATCGCTGACATCTGGCGAAGACAAAAATATGGAGAATGTTGGATGGGGCTTGAAACGGCGCGATGGGCCAATAGTGAAAAATCATTTCAATTTTTGCATCCCACTCAAATATTTGCTGGGATTTTGTGAGGACTACAAACGCATGATTATTAATGCGCGTCACGAATTGATTTTAATACGATCGCGCAACGACAACAATGCTCTGATAGGATCGCCGATGTTGGAACCAGAAATTGAATTGGTTAAACTACAATGGCGGATGCCCCATGTGACGTTAAATGACGTTAATAAGCTATCGTTGCTACATACTTTGGAACGTGGACAAAACCTGAGCATTTGTTTTCAATCGTGGGATCTGTACGAGTATCCTCTCTTACAGAGCACGACCAAGCATTCGTGGGCCGTGAAGGCATCTGCACAGCTGGAGAAGCCGCGATGCGTGATCCTTGCTCTACAGACTGGTCGAAGAAATGTGATGAGTGAAGACGTTACTATGTTCAACAACTGCAAATTGGCCAATGTAAAACTTTTTCTCAACTCGGAATTTTACCCATATGATGACCTGAACTTGGACTTTGACAAGAATAAGCACGCCATCTTGTATCACATGTATACGCAATTCCGTAAATCATATTATGGGTATAGTTGCAACGAGGCATTATTCACCGTGGCTGAATTTTTACAATTTGGCTCCCTCGTGGTAATTGATTGCTCGCGACAAAATGAGTCGATCAAGAATGGCACCGTGGACGTGCGCATAGAATTCGAGTGTAAAGAGAATGTGCCTGCAAATACTACAGCCTACTGTCTGATTCTGCACGATCGAGTGGTTGAATACAATCCATTGACAAACATGGTGCGCAAAATAAATTAAATTACCACGCTACTTGCCCGCCCTCTCCTGTACGAAATTCGCAAAAAAATTTCATCGTGAAAATCGAGATGTATTACGAGAAAGACTGCATTCTCTCGTCTGTCTTGGAAGCGAGTGGACCTCCAAATTGTATCGATAATGGTTGTACCAACGTTCGTTGACATGCAAGGGTTCATCGTTGATGGAAGATTTGTCGTCAAGGAAGTGGCTGTCCTACGAATGGGAACAATTCTTTCGCACTATTTTTTTGGGAGTTCGATGCCGCATTATCTTCTTTCGAAATCTGACAAATCAAGCATCCGCTGGTTAACGGCGAAACATCATGGGTTACGCTGGGACGATGGAGAAGTTCCATACAGTATGGCTAAACGGCTAATTTCGAAAGCTGTAGCTGATGCGATCGATGAAGAAGAGGATGACACGTGCCATGTCGTATATGTTAAAGGGCTGCAGAAACGCGACTGGCTTGCGGATTTCCTCGATGAAAGTACGAGAGCAGACGCGGTCATCGAGACGCTGGACATTGACTACGAGGATATCAAATCTCTAAATAAGCTAAATGTAGTTAATACTCTGCGATGTGGCAGACACGCGAAACACTGTGCCATGCAAAATGTATTTAAAATATTCAACTGGTGGTCTAAACACCAGGGAAATTCATAAATAAAATATAATCAATTTTTTAATGCGTATAATTTTCTTCACCCTCACCCTCACCCAACCCAACCTCATGCGTTTGATGTCCGCTAGATTAAGACGATACTTATGCAGAAGTCGTTCGATACACGTTCGATACTCGATCAAAGCCGTTCGATGCACGATCAAAGTGGTATGATAGACGTTCAATATCCGATCAAAGCCGTTCAATACCCGTTCAATGCACGTTCGAAGCCGTTCAATATCCGTTTGATATATGTTCAAAAACATTCAATACCTGTTCGATACGTATTCAAAGTGATGTGGTCTTGTCGCATGATGTGTCCAAAGAAGAAGGGAAAGAAGATGCGTGGGAATAAGGAGAGGATGGTCAGCGAAAATGAATGCGGAGAACAACAGCATCGTACTTTTGCAAAGCTACGCACTTCTCGATTTCATGATAGGAGGGGGTTTTTACATGTGAGAGCTAGGAGATGCAGCGAGACCAGTCGTCTGTTAATTGTGGAAGGTGAACAGTCTGATTTTCTTGTGCTAGAAAAAAATGGGATTACAACGCATCGCCCCGGAGTGTGACCCAGAGGTATGTACAATATATTTTGACATTATTCGCCTTTAACCATTGAAATCGAGCGAGATTAAAATCAAGTGGACATGTTAATATCATGGTGTTCTATGCTTTAGTATTCGCCATCGCCATCGCCGTCGCTACCACCCCGTTCGCCGTCGCCACCACCCCGTTCGCCGTCGTCGCCGCCTTCGCCGCATCCGCAGGTATGTAGTTTGCATTGTTTTGCATGTTTCATGTTTATTATGTTTGATGTGTGTGTGTCATATTTATTATGTTTGTGTATCTGTTCTAGGACCGTGTGCCGATGATTATAATGACGCTCATGGCGCGGGTCCTGGCAGGGGAGGCTGAGGCTGCACCCCTAGCGGTGCATATGCAGCGATCGGGCCTGGTATTCGGGTCTAGGATGGCGGCCAGATTGCGGCGGCCCTGGATACCATACCACCAAATGGGGCCCCTGCGACGTCCGCGGCCCCCATCGCCTCCCTGGATCGATGTGGGGAGGCCACAGCCATCGCTTCAGGGGCCCCTATCACCTCCATTGCGGTTCGAGGGGGTGATGTTGTCGTCATCGTCCTCGGCGTCATCATCACCGCCACCGTCGCGGCAGTTAACACCACCGTCGCGGTGGTCGCCGCCCCCCGCATGGATGGAAGAGGGGCTCGTGACGCCACCCCTGCAATTGTCATCCGACGAGGAGGATATTTAAATTCTTTTTCTTTTTTTTTCTTTTCTTATCTCATGTATTTCATCCTTATTAACTATTTTATTATTACTATTATATTCACTATTACTATTACTATTCATTCATTATTTGTAACAATATATTATCATTTTTAAACACATATTATTTCTTCATTTTATTCACCCGTCTTCCTTCTCCTTTCGCTGTCTAATTTTAAGATTCGGTGTAAGATTTAGCGTTCACAATGATATTATACTACATTCAACACATGTCGAGACTTTTATCCTTGAGTTCGAAGCCGTTCAATATCCGTTTGATATACGTTCTAAAACGTTCAATACCCGTTCGATACGTATTCAAAGTGATGTGGTCTTGTCGCATGATGTGTCAAAGAAGAAGGGAAAGAAGATGCGTGTGAATAAGGAAAGGATGGTCAGCGAAAATGAATGTGAAGAACAACAGCATCTCACTTTTGCAAAGCTACGCACTTCTCGATTTCATGATAGGAGTTTGCATGCTAGAGCCTGGAGATGCAGCGAGACCAGTTGTCTTCAAACGTCAAAGACGTACAGTTGTTACTTTTGCTAAAAATTATGGGATATTGGAAACCGCCTTCCTTATATGATTCGATGAGGTGGCGAGGTATGTACATAACAATATTTTGACATTTATCGCGTTTAACTGTTGAAACCAAGTGCTCTTAAATCAGGTGTTCGTATCAATATTTTACCATGAGTTTCTATGTCTAGGGCTCACACCGTCGCCATCCCCATCACCATCCCCATCGCCACCACGTGGGCCGTCACCTCCAGCACCGCCGTCGCCCACGTGGTCGAGCGATTGGGGATCGCCGCTGCCGTCGCCGCAGCCGTCGCCACCACCCCGTTCGCCGTCGCCACCACCCCGTTCGCCGTCGCCACCACCCCGTTCGCCGTCACCGTCGCCGCATCCACAGGTATGTAATACTTTGCATTGTTTTATGTGTTTCATGTTTATTATGTTTAATGTGTCAGTATTATATTGATGTGTCTGTGTGTTCTAGGCACCGTCGCCCACGTATGGGGCTGCGCGGCTGCGGTCTTATAGGGTTGCGCGGGTGGGGTTATACGCACCGCGGTCGGGGGCCCTGCGGCGGCCGCGGCCCCCGCCCTCACCATCGTCGCCACCATCACCCCCGTCACCTCCATCACCCCCCCCCCTCGCCCCCCAATAGTTTTTTATGTTCTTTTATATTCTTTTCTTTTTTATATTACATTCTTTTTTATATTTCTATTTACTTGTATTTTTATATTTTATATCAATTTATATTTGTATTATTCAATATTTTATGTAACAATATATATATATATATATATATATATATATATATATCTCTTAAACGTATATTCTGTCTCCATTTTATTGTCTTCCTCCTTCTGTCCTCGCCACTTAATTCTAAGATTTGCTAACGTCGCATAATTCTATTTTATTCTTCGCGCCGCATGTCACATAATGGTTTGGAAAAATATTTGGGGGTGGGTCATTCACTCCCTCCGGTTAGGTCTGAAAAAGTTCTCGGGGGTCATTCACTCCCTCTTAAAAGTTTTCGGCGGTGGGTCCGGTCTCCGCGGCGGCTCGGCCTGGAGTAATCCCGTCCATCATCGCGGCTTCCCCCACTCCGCGGCTCGTGCGCGCGCAATCGGTTTCCCTCTCCCCGCAGGCCCCGCGCCCATGTTTCCCTCCGCCGCGCTCCCCCGCGCGCCCTCACTTCCCCCCCGCCCCCGCGCTCCCCTCAGAGGACCTGGGTTGGAAACCGCTTTAACATACTACTGACAAGGGAGAGACGCGATTTCGCCTCGCGTGAATTACTGCCCTCGCTGCGCTCGGGCAGCAAACTTCACGCACGTCGGATTCGCTTTCTTCTCTCCCTTGTCACGTAATGTACTATTCTTATAATTTTCGTATAAAATAATTGACATAATTAATAATTAATGCACATCTGTGTTGTTTTTTGTTTCCTTATTATGATTTTGATTCGGTATAGTATTGATATGGTATCGGTTGAAGAAGAATCGGTATCGATAGTTGATACCAAGTACCGAAAATTTCAATGCGTATTGATACTTCCTATTGAGTACTTTGGTATCGAATTGATTGAATATCACCAATAGTATGGGTATCAGTCCCATCACTAATTATGGGATAATCAGCTTGACAATAATTTTTTCGATGTATTATATATGTATGTATCTATATATATAGTTATATACAATATGTGATGCAAAAGTAAATAACAGTATGATAGGATGAAGCTGTTGCGTGGCCGTTTGGGTCCTCTGGATCCTTGGTAGGGAATTCGGCGAGGGTCGACGCCCGTGGAGTGCTAAGGCACTCTGCTCCTTGGACGCAGATGTTTGAATGGTAAATATAATGAAAATAGTAATAAGATTGGAATAAAACTACTTGAACTTAGTAAATTTGTAACTGTAATGGAAGAAAATAAACGATTTTAAACACAATTTCAATCTGAACGGAACTTTTATTTATACGACTACTCGTGATGGCTTTCCAGGCTCAAGTGACGCTTTCCAAGCGAACGCTCTTACAACCGTTTTTCATTTTTACAAAATGTCCTTAACAACTAAGCCAAACAAGCTAAATTCCTCTTGGTCGATTTTGAGAATCAAGCGTTTAACAACATAGCCCTGGAATTTCACCTAGGAGAAAGGATCAAAGTGCGGTTCATTTATTCAAAACACCCGTTTCCAAAGGGGGTATCGATTAATTTATAATCTTGAAGTCCTCTCATTAAAGGATCTCTAACTATTTTCAAACACCTCGGCCTTGTGCGAACTTCACTTTGTCTCCTTTTCCCATTACATTCAGGTGATTCAATTTGAACTTCGCGCTTCCGAAGCTTATACTACACGCCGCTAGACGGGAGTCGCAACACTTCCCCCTTATACAAAAGGTGTTTTCCAATGGAAACAGCTTTTCCGAAAAAGAAAATACATTTATCAAAGTTGACTTACATTGTTAATTTAATCTATAAGTAAACTTCTCGCAATGAAGTATTTCCGAGCTTCCCCTCCTCACCTTCCCCACGGTAGCCCGAGCTACTCGGTCCAACCAGGCTCCCGCGAAGAATGCGATTCGAGAAATGCTACGGAATGTTTACTGTGTCGTCTCCAGATTAATCCCGGGTAATACATAATAGTACATGAAATTTTAAATTAAACTAACGCGGCATCGAATTCGCAAACAATTGGAAGAAAGTGATCTTAACTTATGTCAAGGTGGTGTAGCACATTCTAACAATAAAGGAGTACAACAACGGTATCATAATAAAGGTAACTGTCTATAAGGAATCTAATCTTACGCAGGCTAATTTTAGGTTATTCACATGAACTATTTTAGTTTTGTTAACTCTTATACCTATCTCTGCATTTAAGTCGTTAAACATTCTAAGAATTTTGTATGGACCTAACCAGCTGGAGTCGAATTTTGATGTTTTTGGTTCCCTGAACAAATATATATCGTCTCCTACAGAAAATTTATGAGGGTTTACTTTCCTATCATAATCGAGTTTGCTCCTTTGCTTTGCCCTTCCTAGATTCGCTGCTGCTAATGCCTGTGTCGTGGTTATCTTTGAAAACAAGTTATCCAAGTAATCGACAAACGTTCGTGGAACCTGTTGCTTAACAAACTCTGAGGGAGTAATAGCTTTTACGCCAAATACAAGCTCGTGGGGGGTGAAACCGGTAGCTTCGTGGACAGACGTATTGTATGAAAAGATACCAAAACGAATCCAATCGTCCCAGTCAGTCTTTGTGCAAAAATGTTTTAGATAGTTCATGAAAACTCGGTGTGCCCGTTCGAGGGATCCCAAGGATTGAGGATGAAATGCAGTCGAGGTAATTTGTTGGATTCTAAATATTCTACAAAAGGTTTTCATTATGTTGCTAACAAAATTACTCCCCTGGTCGGTTTGTATAGTTCTAGGGCACCCGAATCTGCTGATAAATTGTTCAGCCAGAGCCATGGCAACTGTTACGGAGTCAATACTAAGGAGTGGAATTGCATCCGAATATTTTGTAAGGTTATCTTGGAGCGTTAATAAGTACCGATTACCTCTCTTTGTCACTGGTAAGGGTCCCACAATATCCATCTGTACCTTTTCAAATGCTCTTTTACGAGTGTCAGTTATCCGCATGGGTTGTTTAGTTTTAGCAGTAAGGATTTTATTTCTCTGACAGCTCGAACAAGAACGAACAAAATTTCCTATTTCCTTTCCCATGCGCGGCCAGTAAAAGTTTTCTCTGATTCTATTGAAGAGTTTCCGAGCGCCTTGGTGACCACCTATAGCAGATTCATGGAACTCTTTCATGATAAGGGGCCTCCTAGATGGAAGTGGAATAACGACTTCACCCGTACAAACAGTAATTGTATATTGCTGATTATTTAATTCTTGTTTTAAGAGGCCTTCTATGAGATCCCAACTAATCGGCTCGATATTATTATCTTTTCTAGAGATGCTAATAGTTTTGACGCCTAAAGAGTCCATGAGATGTCTAAGGGAAGCTATTGAGGATTCCAGATGGACATAATCTACTGATCCCGTTGACAGGGATTTAACATAAAGGTGAAAAATGTGGGGTTTCGCATTAGGGAAGACCATGGTTTCTCCGACATTGAGTTTATATTGTTTGACCTGCTCAAGGGAAAATTTATTGTAAGTCAATAAATCTTTAGTGGTTTGAGATACGACTTCATTATCAAGGGAGAAAAAATGAATAACATTATCTCTGCGCATACAAAGATAATCCTTAGTATAAACGATATTTGGAGAAGAAGAGTAATGAATGATAGGCATTAATGAAATCGTCCTTGTCATTAAAACTCTATTATTATTTTGTTTAACTAGGTCACCATTTCCTGAGGTCGTTTCGACGGAGGATCGTGTCTTATCATCTACGGACTTGGTCTCAAATACAAGCCGGCATCTTTCAGCCTCTAAATTTGGCTCTTCAGCCCCTAACCAGACACAAGCCATGGGTGCCAAGCCGTGGACCTGGGCGGGGTGCTTAAAGCCTATCCGATGTCCCAGGTCAGACGTATCCTGTTCACCCTGAGGTACGTGGGCTGCCCCTAGCGGGATCTGTGGCGGGGTGCCTTTAAAATCAGCCTTTCCGATGTCCAACAGACGGCCGGGTCGAAGCTCATCCACACGACCTCTTAAGAACGATCCTCCAACCACTACATCTTTAGTTGGGACTCCGCCTCTTTTAGATATTTCTGTCATAAGAGAAGGTGACATCTCTTCGTCTGCGGTTAAGTAAGCGTCGCTGTCAATTGAACTGTCGTCTGAGTGTTCAGTTTCAATAGAGACCTCAGGTGGACCGTTAAGATTTACTTCATGGGTGAGAAAGATAGTAGCTATTAAATTCTCATTATTTTCCCATATTCTATCACAGTCCGTACCCTCTACTTTCTCAGAATCTGCAAGTGGTGCGTCGTTGGCGCCTACGACTACCCTTTGCAGACGCTTAAAAGGAGGGGTGTCAGTGCAGTCCGTCTTTGTTTGGTTAGTGGTGAATTCTGTGATCGGGGAAGAAGAGTTTTGGTCGAGATAGATGGTGTTATATATTATAATTACACGCTTTTGATACAATACAGTACAGCATCGATTTCAGTTGTTATATATTAGAATTACACGCTTTTGATACAATACAGTACAGCATCGCAATGGCTCGCAACGTGTGTGTCGACTAAAATCGCACGTGAGGCTACCTAACTCCCGATCTCGCTCGGGCTTGCTCGGCAGTGCTCGGCCGCAGCGCGACGGTATATCCGACGGCTATTGTGTGCCCGTACACATACATCACAACTCTCCCCCTTTTTTTTATTTAACCCTTCTGGAGACGTGGAGAGCGTCGTGGTATCGGTTCATTGGCTTTGCCCTTGATCATTTGGTCAACATGACGCTTTTGATTGGTACCCGTACCTGTCTCTACTACGTACGTTGATGGCGAGGTCTGTTTCACGATTATTCCCGCCGTTCGCTTGTCACTTCTTCTACTATAATCGTCAATCATAACAGCATCACCTGCTGATACTTCAACCACGCGTCTACCTGCTCTGTTTACAATTTGAGCGCGCTGCTTTTCATGAACCGTTTCCGTTACATTCGGCTTTAGGAGGTCAAATCGAGTTCGTAATTCGCGACCATACATTAATTTCGCTGGACTTCTACGCGTAGTGCAGTGCTCGATGCTGCGATAATCATATAAGAACATGTTTACCGCTGTGTCCAGCGTCTCTCCCCCCTGAACAATTTTCGTTACTTTATCTTTAAAAGTCTGTACAAAGTTTTCTGCGGCTCCGTTTGTTGCCGGGTGGTATGGAGGCGCGTACGTGTGCTTTACACCGTTTTTCTCTAAAAATGTGTGAAATTCTACACTTCTGAATTGCGGTCCTCCGTCCGTAACGCAATGTAAAGGCAACCCGAAGCGTGCGAATAGATTTTTAAACTTTTCTATTAACCTATAAGCTTTTGTGTTTTTCTTAAAATTAATTACTTCAGGCCATTTGGAGTGTGCATCTACAATGATTAAGTACATATTTCCATAAAATGGTCCCGCAAAATCACAATGTATGCGGCTCCATGTTTTCGTTGGCCAGGGCCATGTGGTTAATGGCGAGTGTGGCGGCTTTTTATGTTGAATTAGACAAATTTTGCATCCTTTCACTAAATTCTCTATATCGGTGTCTATTTTTGGCCACCAAACATGCGAGCGGGCAAACATTTTGATTTTCACAATTCCTAGGTGTGTAGTGTGTAGTTCATTTAATATTAACGACCTCATTTCTCTTGGGATGACGGCCCGTAAACCCCAAAATAAACAGTCTTTTTCAACCGTTAATTCTAATCGTTTAGGATAGTAATGCCTTTCGTCGTTCGATAATTCCTTCGCGTTTGGCCATTCACCCAGTACATACTTTATTATTTTTCTAATAGTATTATCTTTTTTACTTTCGGCTGCCAATGTTTTATGATTAAAACTTTGTACACCTTCTTCGAAGAAATTTATGTGTAAAAAATCTGTTTCTACCTCCATTAATAGTATATCACTGTCTTTATCATCGATTGGCAATCTAGACAGTGCATCACAGTTTGCGTTGGCTTCTGATTTTATATGTTCTATAGTATACCGGAATCCTGATAAAAAATAAGCCCATCTTTGAAAACGATTGTCGGCCGTAATGGGTATTCCTTTACGTGGCCCTAAAATCAATTGCAATGCCTTATTGTCTGTTTTCAAAATAATTACCTTCCCGAAAATAAATTCATAGAATCTTTTAAATCCGTAAACTATTGCCATAGCTTCTTTATCGAGTATTGCACGACTTAATTCTTTTTTTCCTATTTTTTTCGACGCGTAAGCAATTGGCTTCTCAGTGCCATCGTTATATCTGTGGGACAGTATTGCCGAAATTCCGTAATCTGATGCATCACATGCTAATACTATTTGCTTTTTTGGATCATAATGTGCTAATACTCGTGGTGAAATTAATTCATCTTTCACCCATTCAAACGCTTTCGTACACTCTATGTTCCATTCAAATACCTTCTTATCTAACAATTCATACAGTGGGGTCAATCTTGCTGCTCTGTTTTCTAAAAACCTTGAGTAAAACGTTACCAGTCCTAAAAATGAAGCTAATTCTTTATGGTTTTTTGGTTGTGGGGCGTTTATCATCGCTAAGACTTTAGACTTTGCCTTATGCAATCCATCTTTGTCTATCACAAACCCGAGTACTTCAATTTGACTTTGCATAAATTTGCTCTTTTCTTTATTAATTCTTAACCCGCATTCTTGCAGTCTTGCACAAACCTTTTCCAAATTTGTCTTATGCTCTACCTCATCTTGACCTGTTACATAAATGTTGTCACGATACGCGATCGCACCATTAATTCCTCTTAAGCATTCATCCATTTTTCTTTGTACGTCAGCTGGAGCTGGCGAGACACCTTCCGGAATTCTCTTATATTTAAAAAGACCCTTATGTGTTACGATCGTGAGTAGATTTGTACATTCATCGTCTACTGGAAACTGCATATACGCATGCGTTAAATCCAACTCAGAAAAAATTGTGCCTCCTTGCAGGCTTGCGAATATTTCGTCGATTGTGTGCAATGGATATTTATCTATAATTATAAAAGGATTTAACGTGAGTTTGAAATCACCACATATTCTAATCTTGCCATTACTTTTGAATACTGGTACTATAGGCGTGGTCCATTCACTAATTTCGACTGGCTCTAAGTGCCCTAACTCAACTAACCGATCCAACTCCTTTTCAATCAGTGGTCTCAACGCATGCGCAACATGCCTACATTTCATGGCTACTGGACGCGCATCGCTTTTTAGATGAATTTTGGTTTTACTTTTATTATACGTCCCTGGTGTATCACTGAATAATTCGTTATATTGTTTACAAAGATGATTAGTTACATTTTCAACATCTATTTTGTCCAATCTATTTTTATTGTTATGTATCAGTTTTATTGGCCATAATCCAAATGCGTTTAGCCATTGTCGTCCGATTAGTGATGGTCCCGCACCAGGCAAAATAAAGCATTCCAATTCTTTCTTTTCATTTTCGAATTCAACAGTTAATTTTGTTAATTTGCCTATCGGCTGCAAGATACTTCCGCCATATACTTTGAAATTTCTTCCCGTTTTAACTAATGTATGACCTTTTAAAAGTTTATTGAAATATTTCTCTGAAATTACTGTTGCATACGTTCCTGTATCTAATTCCATTTTTAGTTTAATCCCGTTTACGATTAATTCAAGAAACATAGGTTCAGCCTGATCGTTATCACTAACATATTTTACATACTTATCGTCGAAATCAATTTTATTGAAGTCGTTCCGGTGTGAATTCGGCTCTGTATCCTGGTCTGCTTCGGTGTCGTCCTGCATCTGCTTGACTTGTTGTTGCGTCGACCCCTTTCGGCACGTTGCCTGTAGGTGCCCTTTCTTGCCGCAGTTATGGCATGTGTACTCTCGAAAACGACACTCGTCACTTGTGTGGTTCGGCTTTCCACAACAGTAGCATGTTACTTGCCTCTTGCCGCTTGGCTGCTGTTTATGTTGTTGTTGATGTCCGCTAGCTGTTGGATTCTGCTGCCCGTGCTGCTTTTGTTCATGTCCGCTCCACCTTTTCTGCTGCTTCTGGGATTGGAAAGCGAAGACTTCGCTTTTAGCCGTTTTATTTTCTAATACTTGTTGTACCCTTGTTGCATCTTTTTCGGCTGCTTCCCGAGCCACGGCTTCCTTATATGCTGTTTCATAGTCTAATTTTTCAATGCGAAACAACGCTGCTTTAGTGTCGTGATCTCTCAACCCACTTACTAACTGATCCCTAAGTGCGACTTTTATATTTTCAAAATTGCAATGCGTTGCTAATTTTTTTAATTTAGCTGCGAATTCAGCAACGGATTCATTTGGCTCCTGTTTAGCTACATTGAACTTGCACCTTTCCATGATTTCGGATGGTTTCGGGTTCAAATGGCTGGACATTATTTCCGCCAAGTCCTCAAATTTCTGTGTAGACAGTTTTTTTGGAGCGACTAATTGTTTTATCAAACTGAACGCGTCTTCATTTAGGCGTGTCAGTAACTGTGCGGCTTGCTTAGTTTCATCTTTGATATCTTTGGCTATGAAGTACAGTTCTAGTCGCTCTACGAAATTCTCCCAGTCGTCCTTATGCAGATGAAATTCCAATCTCATGCCGTCGCCCGCCATGTTGTCTTCGTCTGAGTCGCTCTCAGCTCTCTCTGCTCCTTCTCTCTCAGCTATTTCTTGTTTCACTGCTTTCCTCAATATTTCTCGCAAATTGTCGTACTTATCAATATCACTGTATTCAATATTTCTTTTTTTCAATTCGGCTGTAACCTCTTTTTTATTCAGTTTTTGTATCCACGACGTTCCTGGCTGATCACTCATATAGTTTTAATTTCACTGCACCTTTCTACAGTAATTTACGTCTCGTGGCACTCACTATCCAATGTCCGGACAAGCACCTTCCTGCTTGCGAACACGTGCGTTTTCCGATGGCTTTAATAGTCCACCTCTGTTACATCATCAATCCCATCCTCGTCGCCAGTTGTTATATATTATAATTACACGCTTTTGATACAATACAGTACAGCATCGATTTCAGTTGTTATATATTAGAATTACACGCTTTTGATACAATACAGTACAGCATCGCAATGGCTCGCAACGTGTGTGTCGACTAAAATCGCACGTGAGGCTACCTAACTCCCGATCTCGCTCGGGCTTGCTCGGCAGTGCTCGGCCGCAGCGCGACGGTATATCCGACGGCTATTGTGTGCCCGTACACATACATCACAGATGGGATCCGGAGGGTTGCGGGATAGCGCATCTGCGTTGGAATTTACTTTCCCTGGTTTGTACACTATGTTGTAGTCGTACTCGTTTAATTTAATTCGCCACCTCATGATCCGGGAAATAGGATCCTTTACATTATGTAACCAGACCAGCGGGCGATGATCAGTTATTAAAGTGAATTGTTGACCATATAAATAGGGTCGAAAGTGATCAACTGCGAAGACAACGGCAAGTAACTCCTTTTCAATGGTGGAATAATTGATTTCAGCACTGTTAAGCGTCCTTGACGCATACGCAATAGGAAGATCTTTTCCAATCTGGCCCTGGCTCAACACGGCTCCCACAGCGTAATTCGAAGCATCCGAGGTCACAAGAAAAGGTTGTTTGAAATCCGGAAATTGCAATAAAGGTTCGGAACAAATTATATCACGTAAATTTTCAAAAGCAAGTTGGGCATTAACGTTCCAATCAAAAGAAATGTCCGCTTTCAACAACCGCGTCAAATCAGGAATGAAACGTCTATAATAACCGACCAGGCCTAAAAATTGTTTAATATTCTTTTTGGTTTTAGGAATGGGGAACAACTTTACAGCTTTGATTTTCCCGGGATCCGGTTTCACTCCTCCGCTAGAGATACTATGCCCAAGGTAGGTAATTTCGCGTTGTAAGAATCGGCACTTCTCTGGTTGTAATGTTAGACCCGCATTTTGTAACCTGGCTAAGAGTTTCTTTAATTTTTCAGAATGTTCGTCTATAGAATCGGCATACAGGACAATGTCATCCATGTAAACGAACAACTCAACCCCCTGTAAGCCAGATAGGACCAAGTCCATGCACCGTTGGAAAGTGGCCGGGGCGTTTTTTAGGGCAAAGGGCATTTTGTTAAATTCATAATGGCCGTTGAGGGTAGAAAAGGCGGTTTTGGATTTGGATTTAGGATCCATGGGGATTTGGTGAAACCCGGAGGCCAAGTCAAGCGTACTAAAATATTTCGCAGCTCCAAGTTGATCTAATATTTCTGTTATGTTAGGAAGTGGATAGGCATCACTAACAGTTTTTTCGTTCAACAGGCGATAATCGATGACCATGCGCCAACGAGGATTACCGGTGGAGTCTGATTTCTTTGGGACCACCCAAACGGGTGAGTTATAAGGAGAAATTGACTGTTGAATAATACCCTTTTCTAACAATGCATTGACCTGATTCTTTATTTCCTCTTTATGAATGGGGGGGAACCTATACTGTTTTGTATTAATCGGGATCTCGTTTACAGTTTCAATTGAATGTTGGATGATATTCGTGGAGTTCAATTTGTCAGATGGAAGGTAAAACTGATAAGGGAATTCCCTAATAATTTCCAAAATACTAGTTTGCTCGTTTTCGTTCAAACCATCCAATTCTAATATTTTAGCTATCTGGACTAATCTATTCGAATTGGCCCTCGACTGATCCACGTTTGGATTTCCTGTGCGGGACGAACGCGGCGAAGGTGAACGCTCTATGAATGCTTCTAATTCAACAGGTGGTATAGTTACAGTGACATGATTAGGAGTAGTATTTATTGCATATAGTTTAGCAGACCCGTTTTGTTGTGTAACTAACGCTTCCCCTATGAAAACGCCTGGTTCAGCGGTCAATTTTCTTATATAACCTTCTTTGATTCCAGGTTCCTTGACTGGCAGAGTTACAAGAGTCCTACTTCGAGGAGGTAACCGAAAGGAGGACGACGAAAGAAGGAAAAATTCTTCGTCACCGATTTGAAGACTATTAGATTCATCGTTCCCGAATTTCATTATGGCGCTGTGGTTTTCTAAAAATGGCATTCCTAAGATTCCTGATTCAGGGATAGGAAAATCGTCGCTAACAATTTGGAATTTCACATCGATGTGATTAACTTTAATGATGACTTCGCCACAAGTACGTATGCTTCCTGAACCAATACCCGTAATATTGTAAGCGACGTTAGTATTTACGGTTGTGCTGGGAATTATACTGTGCCGCTTTACTATATTGAGTTGAGAACCAGTGTCGATAAGAAAATGGCCGAACTCTTCTCGGAAGCAATGATGGTTTAGCTTCATTATAGGTATACTACCAGATCGGTTTACTTTGACTTGGAAGCAGCCTCGTTGGTTGGGGTGCTGACAATTAGGGGTTCGTTCCACGTTGCACCCGCTCGTGGGACCCATTTCGAGTTTAAATTATTTTGATATAAAGATTCACCGTGGGATCGATTAACACCCTTATTCTGTTTTTTATAGCAAAGAGCCTCAAGATGACCCGTCTTCTTGCAATAATTACATCTAATTTATTCGCGGACTGGAAGATTCATTTGAGTTCCCTTGGCATTAGGACAATCGCGGCGTAAGTGTCCTGCTTGGTTACAAAGGTAACATTTGTGATTTTCAAAATTCGCTTTAAAGATTTTTGCGCTTGTGACAACAGATCGTGAGGATGGAAATGGAGATGACCCGGGACGGTCGACTAACTCGGATTCAATCTTACTAGCGATAGTGATAGCGGTCTCGAGATCCGGTAATTGTCCGCTATCTTTTTGTCTGTTCAAATAGAATCGTGTGGTTTGATTTTGGAGTCCCTTAATAAAGCTAATTGTTGCCGTGTTCTTCAGTAAATCATTGACACCGACTAATTGTTCTGGGTTATATGCATCCCGGGCGGTCTCTAGTCCACTATTTAGTATTTCGTTTATTCGGGCCCCGAATACCTCTACTGATTCGCCTATATTCTGACATGCATTCATCAGTCTAGCGTTCATGTCATGGACATTAAAAGACTGCGCAAAGATTTTCTTTAATAAATCGATTAGTTCGTCCAAAGTCGTAGCTTCGCGTCGATTAGATAACGCTAAATCGGCGTGACCTTCAATCCTTCCCCGAATAAGGAAAAGAAGATTTTCGCGGTCGTTAGGTTTTACCTTCGAGTCAAGTAGTTTACATTGTTTAATAAACTTTATCAAGGAGTCGGGTTTTCCGTCAAATTTTGGAATTGAATCTTTTACCAACTTTAACGAAAGATAAGATTTAGGCGGAATATTCGCTAATTCTGACGAATTTTGAGCAGGAACTACACTAGAGCAAGGCGACCCATTGTTCAGTTCGGGTAAATTTACGACGGGCGGATTCATTCGTGACGGTGCAGGACTTAGCTCCCGAGCTGGTGATATATCAACTGAAGGTTGAGAGGTAGTAACGGTAACCATGTTCTGAGAAGCCAAGCTACTCCTTAAATCGGACGAATCGTCGACAGACTTTCTTATTCGCGTTGGCGGAATAACTGGCGGCCGAGGCCATGACACGGCAAATGGAGGCTCTACTTGCGCAGGCTGAACGGATATATCCTCGGCCTCAAGATTTTGTAGGCTGTCCGACCGAGATTGCCGTTCCCTCCTCCATTTTAACGCGTTTCGATTAATACGCCACATTTTCGTAATGCGAATAATAACTAACTTAGCAGGAATAATAACTATCTTAATAACTACGACAAATTATAGAACGGTGAACGATGAACAATGAACTCAATAATCAAATTTAAATTAACTAGTATCTCTCACAAATACGGTGATTGACGTCAGTTACGCAGTGGTGATTGGTCTCGACGATGATGAACCTCCGTCGGGGTGCGTGCAGCGTCGGGGAAGATCGTCCAATACCCAGGGAAGAAGTACCGCCTGGATTTGCAGATGGCTGCTCTTCAGATCCTGCGTCCACGAGCCGGCGAAATTGAAAGAAAAATCCCACCGCTGTCACCAATTTTGTTGCGTGGCCGTTTGGGTCCTCTGGATCCTTGGTAGGGAATTCGGCGAGGGTCGACGCCCGTGGAGTGCTAAGGCACTCTGCTCCTTGGACGCAGATGTTTGAATGGTAAATATAATGAAAATAGTAATAAGATTGGAATAAAACTACTTGAACTTAGTAAATTTGTAACTGTAATGGAAGAAAATAAACGATTTTAAACACAATTTCAATCTGAACGGAACTTTTATTTATACGACTACTCGTGATGGCTTTCCAGGCTCAAGTGACGCTTTCCAAGCGAACGCTCTTACAACCGTTTTTCATTTTTACAAAATGTCCTTAACAACTAAGCCAAACAAGCTAAATTCCTCTTGGTCGATTTTGAGAATCAAGCGTTTAACAACATAGCCCTGGAATTTCACCTAGGAGAAAGGATCAAAGTGCGGTTCATTTATTCAAAACACCCGTTTCCAAAGGGGGTATCGATTAATTTATAATCTTGAAGTCCTCTCATTAAAGGATCTCTAACTATTTTCAAACACCTCGGCCTTGTGCGAACTTCACTTTGTCTCCTTTTCCCATTACATTCAGGTGATTCAATTTGAACTTCGCGCTTCCGAAGCTTATACTACACGCCGCTAGACGGGAGTCGCAACAAAGCGATAGGGCTTATGAAGTGAAGGTTTAGTTTTACATATCACATTTATAACATACATATGTACTATATCTATTTTTTAGGGATAGACGTGAACGCGAGTCAGAGGAATGAGTGGGAATGAGTGAGTTATGGGAATGAGTGAGAAACCGAAACGTCTTTCACTTTGTTTTTCACGCACCGCAACGTGGTATGAGTGCGACAACACACTCAATTTACCGAGATGTTAACAATTTAATAGCTCCGAAACGGTACATTTCCGGCACATGGTTTCTATCAGACTTTTTCTCTACGCGTCGAGTAGAATACGTTGATGTAAAAAAGAAAGCAGAAAATGATCTGTAATACTTGTCTTAATGTAGGAAATTCGTAATCATTGTTTATGTTCTTCTTTGAACAAATTTCTTTCCACATTTTATCGCAATGTAAACGCTTATATTTCGCTTTTTCACTTTCATCGAAATAAGAATACAGTTGTCGCCATTCAATTTCTAGCAAGCTCAAATGAATTTTTTTAAAATTAGAAGCAAATTCAAGAATTGGATATCCACATTTTCTATCTGTTTCATATAAAACTTTTTCAACGCTTAGTGCAATAAATAAATCAGAAATATCTGCATTGTGGTGTAATTTACAAGACTTTTGGAAAGTTCATTATGTTCATTATGTTCATTATGTTCGTTGGATGATTCGGGTATATTGTACGCAACTGTTCTGACATACACATATTATTTAGTACTAATAACCCAACAACGTTTTCCCATAAAAGATTATGTCCATATAAACATTTCAAAATTTGTTGCAATGTATCGTTCGAAATGCAATCGTCGTTTATATCACAAATACCAATTACGATTTCGTACCTAACAAATGAATGTAATGAAAGAGTTGTAGCATTGATCAAATATTTTGTTTTATGGACGTCATTGCAAATACGTTGTATAGTTATATGAAAGTAATTATTTCTAATCAGTTCAAATAATTTGTCGTATAAAACTATTCCATACATATTTTTTATGCTATTTGCATCCAATATATCAAATTCTTGAAGTTTCACTATCAACAATCTGCTGAACTTTTTTTTTATACGATTGAGTGATTTTTTCAAATTTTTGTCTTCGATACATTTTGATATGTAATCAGGTAAATGCAAATTCACTTCTCCAATATTCAATAATTTACGCATATGATTTTTGGATTTTGAGTGCCGCGGAATGTTATTAAGTTTAAAATTACTTTTACAAATTGTACAATATGCTTTTCCATTGCATTTTCGTAACCATTTATTGTGCTTGGTTTTTGTTCTGATACTGCTGTTGTGGATGTCAGCCATACCAGGACTATTTCGTAACTAAAAAAAATTATTACAATATAACCTAATATAATATGTAATACTTGTACATACTGTTAAAATAATTGCAAACGAGCGTCATCTTTTAGTTAAATACGTCCATGCATTTCACAAAATACATATCTAACTGCAATAACTTGAATAAAACATCTCTGAGAGAGTCATTGCATGCCCATGATGCATCACACATCATTACCAAAAATTATAAGGTAATATGTAAAATATAAGGCGTACCGTAAGCCCACCCACCACGACAAGATAGAGACGCATAGGGAGGGAAAAAATAGTGTTACATGCTTTGTCCACAATATCACAGTAGGGAGGAAGGAAAAGTTCACCCAGCATCAATAGTTGCGACACAATTTTAAAAACATTCATTTAAAATTCCATGTACTTGGGGAGAAATCAAAAAGAATGTCTAAAAGTAATATCTTGAATTCAAAAAGAGTTCATAAGGTATGAGAAGAAATGAAATGAAATAATATTCAAAAAATTAAGGAATGCAAAAATATCAGAAGTAATGAACATATAGAAACAGTATTTATACATATATAAGATACTGAGAAGAGTTTACGAATTTTACTTGAATAATATATTAAAGACATTTTATTGAAGAAACTTTTAATATATCTTAAGTCAAACAAAATTAAACATTATAAAGATGAAAAACTTGTCCCTAAGTGATTAAGCATGACACACCTTCGAAAAGAGGAAAAAATCGGTTGAGAAATATTAAATGAATAGATATCAAGCAAGAATGAAAAAAGATAACGTTTAGATAGAAAGCGAAACGATTGCAAATATAAACCACAAACACAAATTTAATTGCAAAATATTATTAAAAATTTGAATAAAAACGAAACTAATGGCTACGAATATAAATTATTACTTGACATTAATGTAAAATGATTTGGGCCAATCGAAATTGTAGAACTAGTTTCTCCGCGGGCTTTAAAAGCTGTTTTAATCACGGCAATGGAATTTACAGAATCATGACTAAGTTTACTTCTTTTACAAGTTTTGACATCGGTCAGAATAGAGAAAATTCTTTCTGCTTCTGCATTTGAGTGAGGAAGACTCCTTACAACATTCACGAGTTGTTTCAAGACTGGGAACAGAAGATTGTTATCTTTATCACTCGCAGAATTAATTTGGACCTATATGTCATCAAAGCACAGCTGTGACAATTTTTGACATTGCATTTGTCGAAAGTATAATACAGCTTTTTCCATTCTTCTTTTAATTTTAAGTGGTCAAAAGATCCTAATTTTTGTGTAACGTAAATTAAATTTTTCAAGGTACGGTCTCTATTACTATCAAAAAGTGCTATTTTAAAATCAAAAACTTGCAAACTGCCTAAAAATGTATCTTTTAAAGGGAAACGTTTTACTATTTCGGTAATGGCTCTAATGTAAAAAGCTAAGCAATATTTTTTAATTTCAAGAAACGTTTCCTGGGGCAAAGTATTATCATCGACATGATCCTTCAAATAATGTTCACACTCCAAACCGAGGTAAATGTCCTTCAAGTCTAACAAATTGTTATCGGAAAAAAAATCTATCTGAAACATCGACGCGTTTATTGTTGAATATTCTGGTTTTAAAATATGTCCGCACAAATCTTGGAACAAAAGTCTAGATTTAGAATATAATAAATGAACTGCTGTCCTGCGGGTTTGAAAAAACGCGTTGAAGGAATTGAAATAATTTAAAATATATTTAAGAAACAAAAGATAAGCTTTTGTTTCTATTTTTTTTTATATCACAAAGTAGATTATCAGCCGTACGGTTATTTTAATTTTCAAATACTTCCGAAATAAAAAAAAGATTTAACGAATCCCAACATTCCAGAATGCGTGCTATGCAAGCGTGCATGGCTAGCCAACGCGTATCGCACAATTTTAAAACTTTTTTTGACTTATTATTAACAAATTCTTGAAAATTAGCAAAAATCGCCGACCGTTTGGCGCTACTATTAATATAAACTGTTAAATTTCGAATAAATTTTTCAATATAACTTGGGATTTCTGAACATGCTTTACTAGATACTAAAGCCGCGGAATGGCAAATAAAATTGACTGTTATTAATGAAGGACACCTCGTTTTAAGTTTTGAACAAAATGAGGAAAAGCGCCCGATCATCACTGATGCATTGTCACATGTGAGTCCAATTACATTCTGCACAGGAATTTGCTTTTTGTACAATGCTTTCTCAAATGCTGAAAATAAACCTTCTGCAGAGCAATCTGTGGCGTCTAATTTTAATAATTCTAATAATTCTGTAAAAGCTGCAGAAGTTTCCGAATTTACGTATTTAATTAAAAAAGTGAGCCATTTTACGTTAGAAATATCTGTGCTTTCGTCAACAAATATAGAAAATTTATGATGTCGAGCACTTTCAATAATTCTACTTACTTCTACTTTAGAAAGCACGTTTGTAATAATTTTGTTACATTTTAAGCGACTCAAGGTTAATTTACTGGCTATATAGGAATCTGGAAATATAACCTTCAGAAGGCCAATTAAATAAGCACTAATGTGAAATGGAATATTGTGCTCGACAAAAAAAGCGCACAAAGCAATTTCAGCAATCTGAATCTTCTCGAGAATATTTTCGGGACTATCACATGAGTCAACGGGCCGTTGCCATTGCCTAATTATCCGTGGGCCTGGGAGATGGCGCCAGAATCCAGAATTTCTTGTACAATCCTAAATGTGGCAAATAGCGCCTAGTCTGATTGCCGCTTGGGTATAAGTAGTTGCACAATTGCTGTTGCTTCTCGTACATTCCTCTCAATCATGGCTTGGGGGAAGCGTATTCCTCCACTCATCTTCTTTCGGACGGCATTGCTGATACTGCGGGCATCCATCTAAGGAGATGCTTCGAAGTATCCAGCCTTTCTATTTGCGCGATTATTCTACGAACAATTAAATAAAGACATGTGTAAAGACATATATATACACTTATATAAAGACTCCCTGTAATGTGTTACTTACATTTGTAGGAATAGGTGTAGTAATTCCTACGTGTTCCGGAGCCCCGGAAAAAGTGTGTCACAGGGCGTCGGGGATCGAATCCAATCGCGTTTGTCATCACGGCTACGCCGACTCTCCTTGGTCTCTTCAGGCCCAGATCTAGGGGGGGGGGGTGCAAGCTGGCCAATTGCCCAGGGCGACAAGTTTTGGGGGCGGCAAATGTGGGGCGGCAAAATTGGTAGACAAGAGCGGCAAAAATTACTTTTGCCCAGGGCGGCAGAAGAGCTAGGTCGGGTCCTGGGTCTCTTACAAGGGAACATCCCGAACCCGGAAATTCAAAAAATTCTGAAACTTTATGAATATATAGGGAATTTCCTCCTGATTACAACGTAATTTTTGTATGATGCCCAAATTCACTCTAAGGGTGTGTAATTGGCCCCTGATTATTCGCATATTTTCCGATTTTATGTTATAACTCGTGAACTGCAAAATAATTTTGACGTAGAACTACGTCTTCCCCCGCACTATAATGTAACTAAACTGTATTACTTGAAACAAATTTGTTTCCTTGAAATTTCGAGCTCTTCCCCAAGCGCATCGAACTGCTTCGAAACAACTAAGTACTGGCGTTCAATTAATCCCTGCTGGGAAGGTAGAACCTAATTAATGTCCTACCTTTTGATTTCTAACTTCTCTAATACACAATGGATGTCGTTAGAAAGTTTTTATGTTCAGTTAGAAGCATTTCCAAATAAAAGTATGTTAGCGGCAACGTATTTTTCTATCTTCTTTAAACGCGTTTTTCTCGAAACACGACTTTTCAACACGGCACGCAGCATAACTCCAACAATTTTCATTCTTTTCATTCGAAATTTTAACTATATCTTTAAAATAACAATTTGAAGAGAAATACTTACGGGATTTTCGATAAGTTATTTTAAACATTAGTTATTAACAAATAATTGCCCTCTTTTTGAAGAAAATTGAACGTTTTTTATTCAAATACTCACCAATCGCACAAAAATCGATATTTTTAAAATCCCGTACGTATTTCTCTAACTATAAACCTGTAGATTTGAGAGAAATTTTTTCCATTTTTTAGATTCAAATTTGCACCAGCTACACTGCGTGCCGCAGAGCACTAAAATTTCAACATGCTTCCCGAGAATGGCTTCAGTGCCGCCATTTTGTAATATTTTTCAATAACCATTTTTTTTTTAATAACATAATATATGCTTAATAACTTCCTCCAGTATTGTTATTCTATCACCTTTCCTTCCATCCAAGAAAAATTGCCAGAAAAACGCTTTTTTCAAGCTGTTACAGTGGTGTTACCCCTTAAGGGGTCATGCCTAGTTGGCAGGCGTGATTTTCGGGAATTTTTTGTGGAAAATCTAATATATATTTTTTACAACTATTTACTTATTCTAAAAGTACATATATTCAGCAACTCTCAGTAATTTTGCTATAGAAAAATATTAAAAAATGAACGAATAACAGCCACTCTCCCGGAAGCAATTTTTTTTGCGGTGAGCACGATTTCTCAGAGCCGGATCATCTGAAATTGAAAAATGAAGAAGATTCTGTTAGTGTATGAGTTTATCTAGTTCGTGAACGAAGGATATACTTTTAAAATAAGTGAATAGTTGTAAAAAATATACATTAGATTTTCAACAAAAAATTCCCGAAAATCACGCCTGCCAACTAGGCATGACCCCTTAAAAGAAGTAACTCTTTTGTCTTGACACTTTTTTTCTGTCTCTTACAGTTCGCGAGTTGTAACACAAAATCGGAAAATAGCCGAATTTTCAGGGGGTTAATTTCACCCGCTTCCAGTGAATTTGAGCAGCAAACAAAAATTGCGTTGTAGCCAGGAGGAAATCCCCTAGATATTTATAAAGTTTCAGAATTTTTTAATTCTAGGCTTCGGGATCCCACGTTTTTAAAATTTTTTTTACCAAGTCCTATCCCCAGCTCTTTTGAGCCATCCCTGTATCGATTGCTCAGTCTGCCGGTCCGATTCAGCCACCTTCCCCCGTTTTGCTGCACCTTAAAGAAGAATTTCAAGGGAACATTACATTGAATTTTACTGTAATCAATATTAGGAACAGTAAAATAAGGGCGATAGTTACATATTACAAGCCTTGAAATATTCAAAAGATGAAAGTCTCCTTTCCCTTTTCGTCCCAACCAGCTAAAACGGATGGCAACTTCGTTGCTTATCAACGCCGTAAGGACCCGCTTTACAAAATGGTAATTTCCGTCCCCCCCGTATTCGGACAATTCTTTGACCTAAAATTTGAAAATTATTCAACATTAACAAGTTAAGTATAATTTTGTTTCGAAGAATTACCATCAACAATTTTTTTCTCAAAAATCGAAACTACATCTCTGGTGGGCGGGTAATCGAGTAGGGTAGACCGGGAGCGGTAGTAACATGGGGGGGGGGGGGTGAATGTAACACGCTAAATATTGACTGACACTATTGAAACCATAAGCAAAGGATAGTAATGTTAGTGTATTTATCCCGTTTTTAGCAAAATTCGACTTATATCCGTCTGCCCATCCACCAAAAAAATAGTTTCTACTTACAGAATACAGATATTAAAAATGACGGTATTATACTTACTGCGTTTTTAAATTCATTCTCCGTATTTAAAATGTTATCAAATTTCTGTAACTCTTCCATTGTGTTTAGTGGGAATTGAATATGATACTTCGTGAATATGGACGTTCCATGGTCCTCTGGCGCTCGGCCCGATTTTAAGACGTCCTGTCTTAAATTTTTGATTTCTTGCATCATTTCCACCATAAGGGCCCGAAGTAAAAATATTTGGGTCTTCAAACCTTCCGTCTCCTTTTTTAATTCTACGTAGCCGTTATAGGTAGGACCTGCTACATTTTCTGAAAATTATTTATTACATTTCATATTTTTTCACTGCAACTGTTGACGTTAAAAAATATTTTTGTGTGCAATATCTTTAGAAAAAAAATTAATTTACCGATAGGGGTGTTCCGGAACGACGATCTTTCTTCGGAATGTGCCTCTAACGGCTCCTCTGCATTATCCAAGCGCTCCTCTAAATATTCAGCACTGTAGGTGTCGCTGCTTTGTGTCGATGGGACTGAAAATGATATTTACTTGAAAGGGCTACTTCATACAAGAAAAAGAATTAAGCGGCTTCAGATATTATAATTTTGTACAGCATATTTCCCCTTTGTATTAACCCACCTAATAAATCTTCAATTTCTTCGATAGATTCTTCGCTAGTCCAATTTTTTGTTGGAATCCGCCTACGCTTAGCGGATGGCTCGTCGGACTGCAGATCGCTCGTGTCTTCAGCCAGCCGTGCTTTCGCTCTCGCTTCGAGATAAGTGCCTGGAAGTACATATTAGTAATTACTTGATATAATAATTCGAAATTAATTAGTATAATAATTTCAACCTACCAAAAGTGGCCCGTGTAAGCAACTTAAAATTATGCTTTGGCCAACTTGGTGACGCTGGTTCGCATTTTTTTATTATGCCGGTGACCATTGTTGGCGCCACCGTTGGTCAAGAGCATAAATCGCCGTCAAGCCATGATGACGGCACGGCTTCCGGGCATCCGTCCTCCAAAAATTTAATAATGGACCACGAACTGGTCATACTAGAAATTAAGTATTTTTTATGAAATCTCAAATAAAAGATTTTATTTTTACACCACACAACTGCCCATCAATTGAAATTGTATTATTAATCGACGCACAGTGGGAGAAAATCGGCACTGCAGCGGCCAAAAATCTATAACTTTTCAAATGGATGAAGATAAAGTAATAATTCTTTTTTCTTTAATGAAGTTGAAGAGTCCTTCATTAGTTAGATAGCATTACGTTACTTATGTTAACCCTCGGTTGTCACACTGACCAAATTTTGACTTTAAGGTAGTATAATATATTTGAGGCATCGTTGAAAATGATACTACTGGTGCCATGTAGTAGTAATTTCGTGCATCCTCTACAGGCAGAGACGCTACCCCAATGATTTTTTAAGCAATACAATTTTCTGGAACTTTTTCAAAATTTTTTTAAACATGAGGATGCTTTAAATATTAGTTTTCAACGGTGGGCATATATTCTATGCTTTATGCTTAACTTTATCTCAAAACTTTTGCGACTTAATTTAACAGATAGTTTTTAAACAACAGCTGATTGAATATCGAATCGACCCAGTGTGACAACAATGTTCGAAAAAATAGGTGTGATAATCGAGGGTTACGTAATACTTAATTACGTTAGTTAATTCGATAATGTTACTTGCATTATTACTATTATTAAATAGTAAGAATATTAATTCGAAAATATCCCTAATCACTTGTGGCCACTCTTTTTGAATATCCTTCCGTTTTCGTTGCAACCTTGACGATGATATTTGATATTTTGCAAGTGTTGCTAAGTCATAACCTTCGATATTCTTTGTAAAATCACACCTTATCAATTACCAATGCTGTATACTTTTCTTTAAACTTCTAGATTATGTGTAAACGGTTAGAGACGGATATCATTCTTTGTACACTGGTCAGGGACACATGGTAGAAGAATACTACATTACCAGTCCAACTGTAAAACGTCGTGATTCTTTTGGGCTGTACTTCCGAATGGCCCCAGTGGCTGATCGACACGAGGTTTAAGGGGCGGGGTGTGGAGGGTGTGTGGACCCCAAATCTAAAATTGTTGCTTCGGGAATTTATTAGTTTCCGAGATATTAATAAAAAAAACTTTTAGCATTTTTGTTGATTTATTCTGACACAACGCATTCCACTTTCCAACTGGTTCCGGATATTAGTATTGGTTGGGGCTAGATTAGTGTGGGGGGTGCGCGCCCGCTTGCTGACGCGTAAAGCATGGTAGCGAACCGATGTGAGTTTGGTGATTTGAACCAGCAACTTGCGAATGCAACCCATCCTACTATATAGGGTGTTATTCTACTGATAGTCAATATCCTAGGGGGTGATTCTACAGGCCAAAATAAGACGAAAATATAGAATACAATTGTTCTAATATCGCGCTTCGTTTTCGAGAAAATTGACTTTGAATTTCAACTAAATACGCGTGCCTTTCCGGCGCCTGGGGAGCACGCAGAGGTAAGGGGAACGCGTCCAGCAGTTCGTAAAACAGTATGGGGGGACGGGAGGGGTCGCCGGGTAGGGGGGCACGCACATACGTCCAAAAAAAATTTAATAAAAAATTAACAATAATTTTTTATTAATATTTTGGAAACTAATAAATACCCGAAGCTACAATTTTAGATTTAGGGTCCACACACCCGCCTCACTCCTCCCTCCAAACCTCATCTCCATCAGCCACTGGGGCCATTCCGAAGAATACACTTTTTTTGCTTCAAACAGTGTAAGTAACTCGAAGACATTATAGGTAATTGCTTGCAGTTAAAAATAAATGTTCCTGTCTATACTTGGTCCATTCTATCCTAAAATACACAGAGTTTAATTATTTAAAAAAAAAGAAATCAAAAAATGTCAAAATATCAAGAGAAAAGTTAATCAAGATCTCTTCTGTATTATGTTACTTTCATCGGACCCTTTAATATCATTTTTAAGGCTACAACAAGAGGAGAAGGATATTCAAAAAGAGTGGCCAGAATAAATATTTTTGAATTTCAAATAGTAATAATGCAAGTAACATTATCGTATTAGTTAATGTAATTAAGTATTAATTAATATGTATAAGTAACGTAATGCTAAGGTGACTGTACCTAATATCGCCAGTGTTCCTAATATCGCCACACCCTATATCTCGCAAAGTAAGCACTAAAATTTATCGGTTATGCACTCAATTAGAACCTAACCATATGCAGGAAGACATACTGTAATTGCAGCGTCATGTGATCAACAATTACAGAAAGAGAAGTATTTTAGTGAATCTTAATAGTGTAAAAATTTATTGGACTGTCACAATTTTACATCCCCTTCGGAGAAGGTAAGTCTAATAATTCCGTAAATGCAAGAATATCTACTAGAAAAACCTAATTAATGATGCAGTTAAGGACTGTAATCAATTCAAATAGTTTTTATAATGAAAATAACGTTTTTCTTGTAGCAGTATGTGTGTTCCCAATACCGCCTACCGTTAGTGTCCCCAATATAATAAAAGCCCATGTGAAAATGACTTTATTTGTCGAATATGTACATCGGAACGTAAAAAATAAAATACTTTAAACATCTATATTTTTAAATTCTATATTTTTAAATTCTATATTTTTCTAATGAAAATAAAATCAAAGATGGATAAAAATACATTTGTAGTGCAAGAAATAATAAAAGCACGTGTGAAAAAGACTTAAAAAACTCATATATACATGAATTAATCAATATTTCTTGAGGTGGCGATATTAGGTACACTTTTTTAAGGACCCGATTTTTGCATGTCTCACGTTTTTTGAGTCCTAATTAAAAATTTGTAGGTTTCAACGTTTCTAACTTATACTACATGAAAGATGAATAATTTCTCTTTACTGTGAAACAAACTGCATGCAAAAATATCAATTATTATTCAATTTACAGCGATTTAACTTTTGCCTGGCGATATTAGGTACAGTCATCCTATCTAACTAATGAAGGACTCTTCAACTTGAATAAAGAAAACAGAATTATTACTTTAGCTTCATCCGTTCAAAAGTTATAGATTTCTGGCCGCTGAAGCACCGATTTTTTCCCACTGTGCGCGACGTGTGTTACGAAAATTAGCACGTTTCACTTTTCTTACGAAAAACAGCACGTTTGTCTTCGTTGTTACGGCAAAACTGTCACGTTTCGTTAGCATGTTTGAGCGATTTGACACGAAATGTAGCATGTTCCGACTGTAGCTACGAAAAGCAGCATATTCGGATGGTTCACTAGGAAACATCGAGCGCGTCAACTTAAAAATACCGTCCGACGCGATTTTTATTTAGTACTAGGACGGTAATTTATTAAACATTAAAATGTCGTACTTAAATTATGTACATTAAAATTTTCATACGTGTTTCCTTTTGGCGATTAGATGGAGTTATATTATTTATAAAACAATATTTTCAAAAGTTGAATTCTTTGATGTAAAATGCACTTGAACAATTTAAACTAACCACGCGCGTGAGCGTGATAATTTCTGCAGTAGAACCTAAAACGTGCAATTTTTCGTGGCGAAACAGGATAATGTGCTAGTTCTCGCCGCAAAGTACGGAATGTGCTATTTTTTAATAAAAAATTATGATAATTATCTGTTTTGATATGTTTAATTATAGGTTTCTGGCTGGTTTTAAAAGCGTTCTGGCATGTAACGTGCTGGAAACTGATCTTTTTAAAATCGGGAGCAAATCATTTATTGCTCGATATGAAATTTTATGTGTTACAGCCCACTCTGCCAATGAAGAAGCTAAATTAGGACTATTCAATTCAGTTGCTAATTCTTCAGGAGTCGGTGAATTTTCGAAGGAGGTAAAATTCTGAATTTCTTCTAAATTCGGAGAAAGTTCTACATTACTTTCGGTAATATTGGAAGAAGTTTGCGAACTTGTGCGAGGTGAAACATATACAAGTATATTGATAATGAGAAGCTACAGAAAAGATGTTGAATGTATAACTGATTGTCAACTAGTTCCAGATTAAACATCACCAGTGGAGTACCTACATACTAACAAAGTGGATCGCAGATGTTAAATGTGAAGAACTAGCATCTAATGATGTTCTGGCTTCCTGAACGGAACGATTAAGGGGAGGTTCCGGTCTAAAAATCGATTTTTTTTTATTTCATTTTTCGAATGTTCAACCATTTACGAATATGTGTTTAAATGAATTTGTTGAAATTCGTAAAATTCCCGAAGTTATAGGCATTTGAGTAGTGGTGTAATAATGCGTGGGTAATGGCACTCACGTAAAACTTTAAACGCGTTTTTCTCGAAACAGTGTTCTCAGAAACGGTGGGACCTGTGTCTCCAAAAGTTATTATCCGATTCAAGTGTGTTACGTCCTGAAGGGACTGTTGCGAACCACCCCGAGCAGTTAGGGTGATCAGCAGGGTTCGCTGCTCGGTCAAGGTGCTAAAGCACGCCTTGACTATACTCGCGGGGAAGTGAGGAAGGTGAAAAGGAGTAAAATCAATAATACTCAGGATTTAAGGAAGAAACAACAAAGTAAAATATATTCTTTAGTAAAAGATAAAAGTAATTGTTAGACATACCCTAGGGACAGCGCTCCGTCCCTGTTATCGCAGTGCGCTCGGGTTTCGGCTCGCTTGCCGAATATCGCTTCGTACAGGAGGTCGCTCAACTTAGCGCAGGTCGTGGTCGCTCGCTCTGTGCTCTCGGGTAGCACACGGAAGTCGGCGCAACTGAAGACCGTCGAATCGCACTGTCTCTAATCGTCTCTTATTCTACGCGTTCCTACGCCGAACACGATTGACGCGCAGGGGCTCTCCCGGCTATGCCGTTCGCGGTATGTTGGATGGAGTTACCCTTGCACGGTTTATTGACGGCCGAACGTATTTCGCGGACTAGACGCTATGACGTGATCGCGGCTTCTTGACGGCTCTCTGGCTCGTCCTGACTTCCTAAGTCGAGTTCCCGAATAAGAATGATTTTTTCGCGGTTCGCGATCGCGGTCTCACCTCGGACGATCCCTACGAACGGGGATAACTGCCCCGTCGGCAGCTGTCGCTTGCTTAACCCCTTCCTCGATTATTGAGAAATAATCGGGGCCCGGGCTGAGCGCGGTCGTTGTCCCCGACGCTCGCTTCACGTTTTGTCACAACGTGACCGACACGCGCGAGGCGATTCCGCTGAATCGCCTTAGGAAAAACACGCGAGGACAGTCAGCACGGAATGGACCTGAAGGGCCCATGTAACACCTCCCCACCTAGACACGAAATGGTCTCGCGAGGCTGTTTCGTCGTCAACCCGTGTGAAGCTGTCCACGCGTGTCCCTCGTTAAGCGACTTAAAATTACGGTCGACGCTACTAAATCTAAAGGGTCGCAAAGGAGGTACAATGAATGGAACGTAATTGGGCAAAATGTGATTATATATTGTTACAGGCAGTAGATATAATAATAGCGATATCCCTCATAGTATAATATAGTATAATTGATATGGTATATAATTGAAGAGGGGGGAAACAAGAAAAAAAAAAGGGGGCTCCCCGGTTTCGTCGGGATGACGCTCTGTTCTAATTAAATAAAAACGAAAAGAATTACGATTCTGTTGCTTCACTTCTAAGTGATTACAATTTGGTGGGTATTTACCTAATGCGAGGAGTAACATTTCCTTATTCCGCCCCAGCGAGTAAGGTCACGGGCGTCCGTTTCTCTCGCCGCGGCTCCCATGGCTTTGGCGCTTTTAGCACCGGGAAGGCTGGTAGGTACCGGGCGTCTATTTCCAACATGGCCCGGATACAGCCCGTGCAGCTTCCTGGCGTTTTCCACTCCAGATGACGGTGACGGCAGCGTGTGCATTTGGTCATGGCTGCCGCCCGTTCCTCCACGGCGAGCCAATGCACGGGTAGCAGTTCGTATTCTGCTCTAGTTGAAGGGGGCGAGATCCACCAGCACAGCCCGCAGATGGTTATGTTGTTTTGTGAGCGGTTCGCCCAGACCATCCCTTCACTTCCATCGAAGCTCTTCTTCGGCTTCACGCATAATCTCCTAGCGAAAGGTGCGTGTAGGTGCCGTGGCAGCACCACCTCGGCGATGGTGGATCGAGTGTACAGGGTGTCGTCGTAACGTGGGGCGTACATTTTTGAATTAAACTTTATAACGACTGTCCCTCGCATGTCTTAATTGCTAACTTATATGCTAATGTCCCTACCATCGAATTTTCGCAGCAGAGCGCCTCGTGGGGATTGATTCTTAGAGCTAAAGCGCGGGTGTTTCTGCTGCTATCAGCGAGGTACTTCTTAGAATACGTCAAAGTACGGCTCGGTGCCCGCGAAACTTCGCGATTGTTCCACGTCGGCTCTATATCCTGTCCTCGTGGATTGTATAACGGGTAGGTCTGGAGGAAAAGATGTAATTGCTAGGGGACGGGGTCTTGAAATTATTGGAGGGGCGGGTCGGTGTGGCGTCATTTCGATATTAACCTTTGTCTCTTTCCTTAAGGGCTCCCGATGTTGATTTTGACGTGCCCTAAAGGCACAGTATCCGATCCAGATAATGAGGATGATTACGATAGTGCCTCCTAATCCTGGTAGTCCATAGGTGGGCATGAAGTATTGAGAGTTGATTTGGTTGATTGCTAAATATGCCGTTCTTGGTTTTATGAAGATAGGGGTAGAGACATTGGTCGATATTGCTTGAAATGAAGGGCAGGGTTGAAGGTAATAAAGGTCGAAGGGATTTTGATCTAATAAAGGGATGTCGAGTGACAAGATAATTCGGCCATGTGAATAAACTACGTTTAATTTGGTCACCCCTTGTAGCTGTTCGGAATTCAATTCTTCTGGGGTCAGCGGGAATTCGTACGGAGTGGTTCTGCGAATTCGTTCGCAAGTCTGCGCTAGCTGGGCAGGTGAAAGAACGGCCGGATGTAAGATACCAAGTTTCGCGAACGTGAGCGCGTCCGTAATTACAATTAACGCAGTCACATATTCGTCCACATGTCTGGTCATTAAGAATGTCCACGACGAAAATGCTAATTCTAATTCTATTTTTGTTTCGCGCTCGTCTAGTCGAAGAGTACCCGACGCTAGTTCCTTAATTCTATCGCCCATGGTTTCCACGGATCCCGTTACAGTTCTGAGTGACTCGTGTATATCCTGAAATTCCGATTTTATAATGTGCGTTTGATTTGCTAACAATTCGGCGAGACGATTTTGATCCTTATACAGCTTATCTATTTCCTTGTTGTAATATTGCGCATCGTCGCTGTCCAGGGTTCCGAAAAGGGCCTTGCTCAGCGATCCGATGAATCCTAATGGTACAGATCGTTTGGAACGGCGAAATTGTGGTTTCCCTAATATGTTAAGTAACAATTCCTCGTATCGTTTGCCGTCTAAGAGTTTGCGCTGTAGAGCCGTGTTGAGGGCATCGGCTGGGCAAGATGTCCAGTTATATGTTGTGCATAACGCTTTCATGCTGTTGATCTGGGGTTGCGTTTGCGGTCGCGAGGCCAGTATCTCAGCGACTCCTATACCCGTGACCAGTCTCCATTGGGTGTGGAATACTCGGAGAGGTCGGATTTTTTCGTAGTACAAGCCCGGATTGGGGGCTAGTGACGATATTTTGTAGTCTCCATCTATGGTGTTACTAGCAACGCTCATCCATAGGAACGTGTATATTAGTAAGCCACATCCGTTCATGGTGGCCGAGATTCGGGATTTCCCGAAAAGTCTTATTCGAGGAATCCTATCGTTTAAGTAATTGCTTACTGCAAATACGAAAAACAAGTGAAATTACGGAAAGGGTGGGAATTCTATTGTTTTACAGGTATGTAAAACAAGTGAGAGTAGGGAGGGGGTCCGATTTTTGGGGTGAGGGACCTTGGTTAGGAGGATTGGCAATATGAGCCCTCCTGCCGGTCGGTTGAAAGCTTAAACCACATTGAATACACTCTATTAGCGTCAAGGTGGCTTATCCTTTGTATAAGCATGTTTCAATTTGTCGAAATGTTTGATTAACTGCTGACCCTCCTCGGTGATTAATATTGCATTGTTTTGTTCGGTAATTGCTGCTATTTTAAAGGGGCCTATGTACTGGGGATCAAATTTGTGAAGTCGCGGTTCCTTTTGTACATAAACGAGATCGTTTACCGCGAATGTGACTTGATTACTTTTACGGTCATAAATGGTTTTCGAACGTAATTTGCTTGTGTCTAAATTTGATCGCGTAGTTTTCCGGATTTCATCCAGGCGCTCTACCAAATTTTGTACGTAGGTAGGGTAAGTTAATAATTCTTCGCGACTCATAGGTATAAACGGATCGCGGGCTAATTGTCCGAAAACCACCTCGTAAGGCGTGAATTTTGTTGCTTCGTGTACCGAGGTGTTATACGAGTACATAGCGAACGGGAGAAGTAGGTCCCAGTCCTCATATTTTTCCAGGTAATGTTTCAGGTATTCTGTTAAGACGATATGACTTCTTTCTAGAGATCCGTTAGTCTGCGGTCGATATCCTGACGTGGTTACGTGTTTAATTCTGAACGTTTGAGCTATTCCCTGTATTGTGTTATTAATGAAGCTCGTTCCGCGGTCCGTTAATATCGCGCGTGGTGCACCGAAGATTGCAATAAAATAACGCGATAACGCATCGGCCACGGTGCTGGCTCGTATATCGGGCAAGGGCACGGCCATACAAAATTTAGATAATAGGCATTGCATTGTAAGGATGTGACGGTTTCCGCTAGGGGTTGGGGGAAGCGGTCCTACGGTGTCCAAGGCTACTTTATCAAAAGGTCGTGCAGGTGTATCTGTAATTAGCATGGGTTCCCGAGTTTTAATTCGTACAAGTTTTTGTTCTTGGCAGCTAGGGCAACTTCGCACGTAATCCTCTACGTGTTTGCGTAAGTGTGGCCAATCAAATACGCTACGTATGCGCCGGTACGTTTTTGTCACTCCCTTATGTCCTCCTATCAGGCTTCCGTGATAGTGGCGGATAATATTTTCCCATTCTATTTTTGGTGGTTGTTGAACTTCACCGGTGCAAATTTTGATTGTGATGGGTGTTAGATTGAAAACAATTAACAAATGTCGTTGGAGCGTTTCGGCGTCGAATCGGTGTAGGGTTTCGCCATGTGCCGCTATACGAAACGAGCGGACGTGTTCGCTTTCCACAGCGTCCCTGAGCGCCATTAGTGCTGATGCCAGGTCGGCTTCTTTCATTTCGTGGTAAAAGTTACTCGCTCCCACGATGCTAAAAATTTTCTCTTCTTCATTACGGTTAATTATTACGCGATTTCTGGTTAATTCTTCAGATAATAATTTTGTTTCATCGAGAAGTCCTATAGCTTTCAAAGTTTTACAAATTGGGCTGGTTAGTATTCTATCCGAGGATATAAAGTGAACATAGTTATCTGGAGTTGCTGCAAGCGTGGTCCTTACGATTCTCATTTTGCATTTCGTTGGTTGGATTTCATATTTAGAGGAGTCTATCGCGTTTTCGCGGTTCTCTGGTGCCTCTCGCGTGATTTGACGAGGACTTGATGAGTCGGAGTATGACTCGGGGGTTATTCTGAATCGCTCCGGCGGAATCTTAATTGTGCCTGGTTCCGGACTTGGGTTAGAAATTTCCCTCGGGGGCAATTGTTCTGTTAGTTCCTCCAGGGTTTCATCTTCCGGACAAATCATAGTTGATTGTGGGACGCCCAAGGCTTCATCGTGCAGAGGTATACCCCATGACACTCTTTTCTTTGGGCCTGCTCGTGACGTTGTCTTCGGGGGGCTAGCGTTCTCGGGGAGATTCGATGTTTCCTCGCCTTCTCGGGGTAAATTCTTCCCGATGATAACGCGCATTTCCGTTTCTGGACCCCGCGGAGTGTTTATGGTTCGGAAGGTGGGTTCGCAGTCTTCCCCCTCTGCCTCTGTCCAGGTGGGCGGCGCGTCTAGGCTTTTTAGGAAGGCTAATTCATCGTACGTATATTGGCCTTTGTAGGGACCTTCCGCGATCATGGGGGAAAATGGGACTTCGAAATCTTCGAACTTGTGTTGGCAGGTTCGTCGGTACGGTAATACTTCCGGAGAGTTCTCGTCTTCCATACTCTTCAAGATTGTGATTTCTTCTTCGGTGAACGGACCGGGGTTCGAATCGTTGCTTCCGAAAGTGGAGTCTAGGACAGTTTCTTCCTGGTCCGCATCTTCCTCCAAGAATTCGGGCATTCCTGTTCGTTCTTCCGCTGTATCCAGAGCGGTAGAGTTGGCTCTGCTCTCCATACCGTCCGTATTTTCTCCTGTTAGAGCGGTATCGTCAATAAACGACGGTGGTTCTTCGTAGTTCGGCCTTGGCATGGCTTGGCGACGTGCCTGTACGCGTGTTCCTATCCCTTCATCGTCGCCCTTTGGTGGGTTTTCCTCTTCTATAGTCGGGAATGCGTACGGAACCGGGTTTCGGGATAGCGCGTCAGCGTTCGCGTTAACACGGCCGGGTTTATAGACGATCTCGTAATTGTAGTCGGCGAGTGTGATTTTCCATCGAGCGAGTCGCGACATCGGGTCTTTTACCGAGAATAACCATTGCAGTGGCCGGTGATCAGTTACTAAGGAGAATTTTCGCCCGTAGATATAAGTACGGAATTGTTTTACGGCATAAATTATCGCGAGGCATTCCCTTTCGGTAGTTGAGTAATTTTCTTGAGCAGGATTGAGCACTTGTGAGGCGTACGCTATCGGCAGATCTTCACCTATTTTGCCTTGGCTTAATATTGCCCCGACGGCTACATCGGACGCGTCGGTTGTAATAATAAATGGTTCATCGTAATTTGGATAGCGTAAAACTGGCTCTTTACAAAGTGCCTGGCGTAGGTCTTCGAAGCTTTCCTGATGTTTTTCAGTCCAATAGAATGGAATTTTAGTGCTAGTCAAAGTTGTAAGGGGTTTAGCTCGTTTAGCCATATTTGGGATAAAGCGACGATAATAATTTACGAGACCCAAGAATTGTTTTACATTTTTACGGGTTTTAGGGACGGGGAATTCGGCGACGGCTTTAATCTTTTCGGGGTTTGGTCGTATTTTGGATCTACTTGGTACTCTCCTAGATCGAGGTCTTCGTTAGTGTCGAACTCTTCTCCGAAAGAGGGGGAGGGGCAATCTCGTTCGTCCTCTTCGGAACAATCACCATTTTCAGGGAGGCAGATGTTTATTTCATTCGCGTTGGCCTCTGATTTACTGAGGTCTTTTAGAAAATCCTGGTGGCACTGCTTATAGCCTTCTAGCGTACCTTCTAAATCTTCAAAATTTGAGAAAATTACGGGGCTGATCGGGTGTTTCGCGGTTACCATCGTGCGCTGGTGGTAAGAGACGATAGCTTCTTCCTGAAGCAGATACGGACTTCCGACGAGGCCCGCAATCCCTTTGGGTAAATGGGGCATACGTATTACGTGGAATAATGCCCAGCTACCGTTAATTTTTAGGACGGTTGTCCCTAAAGTCAAGACCTTCCCGTTTAATCCGGTGATTTCTAGGGGTGTGGTACTTAAAACCCGGGCCTTTGAGCTTGCGGACCCGATTTCTAATAGGTTCAATGCCGAACCCGTGTCAATGATAAATTCTCCCTCACCGTTCTCCAGTTGTTCTGCCTTGACTCGGATGCGGGGGGAGTCCGCTCGTAGGAGCGTTGTTGCGGGCTCTGGCTCCGGGGTGGATTTTGAGGGGGTCTTTGGGCCTGCGAGGAGGACCCGCCCGCCTCGTTCCGGTTGAACGGGCGGGCACGCTGGGAGTTTAAATGGTCGGGTTTCTCAGGGATAACTTCACGTGCTTCTGATCTTTGCGGTTCTTGAGATTCATATGCCCGCGACTCGCGAGGAGGTTCATATCTTTCCGTTTCGCGAGGTCCATACCCGCGAGGTCCGTACCCGCGGGGTTCATATCCGCGAGGTTCGTAAGGATCATACAATCTAGGATCGCGAGGTTGTGACTGCCGATTATTCCAAGGTCTCCCGCGCGCTCCTCTTCCGCGGGGAGCACTGGGTCGGCGTTCGTAGCCCAACGGGCGTTCGCCTTGCCTCGTCAGCAAGGACGGTGGACGGCGCTCCGGCGTCGGATCGCGATAATAAGGCTCGCGATAATATTCGTCTCGATAGCGAGGGGCACTATACGCGGAGTACGAGGAGCGGGGCTCTTCGTATGAATCATTTTCATTAGGTTGCCTCCATTCAGTCCATCTACGCTGTGGGTCATACGGAGACGGGGGACGCGCGCTCCGGTTGCCGTCGTACGTGTCGTCGCGTGGCAAGCCGGCCAGGTCTTGTTCTCGTCTTTGCGTATGTAAGGCTAGATCAAACGCGTCATTCAAAGATACGGGATTTGATAAAGCTACTTTAATTGAGATTCTTTGAGGTATTGCAGTAATAAATGAAGTTCGAGCCAATCGCTCCACGTCTATTAGAGTATTCTCGACATTTTCCCCGATTAATTCTTTCGCCCTTACGGTCACCTGTCGGTACAGGCGGGCCACGCGGTGAATAAAATCTATTAGACGCTCGCGGGGAAACATGCTTATACGTTCGAGTTCCAGTCGGAGCTCCTCATAACCGCGGCATGGGGAATATCGGACTCTTAGAAGGGAGAGCAGATCGGCCACGCTTTTACAACCTTTATCCTCGACATAATATCTGATAGGATCTTTTAATTTGTATATGAGCTCGGTCAGAAATCTTTCTTCCTGACCGGGTGGTACGCGCTTTATGGCGCGCTGTATTGAGGCAGCGAAGTCCTCCAAAGTTATGAAATCAGGATCGAAACGGGGAATGTTGTCAAGTGCCCGATATACTCTCTCCTCATCTTCTCGGGAACGCCATACGTCTAATGCAGACGTTTCTAGGTCGTTCGTCCGATAGCCTAACGATAGACGATTGTTCGACAAAGTCGGTACGGGAGGAGGGGCTGACTGAGGTATTTGGGAATTGGAGGGATTACTAGTACCGGAGGTATTAGATGAAGGCGGTGATCTCAGGATACCACCAGTCATGGTTAAGCAATGCTTTGCAAGACTTTTAGATAGTAGGAAGTATAGTCAAGTTATGAGCAGATAAGTCGGGCGGGTCGCGGTAGATAAAACGGCGCGCCCTTTTAAATATATAATAAGATTGAATATAAGGGAATAAAATCCCACTTCTGACACCAGTTTGTTACGTCCTGAAGGGACTGTTGCGAACCACCCCGAGCGGTTAGGGTGATCAGCAGGGTTCGCTGCTCGGTCAAGGTGCTAAAGCACGCCTTGACTATACTCGCGGGGAAGTGAGGAAGGTGAAAAGGAGTAAAATCAATAATACTCAGGATTTAAGGAAGAAACAACAAAGTAAAATATATTCTTTAGTAAAAGATAAAAGTAATTGTTAGACATACCCTAGGGACAGCGCTCCGTCCCTGTTATCGCAGTGCGCTCGGGTTTCGGCTCGCTTGCCGAATATCGCTTCGTACAGGAGGTCGCTCAACTTAGCGCAGGTCGTGGTCGCTCGCTCTGTGCTCTCGGGTAGCACACGGAAGTCGGCGCAACTGAAGACCGTCGAATCGCACTGTCTCTAATCGTCTCTTATTCTACGCGTTCCTACGCCGAACACGAGTGACGCGCAGGGGCTCTCCCGGCTATGCCGTTCGCGGTATGTTGGATGGAGTTACCCTTGCACGGTTTATTGACGGCCGAACGTATTTCGCGGACTAGACGCTATGACGTGATCGCGGCTTCTTGACGGCTCTCTGGCTCGTCCTGACTTCCTAAGTCGAGTTCCCGAATAAGAATGATTTTTTCGCGGTTCGCGATCGCGGTCTCACCTCGGACGATCCCTACGAACGGGGATAACTGCCCCGTCGGCAGCTGTCGCTTGCTTAACCCCTTCCTCGATTATTGAGAAATAATCGGGGCCCGGGCTGAGCGCGGTCGTTGTCCCCGACGCTCGCTTCACGTTTTGTCACAACGTGACCGACACGCGCGAGGCGATTCCGCTGAATCGCCTTAGGAAAAACACGCGAGGACAGTCAGCACGGAATGGACCTGAAGGGCCCATGTAACAAGTGAAACTTTTTTTTATTGTATACAACATACTTCTGAATAGGGGGAAACCAGAAAATTTAATAAAAATTGAAAATTTATAATTTTTAAAGGCGTTGAAGGGACGAAAAATATAGGGAAAAAGTGATTTCAAACTTCGTCTCGCTTTCAAGTGTCGTTATTTTCTCAAAAAATGTAATTTTTGTAATTTTTCGGGTTTCCCCCCTAGCCAGAAGTATGTTCTATACAATAAAAAAAGTTTCACTTGAATCGGATAATAACTTTTGGAGATACAGGTCCCACCGTTTCTGAGAACACTGTTTCGAGAAAAACGCGTTTAAAGTTTTACGCGGTGACATTACCCATGCATTTGCCGCTAATCAAATGCCTATAACTTCGGGAATTTTACGAATTTCAACAAATCTTTTTAAACACGTATTCCTAAAAGGTTGAACATTCGAAGAATGAAATGAAAAAAAAATCGTTTTTTTCGGAGACCGGAACCTCCCCTTAAGGGGGGAAACCACTGTAAAAAATTTGACAAATTGATTATTTTTACATTTTCTGAAAGGCGTACATTTCAAGAATGCTGTCTCCAAATTTTATGAAGAAATTCGCAAAATTGACGGAGATATAATATTTTCTGTGAAGCGGGGTCAAACGCGCGACTGAGTCGCGCGGAACTTGGAACGCGTTTTCCTCAGAATGATATTTTTCAACCGCGTTGACAGTCTACAGAGAAAACTATACGTCCAATTAACACGATCAAGGACATTTATTGTACGGAAAACCCGTGGCTATTACGTGACGATCAGTTTTTTTCAATTTTCGACCTGCTTCTATTTTTTTTATTAACATTTCCCCAATTTTGTACCCCGAAAAAATGATTTTTTTTTCAGTGGTCCGCCATTTTGTAATTTTTTACAATTCTGACATTTTTTGATCGTCACGTAATAGAGGCAGGCTTCTAGTTTCTAAATATTATTGTGTTTTTGGATTCGGATTAACCATATGGCCTGGGCACTGTCAACGCGACTAGCATGTTTTTGCCGCAGCGCAATTTTTGACGAAGAGTATACAGGAAACGGATTTATGAATTTGATTGAAAAAAAAATTCTTACCCTTCGATATGTACACTATTAACTATACTTAGCAATAAATTGATTTACTTGCGTTGTTTGGTTGAAATAAATTCCCGAAAACACCCTTACATTTCGGACCGTTACAGTGGTCTCCCCCCTTAAGTGATCTTGTTAGCACGCATATAGTACTTATTCAATTTCAATTTGCCAGTCATTATTAAAGTAACGAAGAAAATAGAAATAAACTGACTGTAGTGTAGAAAAGACAAAATGCAACACTGGTTTCAGAAATATAGAGATTTAGAACTTACCTGGAGAACGTATGGATGTGTCCCAAACCAAACGCCAAAGATACACACTAAACTCACTAAGTTTAAATATATCGACTAATACTAAAAAAAAACACAATAAAAATACTACGAAAACACGATAACAAACACTAAAAATACGATAAAAACACGATAACAAACACTAAAAATACGATAAAAACACGATAAAAGACACTATGAAAATACGATAAAAATACGATACAAATAAGATGAAAATACGATAAAAGACACTATGAAAATACGATAAAAATACGATACAAATAAGATGAAAATACGATAAAAGACACTATGAAAATACGATAAAAATACGATACAAATAAGATGAAAATACGATAAAAGGCACTATAAAAAGAATATGAAAATACTAAAACTAACTATGTAATATAATAAGAAAAAAAATAAGAACAAACTAGAGACTAATAATATAAAATGAATAAAAATCTGTATACGAAAACTAGCGAAAAATAGCGTGCGTCCCCTGCGATGGTTCTGAGATAACTGCCGCAGTTTCCTTGCTACCTGTAGGCCTCAAGGAAACCTTGCCACCCCCCACTACGCGGCACAACCCTTATCCTGCCGACGGATATAAGGGAGAGTGGGGTAATTGCCTATACTTGAGCAAAAAATGCAAACAAAACGAAAACCATGTGAGAAATGAATTTGTTTATTATTTACAAACATACTTAAACTATTCATCTATAAAGTACTGTGACGAATTTTTGAAAAATTTTAATAAAAATCAACTTTATAGTGAAAAAGCAAAACCCTTGATGTTCGTGATTACTCGACTGCCGTGGGGTAATCACGAACAGAGTGCTAAATATCGCAGAAGTCGCACAGAAAGCGCGACTTCAATGGTCAACCCATAAAAAATGTTGCTACAACCTATACCTAATGTATTTTTCAAATTTCTCTTCTTGTGCGTTAGAAAATAATTGGTCGGAATATCGAAAAAAATATTAAAGGTAGTTTTTTAAACTTTTTTTTCTGAGCCTGTAATGAACATTCAAAAATCCCTTTTGTAGATTTAAGTAAGGTTTACACATGCTGCAAATTTCATCTAAATCGGTTAACGTTGCTAATCTCGAAGATTCGAGATTACCCCATCCGCTTTGTTCGTCAATAACCCACGACATTAAAAAATAAAAACTACTTTATTTCAGAGGTTAGAATCATGATTCAAGCAACGCCTTGGTCACAAAATGTTGGTAAAAAAGTGCTTTATTTCAACTTAAAAAAAAAACAATTGTATCATTAATTCAACAGTAATTACATGCAATTGAAAATGGACAAAATATTACTTGAAACATGATGAAAATAATAAATTGTGTTTATCTTGAATAGCATGAGCGTTCTGTATTTATTACTTTCTGCCCGGCGTTGGATACGACCTAAACTATTAGCTAGTGGAAAGGGAACATAGTTTTTATTTATTTAAACGCCGTAACATTGCATTCGCGATTACCCCGCGTTCGTATTTACCCCACTCTCTCCTACCTCTGAAGACTTGCCGGCAAACCTCTTTGAAGCAGAAAAACAGAAGAAATTTACTCTCGAAATCGACTAAAATTCGGCCGTTTAAATCCGAAAAAAAAGCTAATACAAAGAAGCAATGATCATCTAGCCTACAGTGGGCAGAGAACAGAGTGCGCGGTTACTGAAAAGAATAGAATTACTACTGCATCTTTATTCGCATCCTGATCTATTTCCTTTAATTCATTTATTATGATATTATAAACAGTTTTTTTTTATTTTTGTTCAAATATTCTTTAAATTTAATTTTACAAATTTTACAGGCAGTTCAGGGGGATCAACGGTGTGACGGTCTGAAAAATAGGTGTTTTTTGAAGATGGATCGTGACACAGGTATAATAGATAGAAATGTAATTTTGGTTTTAATTAATAAAAATCCATCTGACATTACAACTATCGACTGTAAACAAGTATGTAAATCGAACGGCAAGGGGGAGCGTGTATGGCGGCCTTTAGAGTACCTAAAATATATACCACGCTAAATCGATCACTTTTTTACCTCCATGTCTGGGATTATGTTCAAAATAAAGTACGATGTAGTTCACGTGAAATTAAAGAGAGTTTGAGGGTGTTCAGTATTAGAACTTTCACCTCGCACTGACCGACTGTCTTTAACGCAAATCTGCGTTGCACGTGTTGGCAACGACCCGAGCCACAGGAGGGTGACAATAAGCAGATACAGGAAATCGTGAGGGTCGTCGGCGGCGCGAGCCCGCTAATATTGGAAAAATCACAGGTCAGGTCTAGGCGTTTTCACGTATAGCGCACAGTGGGCTGAAACACCGTTTTTTTGTGGGCAAAAGTTTAAACTGTCCACTACGTTTAGCGTTCGAATACACTGTGGACTGTATCGCGGAAATAATTGTTAATTGAAGGGTCGGATGCAATAAGGGGACTAGCGCTGGAAAATGAGAACCATTATTGTCCAAACGCTAAGAAAGATTGGAAAATTAAATGTTATTAACCTGAATTTTAAAAAATACGTTGTTGTAAAGCTCGTCACGACACATTTTTTCTATTTACAGTTTGTTTATCGAATCATTACTATTCGAGTCGAAAAATAATAAACAAGGAATTTTTCCTCGTCCAAAATCATTATTTCGTTAAACATAAATTGCGATAACTTGAGTAAATATTAAGGGATCGTTATGAGACTTAAAACATAACTTCAGAAAACTCTAGCGAAGCCGTAAAATGTATGCACAAAACCCGTTATGTTAAAAAAAGTAATAATATTTAATTAAAAAGGAATGCTGGACATAACCCATGTTTCTCAATGTTCGCCGTTAAAAAGTATCGAGGCAATTTTGAGGTACATATAACTTGCAGCAAACAAAGTTTTTCCTTAGTATACAAAGAAGATGTTCATCAATTTTCACACTGATTAATAAATAATTTTAGAAAATATGTCGATATATCTAGAGACGCGGTAGCGTCTCGACGCCAAGTACATGAAAAACACCTTGTATATATGTATGTCGATGTCGCTACCGTGTACCTTTACTCATCACGGAGGCATTCTAACCTAATTCTGACATTTATACATTAATATCTCATCACGCCTGCAAAATTTTGTAAATTTAAAGGAATTTGTCTTATGTAAACCGCATATCGGCTTTCGAACAAGACCAATTTCAATAAAATCGGTCCACGCATGACAGAGATATCATAATATCGGCTCATGGATCAGTCGAAACCGGTAGTTTTAGATTTTTTTCTTCTCCAAGCCAAATTTTCGTCCACATAATACGTATACACGCGTCACACGCACACCTTCAGCCAAAATGAAACTAACACATGCTTCGTTCGTCAACTCCTGGTATGTACGCGTTACACGCACACCTTCAGCCAACAGAAACTAACTCATGTTTCGTTCGTCAATCGCTATCTTCACTATGCAATCTCCTCCAAATTTTGACAGTTTACCGTTAAGTTATAACCAAGTTATAAACGTGTTTTTACAAGTATGTATCGTTGTACCATTGAATTGCAATCAAAATGCAGTCTCAAACACAAGGTAAGTTGCCGAAATATGAATTGCGCCATGTGTGAATATCATCAAACTGTTTTTTATTTGTAAATAAACTGAGGATTTTATGTATATATAGATAACACTATAAGTTTACAGTCATTTCTGTAGACTCCCCTATGAAATTCTTATGTAAGATAGTCCCCTTAACGCAAAAATCGACATGAGATAAAATCCTATCCATACGTTTTTGAGATATTATTAGAAATTTTTAGAAAAATAGCCGTATTTTTAACCTTAAAATTATTATTATTATATTAATTAATAAGTGAGTGTATTCAGCTTCGATCCTCTGTTTCCTTCTTGTATGTGCTTGCTTTATATCTGAAAATTCAAATTTAAATAAACCAATTCCATCAATCCCAATTATCCGAAGTTAATTTATAGTTTACACATATATATATAGGTAGTAACATAATCAGTGAAAATAAATTTAAATGTATTTTATTTCATTTTTGAAAATAAATTCTATCTCTTTCTGTTTCTTTTGCCCGCATTAAGATCAGTTTCTCTTACAAGGAACCAGTCGTAGTCACCCATCATTGATTCATCCCAGAATTCTTGGTAGGGTCTCTCAATATTTTTCATCTGCTGATGAAGTCGCTCGCTATGTTCATCGATTACTACACCAAGATTTGTTGGGAAGAAATCCAAAGGCGAGTGGAGGTAATGGATCTTTAAGGACTTGTTAACACCTATATTGAGAGAATAAATAAGTAAAAAGCATATTACAGCAGAAGATCGATACGAATGAAATTATTAAAAACAGGTGATGCATTCATATATTTGAAGACCATTTTCCCGACACATTCCGACGCCAAGATCAAGGAAGGCGTTTTCGATGAACCGCAGATCAAAAAGTGAGCAATTTGAATTAAATTTATCGCGAAATCAAGATGCCGCATTCAATTTGTTACAATTGGTCGACGCTGGCTTTTTTGGCAACAATAAAAGTCCAGACTTTGTGAAAATCATCAATGATTTGCTCGAGAACTATAAGAAAATCGGTATGTAGTGCTGTTTGTAATAATTTCATTCGTATCGATCTCTTGCTGTAACATGCTTTTTACGTCTTTATTCTTTGAATATAGGTGTTAACATGTCCTTGAAAAGAAACTGATCCTTGTAAAAGGAACTGATGTCAATGCGGGCAAAAGAAACAGAAAGTTTAATTATTTTAAAAAATAAAATAAAATACATTTAAATTTGGTTTCGCCAAGAAACGGGGAGAAATGAGGAAATAGGAAAAAAGTTGAAAATAGGCATTCCGACTCTATCGCCCATAACTTTATTGTTTGTGCATGGATTTTGATCAAGTTGGGCTTGTTTTCTTCGTAAAAGTGCGCGCTCTACGTAAAAAATAAGAAACTGGACGCCACATGACAATTTCTGTCTTTCAGGCTATGTAGTGAATTTTCGATTTCAATTTCGTCCCCAAAACATTACATTTTTCTTAAGTTTCGTTCGATTCCGTCTAAACTATTGATCCGATTGCAAAACACTGTAGAAATGAATTGTATGCAACTTAATTATCTTTAATTTAAAATTCATCGCGATCAAATCGGTCAACTCTAACGCGAGATATGGCCTAGAACGTCGGGTCGTCTTCTTAAAAAATTACCAAAATATTCATCGGATAATATGTCAAAAACGTATCCATAGGATATTGTCTCATGCCGATTTTTGAGTTTAGGGGATCACCTTACATAAGAATTTCATAGTGGACCCTGGATCAAAAATAATTTTTTGGATTTTGTAAACTAGTGTAATCGAAGCGTAAAATGATGCTGTGACTGAATTTACCCTTAATTCTGTCCCGTGATAATTTGTAAGTTATAATATTAAAAATTATCTCAAGTCATTCCCTATGCAAATAATCTTTGTAAAAAGAAGTGAGATCCTCATAAAAAACTTCAAAAAGTAAAAAAATTACGCCAAGTACATGAAATCAAATAAATATAAAAAAATATGTGAAATCAAAATGAGCTGCAAGTACATAACGGAGCTTTCCAACTGCGCTTAAGATGACCCAACTTCATATACATAGCTAAAATGCTATGTTCATACATTCCATTACTCATATCGCGGACATTTTAATTAATGCATCAAAAAGAATGCCATTTAAAAACATTGTCGTAAATTAATTAATAGCTTTACAAAATTAATGATATTAAAAAATTGCACCACTTATAACAATGGCTATGTATACAAAGAAAAAAATGTATTAAATAATATTAAGCAGATTTATTTTTATACAAATAAATATTTCAATACGAATAAATATTTTATTCAAAATACTTGGCGCTGCGAAACCGAAAGAAATGTTAATTTTCTTAGTATTAGTAATTTACAGTAACTCCCTTACAATCTAAAATACATAAACATATACATACACATATTAGAAACGCAGTCAAATTTATTCTACATATATTTAATTCTAATATCATACGTAGCATATGCACACGCACACATACACACATGCACGAACGCACGCCCAAGAAAGAAAGAAAAAGATTTAATGCAATTTATATATTTATTCAGTTTAGCAACACCATTTCGGGGCGCAGCGCCAAGTATTTTGAATAAAATATTTATTCGTATTGCAATATTTATTTGTATAAAAATAAATCTGCTTAATATTATTTAATACATTTTTTTCTTTGTATACATAGCCATTGTTATAAGTGGTGCAATTTTTTAATATCATTAATTTTGTAAAGCTATTAATTAATTTACGACAATGTTTTTAAATGGGATTCTTTTTGATGCATTAATTAAAATGTCCGCGATATGAGTAATGGAATGTATGAACATAGCATTTTAGCTATGTATATGAAGTTGGGTTATCTTAAGCGCAGTTGGAAAGCTCCGTTATGTACTTGCAGCTCATTTTGATTTCACATATTTTTTTATATTTATTTGATTTCATGTACTTGGCGTAATTTTTTTACTTTTTTGAAGTTTTTTATGAGGATATAAATCTCGCGCGCCACCAACAGTCGACAGCCGCGTCTAATGTGCTACATAGCAGATTTAGTCCAGTATTCCTTTTTAATTAAATATTATTACTTTTTCTAACATAAAGATTTTGTGCATATACATAATTCAAACTTTTCAATTAATTAAATTCCTAATTACTGTAATTGTGCGTGTGATTGAATTACAACCCATACAGCACACTCCGTTGCCCGAAGCTTGCAGGAAGGTTCCATGGGGGTTGCCGTGGAATGTTCCCTCGGTAAGGACATAGGAACCTTCCTGGAACATTCCAGCAATGTTCCGGTGGAACATTGCCACTTGGAACCTTCCTGCAAGCTTCAGGGAACGTTCCAGTCATTCTCTGGCAATGCTCACGGAACGTTCCAGTCATTCTCTGGCAATGCTCACGGAACGTTCCAGTCATTCTCTGGCAATGCTCACGGAACGTTCCAGTCATTCTCTGGCAATGCTCACGGAACGTTCCGGTCATTCTCTGGCAATGCTCACGGAACGTTCCGGTCATTCTCTGGCAATGCTCACACAACTTTTCGGACATTTTACAACAAAGGTTCCAGAATTGATTCTTGTATCGACTTTTCCCTAATTGCTATCAATAATAATTATTGTAGGTCCAGATTACTGTATATGTACATATTTTTTTCCAAAAAAATCAGCATACTGTAAATCTTTTTTACTGGTCGTTGATTGAACATTTGGATCATAATGTAGCAAGATTGTTTTTAACCGACTTTAAAAAGGAGGAGGTTATGTATTCGACCCGAATGTATGTTTTTTTTATGTTTGTCCCCTCATAACTCCTCAGCATATGGACCGATTTTGATGATCTTTTTTTTATTCGAAAGAGGATGGTGCCCCGTTGGTCCCATCCTACGCGGAATCAATATTGGCCCAATATTTTGCCAGTTGTGGTTAATAATAAAGACTATTGTCATTTAATTATTATTAGTTTATGCACGTATGCGCATATCTCCTCAGCATGTTGTGTCAATATATATACACAACTAAAATGTTAAAAATAAAAATTTTTTAAACAAATTAAAACCGACTTAAAAAAAAATATAAATAAAAAGTAAAAAATAATTTTTTCCCTTACTCAATCTACGACTCTCATATTTTTTAAGTCGGCGCCAGATTTACACAGTGCAAATGATGAGGCACCGACTTAAAAAATATGAGAGTCGTAGATTGAGTAAGGGAAAAAATTATTTTTTACTTTTATTTTTTTTAAGTAGGTTTTAATTTTTTTTAAATTTTTTCACATTTCAAAATTTTTAACGCGACTACGTGGTTTTGAAGAGGACAACCTCGAAATTCTTCACAATTAAGATTGTTATTTAAAGCTTTCTTGTTATTCAACTAATTTTTGGTGGGATTATGTGTTGAGGTGCGTATTGGAAGTGTACCAAATTTTATTTTGATAAAAACAACGAAGAAGAAACAAAAAATAAAAATAAATTCGACGAAGGCGGCTTGTAATATTTGTTAAAATTAATTAAAATATATATAAAAATGTTTGAGATGGTAGGAGGATTGAGAGTGAGAAGAGATGAATCTAAGACAGGTTATGAATTAAAGTACACAGTTTTAGTGAAAACACTTCGTCGACGTTTATTAAAAACACTGTGAACTGTGAGCGAATGGCGCAGTGATAATACTTATCACTGCGTTGCAGAATAAATGAGAAATGTTAGTTACCGCGTGGTGCCCACGTGGCGTCCACGCAATTATATTAATTGAGGACTGATGAGAGTTCAAATGAGCTGAGTGTTCAACGAGTTGCGATTATTCTCTGTAAGAATACACTGGTTTGAGCGTGAGCTGAGCAAATGAAAAATACAAAATGCGCAACACGATTTCACGTGACCTATACCGGCAAAGTGATACAAGAGAGTGCAAGAATGGCGGACTTCCGCTTGCGCGTCTTTTCCGTTCCGCTAGATCTTCAATGCGGAGCGCTGATTGGCCTATCGATCTTCAATGATTGGTCGATCGATAGGCGCTGGCGAGCGGCTCGCTGGTAGATCAGTGGCGCTGTGTCGCGGTCCGCGAAGTGCTGCCATGAAAATGAGTGTGGCGGCGTGGGAAACTAACTTCATTCCCAAACATTCCTCCCGCCATCAGCAACAGGGTTGATGATGTTAACCTGAAACAGTCAAAATTGCCAACTTTGCGATTGGCCTCGTTAATGTGGTGGTCGCGGTCTTGACGGTCACGACCCTGGTGAGACCATCCTTCCCAGGATGCAGCGTGAGGACCCGAGCAAGTGGCCACTTGCTCGGAGGAAACCTTTCGTCTGTGATGAGTACCAATGACCCGACCTTGATGTCATTGGAGGGATGATGCCATTTGGAGATGGACTGTTGACGTTGAAGGTAGTGAGCTGACCATTGAGACCAGAACTGCTGCATCTTCTTCTGGATGTGTTGCCATCTTGCTGATGGCGAAAGAGAAGAGTGTTCCACTGACGGTTCAGGCAAGGTTGTTAACGGTTTGCCGATGAGAAAATGAGCTGGAGTCAGTGTTGCAAGATCCTCAGGGTCATCACTGAGAGGCTCGATAGGTCGTGAGTTGAGCATGGCTTCAATCTGCGTGAGAAGAGTGCTGAATTCTTCATATGTAAGGACAGTCTCGTGAACAGTCCGTCGTAGATGATATTTGATGGACTTTACTACAGCTTCCCATTTTCCACCCATGTGAGGTGCTGCTGGTGGGTTGAAACACCATGTTGTGTTGTCGTTGACGAACAGAGAAGCCAATTTTTGGTGATGCTGTGAGCCCTGAGTGAACATGCTCTTGAGATTTGCATCTGCTCCAACGAAGTTAGTTCCACAATCAGAATAAATGGTGTGTGGAATTCCTCGTCTTGATGAGAACCGTCTGTACGTTGCGATGAACCCTTCTGTTGAATAGTCCGTCACCAGCTCGAGGTGAACAGCTGACGTTGTCATGCACACAAAAACACAGATCCAACCCTTTTGTGTTTTTGCTCCTCGCCCCTTCCAAGTTTTGAGAGTGATCGGACCAGCGTAGTCAATTCCAGTGTTGGTGAATGGCTGTGAGGGTGTGACTCTAGAAAGAGGTAGTTGGCCCATCAGCTGATGGGCACGGATATTGCAGGATGTTTACTTTCATAATCCATATGAGCGTTACGAAGTCTGCCTCCAACTCTTATGACTCCTTGTTCATCGATGAATGCAGTGAGTCGACTGAAGGCGTGAGATGAGGGCAATGTTGATCTCGAGCTGATGACCTTGAATTCGTGGTTGAAGTAGATTGCCTGAGTCATCTTTATCCAAAAAATGCGAGCCGTTTCCAAATCTGTTGGAGTGTGTGAGATGAGTGGCAATGACACAGGCAATTTTCTTAACCTTGAGATGAATCTGAAACAAGCTGAAGTAATGCGAATCAGTTTGTTGAGAGAGGAGAATTTGTATATGATGTCCCAGTGATATTTAATTTCTTGAATGTTGAGTATGGTCGATGATCCTGGACGAGCCTCTAGTGCACTCGAGTCGTCCTGATGCAGTGGTTGTGATGGCCATGAGTCACTGGGTTGAGAAAGCCATGGTGGTCCCGTCCACCATAGCTGATGCTGTTCAAGCTGAGATGTCGTGAGGCCTCCAGAAGCGCAATCAGCTGGATTCGAAGCTCCTGGAACGTGTCTCCAATGTGCGTGCGATGAGAGTTCTTGAATTTGGGTGACACGATTCCTGACGTACTCCTTCCAGCGGGAGGCGTGAGAGTTGATCCATGTAAGTGCCACTTGAGAGTCCGTCCACAGATGAGTAGATGCAATGTTGAGCTGAAGAGTTGGTTGAACATACTTGGCAAGCTTTGCCAGCATCAATGCTGCTGTGAGCTCGAGTCTCGGGATTGTGAGTTTCTTGAGGGGTGCTACCTTAGTTTTGGAGCACACCAGTGTCGACACTTTGAGATTTGTGGACGGTGAAATCACGGTAATGTACACTACCGCTGCCATGGCGAGCTGAGAGGCATCAGAGAAGCCGTGGAGTTCCACGACTGAATTGGAGTAGGTGTTGAACCACCTTGGAATTGAGAGTCTGGCCAGACTTGTAAGATCTTCTCTGATGGAATACCAATGAGATGTAACTTGAGGTGGCAGTGGATCGTCCCAATGAAGTTTGTGCAGCCACAACTCTTGCAGAATCATTTTTGCTCGAATTATAACTGGTGATAGGAAACCAAGTGGGTCAAAAATTTGAGAAACTTCCGACAGAATGATGCGTTTCGTTGGGATAGAAAATGAACTGAGAGGTTTCGATGAGAAGGTGAAGTTGTCCTGGAAACTGTTCCATTGCAACCCCAGAATTTTAGTATGGCAGTCGTCGAGTGAGATGGTTGAATTTTGAGCTCTTGAGGTGGAGAATATTTCTTCTAGTAGTGCAGGATGCGTTGAATGCCATTTGGCGAGTGGAAAACCTCCCGCGTGACACAGGCCTTTAAGATGTTGTGCAATTTTCATGAGTTGCTCACCTGTGTCAGCGCCGCCAAAGATGTCGTCGACATATCGTGCACGAGTTATAGATGGTACAGCCAATGGGAAGCGGTTCCCTTCGTCCTCCGCCAGTTGTAACAATGCTCGGACAGCCAGAAACGGTGCAGCCTTGGTGTCGTAAGTGACAGTCGTGAGCTTGAATGAGATTTCTTCCCCTTCCTCGTCCACCCACAGTATGCGTTGGAGATCTTGATCGTCTTCATGAATTCGGATTTGTCGATACATCTTTGTGATGTCTGTGGCAAAGATGAACCTGTGCTGCCGAATCCACAGCAGCACGTCTGAAATATTGAGCAGAAGGTTACATCCTGTGTGCATGAGATCGTTGAGGGAATACCCAGATGACGTTGCACACGATCCGTTGAAGACAACCCTCAGCTTGGTGGTCTTGCTGTCGGGCTTGAGCACTCCATGATGAGGAAGGTAAAAGATTGAATTATTGTGAGATGAAATTGATGGTGCTCTTACCATATGGTTGAGATGTTCGTATTCTGACATGAATTCTTGATAGAGTTTACGATACTCATCGTTCCTGTTGAGCTTGGTGAGTGTACGCTTCAAACATGCATGCGCTGCGTTGTATGAATTACCCAGCAAACTCGATGATGACTTGAGAGGGATGCGAACGATGTATCGCCCTGTAGCATCTCTTGTGTGTGTTGCTCGAAAGTGATCTTCGCACTCTTGCTCTTCAGAGTTGAGTTGAGATGGAGTGTCACTCGGAAGCTCCTCTTGAATCCAGAACTTCTCCAATAAATCACTTATGGACGGCTCGCCCTCTTGTATAAGTGATGTGTGATACGATGACTGGGTAAGAGCGTTGGAAAAAGCCACTGGTCCAAGTATGAGCCACCCAAAGATTGACAATTGAGCGATCGGCATGGATGGAGAGCCCTTGATTACGTTGGGCTTTATGATCTGTCCATAGGTGTCTGCTCCGATGATGATGTCGACAGGGCGTGGTTTTAAAAAGTCAGGATCTGCCAACGTGAGCCCAGCAAGATGTGGCCAATCTTGATTGGGCACCTCGGCTGAGAGTACCCTTGAAGACACTGATCTGAGAACATGGGCTTAAAGGGAAATTGATAACGGTCGATGAATGGAACGTAGCGTTAGTGAAATGACACCTCTTGTCTGCGTAGACTTCTTCCCTCCAATACCAATGATTGAGATGGACGACCGCGATCGCTGTAGATCGAGCTGAGTGAGGAGCTCTTCTTTGACAAAGGTGAGCTCTGGTCCTGAATCTATGAGTATACGAACCAGATGAGTTGACGTTGGTGAGATGAGATGCGCCTGTGCAGTTGCAAGGAGTGTGAGATGGCTGCTTGCTGAGGGCGTGTGAGCTGAGTGGTCCGGGGTGAGCTGAGCAGATTGGTCGACGACTGCGTTGAGACTTCAGCGGGGCTGAGATGACGACTGCGACGCCTCAGTCTGAGGTGGCGGTTGGGCGTGCCCTGAATCCGGGATGTGTAGCATGGTATGGTGTTGTATGCCACACTGCTTACACTTGTGCGGCGATTTGCAGTTTGCAGATGAATGACGGCCGCAACAATTATAGCAAAGCATGTTCTTTGCTACAACTTTCCTTCTCTCCTGCACTGTCATCCCCCTGAACTTCGGACACATCACAATGAAATGGTCGCCTTTACACATGTCGCACGGGAAACTCTTGTGGCGTGAGGGGCCTTGAGACGCCACGTGAGCTGAGGCTCGCTGAGCAATTGGCTTGGTGGAGACCTTTGCCGATGAGCTGCAATGGCCTTGGGAGGACGGAGTCTCCGCCCTCTCCAGTGCCCTCACCCTGTGATTGACAAAATCCCTCATTTTTTGAAATGAGGAATATTCAGTGGTTGATGCCCTGGATGTTTCCCATGCCTCTCTCGAGGGCTTGTCAAGCTGGCGTGCCACGAGGTGAGTCAGGATGCAATCCCCCAGACTTGTAGTCACGCCAAGTGAGCAGAGAGAAGTTTGTGCTCCTTCAACCTTGGAGATAACATGTTTGAGTGCGGCTGGACCCTTGAGATGAGCAGGCGTGGTCTCGAACAGCTTGTCCAACTGCGCCTGGATAAGTAGCCTCTTGTTGGCGTAGGTCTCCTTGAGCATTTCCCATGCTGGTGTGAGGGAGGTTCCCTTCAGTGGTAGAGCTTCTACCTTCTGGGCAGGTTCGCCTGCCAGGCTAGTGAGGAGATATTGAAGTTTCTCAATATCTGAGAGGTCCTTGCGGGCTATAATCAAGGCGGTGAACAGTTCGCAGTATGCGGGCCACTTGGTATAGTCTCCTGCGAATGTGGGTAACGCCAGCTCAGGGAGCTTCCCTAGAGCTGACGCTGTGCTCGTTGAGCCGGATGCTTCAAAGGTTTGGAATGAGGTCAGCTCATCCATGAATCTGCTCACCTGGATCTTGATGTCCATTGCCAGCTCCTGCATTTGAAAAAGCCACTTCTCCTTGTAATAAGGGTGTTCGCGCTGCGTCCTGGGCCATGCTACTTCAAAGTAGCCGTGTTCCTTCTGGAACGCCTTCAGAAGATCATCGCTTTGCTGGGCATACACCTTTAGCTCCAGCATGGAGGTGTTCGGGGCGCAATCGGGGAGTCTCCCTTTCAATGCCCTCATTGACTCCAACCTGGTGAGCTGAGTTTCTGCCTTGGACAGAATCTCTGACGGCACACCAGAGGGAGACGAGGCTCTCGTCTCTCTCCTGTCCATAGGCTCGGTCCCTGGAGCCTCCACGGGATGGTTGAGCGTGGGTGTAGGTGTCGGCGGCCTAGACGTTGTCTGCGACCGAGTCGTGGACTTTGGCGGTTCTTCGTTTGCCATTTTTAGAGGTTGTGGGTGGAGCTTCCACACAATCACCAACACCAAGCAGTAACACCGACACTAAGTTCACTTCCTGTCTTAGATCCGGCTCGAAGGACCAAAAAATGTTTGAGATGGTAGGAGGATTGAGAGTGAGAAGAGATGAATCTAAGACAGGTTATGAATTAAAGTACACAGTTTTAGTGAAAACACTTCGTCGACGTTTATTAAAAACACTGTGAACTGTGAGCGAATGGCGCAGTGATAATACTTATCACTGCGTTGCAGAATAAATGAGAAATGTTAGTTACCGCGTGGTGCCCACGTGGCGTCCACGCAATTATATTAATTGAGGACTGATGAGAGTTCAAATGAGCTGAGTGTTCAACGAGTTGCAATTATTCTCTGTAAGAATACACTGGTTTGAGCGTGAGCTGAGCAAATGAAAAATACAAAATGCGCAACACGATTTCACGTGACCTATACCGGCAAAGTGATACAAGAGAGTGCAAGAATGGCGGACTTCCGCTTGCGCGTCTTTTCCGTTCCGCTAGATCTTCAATGCGGAGCGCTGATTGGCCTATCGATCTTCAATGATTGGTCGATCGATAGGCGCTGGCGAGCGGCTCGCTGGTAGATCAGTGGCGCTGTGTCGCGGTCCGCGAAGTGCTGCCATGAAAATGAGTGTGGCGGCGTGGGAAACTAACTTCATTCCCAAACTGTGTGAAATAGTTTCGATGTAACATAAATAAAGATTTTATAACTATTAAAGTGTATAGCCGGTTAAGATGGTCAAATGTGCCCCTGAACCGAAGCGCTTGCGGTGAGCATAAGAACCATTTCGCAAAATCTTGACGCAGACCCGACTCAAGTCTTTTTTGCGCCCTAGGCGAACTTGTCAAATTCCGCCCTTTATTATAATACATTTATTAGAGATTATTTATGAGTTTACTCTGTAAACTTAGGCAACTGCTAGGGCGTAAGGTTGACAAGAGGTGCAAAATAATATTTTCATTGCTGCTATTGTTGAAAATAAACTTTAAAATAAAATATTACAAATTGTACTGCAACTGTTTTAAACTACAAATAACAATTCAGAGTAAGGTCATCAATAAACTCAAATAAATGCATTACAATAAAGGGCTCAATTGAATAAATTCTGCGAGGACGCAAAAAATACTCGTGCCGTGCCTGGCTATCTGACCGTCGCGCGCATGCGTCGAGCAGTCTGAAGGCACAACGCCGGTGCCGACCAGCGAGCCCTCAGGGAGACGATACTGTATATGTATTTTTTCGATTTCTAGCTATATGACAATGATCAATATTTATATATAAATGTTTTAAAACATATTAAAAATATTTTAATACTTGACAAGTCTTGTTAGGTATCCTGCCAATTACAGCATTATTTAGCTTATGAATTTTGGAAACAAGAGAGAGTTGTATGATCTACAATAAGAGGCGAAATAATTACAAAACAACACACGATTGTTGCTGCAATCCATCCACCATTGTTAAAGATAAGAGATTAGAAAACCAATTTAATATAAGATTAATTTAGTGCAGGAAATGTTACAACAATACTGTAATTGACGGCATACTTGACCAGAGAAACGGTGGCATCAAAATCTTCTCAAGTCTTTTTATGTATATTTCAAGTATTAAAATATTTGTAATATGTTTTTAAAACATTTGTATATAAATATTGATCATTGCCATATAGCTAGAAATCGAGAAAATACATAATTAATGTGAAAAAAAATATAAACCTATCGGGGGTGGGGGGGATTTAAAGTTCCGAGGCTCGCATCTACGTTCCAAAAGTTCGTAACGATTCAACAGTCGGACACTTTACTGCTGCGCCATTGACGCCATTGAAAACATAATAGACATTTTAGACTGTAACGGTACAGCATGTTTAGTTCATTTGACTCCTACGCTGTTTTGCTGCATGTGAAGACATTGAAGATTGCATGAAAGGCTTATTCCATAAAGTATATACTTAAGTTCGACCTATTAGTTACTCTGACACGGAAAAAACGGCGAAAAAATCGGTTTTTAATTTTTTTAATTGCGGCGCACGAATTTGAAAAATCTGGAAAAAATTCACGATAATAGTAACAATGACACGAACTTGCAGTAAAAATATAATTATAGTACTAAGACTGCTTCGATACACAACCGGCATTTTTCATAATTTTTTGGCGTTTTTATTTTTCACAGCTTGGTTTTTCAATTTAAAAATCTGAAACGATTCCGTAACATGTGCACCGATAACAGATACGCCTCTGAATTTTTTCAAAATTTTTCATCTGCTGGTATAGAACCTGCAAAATTCGGGAAAAACCTGATTTTCTATTTTTACTCTTTACTACCCCCTGGGCCGAGATACAAAGTTGAAACTTCGCATAAATCGTTCTTTTTTTATAAGCTTTGGAATAGCTGTTCGTGATTTGAATTCAGTTTAGGGGCACATTTGACCATCTTAACCGGCTATAGCCTTTTATAGGATTTAAAATATTCTCAAAAAATTGATTTACAAATACAGTTAGACAAACAAGTTTCATTAATTATTCAGTGACAACAACATCACAAATATACGTCCTAACTGAATGAAATGAAAAAATGAGGAAGAAATATATGATTTCAGTCAGAAAATGTTTTGTACCGCGTTTCCACCCGATTTGCCCCACTGTGCGGCGACGGCGGCCACGGACACCAGGCCCTCTCATAAACAGGGCCAGCGGTAAAATTTTTTGCCCCTTGCGGAATTTTCGGAAACGACGACGACGACGAAGGGACTTTCCTGACCGAGGAAAGTCAGTCTTTCAATAACCTCCACGCGTTACGGAGCTCGTCACGTGATAGTGAAAGATTTCAACATTTTAAAACAGTGGTGCTCGCCTCAAGACCGTTTGCAGCAGGGTAAATGGACGATATGTCAAATGTAAGTATTAAAATTGTATACTATTGAACAGGGTGATACTCCCGCCTCGGTGAGTTGCGAATTTCGACGCACAAAAATATGTTTGTGTACATTATTCGCTTAAAAGCAATACGTGATACTTTTTAAATATTATTTTTATTTTAAATATTATTTAAATATTGGTTTAAGAAACAATTTTATTAATGGATACTGCTACAATGGACTTCAAATAATGAAATAGATTTCTTATTTTTGGTGTAAAATCAACACTACTTAACACGATTTTGATAATTCTTTCTCCATGACCTAAGTTGATTAAAGGTAAACTAAATGCAATTAGTTTCACGAAAATCGGTACAGTAGTTACGGAGAAATTCGCGGACAAATATAATCTATACATGGTCAAAATTAGGTCAGTAGGTTCAGAAAAGTAAATAAAGATCAACTAACAAAATGCCAATCCATTTAAACAAGGTTACATGCATACATACATACATACATACATAGACATCGAACGTAGAGCCTCTTTCTTTTTGAAGTCGGGTAAAAATAGGGTTACGTTACGGATGAACTATCTCTATTCGCACACCAAGTTTCATATTTTTGTTTAATTTCCGGGTTGCCGAACGTTCCTTGTTAGCGAGGCACGGTTTATCAATGATGACGGCATCGCCGTTGAGGACTTTAGCGAGAAATCACCCTGTATGTTCATAGAATGTTACTATTTTCAATAAAATAATACATTCATTATGTCATTTCCAGTTACAGGATGCACTTATCAATACGGGAGAAAAATCAAGCGAGCGCGAACAAACCGCAAAGAAGAAGGAGGAGGAGGAGAAGAAGCAGGAAGGAGGAGAAGTGGGAGGCATTGAAAATATAGAAAAAGTGGAGAGAAAAATGACAAAAGTAAGTAATTATGCGCAATACTAAATACTATATTATTTTGTTCGTAATAATGTACTATTGGCCGGTGGAAAGAAGGTCCCCAGCAGGCGGTCTCGGGCGATGCAGTCAGTCGCTGTGACGATTGGTCGCGAGTCACCTATTTGGACATATTTTTAAAGACGGGGCACACGTATTTTGATTATTTGCTGAAGTAGGCACATGTACGTTGTCGCACCGCGCGACGAAGAGGCCGAACAAAACACATCGAGATCGAGTGGGATAGAGTGATCTGACCGATGAACGGCAAAGAAATAGCGTAGGCATCTCAGACAGTCAACGATTAATATATAATACCATCACAATTTCCTTATTTTTCACAATATGTTTAGGAAAGTATTATCCTGATACCAAACCAAAGATAATAGTATTATCCTGCTGCCAAACCAATGATAATACTTTCCTGAACATATTGTGAAAAATAATGAAATTTTTATATTATTATATATTAATGATTGACCGTCTGAGATGCCTACGCTATTTCTTTGCCGTTCGTCGGTCAGATCACTCTACCCCACTCGATCTCGATGTGTTTTGTTCGGCCTCTTCGTCGCGCGGTGCGACAACGTACATGTGCCTACTTCAGCAAATAATCAAAATACGTGTGCCCCGTCTTTAAAAATATGCCCAAATAGGTGACTCGCGACCAATCGTTACACCGACGAACTGCATCGTTCGAGACCGCCTGCTAGGAATCTTCTGTCGACCGGGCAATAGTATATACGATAATATTTGATTTCATGTGACATCTACGGTTTATCAATATTTCACGAATTTCAATGTAACAAAATATAATGTATATTGTATCAATTTGTCTCACAAAGAACTTCAATATTAGGAATAAAATAATATAGCATTGCATTTAATGAAATTGACTTGACCCTATGTTATTCCGGTTCTGTCCGAATATTTTTGGGATTCACTATATAGTGTATGGGTAGAAGTACAAAATGTAATTCTGATGGTACTGTTTCAGATATATAAGGCTATGAAGCGCCTAGCGTATCGGCGCATAGAAGATACAGGCAGCGGCAGTGGACGTGCCTGGCGCGGTGGCGACAGAAGCAGAAGAGGCTGGAGTGGATGGGACGACGGGAGAAGAGGCCGGGGGGGGGGGTGGACAGAAGGTGGAAGAGGCCGGGGTGGGTGGACAGAAGGTGGAAGAGGCCGGGGTGGCTGGACACAAGGTGGAAGAGGCCGGGGTGGGTGGATAGAAGGTGGAAGAGGCCGGGGTGGGTGGACACAAGGTGGAAGAAGCCGGGGTGGGTGGACACAAGGTGGAAGAGGCCGGGGTGGGTGGACACAAGGTGGAAGAGGCCGGGGTGGGTGGACACAAGGTGGAAGTGGCAGAGGGGGGAATTTCTACCTGTATCAAAATTTTATGACTAATTAAAAAATAAAAGAAAATTCTTTATAAATGTATGTCTTGTTACGTCCCTACTTCCCGTCCCGCACGATGACTTCTCGGCATTTATCTCTTGTTATTTTCTATCACAAAAAATAGAAGATAATAATAATTACAAAATTAAAAAAAGATGTGAAATCAAAATGAGCTGCCAGTACATAAAGATGCTTTCCAACTGCGCTTTAGATGAGATATTAATGTATAAATGTCAGAATTAGGTTAGAGTGTCTCCGCGACGAGTAAAGGTACACGGTAGCGATATCGCATATACAGGGTGTTTTTCATGTACTTGGTGTCGAGACGCTACCGCGTCACTAGATAACATTTATTAAATGACCGATAAATCAATCTCCACCCTCCGTATCAGGCGCTACCGCGGGCAACGTTCTGCTCTTCAGCGGCACCATCGGGGAAGGCAAGCTCCATTTCTCCACAATCGCAAATATTTATTTAGAATTTCATTAATATTTAAACAAATCGCGTCGATCACGGTTTACGCCTAATTTCTGGTAAAACCGCGGGCAACGTTCTGCTCATAGGTAGTACCATCAATCAGCGCAACCCGTTAACTATCAGTGCACATTTTCGTAATTGATTTCATTTTAACAAAAGACGAACGCTCAGATTTAGAGGATGGGGTGGAAACACTTCACTCACTGATATAATAATAAAAATTCACCTTTACTTTTATTGCGATGATTTTAACACTTTATAAATCTTTTAAGAAAATATTTTGCAAAAACGGTTGCTAACTGTTAACTATAATATTAAACAAACTGCATATTCATATAATATGAAGATAATAATTAATTATGATTTTGCTCCGCGGGTAGTCAGTCCCTTTTTATACGGCTGTCGATCACTACCACCTTCGTGCTCGTTCTCCTGCTCACTGTTGCCATTCGTTGATTCTTGACTTGGTTTGTTCCTATCGCAAGTTTCGATTATAATGCCTTTTCGGCTATGTATTATATCGATAACTTATTTGAGGTGGTTACAATATACCAAAGTACGAAATAGTAAGTATGAATGATTTGAATGGTTAAATAACAGTTAACTCAGACAGTCTATTATTTCCTTTGTCACTTTTTTGGTAATCTTATGCTTGAGTGGATCGACTCGCGTGATTCTACGTTCCGCGAGTACAAGTGCCATTGCAGGCACATGTGACCACTGACAGAATCAGTGGTATCGCACTTTACAATGCGGTGCGACACATGAGCGATAAAATCTATTATTTCCTTTGTCACTTTTTTGGTAAACTTATGCTTGAGTGGATCGACTCGCGTGATTCTACGTTCCGCGAGTACAAGTGCCATTGCAGGCACATGTGACCACTGACAGAATCAGTGGTATCGCACTTTACAATGCGGTGCGACACATGAGCGATAAAATCTATTATTTCCTTTGTCACTTTCTTGGTAAACTTATGCTTGCGTGGATCGACTCGCGTGATTCTACGTTCCGCGAGTACAAGTGCCATTGCAGGCACATGTGACCACTGACAGAATCAGTGGTATCGCACTTTACAGCGTGGTGCGACGAAAAGAATAGCCCCTCTCTTCAAATTTAGTCATGCTTATGTCGCAAGGGCATAACGTAAACCTGGGTTTCGTTTCTTTTTATAGTCCACATTTTACACTGTATTTGTGAAACCGGCCAATAACATAATCGCGTCCCTTCGGAAACAACAAAAACTTTTAAAACTGAAGATGGGCAGGGTTTCTCAAACAAATTATCGCCAGCTACTTTCCGTTTGTGACCTATTACATTGTATACCTGTTCCGTCCGTATTTGCACTATATTTACAATGCGAATGATCGTTCCATCCTTCAGCATGAAACAATTATTCCTATTGTCATCGCAATGTATATAATACCCATCAGTTTCCAATTTTTTGTACTGCATCACAGTTTTGTTTGGGAAAATGGGCAATAATGGTCCATTGTGATGGGAACCTTTACAAATATATTTTCCCAGTATTGCTAATGATTTTAGAACCGATCCCCGCTGCAGTTCTCCATAACGTCTTGCCAATTGCTGCAATGGTTTATCAGATTTTCTTATTAATTTCTTCAAACTACCTAAAAAGTTTTCAAAAGGAAATGCGCTAAAATTGTCCAACACTCCAAATTTTCGAACATCATTGCACAAATGGAGTAAGTTGTGGACATTGTGAGAAATATATTGTTTCCCATACAATACCTCGAAATGTTCAACAAAATATTCTAATAATTCCTCAGCATATTTAATATTCTCTTCACTATTAATTAATATAGGGCTAACTAACACACTGACAGCTACGTGCAGTGTTAAAAAATGTTCGTATATATTTTTCGGTAGTACACGCTTCAGTACAATAGGACCTGTGTACAGTAGAAATTGCCGAAATTCCGTAGCTTTCCAATAATTGATGTCCGTCAAAGTTCTCGGTTTTCGGGAAAACTCACGCGGTACAGAAATTCCAGCCAATAGTAAATGTTCCGATATCATGTTCTTAGCTTGTCCACCAATCCTTACGTTTAACGGTCCCTTCATCCACAATAGCAAGAGCTTCTTCATAACTCCCAGACAAATTAAGTGCATATAGTCTAGGGGCACATTTGATACTAACCCAATATTTGGCACTTTTAACAAACCACTCGTACCTTTATGGTAATCTTCGTCGGTTTGCCGTACAAAATCTTCGTCTGTCCTCAGTGTATCAGGCACTTCGTTGTAAGGGAAACACGTAGTTCTGTGAACCGATTTCCCAACAATTGTGCATTTCGAACAGCTCGAAAAGCCTGTATGGCCTTTTGTATATAATACAAAAGATTTTGCTGGAGCATCGCAGATAATTTTCGTTAACCTAATAGAAAATTTATTAGTATCATATATAAATCCATTGTTTATGAAATATGTTATTTCATCAATGAATTTGTCCAACAGCTCGTTGGATGATTGTGGTTTCTTATACCCATAATAAATTCCAACAATTTGTATTCGTTTAAAAATTGTATCCGCTACTAATATGGGCCAGAAACTGTTGGAGGATGACCGTGACAACGGCAAGCCATCAATATTTAAACACAGATCTATATATTGTACGGTAATATTTGCCTCAACGTACATTTCAGCATAACATTTTAACATCTGTTCTACACCAAGATGTATGTAATCTCCCCCTTGTATTTTGGTACAATTACTTGTACGGGGAGTATGTAACAATGTCCTGGCATCTTTCGCTAATAACCATTTGGGCACGTACGATAAAAAAATGCTCAATAGTTCGTTGATGGCTTTATGCGTAATATTATTACGTAGTGCCCAGTTGGACAAATCCTGTCTTAATGTCGCAGGTCTCTCCGGTTCATTGTAATCGTTCGTATAAATGAATGAAAGTTTCGCGTTACAGAAATTGTTTTTGCAAGTCAACGTCTCTCTATTAATAATCTTGAATGTTTTTGATATTGTTCTATTGGTCAATAGATTGCAAAAACAATTTCTGTAACGCGAAGGAAAAAGAGGAAAAACAGGACTTTATCCTCCTATTTTTTCAAAATTTTTAAAAACGTGCCTTCACCTATAAAATTACATTTGTTAAGAACAATTGCTAAATAAATGGTCAAATATTCGTTTTTATTAAGTGAAATAATTTTTATTAGGTACTCTTTTATCTCCACTGTAAGCACCCAACAGGTCATTTTTATCAGTTTATTAGTTCCAGAGTAATAATTTTTGGAAAAATAGTAAACACTATATTTCAAAGAGCTGTAACATCCATAATTTTTGACATTTCGAAAAATCCCCCTAAAGACTACAACATATCCAAGTTGCACCAAAATCCGTAATGTTATTCCGAAAACTGTCCGACTTTGCGTGTAATGACCATCTAGCTTTTTAAAAAAAATCAAGTCGTTTTGATTAATTTTAACAAAGTTATGCGATTTTAAAAAGTGTCCGAATATTTTCAAAAGTCCCTGTAGATAAATTTCAATGTATTATGTCGAAAGTTTTTTTATTAATATCTCAAAAACTAACAAATAGCCGCAGCTGAAATTTTATATTAGATGTTTTCTCCCCCTCCCGCCCAACCTCTCAAAATATCAGTTCATTCCGTAGGTTGGGTCATACCGTAGTATATCCAACTAGGGTAATTCCGGGAGCCGCGGCCGGGCTGGAGAGTTGGTCGAGTTGCTATATTCAGACTCTACATCTGTGTATATGTAAGAATGTGTTAAGGTCCGGAACAATTAATTCTCTAGAAATCAACTGTTTTGACCAACTCTCCAGCCTGGCCGCGTGTCCCGGAATTATCCTATATACTTGAGATGATTTATCAGCAGTGGTACTTACCAGATGTTGAAACGCAAATTAGTTATATTTTCTGCGAGATAATGTAATTGGCAATTGTGGACAATGCACGTCCAGAATTGAAACGTGGTTCGCGGCGTGATACCACGATTTTCAAATATATATAACAAAACACTAATACGAATTATAAAAAGGATAAAAAAAGTAAGTATAATATAATGTAAAGAATAAAGTAACTCGAACTACAAGCGCTGTTCAAAATCAGAGATGCTTGTTCCTTCAGAGTTTACTTCGATTTAACGAGCGATCGCACGCAGGGTTGGCCGAAGGCGGGGACGACAGGGTTGACACGATCTCTTCGCGTTTAGATAACATGATGTCATGTAGACATAAGTATCTACATACACACTCGAAAGCGTATCTCCACTCACTTGGAGACACTCGTAGTGAAAATTTGGCAACGGAGCGGAATTTCTTCCGCGCTCTAACAGGATGAGGAGGGTGGTCGCAGGCCGCCAGGCATCCCAGCGTGGGCTCTTCGGAAACTCAGTGTTTATGATACCCGTAATTGCCAGTGAGGCCGTAAACGAAAGATTCGAAGGGTAAAAACGTGCTGTGTTCAAAATTCAAATAGGAAGCGAACGGAAAGCGCCTTTTTCAAAAATAGCTTCTATGACACGCGTGTCATAAACTGTGCTGACCATTTACACGCCAAATGTCCGTGTTGGGTCGTGCCGTTAGGGTTGCCACCCGTACTTTAAAATGATGTATCTTACATTATTATATTTAAAAATACTCTATACTTATGAATAACAATAAAGTACGCGAAAATACTTTATTTCACAATTAATGATATTATGTGAAACGCAACGCAATATTATTATATTCTATCTGTTCCCGCCACTTCAGCATTTACAGAGAGAGTTTTCTCTGTCATAAATGTGAAGTGGTGCTATGAAAGAAACAAGTTCTCTCTTAATCTAATAAAAAACGAATTATTTATATATTTCAATATGAAGAATGAGTGCAATGATGCCATTGAGACATTTCAAAATAATACAAATTTACTCTGTAATGCTAAAAGCAATAGAAAATATGTTTGGAAGAAATTAAAACTAATAAAATTAAAATGTACTTTTCATTTGATGAGCCTACTTTTTGGTATACCTCACGAAAGTAAATGTACGTTTTTTTTTTAAAAAAGGTGGCAACCCTACGTGCCGTTGGCCGATACAGTTTAAAGAATATTCGAGTTTTATGAAGATTAAGTGCAGGAGAGCAAATTTCCACGCGCAGTCAGCGGACTTCCCCTTTCGCTCCTCTGTACCTCCACGAGGTATCTTGAATGCATTTTGCTACCAGCCAGACTGTAAAATCTTTAGCCAGTTAAAAGAAACGCATTTCGAGTATTGGGAGAAGAGAATTGACAGAAATATTACGACGAAAGTACGCGTCTCGTTGGTTGAAATTCTTTTTCCAACGAAAGGTCGTGTTTAATAGCTTCGGCGAAAAAAATACAAGACACGTACAATTCAGCGGAGGTATTGAAGAAATAATCCTGGCAAGTCATTTAACTTTGCTATGATCGGTTCGAAACGTTTTATTACTTTATTTGTAATAGCACAGGTATATCCGCATAGGTCCTAAACCGTAGGGGTGAAAGACGATTAAAGGGTCCCACAAACCAACGCGATGTAACGGGAACCGCGGCGGAAATGGTTAAAGGTTCCCCAGGGTTGGCCTGGGGGAACCTTTAACCTGCAGTTAAAGTCGCGCGGACAAGGTGACGCAGAAAGTAACAAGACAATTAGAGGACACCCAATTATAAAAGCGAAAATGTGAGATTGGTGTGAGTCATGTACTAATGGAAATACCAAGCCCGTGCATACGTTCAAATTAGGCACAAAATGTTAAAATTTTGTCTTTTGCGCTTCATCTTGATAAAACAGCCATTTGAAAATGATCAAATTATTCTGCAAATTATAGTGTTCTCTGAATTTTTACCAGCAGTGTATTTTATCTGAAACGGGGCGCGCAGCTGTCCTTAACAGCTTCCGAAGTTCCTACGACGTTCAATATGTAAATTACTAACAAGAGATAGGCTTATTTTATACAAACTTCACCGAATGTGGTAGTATTTTTTTTTAAATCGCGACTTGCAGCATAAATTCGTTAAATAAATCATTCTTTCTAATTGTCATTATTGTAAAAACTACTTTTTAACCTTAAACAAACTTATTCTTTATTTCGCCACTCTTAATTTTTTTGTCTTATTTTCGCCTGTACAATCACCCCCTAGAATATCCCTGATTATCAGTAAAGTAATACCCTGTATAGGTATGTATTAATAAGTATGCCCAAAGTTTCATAACTTCTTTAATTTTCGATATCTTGCCTTGTGTAAGACAATTCAACGCTGTGCGGAGACGGCTGGTTGTTGCATCCTGGGTCTGTTTAGTGTTTATTTACGGTGGAACGGCTACGGCGATGAGTGCAAGCGACCGTTCCAATGTGCGGCCGGCGACGGTCCCACTAGTGCAAGGGAGAAACAGATGCATATTTCTCCTTTGCACTAGTGGGACCGTCGCCAGGCGTTGTCGCCGGCCGCGCATTGGAACGACAGCTTTGCGATGACACGATGCAAGGACGCCTTTGCCGCTCATAAATTTTTTCAATGGTCGAGGGGTGTGGAAACCCCAACTGGGCCCGTGACTTCGGCATGCGGGGGGCGGTCCCTGCAGAGTTTTCCAAACGAACGGACGTCTGGAGTAGATATGCAAATTTCACGTAATTTCAAAATATAATTGTGTAATTGATTACACATTATTTTTTGTAATCGTAAATTTAGGTATTTAACAAAATTGTCGTCAACTACCTAAATTTGCGAGAGAGTCCGACCGTCAGCGTTCTTTTAATTCGATTCAATCTCAAAAACCACACGATCGCCTGTTGCTTTGTATGATACTCGTCGTTGTGCGATATTATGTTTTTTCTGATCGAATTAAAAGAACGCCGACGATCTTACTCTACCGTTCGCATGGCCTACTCAGTGGCCGCTCGGAGTGAGAGCGAATTTTAACGTCGGCGTCGCTTGCCCTCGATTGCATTAAAAGACGGTGCGCGACGGGCAATAATTTGTTACGACGATGCCGTCGATGATTAGTCGAAAGACGATACATTGTTGCGTCCGGAAACGCAACGAAAACGATGGGTCCACGGCGCGGCGTGACTTCCCGGGCGAGGAGGAATCAAAAAGGACATTCGGTCGACGATCGTGTGACGAGTGGGACGATTTAGTCTGCGATAGAGCCTTTCAATATATATATCGCTACAGTTTGGTAATAAATCAGCAAATATATTATACTCGCTACAGGAGGCAAATCGCGCGATCTGTACACGACTATTGCAATACACGGGTACACATGGTACACTAATACAAATCGTAATCAATTTCATTTCAATATCAGACACTCCTTGATAGAGTGATGCGTCCACGTGAAAGTAATAAATATGCTAGGTGAAGGATTAAATTGACCGCGTCACAATTCGCGAGCGCCTGCCGATGGTGCGGGTTTACAACCCCTGCTGTTCGGTGCTTCTGTAGTACCTATTCTGTAGTACACCACGGACGAGGCTGACTATCGACCAGATGACGGGACCTTTCACAAATATTAATAAAGAATTGTTAATTTTTTTTACATTTTCGCGAAGCGGCCGCGCGTCCCCCACACTAATCTAGGACCAGCCAATACTAATACACGGCACACGAAAGAATGTGAGAGGACTCCAAATGTCAAATTTTATCTTCGGAAATTCAGTCGATTGAAAGATGCAGTTACTTTAGGGAGAGATATAACGAGAGCGAGCGAGGGAGGTACGATACAGACGACGCGTTGATGTTTTGTCTCGCTGCGTCTTTCGGATGCCGTGACAGTCCGTTCTTTGCGTGCGCGACGGTCGAAAGCGCTTAAGGCTCCTACACACACTCATGCACGCATCAGTGTTTCACGATTCCATCTCGCTCCCCCCTTCGGTCACAAATAAGCGAGAAACGAACACTCGGAAATTCAGGGCTTGAAAATTTTCCGAAATAACTGTTTCAAACTGTTATATAAAGGTTCTGACTGAAAGAGTTATGAAGAACCTTTATTTTGAATAACCTTTATAAAGGACCTAAATATCAGACTATATAAGTATAAGTTAAGGTTCCTATATAGCTCTTTAACCTTTATTTTTTAGGTTCTATATAAGTTCCAAAACGGTTATAGAACCGATTTAATAACTTTTATTTTTTAGGTTCAATGTAAGTTCCAAAGCGGTTACAGAACCGATTCTTGTAACGATTGTACAGAATTTTATAGAAAATGAAATGACAACATATTCCAACTATAGACTATTGTGTATAACCAAATTGTTTAAAAGTTATTATAAATAATTAAATAAATATATATTATGTACACATTTGTACATACGTATACAATTCTTTTATAATATACAATACCATAGATCGACACTTTTACTTGTCAAGTTCATTTTTTCAATTAGGGGCCACCTCACTATTAGGGCCATGATTTTGACAACCTATTAAAAAATCATTGAAATGGGGCAGCTAGACCCTTATCGGTATAAGAATCAAATATTTATATTACCGAACACTTCATATTACAAAAGAATTGTATACGTATGTACAAATGTGTACATTATATAGGTATATTTACTTACTTATTTATAATAATTTTTAAACAATTTGGTTCTACACAGTAGTCTATAGTTGGAATATGTTGTCATTTCATTTTCTATAAAATTCTGTACAATCGTTACAAGAATCGGTTCTGTAACCGCTTTGGAACTTATATTGAATCTAAAAAATAAAAGTTATTAAATCGGTTCTATAACCCTTTTGGAACTTATATAGAACCTAAAAAATAAAAGTTATAGAGCTATATAGGAACCTTAACTTATACTTATATAGTCTTATATTTAGGTTCTTTATAACGGTTATTCAGAATAAAGGTTCTTCATAACTCTTTCAACAACCTAAATCTTTATAATAACGGTTTCAAGCCCTGCAGTCGGAATTAGGTCTCTGTTCATGACGTGGGTTCAACGCCGGTCCCAACCAGTGAACCTCAACGAGGAAATACTGTATTCTGGAATTTGTTATACACAGCGGCTTCAACATTTTCTGCCAGATTTCGTTAAAAATTCACTCGTCCACCCCGCGTATGAGTGAATTGCAACGGCGCATGGATCGGTTCGCATAAATGGTCGGCTCGGATCGGCTCGGCGAGTCTCGGCTCGGCTCGGCTCGGCTCGGCTCGAGCGCCAACACTGATACAAATCCTAGCCAGTTCGAAGTTAACCCTCGAAGAACAAGCAGCTCTCGTTTTCAAAACATTTTATATCTCGCTTTATTTTTTTTTAATATATATTCCATTTTTTTGTACTTATCGTGTGTTTTTTAAAATTATATTTTTAATTTATCTTATTCCTTTTTCATTTTATATACGTATATAGTGTGTTAAGTGTGTTTTTTAATATTTTATTATATATAATTACATTTTTCTTAATCTTAATATTCTCATAGTGTGTTTAGTTTGTTTTTTAAAATATATTTCAGTTAGTCTATTCGTGTTGTAGTTCGCGTGCGTGTTATTTTTTTAAATTTTTCGTGGTTATTCTTTTTTAAATATATTTCAGTTTATTCGTTTATAGTTCGTGTGCGTGTTTTTTTGTAATATTTTCGTTGCTTTTTTTTCGAAGTTAAGCTTCGATTATCTTTTGGAAAGGCTCGAGTCATCATAGGTAAGTACAAGTAACATCACGATTAACACAAAGCTATAATACGGCAATATTTCATAAGTATTCTAATATAATGCAGTGTTACTTTTGTAATAAATTCTCATAATTCTTTTTTAGTACAACCCTCAACAATGTTGAAGGCGTACAGCATTGTTGAATTCTCCGATGGCGTCCAAATAATCCCATCCTGCTGGATGAACGTGGGGAAAACTAGCTGTGTATGGCCGAGCCACATTAGAAACGATTATACGCTGAATAAAGTAATAATGAAGGGAGAACCTCCACGGGAATGTGATAATTGGGACACCTGCAATATTCTTAAGTGGTTTTGCTCAACTGGTATGTTTTTTCAATTAAATCCTTATTTATATCAATTCTTCCTGAATACGCATATAACTTAATGTGTTACGTATTAATGAATTATCTGTGTCAGATAATTACAATCGAGCCATTGAGTTGAGGGGCGATGCGATGGATACATCGAACGTGGAGGAGTCTGATGGGACGTACAATGGAAATTATAATACGCGAAAATCACAAGAGCGCAAAAAAAGAAACCACGCGTCTGCACTGTCCAGCGAGGAAGAGGGCAGTCAGTATGAAGTACCCAAGAGGAACCCTAATAAAAAAATTAAAACCGGATTACCTGTCCCACCTCTGCGGAAGTTATTGGAGCAAGGTATTTTTATATTAATCATTCATTACTTATTATGAAAATAAATGCGAAGTAATATACAGTGCGTCTCAAAATTGCGTGGCTTCGCGGAACATGTAATATCCCGATGTAAAAACACATCGACAAGTCCTTTACCGTACGCTGCTGCACGTTCACTTTACACGATCTTAAACTATGTGGGTCGGAAGCCTCGCATTCGAAAACTGTTTCGATGTCTTTTTTCATCGGTATATTGCATCATCCAAAAAGTCTCGCCATTTTGGGACTCCCGCATGAACATTGGTCGGAGGATGTTGACAATTATCACTGTACAACACGATTTTTGGCCCGCAATATCCGCTAGGTGATTCTTGTACAGTTTTTCGCCTTGAACACGAATCCGAAAGCAGAATTGCTGTATCACCCTCAGTTTTTGAAAAACATGAGTTTTTGTAAAAACACACGATTTTGGGTAAAAGTGAGGTATTACGTGAAAACTAAGAACGCTAAAAAGTTCGACTTACTCTCAGAAGATAGAAGAGAATGTCCCGAATATATCAGTGTATATAGTTAGTAAATTTGAATGTTTTCAATGGTTGTAAATGACCATCAAAGTTTGAAAAAGTGTGGATGCGCATGGTTTCCACGCAATTTTTTTGCCTTTTTACGAAAAAATTTTTACCTAGCCCGAAAACACTACCCATCATCGAGTTCTGTAGCCATTTCTGAAGAAGAAACCATCCAGGAAAAGTGTCGAAACGATTTATAATTCGAACTGATAGAGAAAATATCCATCGGCAACGCGTGCACGGTGTTTTGGCGGCTGGCGGCCATTGCTCGCCTGACATGACCCGTCAGGGCTGTCGCTATGCATAATCGACGCCGATGGTACCGTTCAGTGCGCACCGACATTCTATATGGATCATCCTTAGTTTTTTTCATGTATTCGTAGATACTATTCTCTGATTTAAACAAACTTTTCTCGATCAGTCTCTGTTTTAAACAATTTCAATCTTCAATGCATGAATACCTACGTATGACTTGTTAATATGGAACCGTAGAGAAACAAACACAATTCTTTATGAATTTACAACATTTTTATTATTATGGTTTGATCAGATTTAGAATACTTTTCCAAATATGGTAATAGTTGAAACTCATTAAACAGTATTTGAAGTCAACGCGAAGTCTATTTAAGTATAATTTAATTTATCATTTGCCCCTAACGCGCGATACAATCAGAGAAATAATAAATATCTTGAAATGCTCTGCTTTCCTATACATCGTCTTAGTCAGAACTCAGTTTTGTCTTCAAAATCACTTGAGTCAGTCGTGCTAAGCAGGCCAGAAAGTCATTCTTTGCATCAAATAAAATTTGTGCTGCGACAAGCTGAAAATTACAGTGTATCCATGAATACATGAAAAAAAAATAAGGATGATACATATAGAAAGTCGATGTCCACTGAACGGTACCATCGGTGTCGATTACGCGTAGCGACGGCCCTGACGAATCGCGCCAGGCGGTAAAACACCGTGAACGTGTTGCCGATGGATATTTTCTCTATCAGTTCGAGTTAAAAACCGTTCCGACACTTTTCCTGGATGATTTCCTCTTCAGAAATGTCTACAGAATCAGATTCTGGGTAGCGTTTTCGGGCTAGGTAAAAAATTTTTCATAAAAAGGCAAAAATATTGTGTGGAAACCATGCGCAACAACACTTTTTCAAAGTTTGATGGTCATTTACAACCATTCAAAACAAAAACTCATGTTTTTCAAAAACTGAGGGTGATACAGTAATTTTGCTTGTATTCGTGTTCAGGGCAAAAAACTCTACAAGAATTACCCGGTGGATATTGCGGAACAGAAAAAAAGTTTCATTTTGCACTTTTCAATGCAGATGTTATAAACACGCCAAGGGACGACTATTTTGAAATGCCCAGTACAGTGGATGTACTGGTACACAAAATACCCGCGTCTCTCGATGATATTCGAACACCACCACCGACAGCAGCATCACCAGGACCATCAACAACAGCAGCATCACCAGGACCATCAATAATATCAATAACACGACCAGTACCAAGAGCCAAATCGTTGTCATCATCATCATCATCATCATCATTATTATCATTATCATCACGTACGTTTCCGCAGCTACAAACTCATATCAAATCCAATAGGTTTCTACCCATTGATTATAATACTAAATGTGATTTTTGTTAAAAAAAAATTATATATGTTAAATTAACTTCTCTTATCTTTATTCAGAATTCGAAACATTTATGAGAAAGAGCGTTGCAGTGATTAATTTAAAATTAGATGATATGCAAAAGCAATTAAATAAAATTGAAAGAAGAGGGGCTACAAACTCTGAGGACAGAAACGCTGGAATTCATATGCAAACTAATTTTTCGACAACACACAATCTGCCCGTTACTGATGAAGAGGGCTTACGAAATTTAAACCATAAATTACGAGACACGGCTGTATTCGATAATATGGTAAGTGACGTAAAAAATATAAATTAACTTTATACTATAACTACTTTTATATTCAACAGCTAACTTATCTTGCTGCATTGCAGTCATGCAAAGGATAATTACTTGAGTATTGTTATTTATTATAATTTATAAATAGTAGCAACATACACGCAATTTGTAAAATGCACTGCACTTTTGCACTATTGCACAACGATGATATTTTCTTGCATGTACAGGGTGTCCCATAAAATTAAGGAACATGAATATTGCGGACTTTTTGGAACATGTGCCGTCCCGATGCAAAAACACAGGATATTGCATGTTTCCGAGAAGTCCACAATTTTATGGGACACCTTGTATTTCGGTGCTGGCTGCGCGACAAGCTTTTACTTTTCATACAGTTTCCTTGTAAACATCCATTAACTTTTTTATAACTATTATTTAAACTAATGGTGATTATTATTTTCCATTGCTTCAATGCACCCCGTGATTGGCGTTATGTACACGAATGCTGTTTTTATTGAAGCCATGTTTCATGACAGATAATAATTTATTGATGACTTTTTGTAGGTTGACGTATTAAAGAAAATAGGCGGGACGAACGTGTCAATAACGACGGCGATGATATTTAAAAAATTATTAACCGACACTATAGCTGAGAAATATAGTTGGTGTGGAAGAAACAAAAAAAAAGCAATAAAATCGTATACAAATTTAACAAAATTAATATTGGGTAAGTAAATTTATTATTATTCTCATTTCAGCAATTAAAATTGTAAAATAAATACATGTATTATTCCAGCTTCAGTACACGCTGCATGCAGCGAGAGGGGTTTGTCAACAACGGATGTTGAAATTATAAACGCATCCGGAAAATGGCTAGCTCAAACCAAAAGGCGGATCACGCGGGAAGTAATTAGAATTAATAAGGACCAGGAGAGAACCGCTGTGGACGAGATGCATCAATATTGTTTGGAGAACGTGTGTGGCGGAGTGATCCCCGAAGTTACAAGGGGAAGCAGCAGTATTTGTGTTACCGATCCCTCCACAATCACTTCGTTTGTTTAATTATAAAATATGCTTGTTTTATAAATATTTTGGAAAAACATATATATACCCCATAAAAAAGTTTCAAAAAAGTAAAACAATTACGCCACGTACATGAAAAAGTTGAAGTCGTAAAAGAATAAATCACACAAAAAATATAAGAAAATATACAATATAAAAAAATATATGAAATCAAAATGAGCTGCAAGTACATAAAGGTGCTTTCCAACTGCGCTTCAGATGACACAACTACATATACACGGCTAAAATGCTGTGTTCATACATTCCATTATTCATATCGCGGACATTTTAATAATGTGAAGATAATAAAATGTAACATCTAAACATTTGCCTAGATGTCTGCGGCCTGGAAGTCAAATACTTGGCGTGGCCAGGCAAGGTCAAGGTGTCGATGAATAAGAATATTTAGAAACACAAAATAATGAAAGTGTACTCATATTGTCAAGAGTTTTAAATTGACAAATTATCTGAAAGCCTGGGAAAGGGAAGGTAGGTATTCATGAACCGAGAATACCTTACCGAGAATACACCACGCGTTTATGTAGTAAAAAATTACACGCGATTACTCGCGACGAGGCCCAATACATACCCTTCGCGGAGGGACTCTGCAACAAGAAGTTCGCGCGGGGTCCCGCCTGCGCCGTCCTCCCTTCAAAATTACAGACGAATCCCTTATCGCTCCAGTATATACACGCGCCAGAATATAAAAACAGAAGGACACGCGACGATTAGGTGCAAGAAAAGGTTCGCCATAGGGAGGAGATATTACTAAGAAATGATGGAAACTTCGCGTCTGCACCCTTGCAGGTAGGATTGGTCATAAAATAATCTTCCTCCTACGGCTTACCTTCTCGCAGCGCATACGTGGAGCTATTTTTTTTTTTTTGATATTCCAACGCGTGTTTATACTCGAGCGATAAGGGATCTGTCTTTAATCTGGAGACAGGACGGCGCAGGCGGAACCACGCGCGGTCAGCTGACTACCTGTTTTCTTCCTGTGTCTTGTCTCCGCGAGGCGTATTATTCATTAGTGATGGGCGTGATACCAGTCTTTTCTCATGAGTTTGAAGCAGTTCGATACCCAATAACCTATTTACATGAAATTTGGTATAATTTTCATTTAAAAAACGCAAAGAATCCATCTGTATCACTTCATTATAATGATACGATAAAGAATAAAGAATACAGTTTTTCTGAAAGAGGTATGAATCTTTGGCCGACCGCAGCGAATCGAGGTCGGCGACCCACAGTGGAGGGTGAAATATTCATTACAGCGTATTAAGAAATTCTTTATTCTTTATCGTATCGATATGAAAGTAACACCAATCGATTCCTGGCGTTCTCCCAATTAAAATTATCCAAAATGTCGTGCAAATCGGTGTACTTTTACACAAGCAATACAAATCATAAAAGGAGTAGGCATTCCGTCGTCCGAACGATGACCAGAACGAGCAAAGAACCTTGCTGATTGGACAAGTTTTCCTTGGAGAGGAGGGACCTTCTCTCTGTGAGTTCGACGGTGTAGGAGGAACCCCCTCCCCCTCTTCGCAACGTAGAGGGTGAAAATTAGACATCTGCTTACCAAAACTAACCAGATGGATCGCTCAGAGTCTCGACACGGTCGCGGTTTATAACCGTATTTGTCCCGCGGATCAGCGGTGGAACCCGCCGATGGAGCAATATACTCATTTAACTCAGAGCGAAGAAAGTCTTAATCATGAAAAAGGGCACGATGTCGATTGCCCCTTTTCGACATCTGGCAGGCAAATGCTTCCCGACGAAACCTTCGGAAACAAGCAATTGCCTAGTTGTAAACGAATGAATGAATCTTTTCATATAATTTTTAAATAGGTACAAAAATTAGTCCATTAGTACGTTTATTACGGTTACTTTCCTTATATTTATTCTCTTTTTATTAGGTTCTTTGCTCGTTCTGGTCATCGTTCGGACCACGGAATGCCTACTCCTTTTATAATTTCTATTGTTTGTGTAAGAGTAGTCCGATTTGCATGATATTTGTGATAATTTTAATTGGGAGAACGCCAGGAATCCATTAGTGTTACTTTCATATCGATACGATAAAGAATAAAGTAATTTCTTAATACGCTGTAATGAAAATTTCACCCTCCACTGTGGGTCGCCGTCCTCGATTCGCTGCGGTCGGCTAAGGATTCATATCTGTTTCAGAAAAACTGTATTCTTTATTCTTTATCGTATCATTATGGAAGTGATACCGATGGATTCTTTACGTTTTTTAAATGAAAATTATACCAAATTTGATGTAAATCGGACTATTTTTAACGAAGTTATGGAAATCAATTTATTATGAAGAATTCTTAATTACAATCCGATTTGTGTCGTTTTGGGACCATTTTCATCTGGAAACCATAAGGAAACGATCCACGCCACTTTCGCCCAGATCCGGTGCGAAATGTAGAATTTTTGATTCGCCACGTCTTAGGGGGAACATTGTACGGCCCCCCCTGGTCTTTAGGATCGAAGTCCTTGAAACCCATCGAGGCATGGCTTATCTACGGCGTTGCCTCTGGAGTCTTGGCTGCCAGGCTCGTCGCGCGCCTCAGGATTTCTGACAGTGCAGAAATCCTGAGGCGCGCGACGAGTCTGGTTTCAAGTGTCGTTTTTTCCTTTTCTAACTACATTTTCTGTCTCTTATTTAAACTCTTCTGGAGTCGAGGTTGGAGCGCGGGCAGGAGCGTGGTGCTTTCTGGCGCGCGAGCAGGATTGTGGTGCTTTCTTGCGCGCCACGCAAAAGCGTGGGTGAAAAATTTGACCTGCATCCCGAGCAATCAGAAGACTACCCCCTTCTTCAAAACATCTTGCATATTTTACATCTCTTCATCATTTATCTTAGATATAACATCACTTGCATACCGATATGTATTTATTGTCTATTAATATTAGTTTTTATATTAAAACAAGCAGTGACATGGTAATTATTCCCGTTGATAGTAATAATTATGATCGTCACAACAGGGAATGTGTTAACTGCAATTTCATTTGCCATCGCATTGTCGGGGAAACATTTGGACATTTTTTACAAGTACCCTTGTAAAATTTTACAGTCGTTATAACTGACTCATAAACCATTTCCAGAATTTATAGCACCTTCAGGTCAACCAAATGTAACTTCCTAAAAACAGATGTTTCGGTGTACCCTACAGTAACAGCATTTATGGTATCCTCTATAAGCCAGGCATATCGAGGAATTTCTATACTTTTCGCGAACGTATATCGCGATCGTGTCTTGCCGATCATTTCGCAGATCGATGATATATATCGAACAAGTAGTACACCACTGCGGTGGATCGTGTAAAAAGCATGTGGAGTCGACGTAGAAATGGGAGCCCGAACTCGCTGTCTCTAAGTAGTGGCGAGTATAATCTTCTGGCGTGCACGAAGGAGCGTCGCTCCAGCGTTCACGTACTTTGGCGTGCCGCGCGGCGTATGACGCGCCGGAACGACCGTGTAAAGGCACCTATTCGAACCCGAATTCTACAATAATCAATATTGGCAACAGTAAAATAAGGATGATGATTACACATTACAAGCCTGGCTATATTTAAATTGTGGAATTCTTTCTTGCCTTTTCTGCCTAGCCAGGAAAATTGCAAGGCGGTATCGTTACTTATTAAAGACGTTAACGTGCGTTTGACAAAATTGTAAATCCCCGAGCTCCCAAAATTTGCCAATTCATTAACCTGAAATATAAAAATTATTAAACATTAACAAATTAAGTATACTTACGTTTCGAAGATGTAAACAAAAGGATTTTGGAAAAGTTGAAACTGTACATGTTTTATACATAGGGGAAGGTGAGGTAAAACGGAACGCTTAACTTTGGAGGGTGATAACTTAAAATCGGGAGGAGAAAAAGACACGAGACCTCGACAGGAGTCTTCAGTGGACCTTAGACTACGTATAAGAAAATCAAGGTCATTGTTAAGAAAAATCTTTGGGAACGACGGAAAATGAAATTTACCGGAGTTATTTGAATCTTCGCATCGCTCAAATGGTGGGGTAAAACGGAACACTCACTCGAAGACCGTGTAAACGTACAAAAACTTTATTTCTATAATTTAAAATGTATTAATTTATGTTAAAATCTATAAATATATGTTTTAGGTATAACTATTGCAAATAAAATATAACAAAAATATATATTATACAGTAAGAGAAAATATTTTATTAGATAACATGAAAATTACGGAAAATAATCAAATATAAATAAATATAATATCGTAAAAGATGGATAGATTAATACAGTTTGTTTATTATTGTATGAACAATAAGCGGGCCGGAATCACCCGCTGGTTGGAATTAATCCCCATAAAAAACTTCAAAAAAGTAAAAAGAATTACGCCAAGTACATGAAAAAGTCAAAGACGGAAAAGAGTATTATACAATAAATCACAAAACTAGAAGATAATAATAATTACAACTGATAATAATAATTACTGATTTCTTGCACCAGTTTGGCCGCCTTCCGGGCTTGATTATAGTCATCTGGAAGTACATATTAGTAATCAATTGAATTGCATATTTATTCCCTCTCGTAATTTGTGCGTACCAAATGTGCCATTTCTAAAGGCGATTATATTAAATTCAATTATACAATTCAGTGAAAATTTTAGGATGGTCTCTTTGAAATTAACGTCGCAAAGAGCTAGTTATTGGGAATTTCCCGGCCCAGGTAATCGAGCCGCGCGGTCCGCTTTTACGGTCGGTTTACCACTCGCACCCCAGATATTACTGCAGTAATGAGGTTTGAAAATAATATCGGTTGATCTCGTACCCGTCTCAAGTTCAAAATTTTTAGCTACGACAGGCTTGTCCGCGGCGCTTTACCCTTGTACGGAGAGATTTGTCGCCACCTGCGTGTAAAAGCCACAATAATGGCACATCGTTCCAAAAAATGATATTAACGGAAGCCGGTATAGGCGTGGCGTTGAATAGCTAAAACATTCAGACACAAAAATTCTAGAAAAAAATTCAAACACCGTGTATAGAGAGAACTCAAAAATTGTTGAGAACAGTGCGGTTTATTCGAAATTACGAGAATAGAGGCGATACAATAGAGGCGTGACAATTTCGGCGAATGTTGTCGAGATACTACTCTGTGTAACCGAGCACTCAGGTCGGTCACGAGAGCGTAAGCGTGTGTATGAATGTATGAGAGGTGTTGTTTAGAAGAGTATGTATGTATGATGTCGCGAAAAGTAAATAAGAAGTCCGTCAGCTGTTCGAGAATGTCCTGGTTGCCTTGCGGCTGATGTGAAATGGAGAGAGAGAAAGAAAGACAGAAAGATAGAGAAAGAGAGATAGATAGAGAGAGAGATGATTCTGCCGAAACACACCGCTGCAATCAAAGACACGTCCCATTAGTTAAACCTTATGTCTGATCTAGGTATGCACTGCATTAAGGATAAAATCATAAAAATGTAAACCAGAACAATAGATTCTCAGGTCTGCAGAACTCACACGGATAGGAGTAAAAATATACTTGTGTGCAGTGTGGTGGGAAGAAAGTGGGGACGCCGGTAGGGCATAGTGGGGGTAAGCGTTTGGGCCCCGCGTCCCACGATTCTGGCATCACTACTGGCCACGGAGTGGGGTTAGCAAGGACGGCAGTTACTTGAGAACCGCTGAGGAGAACGTAGTTCAAAGCTCTTAAAGGATCGGAAAGGCCACATTTTGTATTGAAGACGTACATATATTTTCTTTTCCATCGTGGCATATATTTTAGTTTTATTTTTAATTTCAGTGTAGATTATTACAGCGTAATTTCAGCGTAGTTTCTATTTCCATCTAGTACATATTTTCTACAGGTAAGTGGATTCTACTTTGATAATTAACTTCATAAATCTTGTTTCCCTTTTTCCAAATGACTGGAAAACTTAAATTACATAAATATTATAAGCGTGCTAGTAAATCCGCACGTATGTTTGCGTCTGAAAATTATGTGCATCAAGAAGCCTCAACATCATCAGGTGTTAGGTTTTCAGAGAGTAATGATATCAGTTCCCATTCTTGTTTCAATATCAGTGAAAACAATATAGAACCTTCCACTCGTCTAGAAGAACTTGAAGATTCCCTTTATGTAGAACATTTTAACGTTACACACAATTCTGATGAATATAATTCCACTATTAATAATGTCCCTGAAAACTTTACAGATCAAACGAATCATCCAGATTTGTCTTTCTTGCTGGTACAGTGGGCTTTGAAACATACCCTGATAACCATCTGACGCCAATCTGACATCAGATTGGTAGCAGAGTCTGGCATGAGAGCGCAGAATCTGACGTCAGATCCGTAGTCGTCTGTGTCCGCATTTGGCTGCGTTCTGAGGTACAGAATCTGATGTCAGATTCTGATGTCAGATCGGCAGCAGATGGACAGCAGATTCTGCCGTCTGCTAGGCACAGCCAACAGCGCCATCTGAGGTCCAGAATTAACATACAATTCCCTACGCGTGACGTCACATGGCCGCCCCTACGCGTGACGTCACACTAGGTGTATCCCCACCCTTTCTACTGCTCGTAGAGAAGTTTTGGAGCAGATTCTAAGATTCTGCTCGCAGGTTATATGAGCCGCAGTTTATTAAATAAGTTCTTTATTTTTTTATAAAGGTATGTGTTTATTCTTTAATATTACAAGTACAAAATATATATAAGTGGCACATATATTAACATTTAATATTTACATTTGGAAATGGTGATTCTAGATGCAAACATAAGCCAATTTTCCCGAGAACGAACTTTTATTCTACATTACATTTTTATTTATATAGATTTTCGACTTATTGTTTTTGCATAGAATCACCATATCCCTGCTTGTGTTAACTCTGAAAAGAAATACAACATTAGTATAAAATTGAAACGATACTGGGAATGTACCGATGAATATTTTATTAAACGTTAAGTACTTTATTTCAGTGATGCTAAAGTAAAGTGAGCACTGAAAAGTACTGTTTGGTTTAGTACGTTTTAAAAGACTGGCGCTGAAAAGTGCCGATTATTGTTCCTTGTGAACGTCGAGAGGTTGTTCCCGTTGGACTCGATTAAAATGGGCACTGAAAAGTACCGTTTGGTCTCTTCGCCACTGTAAAAGGAGACACATCTCAACTTTTAATGGGCATATTTCGTCAAATAAAACATCTGCCACAGTTCTTCAGATGTCATCAGCTTCTTCTTCGGGCTGCTGGTCGCTCCAAAACTCGCGGCGCCTTTGCAAGGCACTTGGGGGGGGGGGGCTGCCGTCGCCCGTGGACCACACCTCCTGCTGCGTACTCTTTCTTTCGCGGTCCGCAGTGCCCGCTGCATATATAGCTGAAAGTCCGATCGGAGGGGCTTGTTGAAATGCGGGTTCCCAGACACCGCTTCTGAAAAAGTAATGCACGCAAAGTACATTAGTATAATTATTTATAAAAACATGAAGATGCTTATTGCTTCGTACCGTAAATCGCCATAGTAATACGGGCGTTGTACAACGGCCGTTGTCCCGTTCGGCCGAACCACATGAAGGCCGTTGTCACGTCGTCGACAAGGGCCTCCTTCATACAAAAATCGACCGCGGCCTTCAGGCTGAATCCACCCACGTATTTTAAATATTGGACCTAAACAAAGTAAGTAAATATTGATGTAAGTATGTATTATATAAAAGTAAATAAAAGCATAATTTCGCTTTCACTTACAACATTGGAATATGTTTGGTCGTCGATGGTCTCGAAACAGTCCACCTCCTCCGGTGACGAGAGAGGAATGATCGCTGGTTTCCTTGGTGGACCGTTACGGGTGAGTTGCACACATTGGAGAACATTCTCCAATAAAGTATTCATTCTTCTGCAAGCAGAATGGATGGAGGCGTAACGTATTAATAAACACGATAACATGCAATACTTACCTTAGCTCCGTCTCGACGCTCGCCGTGCGGTCTTCCAGGCTCCTGCGAACATGAACATTTATAATAGAAAACGTCACACTATCAATATTTTTATAACAAAAAAAAAGAAACATGTAAATTTACCTATTAGCAGGAGGTTGTATGTGCACTGTATGGTGCTGAAACGGCTTATTCTGAATGACCGTGGCGCGTGCAGAGGACGTCCCTGGATCGTGATGATCCCTTATTGTTGCGAGGACAGGAGCACTGGCAGCAGCAGGACTATTCTGCAACATAAGAACGTTACTCGGATTAGTCGTAGAAAAATCCTTTGACGTTGGTAGATAATTATTTGATTCCTGCAGGATTGTCCTCAAATCCTGGATATCCTGATCGATGCTTTGCTTCGGCATGGCTGACGTCTTCTTTCTTGGAGGTTCCTCCTCCGAAGAAGTCGTCTGATACCTCGCTGGTTTGGCGACCACACGCTTCTCTCGCTGCGACATGTTTGGTAAACCTGTGAGTAAAAGTACATATTACAATTCTTAGCAAAGGTGTGTTGGCTGTTTTTCCTATTTTACATGCATACATGCAATATTAACCGAACCCAGGTAATGTATTACTCAATAATTCGAGTGTAACTCGACAAAGGCTATAACAGTAGAAAATGTAAAAAAGTGACCCATGAAGAAATATTCGAACCAAACGATAAAATAACTCATCAACAGAGATTAACAAGGATACGTGTAAATATAATATTACTTATGAAGAGCAATACAAAAGGAAAGTATAATACAAAAGAAGAAAATGTAAATATTATAGAGCATGCCCCTCACCAGAAAATAGTCGTAACTTACCAAAAACAAGAGACGAGGCTAGAAATGGAAGATTTTTTTTTTTTTTTACATGGTGGAAATCCCTAACGGATACCTCACCCCCATGGCAGGGGTGAGATTATGTGGGGCTTGCACCCACTAAAACCACCATGGTGGCCGCCTGACGCGAGAAGCTACACGAGGGAGTGGGACTGACAGCGAGATACATCCAGCGAAAATAAAAGTGGAAGAATTTAAATACTATGGATCCTACGGCTTCTCGCTGTGCGTAATAACAGCAACGATATACCTACGGGGTTCTATGAGGTTTGTGTCAGTGGACATACTACAGCGAAAAGGCATTCTATAACATTTGCCACGAACCTGATCGGGGGAGATATATAAAATTTCATGGCTCAATGTGGCGCATTTATATATGCCAAGAGCCGAAGACTCTATGCCGACATCATAAAAATTATCGACTTCTAAAAATTTTTTGATACCCAAACGATACGAGTCATTGTCCATGCCAATAGTGAAAATTATGCAGATCGAGCCATCGTCTGAGATGCAACAATTATCGCGTACATTTGTGCCTAGAGATATGTTATTAAATTCTATCTTACGGTACTGAGAACAATTGGTGTCATTCGTAAGGGGTCTAGATACACGAATAGAAAAATCGACATTACGATGAATGTTTGTGCCATGTGATTGTATCTCCCTCATCCTGTTGGAAAATTGTTGGAGAGGAAGAGATGGCTTATTAAGAAAGTTTTTAAAAATGGACATGTTGTTTTCATAGGGAAAAACAGAACATGAATCTAAATTACCAAAACGTCTGACATCGTTGGTTAAGTGAAGAAGACCATGGACGTTATAACTATTAAAAGTTGGGCCATATAGTTTTTCGGTACGAAGAACAAATTTCTGTAAAGCTGACTCTGCGAATCTCAAGTGGGGGCTCGATGGAGATTCTGCAACCAAAATTCTTATGGCCGCATGTAAAATTAAGAAGTGCTTGTATATTTCATCGTTGAGTACACCATACAGTACAACCGGCCCTGTATATAGAAGGAACTGACGAAACTCGGTCGCCTTATATTTACAATATTCCTCAATAGCTCTGGGACGTCTGGCAAAGTCCAAGGGACAATATCTTGCGAGATTGTTGAGTCTCGTAGATATCACAGAAATATTCAGTGCGGGCAATTTTGACAAAAATGTAAAGCTTCCAGATACCCACGCGGACAAAAGTTTCTTCATTACGCCCAAGCATACAAGGTGCATATACTCGAACGGAACTTGGGAAACCATTCCTATCGGTAGCGATGCCAATGGGCTTGGACCTTCTTTGTGATGGTTCTCGTGTAACCGTTTAGGGTATTCCTCATCGGTACGAGGAGAATCATCTATACCATCGAAGGCATAATGCTTACCGTTCAGGGTACCAGAAACCATACATTTGGAACAGGGATATTGAGACATATGCCCAAAATGATTCAACACAAATGCTCGAGCTGGTGCGTCAGCTATGAAACATCTCAGACGTATGGGCAACTTACTGCCATGAAAATTTATACCTCCGTTGGACATGATGGCTTTGACGTTTGCAATAAATTTCTCAAAAAAAATATTGGGATCGTGTGGTTTATGGCGACCTTTATAGATTCCTACCACTATTGGCTTTATACGGGGAATATTTGAAATCCTACATTGGATGGGCCAGAACTGAATGGAACCTTTGTCCACACGACATCCGTCGGTATGAAAATCTAATTCTAACTCTCTAACAAAAGATACGGACAAAGGGAGACTTTTAACAATTTCTGTTTCCAGATCGAAATGAATGTATTCTCCTGGTTCCACGACGAATGTAACAGCAGGATTACGTGGCGTATCGAGAAGTGTTCTAACATCCTGAGGCAACTGGGAAAAACAGGAATGCGTTCGAAGGAGAGATAATATATTATTTCCTTGAACGTGTGTTAAATTGCTGTCTACGAAACAAGACGCTAAACGTTGGCGAAAGGTGGCTCGGAGAAAGTATCACAGGACAATGAAACTGTATCATGAATTGAAGAAACGCGTGACGTGGAAGTAGAAGGACCGAAGTAGAAACACATACCTTTATAAAAAAATAAAGAACTTATTTAATAAACTGCGGCTCATATAACCTGCGAGCAGAATCTTAGAATCTGCTCCAAAACTTCTCTACGAGCAGTAGAAAGGGTGGGGATACACCTAGTGTGACGTCACGCGTAGGGGCGGCCATGTGACGTCACGCGTAGGGAATTGTATGTTAATTCTGGACCTCAGATGGCGCTGTTGGCTGTGCCTAGCAGACGGCAGAATCTGCTGTCCATCTGCTGCCGATCTGACATCAGAATCTGACATCAGATTCTGTACCTCAGAACGCAGCCAAATGCGGACACAGACGACTACGGATCTGACGTCAGATTCTGCGCTCTCATGCCAGACTCTGCTACCAATCTGATGTCAGATTGGCGTCAGATGGTTATCAGGGATGGTTATCAGAAACCGAAAGATGCCAACTGTTTCTTACATGATTTTACAAAGGAGGCAGTAGACATTATTAATAATGGAATTTAAATTAATGGACAGTTATATTATGTAGAAGTAAAATCTTTTATTTGCGATGTACCTGCAAAGGCATACATCAAATACACGAAAGGACACGCAGGATATTCTTCCTGTACCAAATGCTATATCCGCGGAGAGTCTAGGAACGGTACAACGTGTTTTCCTGATATTGATAATATCTGTTTACAGACAGATTCTGAATTCAGGCGCAAAAAGGTAGACGATCATCATACCGGCACATCAATTTTAGAAACAATTCCTGGTCTTAATATGATTGATTCCTTCCCTCTCGATTATATGCATCTAATTTGTCTCGGCGTAGTAAAGAAATTGGTTTACAATCTGTGGTGTTGTGGGAAACCGTGGACAAAATTAAAGCCTGAGGATCGCTCAGGCATATCTCAGTCATTGAAACATCTGGCAAGATGTATTCCAGTCGAGTTTAACAGAAAGCCCCGAAGTCTAGACGATGCAAGTAGATGGAAAGCAACGGAATATCGACAATTCTTATTCTACACTGGTCCAGTAGCTTTGTTAAAGAATATAAGCGACGATAGATATTTGAATTTTATGGCGTTACATGTAGCTTCAGTTATTTTATCAAATTCCAGACATTTTAATCGTATTGATGACGCATCAGAATTGTTAAAAAAGTTTATTCACTCATTTAAAATGTTATATGGTTCAGAAAAGGTATCACAAAATATTCACAATTTTTTACATATCCCGCAGGATGTTAGAAATCATGGGCCACTCGATAATTTCAGTTGCTTTCCTTTTGAAAATTTTTTACAAAGTATCTTACAGTCCGTTAGGACGAATGACAAACCGTTACAGCAAATAGTAAAACGACACAGTGAGAAATCCAATTTTGTTAGCATTAATAAGCGTCCTAATGTTGTATTTCCGTTTTTTAAAACTGAACATTTCGAGAGTCCGCTAATGAGGGATATTGCAGCTTCTAAGCAGTTCAGATCTATTGTTTTTAAAAATTTTATCTTGAAAATCAGTGATCCTGATAACTGTTGTTGTCTTTATGATGGCAGTATTATCGTCGTAAAAAATTTAATATTGCATGCTAATGAACAGAAAGTAGTTGGTAAAAAATTTACGGTTGTCACAGATTTTTATAAAAAACCATTCAAATCATCTAAAATAGGAATTTTTCAAGTACAAGCATGTCATTTAAGTTCTTTTCAAACTTTTGACGTCAAAGACATTGCCTACAAATGTGTAAAATTAGAAATTGACCAAAAAATTATTATTTTTCCATTACTTCACTGCACTAACTTTTCAGAAGTATAATAAATCTTTCTATATTATTAAGGATTTCTACATTATATACAACATTTTTGTACTGTAACGGCAAGTCGTAACTCCATTTACTTCTCGCAAACCAACAATGTCAGTACCTAATCTCACTCATTTTCCAGCGTATACGGTGAAACCAACACTGCGCGCGCGCGCGCGCGCGCACGCACACACACACACACACACACACACACAGAGGGTGGGCCCTATAGCTTTGCATACCAGACAGCGGTTACAATCCCTCGTTTCCTTTAACTAATGTATCGACATTTCTAAAATAATACACAAACGTCTTAAAAATATCTTTTAAACGCCTGTTTCGGACCTAACCAAGACGTCTTACAGACGTTTTATTTTTCCTTGCATAAATTTTTACTAGTATGAAATAATATATTTGCATATAATGATCCTATCCATGTTATCCTTCTTGACACATCCTTATCCTCTCCTGATGGAAGAAGTCTACCACCTTCCCGTGATTTCCATCGAGCAATGACACTTATTCCATGTAAGTGGAAACTGTAAGTAATCAAAATCAAAATAAGTAAGACAAACTGACATTTATAAATTTGATTCTTATACAAAAAGTGTTATTGGCCAAGAGTAGACTGTTCCTAATGAAATGTACGAAGCGAGCAATTATTTAATTATCTCAAACAGAATGCATCGCTGTCCTTAACCTTACTGGTTGTAATGTAGAATATATTGTTTCATAAATACTTGGGTATTACTTCAATTTGCTCATCTTCTCTTCGTAATCTCACCGCTTTTTGATACAGTTATACTTTTTAGTTTTAGCTCATCGTACATACTAACTTTGCGACCCGCAGTTCTGCACCACACGTTTTATTCGGCAAACTTTTCGCTGATCGTCTTTTCCTGTAGCTTCCTTTTCTGCATACTACGCTAATACGTGTAATTGATTCCAGATGACTATATGCGGAAGCTATGAGAAAATAAAAGAAGCGATTTACAATCCGAAACAGAGTTTTCCAATAAGCGCAAAAGTATAGGGAAAACATTTTCAAGCAACCAGGTACCAATCGCTAGACGAATTTTCTTTGCCAACACCTCTGAAAATTAGAAGTTACCACGAGTCACCCAACATTAGGTAAAAATTATAACATCTGGAGCTATTTAATTATTTTTGTTATATTCATTTTTTTACAGAAATTATTATTTTTTCAGACAATATTTAGAACATTCCAGCGAGACCCCTAACCCGGAAGAATTACAAACAACCAGTAACAGCGAACAAAACAGCCAGCGGGGCAGGGGGATACAAGTTTAAGGAATGAAGACATTGTTATTGGTAAATTAATATTATTTGTATAAAGATATAGTATGCGTATTGTGTTAAAATAAAAAAATATGAAATGTAATACATATTTTGCAGAAAATGTAGACGCACAACTGTCTAGTTGTAGCGGGTATCAGCGAAAAGAAAAATATTTTGAAATCCTTGTGACACAAGCCCATTTAATAATAGCTCTCGCAGTGGAAACTCAACAAGAAGTCAAAAATTTAAACAACCACGGTTGCGCACAAATTATACAAATATTCGAGGCCATTTTAAAAAATGCAGCGGAATTTGAAGACTGAGTAAGTGAAATACCATCTTTGTTTATATTATATATATATACATATTTCCTGTATGCAAAACACATGTAAAGTTTCAAACATTTTTCAAAATTCGTTTTCGGTAGTTCTTACAAACGAAATTATAGTTCATTTGGTAATGTTATATAATTTTTATATTTCAGATTTGCGAGTTGGGATTTTTGGTGGGTCCAGCCACAGCCGTCTTTAATACTAGCCGTGCTGAACAACGTGGCAACACCAGTCATGTAAGAATCGGGAGTCCGACCGAGTCTGACTCTTGAATCTTAGGAGCTTGGCAAGTCTTGGGGCGGACATTGTTGACAGACGTTGATTAAAGCTTTTTTAGAAAAATTGATACAAATATACGACATTTTTTAATAATTACATACCAAATAATATATAAAGACTACAATTTTTTGTTGTTCGGTAAATTCCCTCACCACCTCAGGGGTATTACCATGGCGCGTTACCGTTTGAATTATAAAGTGGGTGGTTCGCCAATAGCCCTATCATCCCACATAATAAAATGAAATGAAAACGTAACAAAAATAAAAGATCAAAATATACATTTCCTACAGTGTTTCCTTTATCCTCTACAATCTATAACTTACAGATATTACAATTTAATTTTTTGGAAACAGAATGAGATCCATAACCGGATATATAAATACTAAGTACTTGGCTCGCTTCTAAAAACACTAATAGTATAACGGGTGCAGCACGCATGCAACATTTCACACACTTTAGAGTAGTTCATGAGTTAGACGCTGTTCATGAGTAGAGGACGCTAAATTCAGTTTTCAAATTGCAGGTCGGTAACACAGTTTCGCTCGAGACACAAACCCCCTTAAACCCTAACCTAGAACTACATATACTAGATATACAAAAACATTATGAAAGCTGTATAAAAACTAAATGAAAACAATATAAAAACTGTATAAAATCTGCTTGCAAACATTCGGTCAAAAACATTTAAACAAATGCATCTGTTTTGTGCAGGCCCGGATTAAAGGAGGGCTAGGGGGGGCTATAGCCCCGGGCCCCACTAATCTTAATCCGGGCCTGGTTTTGTGTTTTCCATTGTTCTGGAAGCATTCATAAACATTTGTTTGTATGGAGATGTAATTAAGCTTTACGTGTTCGATCTATCCATACTTCGTGGATGGTATGGGTTATTTAGACAGCGGTTACAATCCCTGGTTTCCTTTAATTAATCTCTAAAATAACACACAGATGGCTTAAAAACATATTATAAACGCTTCTTTCAGACCTAACCAAAACGTTTTAAAAACGTCTTACATTCGCCTGTTTCGGACGTAACCAAAACGTTTTCTGGACGTTTTAAAAACGTCCAGAAAACGTCCATAAAACGTCCAGAAAAGGTCCAGAAAACGTTTTAAGAACGTCCATTTTCACAAATCAAGCCGTGGACGTTCGACGTAAAATGGACGTAAAATGGACGTTTTTAAAACGTCCTGTGCTACCTGGGTTGCATAGTGTTGCGTGTTTTCGCGGTGATTTTAAGAATAGAACGCGGGTTGATGCCCGTGGAGCGCTGAACCGCTCTGCTCGTCGGAGTGCGCGGGTGTTATAAATAAATGAGAATATTTGTTCTGGTAAAACTTGTAGGTATATTCTTAATAAATTTAAGAGATAGCTTTTCAGTGAGAACAAGACTTGTACATTCAAGAATCAAAATCGTTCTGCCTTCTCGGGGTCCTCCGTCGTTGCTCCTTCCCTCCTCGAACGTGGTGCCCCTTCCATCCCTAGGCGTCCTCCCAGTCCTTTGGCCAATCAGGATGAGGGATGAGCCGGATTCAAAGGGTAGGCTGTCCCATGGATGTCCGTCCGCCCCGCGAATCTACGTCCATCTTTTCCTCCGTCTTCGGGTGGTGGTGGAAACTCGGTGGAAGCGCGCGTTTCCGTTACACAGCGGGGTGCACACGTGGGAAGAGAAAGTTGGCTCGGCTACGAGGGTTGAGTAGACAACTCTTGAAGAGAATTTATGACTGCCTTAGCGTCGCTAACACTTCTGGAGTCAATCAACACTCCTAAAACTAACAAAGGATAAGGCCTTCTCAAGAGATTACGTGACTTAGAAGAAACTCGCGATTCGTTTCGGGTTTCGTTAATATTTATCCTCTTCCTGCCTTCGAGCTCTGCCCAAGATCTTTCCCACGAATGCCACCCGCATTGCGCATCCTTTATAATATTTCTTAATCATACGCAAATATCTATTTTCAAACTTCGCTCCTAATTTATCTATCGATTATATACATTTCCGTGACTACGTTCACGTAATCACGCAACAATAGCACGAAACTACCAAAGATTATTATTCTATAGAGCGAAGATATCACAAGCTGAGATTCCTTACTCCACCGCAGGCGACGCTGCAGTCGGAAATCTTCGCATCTTACACCTCTGACAGCCGGTCTATGTAAGATTAATGTTAAATTTATCATTTTGTTGGTCAAGTAGTAAAATATTTCTTAGTTTACAAATTTTAATAAATGACTACAAAGGTTATTGGTGTTTATGAAAAAATTAGTTGCAGCTGTTTCAAATTAAGATTATTCTTCGTGAAATCAAAGTTGCTGTAAAGATAAAAAGGTTATGTTATCGTACAATCATATAAAATCAAAGGAACACCAAAAAAGACGTGCTAAGACTAAAGTGTTTGAATCGGCTAGTAATTATGATTCGATCTGGAAGTATGTTCGATAGCCGTGAAATTGGAAAACGAATACGTCGGTTAGTTGATGGAAATTATTCGTTTCGCAAGATCCTTATATTAGTAATCATTTGTGGTGGAATACTCCTTTATTTTGGTCCACCTTTTGCACAATGGGTATTTTCTTCCACTGATGAAACAGTAGAAGGTAACAGAATTAAATTTAAATAAACAATTTTCTTTCAAATTTGTATAATGACCTTCATATATTCCTTACCTTCTAAGCATGAAAAGTTGTTTAGTTCATCAAGCTATTATATGATAATGTTGACCTAAACATATGTATTCAAGTTTCTAATAGAATATTTTGACAATAATATGTATAAAACTTTAGTTACAAATGCTACTATACAACAAATGTTAAGAATGATAATTATTGCAATAAAATTCTATTAGTTTGGTTTTCTGTTTAGAAGAAATCATACTTCTCAGTTCTTCAAATTGATAATGTAATATTTCTTATATTATATTATAAAATATATTTAACTTGAATAAATGATATTTATTATAAACTACACTTCAGGTCATTGTAGAAGGAACCTGCAGACCGACAAGTTCAGATCTATTCTGCGCATGTTGGCGCTCATTGGTGCCGAAACAAGCTACTATCGGCTATACCCCAAACAAACGCTCCCTCGGAGCCAATGAGCTCATTCTACATGCGCGAAATGGGTTCCTCCTAAAATGACTTCAAGTATAAAGAATAATACATATGTGATTAATATGTGAAACAGCAAACTAATTTAACTCAGACTTCTTTCTTTTGCTCTCTGTGCTAACAGTCGCCACGCCAGACAAAAGACGCTCAGACCCCCAATCATTTATACCACACAAATCTACAGGAAAACACAAATGTATCATGATTACCAACATGCCTCCTTACGTTTGTGTTTTCCTCTCGACTACTATATTTATACATGTTTCATTTTTATATGCTTGCTTAATTTTTACTTTTCCTTATTAAATAAGTCTTAGCAATTCTCTATACTTAATAAACTGTGCTTTACTTGTACTTTTGGTGAGGATATCTGCGATATTGTTTTTCGATTCTACTTTAATTACGTCTATGATACCTTTTTCATGATATTCATTCACATAGTGATATTGCACCTCGATGTGCTTCGAATTTTTTGTTCGATTCCCATATTTTGCAATTATTATGGCTCTCGAATTGTCTTCATATATGTTTATGGGTTTTTATAATTTAATTTGAAAAATTTATTTTATCATATTACAGGGTTGTCTAACTGACGACTCACGAGATGCCGGGGGCTCCTCCGCCTTGCGGCCACGCTGACGATCGCAGTCGAATTCGTCCGTCCCTACACAGACATAAATACATTCGATTGCTACGGCCGGCCACGGCCATACGTTTACATATAATTATAATTAATACGACAATACGAACTGATATATCCTTAACAGCGAAGACCAAAAAATGTATTATCGAGTTGCATTGTGTAATTTGCAAGCAGATCCGTTCGTTCATCAATGTTTGGTTCTACATACAGATGCGAAAGTGCGTTTTCCGTTATGAAAAATATAAAAAGTAACTATCGGTCAAGATTAGCGGACCATTCATTATCTTCGCTGTTAAGGATAGCCATAACAAAAATTGATGTGGATATACCATCCCTTGTCAATAATATGACGCGGCCTCAATGTGCACGTTCACATTCACAGAGACGAGTAAAAGTAAGTATATATCAGTTCGTATTGTCGTATTAATTATAATTATATGTAAACGTATGGCCGTAGCCGGCCGTAGCAATCGAATGTATTTATGTGTGTGTAGGGACGGACGAATTCGACTGCGATCGTCAATGTTTAGTAGGTGTGGAGGGGGCCGTTCAGCGTGGCCGCAAGGCGGAGGAGCCCCCGGCATCTCGTGAGTCGTCAGTTAGACAACCCTGTCATATTATATACCAAATATACATCGATCACTGCCTCAGATAGTGTTATATAATCTGCAAATGTAGACAACGTAGTTACAGTATTTTGTTTGCGAGATTTTCAGTAAACTACCTTGTTATATAATCTTATAACATATCTGGTTGTCGATTTTCGGTCTATCGTGTCTCATGCCCAGTCCGCATCCACAAAGCAATCAATTATTTCACACTTTAAATTTATGTTATAAGTCAATTTCAAATCTTTGGTCGAATATAAGTATTTCAAAACTCTAAGCGTATATTTATAATGCGTATCGCTATAACTACTTTGGAATCTACTTAAATAGTTTATATTAAATGCAATATCCGGTCTAGTTCTGGTGCTTATGTACTAGAGTTCGTTGATCAAATTTCTATATTTCATTTTGTCATCATTATCTTTAGTAGGAGATTCTAACTTAAGATTTACTTCCATAGGTGTGTTGTACAATTTTGCATTTTCCAGATTATATTTCTTTGCCAACGATTCAATATATTTTCCTTGACTTAGAGTTAAAATATTTCTAGCAGTGTCGTGTTCTATGTTTATGCCAATATAATTTTTAACTTTTTCCATATCTTGCATTCTGAAATGATTTGAGAATTTCAATTTTACATCGTTAATTTCCTTTTGATTTTTACCGCATATTAACATGGCATCCATAAATAACAATTTATAAATCATTTCTTTATCACTAAAGTTCATATACAAACAATAATCATGATTACTCCATTTGAAACCTATTTCCATCATAAAATCATTAAAGCATAGGTACCAAGATCTGGGACTTTCTCTTAGACCATACAATGATTTTAGCAGTTTATACATTTTATCATTTCCTCTTTATAACCCTCCGGTTGGTTCACATATACTTCTGAAGTTATTTCCCCATTTAAGAAGGCTGATTCTACATCCATTTGTTCAATTAACAAACTATTTTGACAACAATAAGAAAGTAATATTTTCAAGGTTTGCATTTTGACCACTGGTGAATAAACATTTACCATTTGATTTCTTTGTTGGAAACCCCTTGTTACTAATCTTGCTTTATATGTATGTATTTTCATCTTTCTTTTTGTAAATCCATTTTGCATCTATCACTTGTCTATGCTTAGGTCTATCCACTAGCTTCCATGTTTTGTTTCTTTCTAAACTATCCATTTCCGAATGTATAGCTTTTTTCCAATTTTCTGACTCTTGAGATTCAATTGCCTCCTCAAAAGTATTCGGTACATTTGCATCACAATAATTAACATATATGAAATTAGTTGCATACTCGTCACTGAAATATTTTTTATTAAGAACTTGACTTCTTGAAGAACGCCTTAATTCAAAATGATTATCTTTTGATTTGATTGTGACTTACCATTTTATATAGGACCTTTTTTATTTTGTGTTACTTTATATTCAACACCCTCTTTTGATTCAACACTTTGACGATTTTCATTATCGCTTTTGTTTTGACTTGATTCACTTTCACCTTCATGTACTGGTCATTCCACGTCAAATCGATCACTTTTTTCCCTTGATTTGAAAACAAAGATGAGTGTTACTGAGTGTCACGCTGTAACAAATTTCTTTATATAAAGCAACTTGTCAAGTTCGATATCCAATTGAGAATATTTGCGGAAATTTGCAGTTTTTTAAGATATTCAATTTTAAAGCACCAAGTGTATTTAGTACATGAATAAGACAGCATTCGTTATTTCAACCAATATTTATAATCTATAGTTTTGTTTTATTATTTTCGACAATATACTTGAACTACGTGACCTACCAAACAAAGAAATGTTGAGTTTTTTCACTAGAATCGGAAAAAATAAAATTTTCAAAATAATTTTTAAAAAAGTTGTAATCATTCTTGGTTGCGAGACGATTATCGGTGGGACGGAGAAGGGGATTAGATTGCCGACTCAGTCGGTATGTCCGGGTTCGGCGAATCAGCAAAGTCGTAGTTAACAAATAACAATGTTTATTCAGTGATTGATTGTTTGATTGTGTTTGTACAAGCGTTTTCGGTCGCGGCGAAGGAGCTACGGAACTCGTGCGGATCGGATCGACGCGTCGGTTTCACGGCGGCGGCGACTGTCGGCGAGCGGTAGGAGATACCCTGGCTGGCCGTAGAGGCACACCCGTCAGGGAGTCGTATAATAGAGTTTCAGAGTGCAATAGGGTTCCGGCCTAATGGGCGCGGAGACACCTCTCTGACGCAGGTACGGCGCAAGATAAATCTCGGCCTATTTCGGACTGAGACTGGTAATGGTACAGTAGTGGCGATGGCCGACACTGACACACCTCGGGGTTTTCGAAAAGCGAGCGTCTTACTGGTTTGCGTGAAGCGGTATAGCGACATGCACAAGAGCTCCTGATTCCGCTCGCCGCGGCCTTTATATCCTGAGGCTGTGTATCTTCGCACGCGACAGCAGTCGCAGCGCGAACTAGGCCCATTGTCTCAGTTCCAGGCGTTCGCACGGCTCGTGACGCGACTTCGTCACACCCCCTCCTTACTTCGGGGAAATAAAAGCGTTTTTCATTCGGTGACATCCGTTTATTGCCGGCAGGTACAAAATCCTTAAAACTATGGGTTGCAACCCTGCGCACTTAACCTATCTTAACCTAAGGGGGCGGAGTGTGTTCCGCAGGGGCAGCAGGTCGCCAGGCTTGGATTTCTATTCCGAGATCGCCATTGCGGAACCGGTTGCTCAGGACCACGGCGGTGGAGGTGGTGAGCGCGTACACCCGCCTCGGTCGCATGGCAGATGGGTGGAACACCACCATGCCGGGGCGATCGGTAGCGCAGCTCCAGGGACCATGGGTGGTAGTTGGTGCGACCGCTGGGACCTGGCATCTTCCGTTTCTACCCGCCTGAGGGTGGTCGAGCTTGCGGCGTGCGGGATGTTCGCGGAGTGGACGATTCCGCTGTCGGCCTAGGACTTTGCCGGAGGTCCAAGGGTTGTGCCTCCCTGTGGGCGATCCGGCGTCGGCGGGTTGTCGCTCCCCGGTATTCTCCCATCTCCACCACCGCGATCTCGTGCCTTCCGCTGCTGGCTGGTGTCCGCTGTGGTGCCTGGAGATGCGACGGCGGGCCTCGATGCCGAGGCGGTTGGTCCTCCAGACGTACCCTCGCCGGCCGTGGTCGGTCCTCGATGATCCTGGCACGGCGTTGGTGCCGTTCTGGCGGGCCCACGGACTCTGAGCCCAGCCATACTGCGGTAGCTCTCCCGGAGCTCTCCGGTGGCGAGGACTTGTTCCTTGGCATGCCGATTGTCGATTGTTTCTGCTGCTCGATTGTCACGCCTTTTATATCCGCCACGGTGGCGCTGGCTGCGCCAATCGGCTCGCGAGTATCGCACGGTTTCAGATCACTCTTCAGCACCACGATGTTTGGTCCCGCGAATTTGGCAACGGTGTGCGGGCCGGTGAATTTTGGAGCCAGCTTAAATGCTCGCGGTTCATAACTTCGTCGCCGATCGCGGGGCGCCAATCTCGGTGGCGTACGTCGTAGTGGTGTTTCTGGTTCTGGCGTGCTCGTACCAGGTTCCACCGTGCGAGTTCGATGCTGTCTTTGATATCCGCGAGCCGCTGTTGCCATCCTCGGGTGTCCTCTTGTGTTGGCTCCTCCGTTGGGTCGCTCGTGGTCGGGCGTGAGTCTTCGAGAGTCGCGAGCTCTCGGCCAAAATTTAAGGCGGCTGGTGTACTCCCCGTGGCCTCGTGTCGCGCCGCATTGTAGGCAAAAACGATCTTCGGGAGCCAATTATACCACGTCGTGTGATCCCCGTCGGTAAATTGGGCGATCATCGTCGTGATTACCCGGTTTGCTCTTACTACCGGATTACACTGCGGAGTATAAGGTGGTGTTTTCCGGTGGTCGATGCCATATTCTCGTAAGTAGTATGTCTAAGGGGATTCCAACGCAGGTCCTCTGAGGGGAGCGCGGGGGCGGGGGGAAGTGAGGGTGAGCGGCGGAGGGAAACATGGGCGCGGGGCCTGCGGGGAGAGGAAGACAGGTTACGCGCGCACGAGCCGCGGAGAGGGGGAAGCCGCGATGATGGAAGGGATCAGTCCAGGCCGAGCAGCCGCGGAGGCCTCTCCAGACCTGGCTCACCCCCGAGAACTTTTTTAGACCTAACCGGAGGGAGCGAATGACCCCCCCCCCAGAACTTTTTCAAACCCCGATCCACTACCGGAAATTTTTTCCGAGCGAGGAAATGACCTTGGCCCACCCCCCCAAATTTTTTTCCAAACCAATATGCGACATACAGACATTTCCAACGCAGGGAAATAATAATTTATTTTTATTGGGAATTGTTTCGGACGAGCTCGGGAAAGATCGACGTTTTACAAACCACATATTCGGAGGAGGGAAAGAGAGAGCAATATTTTAAAGCTAAAATCTGGGAGAGGGAAAGAGACAGCGCTACTTGGTGGTACAATCACATTTTATTCTAAAGCTAACAGTATTTCGAAGCGTTCCGATTTAACGTCGCGGCGTATCGCGAGATTTCGCGAAATCTGACTCCTCTGGAGCAGCCGCGCTGAATGACGTCATTTGGCAGCGTGAAGAACAAAATACAATACATGTAGAAACGTCGAATCTTAAAATTATGCGGCGTCAGCAGAAAAAATCATTTCCATATCAACAGACATTTTTTCCCAACGCAGAGAAATAATAATTTTAATCCCCTCTCACACCGATCTACCGAACCAATATGTAGCAAACAGATACTGTAAAGCTAACAATTTTTAAAAATGTTTTTCAATCTTAACATCACAGCGTATCGCGCGATCACGTGTGATTTGAATCCCCCGTGATGGGACCGCCGAGCAAGATTACATCATTTGGTGGCGTAACGAACGCACGGATCATAGAAAGAACTATGTGGTGTCAGCAGAAATTGGTGAGGTGAGAAGGAGGAAGACGGATAAGTAAATGGAGAAATAATATGTTTAAGAAATTTAATTACAATTAAAATAATACCAGTTCGCAATGTACATGATAATCCTCGTCGCAGTATTCGCTATCACGTATTATTTTAGTAGCACGACGCGTATGTAATGTTTCGCAGACAGCATCGCTCTGTTACAACACAGTAACAAAAGTTTTAAAGTTTGTCCTCACATCTTCTGCAGTTTGATACAGCCGCGGACACACAGCTTACACATGACTGAAGATTAAATAAAAATGACACTGTATTCAGTTTGAAATACAGCGACTTATTATGTAGTATCGTCTTTAGAATTGGAGGCGAGAATCATAGAAACAATTGTGCAGAGCCGATAGAAATTGGTGACAAGTGAAGGAGGGAGACAGACAAGCAAATAGATTGTAATATTTGTAAAATGATTACATATTGTTCAATTAATTAAAAAATAGAAATATAAAAATAGAATATAAATAGTGTATCGGCAGAACCATATCTCTCTCTCTCTCTGTCTGTCCATCTCTTTCTCTCTCTCTCTCTCTCTCTCTCTCTCTTTCACTGTCTCTCTCTCTCTCTCACTCTTTCTCTTCTTCACATCAATCGCAAGACAACTTGAACATTCTCGAACAGCTGATGGACTTCCTATTCATTTTTCGCGACATCATACATACATACTCTTCCACACTACACCTCGTCTACATTCATACGCACTCACGCTTTCGTTACCAACACGAGTGCTCAGTTACACAGAACAGTAATATCTCAACAATATTCGCCGAAAGTGTTACGTATCTATTGTATCGCCTCAATTCTTTATCTCTAAATAAACCGCACTATTCTCAACATCTTTGAGTTCTCTCTATACAAATAGAATATAAAAATACAATAGGACTTCCGTTTCCGGTGTGAATGAGAGAGAGCGTGTGCGAGAAGCATAGCAAATTAGAAGTAGAGGAAAGAAGAGAAGAAAAGTGTAGGAGAGAACGAGAAAGTGTCGAGGCGCACAGTGGCGTAGGAGGAAGGTGTAGAGCGTAGGAGAAACGTGGGGCAGTGTAGGCGAAGGAGGTGCGACGGGTAAAAGAATTTGGAGGTTAGGGTGAAAGAAGTGAAAAAGGAGAAAAAAAAGGGTTAGGAGTGAAAGGGAGAGTGTGGAGGTAGGTAGAGAAGTGCGAAGAAAGAATTGTACACAACAGGACCGTGGGCCGAGAAGGCGAAGGGAGATTGAAGGGGAAAAGAATTTGGAGGTTAGGGTACCGCAGGCGGCGGCGCAGGAGTTGAGGAAAGAAAGTCGGTAAGGTAGGGAGCGAAGAGTGGGTAAGGAAGGAAACGTACGTACAGCTAGCGAAAGTATAGGAAGGACATTAAGAAGGAGTAGGAATGGGAGATGAAAGGGGGGAAGAGAAGCAGATGGGAATAGGGATAAAGAAAAGGGTTGAAAAAATACAGAGGGAGAGAAGTAACAGCACGGGAAAAATAGAAGAATATTTTGGTAAAAAAAGGGTGAGGGTAGAAAATGATGCGGAAAGGGAGGAGGCTTTCAGGAGCAGTAAGGTAGTGGCAAGATCACCACAAGGGCAGGGGAAAGGAGGGAAAGAAGAGGAAGAAGGAGAAAAGATGATGGAAATATTAAAGAGTATGAGGAGGGAGATAGCAGAGGGGAGGGAGGAGATGAGGGAGGTAGCGAGGAAGCATGAAGAAAGACTGAAAAAGGACATAAAGATATTAAAGGAAGAGTTGAGAAGGAGAGACGCGGTATGGGAGAAGGAAAGGAGGGAGACGAGGAGGGAAATAGAGAAATTGAAGGAGAGAGTAGAAAAAATAGAGAAGGAAGGAGGAAAAGGGGAGGGAGGGATAAATGAAAGAATAGAAAAGCTGGAATTAGAAGTGAAGGAAGGGAAAGAAAAAAAAGGAGAGGTGAAGATAGAAGAGAAGTAAAAGATAGAAGTAAAAGAACTAGAGTGGAGATTGGAAGAAAAGGAGAGAGAGGAGAGGAGGAATAATATGTTAGTGAAAGGGATACAAGGAAAGGGGGAGAATGTGAAGGATGAGGTGGAGAAGCTATTCAAAAGCATAGGAGTGGAAGAATAGATAGAATTAGTAAAAAGAATAGGGAAGGGGGAAGGGATGGTGATAGTAAGAGTGAAAGATAAGGAGACAAAAAGAAAGGTGATGGAAGCAAAAAAGAAACTAGCAGGTAGTAAAGAGAGAATAGAGGATGATTTAACATGGAAAGAAAGGAAAATGAGGTGGGAAATCGAAGATATTGCGAGGGAACAGAGAAGGAAGGGAAAAAGAGTACTAGTAAGGTATGGTCGGATAAGGATAGAAGAGCAATGGTGGAAATGGGATGAAAAGAACGAGGTGTTAAGGGACGAAGAAGGAAGGGAGAAAAGTGGAAGTAGGGAAGAGGTACAGAGGATAGGGAGAGAGGGGGAAGGGCAGGGACAGGGAGGGAGAAAAGGGGGATAAAAGGAAATAAGGTAAAGACACAGAGAGATGAGAGAAAAGGGAAAGAAAGGTACAGGATAGCATGGTGGAACGTGGCGGGATTAGCGAGAAAGGACAAACAATTCTGGAACAGACTAGAAAAATGGGATGTGGTGATAATGTTGGAGACGTGGGTAGAGGAGAAAGGATGGGGCTGGATAAGAAGTAAGCTACCGAAAGGATATATTTGGAAAATGCAAGTGGCGAAGAGAGAAAGAAATAAAGGGAGAGCCAAAGGAGGAATAGTAGCAGGAGTAAGATAGGAACTGGTGGAAGGGATGACAGGGGGTATAAAAGAAGGGGGAGAAGGTGTGATGGATGTAAACATTAAAATAGGCAGAATGAAATGGAAGATAGTAGGAGTGTACATAAACGGAGACATGGAGGAAAAACTGGAACAGTTAAAGGAATGGACCGAAAACGGGGAACAGGAGTGGGAAATGTTAATAGGGGGCGACTGGAACGCAAGGACGGGCAGGAGAGGAGGATGGGAAATGGAAGGAGGGGAAGAAGTGAGAAGAGAGTCGAAGGATGAGGTGGAAAATGCGGAGGGGAAAAAACTAATAAGATGGCTAGAAGAGCAGGGATGGGGAATATTAAATGGAATAACAAAAGGCGATGAAAGGGGAGAGTACACATACGTAGGGCCAATAAGTGAGACGGTGATAGACTATGTGATCGGAGAAGTAGGAATTGGGGATAAGCTGGAAGGTCTAAGTGTAGGAGAGGGCAGGGATAGGGGAGAGGAGGGACGAAGATAGGAACCCAAAAGTAGAAGAGGAGATTAGAGAGGGAAAGACAAAAATAAGGGCAGCACTTAAGGCGAGTGGTGGAGAAGAGGAGAGAAAAAGAAGAGGATGGTGGGACGAAGAGTGTGCGGAGGCAAAGAGAAGCACAAGATTAGCGCTGAGGAGATGGAGAAGGGGTGGATGTGAGGCCACAGAGTATAAAGAGGAAAAGAGAAAGTATCAAAGAAAGTGCGAAGAGAAGAAAAAAGAAGAAGCAGAGAAGTACGTTAAAGAGGCTGAGCAGGCGAAAAGTGAAAGAGAGGTATGGGAGGTGGTGAATAGAGGGAGGAAAAGAAGAAGGAGGGTGAACGAGGAGATAGAAATGGAAGAATGGAAGCAATATTTTATGAGGATACTGGGGGGTGTAGAGGGAAGAGTAGTGGTGGGGAAAGAGAAAATGCGGGAAATAGAGGCAGAGGAGGCGATAGAACTGGAAGAGGTGGTCAAAATAGTAAGGAAACTGAAAAACGGAAAGGCGACGGGGAGTGACGAAGTGCCGAATGAAGTATGGAAGTACGGAGGGCTACAAGTGCAGAAGTGGTTATGGAAAGTGATTGGTTTGGAAAAAATTTTCGGGGGTGGGCCAAGGTCATTTCCTCACTCCGCTAGGTATAAAAAATTTTCGGGGATGGACAAGGTCTGGAGAGGCCTTCGTGGCTGGGTATCGAAAGAAGAAAGGATATGTAGGCTTTGTAAGAAAGAGGAAGAAACAGTGAAACACGTGATTCAAGCATGTGAAGTAAATGGAGAGAGTGGCAGCAATTGGAAAGAGGTAATTAGATGAGAAAGGATAAACTTGGGTATTCTATGGGAGATAATAGGGAGGAGGAAAAGATGGGAGGAACAGGAAAGTGATAAAAGAAGATTATGCAACATAAAATAGATTAGGAAACACTTGTAAAATAGAAAAAATTGATAAGACACAGCATGATACATTAGAAGGGTAGGACTTACACTGACACAATCACGGGAATGAAATGGAAAGAGTATATGATCGTTAAATTGTAACGCAAAAGTGGGCATTATATAAAATTATTATTATTATTATATTTTTTCTTTTTATAATGCACTTTTATATTGAATTTTTATATTTTTATTTTTTTATTTATTTTTATATTCTATTTTTATATTTTCTCTTTTTTTATATAATATTTAATTGTATTTTCTTTTTTTTATTATTTTATTTTCTTTTATTTTGTTATTATATTGTCACGTCCCGGGTGGAGGTCTGGGGGGACAATAACACTGTGTTTCGGGGGAATCGTTCAGGTGTGAATCTTTAATACATCACACTGAGGGTTTTTGGGAGGTCAGGCGCGAATCTTTAAATTCAGCACACTGAGGATTGAAAGGGGGTCAGGCGCGAATCTTACATCCAGCACACTGAGGGTTTTTGGGAGGAAGTCAGGTGCGAATCTTACATCCAGCACACTGATCGACCAGAGAAGGTTTAGTAAGCGAATACACACCGGGGAGACACCCGTTAGGGCACTTGTTTTGATTTGTCTCGGTAATTGGATTTACCGTTGCATTAAGGTAAAGAGTTACCCGTAATAATTCCGCGAAATCCGTCTAGACATACGGCTATACGCGGGCTATGTGAAAGAACGTTTGTAAACACTGTAAGAACAGTTGCGTTCGCGAACCGAGATCAGCTGTTTCAGCAGCCTGTTTTGATTTAGGGATCTTCGTAGCCGATGGATTGACACAATAACTCGAAGCGCGATTTAAAATAAGAATTGTTTATTCAATTCTAACCACTGTGGTGTTGTTTAGTTTTATAATTATGCGTTGGACGTTGAGCATTAGCACATGACATTTATATAAATGGTAAGCAATAGCAATATATGTATGGATATGAAATACAATATATGATAATAAAGTAGAATGATATAAGCAATATGCGTTAATAAGACAAAATGTATGAACGCAATAGGCGTTAATAGTACAAAATAATATGAAAGCAATAAGAATGGTAAGACAAAATGTATGAACGCAATAGGCGTTAATAGTACAAAATATATATAAAGCTGTTCTCGAAACTTCCTCGAACATCAAGCGAAGTCTTTCGATTGCAAGAAAATGTATTTTAGCGTATTAATTTGTAAGTTTGATTGAAATGCCGACGAACGCAAAAGGGTCACTCGAAATATTACACGAGGTATACCAGTTACTTGTCGAAAACGAAGTGAACGACGTTGATCGGTCCCCGTCGAACCGCCCGAATTCAACCCACACCCCGCGACCCTCGGGACCCGAGCTACTCGGTCCACCCGTGAATCCGCGAGAGTCGCGGGGGGGGGGGGGGGAGTCATCAGGCTTGCCGGTTGGCCCGCGCCGTCGACACGACGCTTTCGTAATTTATTTGACGCTTTTAACATGAACATAGTAAAAGCTTAAACATGCCGCCCGCCTCGGCGTCGAGCCGGACGACGAAATCGCACGCGTATAATGGTTCAGGACGGACTTAGCGATCGCTCGGGTGGTTGCCACCACCGCCCGCCGTGAAAAACCCTGGACAGTGACACAGAACCCTGGGCCGAAAACCTTATTCGGCGTCTTTGTCGACTCGTACTGGGAGAGGGACAATTTTGGCAATGGTCCTGCTGATCGTCCGGGACGCAGTTCGAAGCGTCACGACTCGCACTAATCCATCGGCGCCTGGGTGAATTTCCACGATGCGGGCGAGCGGCCAGCGAGTAGGTGGAGTTAGTTCGTCTTTCACCAGAACGAGGTCGCCCGCCTGGAGGTTTTCTCGCCGATGTTTCCATTTCGGCCTTTGTTGTAGCTGATGGAGATATTCGGTTTTCCACCTAAGCCAGAAATGATCGCGCATGTTAGTGAGCAATTTCCATCGTGAAAGTTCGCGATACGGTGGCTGCGTGGAAAGTGGTTCGGGAAGAGCAGTGATGGAATCACCTACAAGGAAGTGTCCCGGCGTAAGAGGAGTGAGATCGTGTGGATCATCGGAAAGTGGGGTTAGAGGCCGCGAATTGAGACACGCTTCAATTTGGCAGAGAAGTGTCGCCAATTCTTCATAGGTGAGCGTTGCCTCGCCTATGATCTTTCTCAAATGCGATTTGGCTGATTTAACCGCCGCCTCCCACAGGCCTCCGAAATGTGGCGAGTAAGGCGGAATGAATTTCCATTCCGTCTCACCGTTTCCGAGTTGGTCGCCGATGTCACTATGGAACTTGGAAGCGATTCTAAACATCTGCCGTAATTGGGCATCGGCCCCGTGGAACGTGGTGCCGTTGTCGCTCCACAGTTGTGCACATCGTCCACGTCGTGCCGTGAATCTCCGGAACGCTGCCAGGAAAGCGTCGGACGTCAAATCCGTGACGGCATCCAGGTGGACAGCCTTAGTGGATAAACAAACAAACACAACGATATAACCCTTATGGGATTTATTACCCCTCCCTTTGGCCATACGGATCTGCAAGGGTCCTGCATAATCTACTCCAGCACGTAAGAAGGGCTTTATGGGTTGGAGTCGTCCACTGGGAAGGCTTCCCATCAGCTGATGGCCTGAGGTTCCCCGAAGTCGTAGGCATCGAATACATCGGTGCAGCACTTGTTTAATTAGTGTTCGACTGCGAGGGATCCAATACCGTTGGCGGATCCAAGCCTGTACGGAATTCACACCACCATGAAGAGTCTGTTGGTGAGCTTCCTCACAAATGAGTTTGGCGAGATGGGTTTTACAACCGACAAGCACCGGATGCTTCTGGGCAGGTGTGATCGGTGCGTGGTGGAGGCGACCTCCGACACGGAGGATTCCGTGCTCATCTAAAAAAGGGTTAAGAGTAATTAAAATGGAAGTGGTTTTAACTCTTTTATCTTGCCGAAGAGCCTCGAGTTCTTCAGCGAATGTGTCTCGCTGACACAGCTGATGAATAGCGGTCCGTGCCCGTTGATGTTCCTGTACTGTCAGGGGGCCGACCAACTTTGCGTCACGACCTCGTGCGTTGGATGCGAAACGCAAGATAAAAGCAGTGACTCGGAACAGTCGTTGCAGTTTTGAAAATTTCTCGATGAACGAGTTGCCCTTGTCGTCTGGTGATTGAAGTGTCACCAACGTCTGAGCACGTCGTTCGGGCCAGTCTTGAGGCTCGGGTACGACAGCTTGCGAAGGCCACTCCGCTTGCGAATTGCTCAGCCAGTGTGGCCCTTCCCACCAACATCGTGCAGATTGGAGGTCACGGGAGTTGATGCCTCTGGTGGCCAGGTCAGCAGGATTCTCCGTGGTTCGGAGATGCCTCCACAAAACCCCTGGCAATAAACTCTGGATTTCGGCGACTCGATGAGCTACAAACGGTTTCCATCGAGCTGCATGTGACCTTATCCAGGCCACCGCCACCGTCGAGTCGGACCAAGCAACAATAGGAATCCCGTCTAACGACAGTCCGTTTTTTAGGGAGGCCAGAAGACGGGCAAGAAGCAAGGCGCCGCATAATTCCAGTCGCGGAATACTGAGCAATTTCAATGGAGCCACCTTCGTCTTGACCACCAAGAGCGTGGAGTGAACGGTTGTGGTACGTTGAACCCGTAAATAGACGACGGCAGCGTACGCTCTCTCCGAGGCGTCACAAAATCCGTGAATTTCGAGCTCGACCCCCTTCGGTGAATAGCGAACCCATCGAGGAATGGTGATGGTGTCCAACGTTCGCAATTCCCTACGTAGTTCAAGCCAACGTTGAACGAGCTCACTTGAAATGGCGTCGTCCCAATCGACACCTGCAAGCCACAAATCTTGTAAAATTATTTTGGCCCGGATTAGTACCGGTGCCAACCATCCGAGGGGATCGAACAGCCGCGCGACCTCGGAGAGGACAGTGCGTTTGGTCCAGCTGAATTCCACGTCCTCAGGTGGAATGCTTGGTCCTCGTATCGACAGTGTGTCGTTGGACGGGTGCCACTGAAGTCCCAACGCGCCATGCACCTCGGATTCCTGAAAGACTTTTGTTTCCAGGGTTGGTATCGGAAGCAAATCGGGGACGTTACCTGCCCACTTGTCTAGTGGGAATCCTCCAGCATTCAAAATGCCAATGACGTCGCGTTGTATGGCCTTGGCTGTTTCCACGTCGTCTGCCCCGGCCAAAATGTCGTCCACATAACAGTGGCTCCGGAGGACTTGCGATCCTAATGGGTATCGCTCCGCTTCGTCCGATGCCAGCTGGGTGAGCACACGATGGGCCAGATAGGGTGCGGAGGCCGTGCCGTAGGTGACCGTGGTCATGCGAAATTCCCGCACGCCGTCCGCTGGGGATGCCCTCCAGAGGATTCTCAACCAGTCTCTATCGTCAGCGTGAATCTGTATTTGACGATACATTTTTACCATATCGGCTGAGAAGGCCACTCGGAACAGTCTCCACCGGGTGATCACAAGCCAGAGATCGGCTTGCAGCTTTGGACCGGTCAGGAGAATATCATTAAGAGACTTCCCGGCGGCCGACGGGCAGGAGGCGTTAAATACCACCCGAATCTTCTTCTGACCGCCGGAATCCTTCCAGACTGCGTGATGCGGAAGGTAATATCCGGGGCTGTTTTGATTGAGAGGGTTCGCTACTTCCTCCATGTGTCCCAACCTGAGATAATCCGTCATGAATTCAGAATAATGAGTTCGGAGCATCGGGTTTTTGGACTGACGCCGTTCACCCGAGAGAAGCATCTGGAGCGCGACTTGACGCGACTGCCCTGAAGTCCACATTGGATCTCTGCGGAATGGTAAGCGAACCTGATATCTGCCGCGTGAGTCGCGTAGATGAGAGGCTTGAAACAGCTGTTCACACGTCTGCTCCTCAGGCGTTGAAAGAGGGGTAGTCGGTAATTCTTCCACCTCCCAGAATCGTTGAAGATCCATTTGAAGATCCTGGCAATGCAGGTGCAGCGTGTTCGTCCTGTCTTTATTGAAGGGCGAAGTCGAATTAACCCGTCCGAGAAGGGCCCAGCCAAAGGGAGTGCGGATGGCGTCCGGAGTCCCAGCGGGCCCGGGACGGTTCTCGAACAGGAGAGCCCCACACACGTCAGCGCCCAGAAGAATGTCGACACGCGACGGTAAGTGGAAATCAGGATCGGCCATCGGTAATCCATCGACGTGAGGCCATTGTCCCTTTCTCACGGGGTGCGAAGGGGTGGCAAGCGTTAAAGTATTTGTAATTAGAACGTCAACGGTCAGATGAAACTGGGAGTCGAGACACGACCGAAGGTCTACCAACGCCTCGTGTCGGGCGACACCAACACTTCTCCCCTGATACCCAGTCAACTTGACGTGAACAGCACGGCGAAGAAGTCGAAGGGATTGAGCCGCCCATTCGCTCAGGAAGGAGGATTCTGATCCCGGATCGAGAAGGGCTCTCACCTGGATGCGGCGACCGTCGGATGCCTCAAGTTCCACCCTCGCCGTGGCCAACAGCGTGGCTCGTCGAGTGCCTACGGCGTACGACGCTGTCGTGGTCTCCGTTGACGTAACCGTCGACTGTGAAGTCGTCGCGCCGTCCGTCTGGCAGGCGTCGTGAAGAGTAGTATGATGCTTGTCTTCACAGACCCAACACCGGAATGTGGACGTGCAGGTGCTGGAATGATGGCCGATCCCGAGACAAAATATACAAGCATTCGCCTTTTTGACGTATGCCAAGCGATCGACCGGACCTAATTTTTTATATTTTTGGCACGACCCTAAACTGTGTTTTCCCGCACACAGCGGACAGTCGCGAGGGGGAGGTTTCTTCGAAGCATCAGTAGCTTTGATATTCATCACCGCCTTTGACTTGGATGATGATTGATTTCGAGCAGCAGTCTCCTTTGCTTTGGAGGATGCGGGTTCATCCTGTCCTTGGGATGACGTCAGAATATGAACCCGTTTTTCCAAAAAGGATTCTAGATCGACGAATGGAGGTTGGGCGACTGGATCTGGCCGCGAATCTTCCCACGATAACCGCGTGACGGTATCCAGTTTTCCCATTAATAGAAAAGTAATCCATTCATCCCACTCCGCCACTGGTTTCCCGAGGGCGTCGAAAGAGTCTCTCGACTGCCGAAATTCATCGATGATTCTTTTAAGCTCAGCGGGGGTTCCCTTCGTAATTGGGGGACAGTGAATTAACCGATGCATGTGAGCTTCAGACAGGGCGCGCGGATTCCCATACCGCCGTTCCAGAGACGCCCACGCCCCTTCGTACCGTGAATCGCTGATGGGCGTTCGCGCGAGCATTTTCGCAGCGTCCCCAGTTAGACTCGATTTAAGGTATGTAAATTTACGAACCTTGGAAATTCGTTTGGATTCGTGCACAAGTGATCGGAAAAGGTCTCGAAAACCTTCCCATTGCAGGAGGTCTCCAGAGAATTTCGGCAGGTCAAGCCGCGGCAAGCGTTGATCATCGTCAGAATCCTGTGCGGGAGCCGGTTGATTGATCGTGACGTTTCGATTCTGAAGTTCTTTCGCCGGACCGATCAATCGGTCGATCCACGCGTCAAGCTGGTCCGCTTGATCGAGGTAGTTTTCCTCAACGATTGCAAAGTAATCTTGCCGCAAATAATCCGACCCTTCCGCTGAACTCTTTTTCACAATCACTCGATGATTCTCAGAGAATTCCCTCCACTTGTCTTGCAACATTGCAATTCGCTTTTGCAAAATTGCGACTGTAATATTATCCGTACCGAGTTTTTTCACATTGGTAATGGTTCGACCAATTCGTTCGCCTAAATCCCATTGTACCTTGATCAACTCTTCCGGGGTCTTCGACATTGTTGTCGAGATTAAGACGGAATGCGGACAAAAACGCTAACGTTCCGAGCTTCGAATATTGTTTACACGTTCGAAATAGGTCACGGAACACAAGTGTGAGCGCGTCGGTGTGTTCATGCCACACCTTTTCCGTTATGGCCGTTGGATATTCAAATTTGGAAATTGAACATGCGGTACTCTTTTTAGTTTCACACGCGAACAATCGCGAACTTTCGCGTGATCACTGACGCACCAAACTTTATCGAATTGCGCGAGGCTAATTTGAAATTACCCGGGAGTTTTCGGTTCCAGATAAAGCACTGTGCGACCGGTTTCTCGAAACGTGGCGTAAGCGAAACGCACAAAGTTTTAGACACACAGTTCGCACACGGGGGTTCGCACACGGGGCTGTCCACCGTGATGCTTACGGACGAAGAAACTGCACTTCCCGTCGAACACGGAACACAATCCCGGACGCTGGCTCAGCGCAAAGAACAATTGTCAGAAAACTATCCGGCTCGAAGGACCAAAATTTATGTTCTCGAAACTTCCTCGAACATCAAGCGAAGTCTTTCGATTGCAAGAAAATGTATTTTAGCGTATTAATTTGTAAGTTTGATTGAAATGCCGACGAACGCAAAAGGGTCACTCGAAATATTACACGAGGTATACCAGTTACTTGTCGAAAACGAAGTGAACGACGTTGATCGGTCCCCGTCGAACCGCCCGAATTCAACCCACACCCCGCGACCCTCGGGACCCGAGCTACTCGGTCCACCCGTGAATCCGCGAGAGTCGCGGGGGGGGGGGGGGGGAGTCATCAGGCTTGCCGGTTGGCCCGCGCCGTCGACACGACGCTTTCGTAATTTATTTGACGCTTTTAACATGAACATAGTAAAAGCTTAAACAAAAGCAATAAGCGTTAATAATTCAAAATAATATGAAAACAACAAGAATAATGGTACACAATATGGATGATGGTGATATGCCGTAGTAATAATGGTAATTATAATATCTTACAGTAATTGCCGTAGAATATTTCGTTGAACACTGTTTCTATTTAAAGTCAAGATTTAAGTAAGCTTTCGTTGAGGTAGTTTCGCAGAAAGAGTTTCCGTCGAAGAGGACCTCTGTCTCGCGGGTCCTCGTATTTATACTCTTTTCAGTTTGTCGGTATGAAGGGTGTGCGCGGTATGCATCGAGACTTCCAGAGTTTTTATAGGTACCAAAGGTGAGTCTATAATTAGACTCGTAGACAATAGAATTTGGGGCTTCCGGGGTTTTTATAGGCGCTTGTACGAAATATGCGCAGCAATATGATTTCTGGGCTTTTGCAAAGGGAATACTCAACCCATTTGATGGAATTTGGGTGGTTTGATGGGAAAGGGGTGGTAGTGGCTTTGACCTCTTTGCTTATAGAGAGGGTGTGAGACGTGCTCTCGATTTAAGAGCGGTTTTTGGGACGAGGGACTTGTTTAGATTTAATGTGAGGGAAGAGATCATACCTCGTAGGGCGAAGAGTGGAAGGGGATTTCGCAATTGACCGTCTTGAGATGGGGACTGCTAAGGTACATCGCCAAGGTGGTCAGGGATCGGGGAGATGGGGTAAGAGTTGAGTTTGTGTGATTTTAATGGAGTTGTGTCGAGGTTTATGAGAGAGAGTTGTGGTATTACCGCGCGAAAAATAGTGGGACGTCACAATATTCTTTTTATTATATTTCTTCTGTAATTGTATTTACTTTTATTTTATTATTATATTCTTTTTTATTATATTTCTTATTTAATTGTATTTTCTTTTATTTTATTATTGTTTTATTTTATTTTATTTTATATTTATATTATGTTTTTACATTGTGTTGTATTTAGGAATTGAAAAGAGGTAATTAGAGGAGATGGGGAAAACTTGGCTATTCTATGGGAGATAATAGGGAGAAGGAAAAGATGGGAAGAACAGGAAAGTGATAAAAGAATATTATGCAGCATAAAATAGATTAGGAAACACCTGTAAAATAGAAAAAAAATGTTAGGACACAGCCGGATACATTAGGAGGGTAGGATTTATACTGACACAATCACGGGAATGAAATGGAAATTGTATATGATCGTTAAATTGTAACACGAAAGTGGGCAATAAATTAAATTATTATTTTTATTATTATTATTATATTTTTCATTTTATATTGTATTTTTATATTCTATTTGTATAGAGAGAACTCAAAGATGTTGAGAATAGTGCGGTTTATTTAGAGATAAAGAATTGAGGCGATACAATAGATACGTAACACTTTCGGCGAATGTTGTTGAGATATTACTGTTCTGTGTAACTGAGCACTCGAGTCGGTCACGAGAGCGTGAGTGCGTATGAATGTAGACGAGGTGTTGTGTGGAAGAGTATGTACACTAAGCGGCAAAATCGGCTTCCTTCCGGAAATTTGGCAACGTTGCATGTCGGGTCCCCCTGTGTCGAAGAACCACTAACAATGAGTTATACCTATTTAGTTTGCTAAAATGAATTGTGCTTGATAAAACATTACACGTAAGAGGATGATGGACTCGATTCCTCATCTATTTGGCAAAGAAGTAGCATGTATCGTAGGTAGAAAGGTTTTAGACTGCCAGGCCGAAGTCTAGGTAAACGCACAACATCCCCATAGCGGTGTTCCAGCACGGGAAGGCGTTTTGCCCGCCGCGACCACAAGGTAGCCGTCGTCCGCATAAGACCCACTCACTTGCACATAAAGCCCTGTCCTTGTTTAGCACCATCCCTGTCTACCGCATGCTCTCCGTCACTCCCGTGCTGCGAATTGGCGCTAAGAGGCTAGTTATTTCTTATAAAGGAGCAATTTCGATGGTTCTCACTATTGTGGGAACGAAGGTTCTGCGTAAGTGATTGTAGTATTAAGCGTGATGGAAAGATTGTCGTGCGATTGTGGAATGTTTAGGCTAGAGAGGCGAGAGAAGAGTGTTTGGGACAGAGTGTTTGAGATTACAGTTTGAACGAAGGATGCGAGGCCACCCAAAGATCGGGGTGGACGTGGCTGATGGTCGTCGAAGAAAGTCTGGAGCGTGTGGCTGTAGTGAGCAAAGGAGAGATTAGGGAAGTGAGGGAGAGGAAAGGTGAGGGGGAAAGGATACAAGGAGTGGATGATGCATGCAGAGAGCAGTTTTGTCTAGAGCGTGACACGGAGAGCAAGGCCTGCGAGCCAGTATCTTTCCTTGTGGAATAAACTGTTAACCTTTCTAGTGGAAATGTTCAATCACATCCCCATCTACACCTCTATTCCACAAAAGGGGGGGGGGGGTTTAAATAAAAATATTCCCTACACTATCGATAGTTATCGGTATTGAAAATCGTGGGTTGATATCCGTGCAATTCTAATCACTTTGCTTAAGAACTGCTGCTAAAGCTGGTAAAGCATTAAATTTAGCATAATAATAATCAAAAACATCGAAATCCATTAGGAAAACATCGATGGTTTCGATATACATATCGATGTCCCAATATCGATTATAAAAACATCGATGTCTCGTTATCATCTCTACTTCAAGTTTAAATTTTATTGAACGATTAAACGAGCCCGCAATCATAGAGAACGAGACGCGCAGTATAATTATAATACAATTAAGGTAAATCAACTAGTAATTGACCGCATACCAGTGATTGACCATTAGGCAAAGAAATGTCAATTATAAATTTAAAAAAATATTATCCTATATAATAATAATCCTATATAATAAGACGCTTAAGGTGGATGTTCGTTTATTAGCAAAATCTTTCCATAAGGTTTTTTCGTACTTCCCGATGACCTACGAGGCTCAGACTTGGCATGAAGTTTCCTCGGCACCCAAAGATGCCGTAAAAAATCAAAAACCTGGAAAAAATAAGACGCTTTCCTTTTTTTCCCTATATAATAAGACGCTTAAGGTGGATGTAAAAAAATCGAATAAAGTATTTATAAAAAATGTCGTTTTGAAAGAAGTACTGCAAATTAGTCACCACGGATAAACAAATATTATGTTAGCCAGAGTAATTTATTATTTCAAATGAGCCTAGCTCCAGGTTTTGTTTAGGCCAATATACCTGATATGGTGCTTACCTTAGGCGTCTTCTTATACAGGGTACTAATGCCTGTCGGAGATAGGCTTAAAGACTAGTATGTTTATAAATGGAGTGTAGTTGCACTTTTAATATCCCATATTTTTAGTTACGCGTATTAAGCAAACATTAATAAGTACAATTATTATTAAAAGTATGCGGTCATTTACAGGGCTTCTACACGTTTTGCATTTTATAAACGTTTTTTTAAAAATTACGATAAGAATAAGTATTTATTTTTATAGAAATTTCAAGACAAATAAATTTAAATGCAATTTCAACAGCTGTTTTTTTGTTATACATAAATATATTTAAGTATTAATCTCAAAGGTCCATAAATCAATAATTCGGTCATTCACTGGTTGGTTTACCCTATTAAATTTTTATTTGTTTGTGAGGAGAAAGAAGGGATACAAAAGGAAGTAACGTGAGGGTGTGTCCAACTTTTGATTGGAAATATGTTTGATATTTCATTCTTTTTCTTCAACGTGTGAATATGGCTCTGAAAAGAGCCGTTTTATCTTAAAATGTTCGTTAAAGCGAACCGAGTTATTCCTCTGTTTGATTTGATTGTGACTCTGAAAAGAGCCGTTTGGTCTGTGGCGTCCTCAACCCTTCAATAGTTGGTCCAACATCCATTGTTGTCGATTATGGACGATAATCGATTAGGTATTGATCGTCGAAGACTTGCAAAGTATTCAGGCCTTCTTCTCAAATCTTCCCACACGATTTGAGCGTGAGCAAGCAGAGTTGATCTCGTTCTCTCGTGGCCAGGAACCCACCTTCTTCCCATTTCGCTCCACACGTTCACACAACACGAAGTCTGGAGACTTCGCTGGCCAATCGAGGAGATGAATCTCCGGATGCTGGGCGAACCATTGCCGCACAATGAATGATGTGTGCATTGCGCTGTTATCATGCACGAGGCGGATGACGGGTACCTCCTCAGCCGGGAAAAGTGCTCTCACACTTGGCAGGAATACATTTTCTAGGATATTCACATACGCTGGACCATCCATTCTCGGGGGTATTTCGATTAATTCTTCCGGCCCAAACGCACTGATCCATCCCCACATCCCACATGTAATTCGCCCACTACGGTCAATGGGTACCACATATCGGGGATCAAGCCGCTGGCCTAGTGGCCGCCACACATAAGGTGTCCTGTCAACAGCCGAACAGAACACTTTTTCGTCCAACCAAATGGTGGTATCCCAACATTCCGCAGAGGTTGCAAGGTGTTCTAATGCGAAGCCAACACGATTATCGCAGTGGTTTTGCGTTAATGCGATTTTCCGCGCGGGCCGACAGGAACGCAACCCTGCATCAGGCAGGCGTGATCGAGCAGTTTTCGCGGAAATTTGTAATCGCATATCCCGCGCAACCTCTACCGGGGGGGATTTCCAGTATTCGTCGGACCAGTTCATCGTCTTCATCAGGAGTGCTTTTCCGGTGACGACCGGCCTCACGCTCGCTAATCACAGCCGGTAATCCATTTTCTTGGAACTTCTTAATCCAGAATTTCACGGTTCTAATGCTGCATGGCACACGCGCACTAATTTCCCTTAAACTAAATCCTCCCTCCCAATAAGCGGTAATTCGGGCCCTGTCTTGTACAGAAATGTTTGGAGCCATCGTCCTCGTACTGTCGCGAAAGAAGACTTGACGATTAATGTCATGCCTGAGGATTTTTTCCACGAAAGAAAATGTGACAGTCAACCAGGTATTGCAATAAAGTAATAAAATAATAAAGAATGCCGCGTGGTTTGCCGCGTTCTTTGCCAAATAGATGAGGAATCAAGTCCATCATCCTCTTACGTGTAATGTTTTATCAAGCACAATTCATTTTAGCAAACTAAATAATAACTTGTAAAATTGTCACCATTGTCACTAGGTATAACTCACAATGAGTAAGCATGGCAGCTCACCTTTTCATGGCGATCTCGCTTACTTTCTGACTATTTTTATTAATTAGTCACTTATCCACGTCGTCCCTTTGTTGGATAACACTCGTACTGATGACTGAACCCCTTTATTTAGGTACTTTTCCACTTTGTCCCTCTCTACTGTCACTATTTCCCAGTTATATTCGCATTTACTGAGGAGCACACCTGTCACACGTATCACTCCGAAAGAGAGAGAGAGAGAGAGAGAGAGAGACAGACAGAGAGAGAGAGAGAGAGAGATATGGTTCTGCCGATACACTATTTATATTCTATTTTTATATTTCTATTTTTTAATTAATTGAACAATATGTAATCATTTTACAAATATTACAATCTATTTGCTTGTCTGTCTCCCTCCTTCACTTGTCACCAATTTCTATCGGCTCTGCACAATTGTTTCTATGATTCTCGCCTCCAATTCTAAAGACGATACTACATAATAAGTCGCTGTATTTCAAACTGAATACAGTATCATTTTTATTTAATCTTCAGTCATGTGTAAGCTATGTGTATCCGCGGCTGTATCAAACTTCAGAAGATGTGAGGACAAACTTTAAAACTTTTGTTACTGTGTTGTAACAGAGCGATGCTGCCTGCGAAACATTACATACGCGTCGTGCTGCTAAAATAATACGTGATAGCGAATACTGCGACGAGGATTATCTTGCAGATTGCGAACTAGTAGCATCTGTCATCGATGATATTTTAGCGGATGCTCGTAGGAAAAAAATGTTAAATTATATTCCATTTCTGTTTATATTTTTATATTCTATTAATTGTAATTAAATTTCTTAAACATATTATTTCTCTATTTACTTATCCGTCTTCCTCCTTCTCACCTCACCAATTTCTGCTGACACCACATAATTCTTTCTATGATTCGTGCGTTCGTTACGCCACCAAATGATGTAATCTTGCTCGGCGGTCCCATCACGGGGGATTCAAATGACACGTGATCGCGCGATACGCTGTGATGTTAAATCGGAACGCTTTGAAATACTGTTAGCTTTAAAATCTTTAGAATGCTTGCTATGTCACGTCCCGGGTGGAGGTCTTTAGGGGACAATGACATGTGGGGTAAGAAATCAGACACGAATCTGTAATCCTGCACACTGAGGGTTTTGAGGGAGAGTCAGACGCGAATCTATAATCCAGCACACTGAGGGTTTTGAGGGAAAGAACGTCAGGCGCGAATCTATAATCCTGCACACTGAGGGTTTTGAAGGAGAGTCAGGCGCGAATCTATAATCCAGCACACTGAGGGTTTTGAGGGAAAGAACGTCAGGCGCGAATCTATAATCCAGCACACTAAGGGTTTTGAAGGAAAGAACGGCAGGCGCGAATCTGTAATCCTGCACACTGAGGGTTTTGAAGGAGAGTCAGGCGCGAATCTATAATCCAGCACTCTAATCGACCAGGGAAGGTTTAAATAGTGAATACACACCCGGGGAACACCCGTTAGAACACCTTATGTTTGTTTTGATTTCGGTAACAGGATTTACCGTTGCATTTATGTAAAGAAAGCCACACGTAATACTTCCGTGAATTGCACGGCTCATGCAAAAGTATGTTTGTAAACAGTGTAAGCGCTCTCGCGTTCGCGAACAGAAATCAGCTGTTGCGGCAGCCTGTCTTGGTTTAGAATCTTAGTAATCAAAGGATGGACACAATAATTCGAAGCGTGATTCAAAATAAGAATTGTTTATTCAATTCTTAGCACTGTGGTGTTGTTTAGTTTTATAATTATGCGTTGGACGTTGGGCATTAGCACACGACATTTATATAAATGTTAAGCAATAGCAATATGTGTATGGACATGAAACACAATATGTGATAATTATGAAAAATGGTATAAGCAATAAACATTGATATAGAAAACAATAATATGAATAGTAATACAAAGCAATAAATGAACGCAATAAGCGTTAATGATACAAATAATATAAATGATTGCAATAAGCGTTAATAATATAAAGATTACGAAAGCAATATGAATAATAATGCAAGAATGACATACGCAATAAGCGTTAATAAGACACAATAATATTTAAAAGCAATAGAAATAATTATACAAAATATAAATGATGGCGGTGATATACAATATTATAAATGGTAATTGTAATATCTTACAGTGATTGATGAATGGTGATTATTGGTCACTGAATTTAACACTTGAAATAAGTTTTGAAAGATAATGCTTTCTCCGCGATACAGTTTGAACCAGGGAACCGAACCCTAACCCGTACCCGGTTCGGTACGCCGTATCGCCGACTAACCCGTCTAACCGGGTAACAGAATTTCTCTGTAACCCGACTAACCGGGTTAACCGGGTTAATGCGGTTGCAGTAATATTGGAATAATACAGGGTTTGGAGTGCTTATTAAGAAGTGAGAAATCCTCGACTTCCGCATTTCTCATCAGATCATTCGCCGATGAAACTGACACCAAGAACGACGTAATTCGGAAAATAATGAAGAAAATTCCATGCAAAATTCATTTCCATAATTTGAGGCTAATTTCGTTAACAATAGTCCGATTTACATGAAATTTGGTATGATTATCATCGGAAAAACATAAGGAATCCATCGACATTACTTCCATATCGATACGATAAAGAATAAAGAATTTCTTTTACGCTGAAATGGATATTTCACATTTTCATCCCTTGACTGCGGGGCGCCGACCTCAATTCGCTACGGTCGGCCGAGGATTCATACCTGTTTAAAACAAATTTTTTTATTCTTTATCGTATCGATGTGGAAATGATGCCGATGGATTCCTTATGTTTTTTCCGATGAAAATCATACCAAATTTCATGTAAATCGGACTATTTTTAACGAAGTCAGCTTGAAATCATATAAATCGATTTTCCATGGAATTTCTTTCATTATGGTCCGAATTACGTCGTTCTTGGTGTTAATTTCATCGGCGAAACATAAGGAATCGACCGGTGTCGTTTTCCCAAAGATCTGATGAGAAATGCGAAAATCCTGGACATTTCTCAAGTTTTAATGGTATTCAAACCCCTTCGAGGGTCGAAAGCCATACAATTCGGTGAGGCACTGCGGGGGCTTGTCCCCGCTACAGGGTACCAGGCCGCATCCATTGTCGGGCGTAGCTCCTTACCTTAAATGACTGTCTAGTCTAGGCAAGACTGTCTTATTTCGCTAGTAACCGGGTCCTAGCGGGTTAACCGGGTTACTTCGGTTTCTTCTAGAATTTAAGAACCGTTCCCTCGCGGTTACTACGGGTTACAGAAACCTTCTTTGGTTAACCGGGTAAGGGTTACTAGGCGGTTCGGATCCCTGGTTTGAACGGTAATGAATATTCTTTCTATACAGAAATTTGAATGATAATGAATCTCCGGCCTCTCGGAACCTCATATTTATGTATCCTTACAGGAATGTTGCGGGGGTACGCGCGGTAGGAACCTTGACATATTTAACAAATAAGTCGCAATAGGACTTCCGGGGTTTTTATGAACGGTACGTCTATTATTAGACATATTTATGTCACGTACGCCAAATATTCGTCGTAATTAGTTTTCTGGGGTTTTATTAACGGTAAAAGGAGATACTCAACCCGTCGAATGGATTTTGGATGTTTTAATGGGAATGGGGTAATTGTGGGCTCGACTTGGAGGGTCGTAGAGAAGGGGTGAGACGTGGTCTCGATTTAAGAGGTTTTTGGGACGAGGGACTTGTTTAGATTTAGTATGAAGAAGGGAATTCGTGCCTCGTCGGGCGAATAGTTAGAAGGAGGTTTCGTACCGACCATCTTGAGATGGGAACCACTAAGGTACATCGTCAAGGTGATCAGCGATTGAGGAAATGGAGTAAGAGTTGAGTTTGAGGGGCATTGGTGGAGTGATATTGAGATATTTGGGAAAGTATTTAGAATAATACCGCGCGAAAAATAGTGGGATATTACAGCTACATATCTGTTTGAAATAATATTTCTACATAATGGTTCGGTGGATCATTGATTAAAAAATTATTATTTCTCTGCGCTGCACAGTGGGTTGAAATCCCAGAAACACGGCGAAAATATGAAGGCAATCTTTGATATTTACAAAAATGAGTATTCTACAGTTTTCGAGGTCGCTGAGGACGAATCTGAAGTCAAAGTGGCAAAAAACAAAATGGCGGATCCAATATGGCGAACACGTATGCCAAAAAAAATATCAGATTTGGTCTAAACTTGGTATTCTACGATTTTCGAGGTCGCTGATTATGAATCGCATTTTTAAAAAAACACCACTGCCGCCGTGGAAACTTGTGTTAATTAAATATCCGGTTAACTGGCAATGTATCATATATGATAACAAAAATCTGGCCAATTCTGTATCATATATGATCAAATGGAATAACTTTGTGATTCACTTAATTTTTCGATGTTGCAAAGGGTGTAGCCGGATAAGCATAGCGAAAAGTGCCCCCAAACCAAATTGAACTTGCGATACACCAATCGATAGGTTCCTCAAAGGAAACTATTTCTGTAAAGTTTCAACCCGATACCCCTACTACTAGGGTAGTTACAGGGTGAAACGTAATTTACAGTTTAAGCTCCATTACTTTTGTTCCATTGAATAGAAACCTATACAAAAAATCAGAGACATTCTACCCATTGATATACGTGTTTGTGAATTTTTTCAGAATTTTCAGTGACAAAACCGAATTTTAAAAAATTCAAAAAGATTAAAAATGCCGATTTCAAAGTCAAAATTTCAAATTACAACATTTATATTTTTACAGTTTTGGCGTCTTTCTATGGTCATTAATGTCTAATTTTTTCAGATTTTTCGAAAGGGTGGAATGCAGTCGCAAAAATCAAAAACTGATATTTCTTACCTTCCCGTACGCAAAGTTTGGCATACTCGTACGACGAATATATTTTGTTCATTAAATGGGTGTTATATGCAATTCTAAATACTTTCACATTTTTTAAATGAGTCAATGCAATTGATCTGATAGCATTTTACGGTTGATAAGGGTGAAGTTTTGCCTAATTGCGTGTATAAGTGATGTCAGTACATAGTAAGTGTCACCTCGACCGTTCTTGGTAGATTCTTGAATTCTCTTCCTGCAAATAATATCATATCATAGGTTTTCATTATCAGATACTACTGCATTCATTAAATAAGTTACTAACTTCTAATCTGTGAGTTTTACCTTTAATAATTTCGATTTGCAGCGCAAGTAACGCGATGTTTGTAATTTATTCTTCGTCGCTATCATCATTTATTACAGGATTTACCTGTTCGGTATTAAATATTTTGCTAAGTATCTCTGCGGGCTTATAATTTGTGCAAGATATCGAGCATGCGATAAATAATATATTATCGCAGCTACATGCGAACAACATCCAATAGTACGGCACCCATTTGCACACTCACAGAAATGACGCTTGATTCCAGAGCAACCTATTGAATGTGGTGTATAATCTATGTAACATTTATAGATTTTGCTATTAATGTGTCGCGATTGTACTTGAAATTGAAGAAATTCCAAACTCTATTTAGTAGGCATATTTAAAAAGGCGTTGGTGGAAAAAGTCGTTTTTGAGAAATGGAGAATATTATGGTGATCATTTAATGTCAGAGTTGCTATTAAACGACGGAGGTAGTTTTATCAATTTTGTACGAATGACAAAATCTGTTTTTGAAGAGCTCCTGAATTTAGTGGCTCCAAAAATTGCAATGAAAGACACAAATTATCGTGCTGCAATTCCGCCCACCATATGATTAGCTGTCACGCTTAGATACTTGGCTACAGGTTAATCGGTCAGAGCGTCTCATCGGAGTTGCGGTGCTGGTCGTATTGTCCCGCACTTTGATGGTAGATAATGGTGCGTACGGGTGCGAAGTCACCATCTTTACTCACCACCCGCTGACACAGCAATATACGGATTAACGAAAAGGCCGGTTTATATTCTATTTTCAAATTTTATTATGGTTTGGGCCTTTATATTGGGTTCTGTATTTTGCCTTTATGTTGTGTCTTTAAGGGGGGAGACCACTGTCTCAAATCTGAAATTTTTTTACATTTTCTGAAAGGCGTATGTTTCAAGAATGTTCTCTCCAAATTTTATGAAGAAATTCGCAAAATTGACGGAGATATGGTGTTTTTCGTGAAGCGGTGTCAAACGCGCGACTGAGCCACGCGGAACATTGAACGCGATTTCCTCAGAATGACATTTTTCAACCGCGTTGACAGTCTACAGAGAAAACTATACGTCCAATTGGCATGATCAAGGACATTTATTGTACGGAAAACCCGTCGCTATTACGTGACGATCAGACATTTTCAATTTTCGACCTGCTTCTATTTTTTTAGCAACATTTCCCCAATTTTGTACCCCGAAAACACGACTTTTTTTTCAGTGGTCCGCCATTTTGTTATTTTTTACAAATTTGACATTTTGCGATCTTCACGTAATAGAGGCAGGCTTCTAGTTTCTAAATATTATTGTTTTTTTGAATTTCGATGTACCATATGGTCTGGGGACTGTCAACGCGACTAGCATGTTTTTTCCGGAGCGCAAATTTTGACGAAGTGTATACAGAAAACGGATTTATGAATTTGATTAAAAAAAATTTTTCTTACCCTTCGATATATACACTATTGACTATACTAAGCAATAAATTGATTTACTTGCGTTGTTTGGTTGAAATAAATTCCCGAAAATACCCTTACATTTCGGGCCGAGACGGTGGTCTCCCCCCTTAATTATCCCAAACGAAGCGGGCTCGGGGAGGTAACAGTTGTGAGCGAAGCGAAAACTCATGTATCGTTTATAGTGGGCAATTCCGTATTTTCCAAGACGGCTTCGACAACATCAGGTTGCCAGATTTCCAAAGGGCAATCAAGAACGTATCTTCGCAGTCTTTAAAAATTGATAGATTCTTCGCTGTGAACAAAAGTGCGACTTTTCGTTAATCCGTAGGTATTTGCGGGAACAGTAAACAGCTGGATGTTTCCCAACGTACTGGACATAAAAAAATTGTTCATATGCAATTGCATGCTTCGAGGGGGCAAATTTATTAGCCCAAACGATTTTTTCTTCCATTATTATTTTAAGAGATACGATGGTCTCAAGTTCGGTTTTTTAAATGGAGCTATTTTCTTTTTAGAGATCACTTGATAGTGAGTTTCCAGATAAAATTCAATAACCTATAATGTATACACCTTATTTCAGGGAAGGCGGCGCAGGCGGGACCACGCGCAGTCAGCGGGCTACCATTTTTTCTTCCTGTGTGTCTTTCTCCGCAAGGTGTTTTGATGTTGGATAATACTTTTTAACTGCTATATCTGGCACATTTAGGTAAAAACTGAAGGGTCTGGCTTGTGTACCGCATCTGGTTCCCAAAAATTAATCAAGCTGATCGGTCAGAGTAGTAGGTAAGCTATGCCGATTCTGGCTCAAGTGGTGGCGAGGTGGTGAGGCGAGGCGGGGGGTACCGCGGTCTACGGCGAGGGGGGCGGCGGGGAGGGGGTACCGCGTTCGTTGGCGACCGGGCTGACGTCACAGGGGAAGGGGATTTCGAATTTTCCAAAATGGCGTTCGCCGCCGCGCAATCTCCATACGCGTGCGGGGATCGGTGCGCAGACGCGAAAGGATTTAACGCGGATGCTGTAATTCAACACCGATAACTATTCGAGATTGATTATCCTAAATAGCGCAACCGTCTCGTGAAAGAATGCAATGTCGCCCTCGTATAAACATCCGCCGACGAAACGTAATTCTCCGCGGTATCGCGATAACTTTTCGAGATTGATTAATCTAAATAGCGCAACCGTCTCATAGGGAAGGTGGAATGAAGGTAAGTAAACCTGACATATTAATATTAAGATTTTTTTAAAGATTGAGTAATTTATTTGACTTAATTAATCCCAATCGATAACGTCCTTAGTAGTAAATAGTTCACTTAATAATTCGTCGATATAAACTTGCGCAGGGTCTGTTTGAATTACAATATTGCTAGCATGAAGTCCCGATATTGATTTTTAAAAACAGCATCCCTTGATTAATGTCTTCAGCATCGACACAGTTTCGCCAAACCACGCTCTGTGGAGCACCCGCACGATTCCGCTGATATACATTACCATATCCATAATCATCGTCATCATCATCGTCATCATCTAAAAAGTATGTTTGCTGCGCATGCCGATTCAGCCAAAATTGCTCTTCCCCGTAGTGATTATTCGGTGGTTCATCGATTCTGGTGTCGGCATTGTGGAACACTTTTAGAAAAATGTCGCCATCGTGTTTGCATGTGGCCAGTTTTGTCGAAATTAACAAATTCATTTCCTGATATTTGTATGTACTTTTGTGCCAATTTTGGTACACCTCTTGCATATGGTTTCCCTGTTTCAGAAGAAAAACTGCAACTGTAACCCTCTTTTTGCAACTATGCCATATGCCACTATGTTAAAATGCATTTTAATTAACAATTTATCGATAACTATGTGGTAGATAGATTTTAAACTTTGTACAAGAGTTTCTTGTATTCCAAATTAGTTTTGCACAAAATTTTAAAGAATTCTTGAATTTAGTACATTGTTCAGGAACTTCCTTAAGAGAATTTGAACAGATTGTGCTTGTCTTAATGTATAACATAAGTTGCTAGACAAAATTTCAACCATAGGGAGCAGATTGTATTAGAACCAATCGGATTTGCATCCCTCACAAACGGCTGCTCTGTTGAAGAGGCCCTCTTCACAGCAATACCTCCTCCCCAATGCCCACCTTCTCTCGCATGGATACGTCCACGCATGCTTTTGTTTTGATATCGAATTTCGTCTTTATACTCGGGAGGACCACGCATCGACAGCGGGCTACCCCTTTTCTTCCATGTGTCTCTCCACGAGGCGTATTGACGGTGGATTCTAGGAGCGTTGATGTTTGGATGCCAGTTATTGAATTCAGGAGACGATAGAAACAATTTATTACAAAACACACATGTACTATAATTAAAGTAAATCGTATTCCTCTCGGGCAGGAGTACTGATAATGATCGAACTTGCGCCCCACTTCGCGCAGACCGATTACACGGAGGGTAGTCGGGTCATACACTGCACAAATGATAGAAGGGTAATTCTGGAGCAATGCCCGTCAAGGAGATGCAGCTTGGTACCCCGTGGCGGGGACAGACCTTCGCAGTACCTCTACCGATGTTTATGGCTTTTTCCGGAAAAAGGTATGAATCCTGGGCCGAACGTAGCGAATTGAGGTCGATCCCCCGCAGGTGAAATATCCATTACAGCGTATTAAGAAATTCTTTTCTACATCGTATCGAGAGGGAAGTGACGCCAATGGATTCCTTATGTTTTTCTGACGAAAATCATACCAAATATCATGCAAATCGGACTACTTTGACACAAGCTATTTGTATTCCCTATGTAAAAGTTGTCCGATTTACACGACATTTGTAATGATTTTCATCAGAAATCCCTAAAGAATCCATGCGCGACACTTCCATATCCATACGATAAAAAATGAAGAATTATTTTATTTCCTAAACAAATACAGGGTAATACAGGGTAATTAACGGGGCAGTGGATCAGATGCTAGCTGACGGAGTGATCGAGCCATCCAGTAGCCCATGGTGCTCCCCCATGGTCATGGTCGCTAAAAAGGGCAAAAAGAAGAAGCGATTTTGCATCGACTTCCGCCGAGTAAATGCCGTCACCGAAAAATACGCCTACCTCTTGCCACAGGTTCAACTTGACAAGTTGCACGAGGCGCGCTACATCTCAACGCTGGACCTCACAAATGAGTATTATCAAGTACCGCTGACCGAGGAGAGCCGCCCGATAACGGCCTTTACCGTTCCCGGACGCGGACTATACCAGTTCCGCGTCATGCCGTTCGGCCTCCACTCGGCCCCCGCCACGTTCCAACGGCTACTCGACAGTATCATCGGACCCAACCTAGAGCCAAGAGCCTTTGCATACTTAGACGACATCATAGTCTTGGGCCGAACATTCGAGGAGCACTTGGAGTATCTCCGAGTTATACGCCGATTGCAGCAAGCGGGACTCCGCTTAAACGAAGAGAAATGCCGTTTCTGCCAGACGGAGCTGCAATACCTCGGCCACGTCGTCTCAGACCAAGGGGTCAAGATGGACCCTGAGAAAGTCGAAGCAATCCGGAACACGCCTCCACCGCAGAATTTGCGCGAATTGCGACGTTTCTTGGGAATGGTCTCCTGGTATAGGAGATACATCCCCCAGTTCTCGGACACAGCGGCACCGTTGCACCAACTCCTCCAGAAACGTACACGTTCGATCTGGACAGAAGAAGCCCAGTCCGCCTTCGAGACGCTCCGACACCAACTAGCCACCGCACCGGTATTAACATGCCCCGACTTCGACCGACCGTTTGTACTACAAACACACGCCAGCCAAGGCGCAGCCCGCTACGTCCGGCAGTATACTAAATGCCAAAGAGTACAAAGTGTCGCAACGGGCACCAGCGAGACTTATGCACATCACCAGCAGCCTACCCGTGGGATATCGTATCAGCCGATCTAGTCGGACCGCTCCCACGATCAAAGAAAGGCCATACCGTGGTCGTGGTGATGCAGGATAAATTCACAAAGTGGATCGAGCTGCAGCCTCTTCGACAGGCCACCGCCCCGGCCGTCACAAAAGTATTCCGCAAGCGAGTGCTCATGCGCTTCAGGTGCCCACGCCGAGTCATTGCCGACAACGGAAAGCAATTCAAGAGTCGAGACTTTACCAGCCTACTACGAGAGTAGTATGTCTAAGGGGATTCCAACGCAGGTCGTCTGAGGGGATCGCGGGGGCGGTGGGAAGTGAGGCCGCGCGGGGGAGCGCGGCGGAGGGAAACATTGGCGCGGGGCCCGCGGGGAGAGGAAGACAGGTTGCGCGCGCACGAGTCGCGGAGAGGGGGAAACCGCGATGATGGAGGGGATCAGTCCAGGCCGAGCAGCCGCGGAGGCCTCTCCAGACCTGGCCCACCCCCGAGAACTTTTTTAGACCTAACCGGAGGGAGCGAATGACCCCCCCCCCCAGAACTTTTTCAAACCCCGATCCACCACCGGAATTTTTTTCCGAGCGAGGGAATGACCTTGGTCCACGACCCCAAATTTTTTTCCAAACCAATATGCGACATACAGACATTTCCAACGCAGGGAAATAATAATTTATTTTTATTGGGAATTGTTTCGGACGATCTCGGGAAAGATCGACGTTTTACAAACCACATATTGGAGGGAAAGAGAGAGCAATATTTTGAACCTAAGATCTGGGAGAGGGAAAGAGAAAACACTACTTGGTGGTACAATCACATTTTATTCTAAAGCTAACAGTATTTCGAAGCGTTCCCATTTAACGACGCAGCGTATCGCGCGATCGTGTGTAATATGAGTCCTCCCCGGGACACCTGCATGTGATGATATCATTTTCACGGCGCGAAGAACGCTCGAACGAAATAAACGCCGAATCTTAAAATTATGTGGCGAGAGCCCCGAAAACTTTTTCAGACCCCGATCCACCACCGGAAATTTTTTCCGAGGGAGGGGACAACCTTCACTCACCCCCGCACCGATCTAGCAAACCAATATGCAGCAGAAATTTTTTCCCCAGCGCACAGTGGGTTGAAATCCCAGAAACACGGCGAAAATATGAAGGCAATCTTTGATATTTACAAAAATGAGTATTCTACAGTTTTCGAGGTCGCTGATTACGAATCTGAACTAAAAATGGCAAAAAACAAAATGGCGGATCCAATATGGCGGACACGTATGCCAAAAAAATATCAGATTTGGTCCAAACTTGGTATTTAAGGGTTTTCGAGGTCGCTGAGGACGAATCTGAAGTCAAAGTGGCAAAAAACAAAGTGACGGATCCAATATGGCGAACACGTATGCCAAAAAAATATCAGATTTGGTCTAAACTTGGTATTCTACGGTTTTCGAGGTCGCTGATTATGAATCGCATTTTTAAAAAAACACCACTGCCGCCGTGGAAACTTGTGTTAATTAAATATCCGGTTAACTGGCAATGTATCATATATGATAACAAAAATCTGGCCAATTCTGTATCATATATGATCAAATGGAATAACTTTGTGATTCACTTAATTTTTCGATGTTGCAAAGGGTGTAGCCGGATAAGCATAGCGAAAAGTGCCCCCAAACCAAATTGAACTTGCGATACACCAATCGATAGGTTCCTCAAAGGAAACTATTTCTGTAAAGTTTCAACCCGATACCCCTACTACTAGGGTAGTTACAGGGTGAAACGTAATTTACAGTTTAAGCTCCATTACTTTTGTTCCATTGAATAGAAACCTATACAAAAAATCAGAGACATTCTACCCATTGATATACGTGTTTGTGAATTTTTTCAGAATTTTCAGTGACAAAACCGAATTTTAAAAAATTCAAAAAGATTACAAATGCCGATTTCAAAGTCAAAATTTCAAATTACAACATTTATATTTTTACAGTTTTGGCGTCTTTCTATGGTCATTAATGTCTAATTTTTTCAGATTTTTCGAAAGGGTGGAACGCAGTCGCAAAAATCAAAAACTGATATTTCTTACCTTCCCGTACGCAAAGTTTGGCATACTCGTACGACGAATATATTTTGTTCATTAAATGGGTGTTATATGCAATTCTAAATACTTTCACATTTTTTAAATGAGTCAATGCAATTGATCTGATAGCATTTTACGGTTGATAAGGGTGAAGTTTTGCCTAATTGCGTGTATAAGTGATGTCAGTACATAGTAAGTGTCACCTCGAACGTTCTTGGTAGATTCTTGAATTCTCTTCCTGCAAATAATATCATATCATAGGTTTTCATTATCAGATACTACTGCATTCATTAAATAAGTTACTAACTTCTAATCTGTGAGTTTTACCTTTAATAATTTCGATTTGCAGCGCAAGTAACGCGATGTTTGTAATTTATTCTTCGTCGCTATCATCATTTATTACAGGATTTACCTGTTCGGTATTAAATATTTTGCTAAGTATCTCTGCGGGCCTTATAATTTGTGCAAGATATCGAGCATGCGATAAATAATATATTATCGCAGCTACATGCGAACAACATCCAATAGTACGGCACCCATTTGCACACTCACAGAAATGACGCTTGATTCCAGAGCAACCTATTGAATGTGGTGTATAATCTATGTAACATTTATAGATTTTGCTATTAATGTGTCGCGATTGTACTTGAAATTGAAGAATGTTCTTGGCTTGTTTTAAGCAACGGAGATTAATATTGTTTTCTTCATCCATCATTTCTGCCAAGTAGGATACTGCTTGAGATAGTTGGTAGGATCCAGTAAAAAGAATTTTTAAATCTTGTTCTGTCATTTCGGGGAAATCAGTCAAATCGGTAGCTGTTATTTGTTGAAATGGAACCTTTCGTCTACTCCAACGGTGTGTTTCGACTTCCAATCCTAATGTATTAGTCTGATCTTTTTGTTCAGAAATTCTTGAAATTATTTCTTCGGAGAACTGTTTATCTGAATTTAATCGCTTTCCAAATGTATTGTGCAGAAAACAAGCTATTCGGCAGAATGACCGTACTGTTGGAAGCAATGTGTTTTGCATTTGGTGATGGAGAAGTCGGTATTTTTGCCCTATTATACCGTGGACAGCTTCAACAACCCAACGAACTTTTGTAACTAACCGAGAATCATTAGCTTCCTTAGTTGTTAGTTGATTACGTTTTCCTTTAAGAGCTGGCATAAGTATACGGTATCCTTCTTCCTCCAGATAGGTTTTCACATCCCGAAAGCCACGATCAACGATGCATAAGTCTCCATTTTTCATTAGACTCCGCAAACCGTTTGGATCTTGCATTACAATTTTCATTATTTGTGCGTCATTTTGAGTACCATAGAATGGTCCGAGCATGTCAATAATATAGCCTGTTGTTGTGCAAATTGTAAATGGTTTACATAGTGGTGTTTTTTTTTTGGCCGGAATAAGACTTTCTTTGGTATTCATTATTTGTGCTTTTTCCGTGTCGAATATACGTGCCATCGAAAATCAAAGCCAACTGATCAGTTATATTGTGCAAGTTTTTAGCAATAATTGATGTTTCTTTTTCAATTAAATGTTCTCGAGGAAAAGCAGTAAAACCAAATTGGGTAGGCAATATGTCCTTTTCAAAAGAATTTATAATTGATGCACAAAAATCAGAAACTTGTTGTTCCCGTTCCATTCCCAAAATTGCGGCTATTGTTTTATTTGAATTGCCAGTTCGTAGTTTAAATAGAAAAACAACAATAGCCTGTGATACAGTTCGACATTTAGTTTCTCTCATTGAAACCATCATTTCCCGCAATTGTATTATGTTTTCCCAAGTTAATCCCGTGAAAACTCGAAGACGTTCCTCTGACAGTGCAAAATCGCCTATCTTATCTTTAATATTAGAGTCGCAGTTAATGGACATGAATTCGAAATACTTTCGTAATTCATTAACTTCTATTAATGCACTATTTGAATGCACCCGTAAATTCGTTAAGTCTTCTTGATATAACCTTCTCTTTATTAAATGCGTCGGACAGCAACGATTTCCGTTCGGTATATATAGTCTTCTCAAAAGGAATGCCTGCTTCCTTGCTTTATATGGAGCATTAATTATACTTTTCGTAGAACCACAAACGAAACAGTATTTGTGTGTTGAAACAACTCTTTCAAATTGCATCTTAACATATTCAGTTTCCGTTGCCCGATTATCACTGACATTTAAAATAAATGATGGGTCTTCACTTGAGGATCAGGAAGGAACTGATTCAGAAGATTTTTCCGGTGACGATGAAGATTCGTGAGGTTGCGGAAGTTCAGAACTTGGTTGGTAATGGGAAGTACTAGCGATTGATACTTCCCGTTCTTCTACATTCACATCATTCTCCTTTTGATAAATAATCATACGGCACTTCCCACATAGTACATCGCCAACAGTAACCACATTGCCCAAAATTCTGGACCACTTCTCAGCTTCAAATACCGTATTAATATTCTTCTGCCAACCGACTGATTTCCTCAATGGAATATTACAATTAATACATCTAACACGACTAATATTCGACTTAACAATGTTTATTTGTCTATCCGACATATTGTATATGTACACTATTTTATATTATATTATATTAATTTGTTATGTAGTAAATTATATTATATTATATTATATTAATTATGTTGAATTTGTGAATTACACCACTTTTTAAATTCCTGTTACATGTATTCACAAATGTTTACAAAATCACTCACACTCAGAAAAAAATGTAAAATCAGTGCGTAAAGCATAAGCAAATGTTTTTAATTGTTTCAATAAATGTATAACTTTGTAACGTTACACTATTTTTGTATCACTAACTATACCACTTCTGTATCACTTTTTTATAATACTTTTACCACTCTGCGACATTTTTACGATTCATTCTCCACGACTGTATTTCAGGAACTGAATACGCGTTGCATGCATCTTTCACGACATGCACATTTTCTCTTTCTCTATTCTGTTTCTTGTCTCTTTTGTTTAGACTCTCCAAGTAGATTCTAGAAAATGAACCCCCATTGGCATCCGATACTATTAAAATAAACTCTTCACCTCGCTCACTCATGACTCGATGCATAAGGAACGCGTCATTCGTAACATAAACAGATAAGGACAGTTCGTGCGTTTCTAGAGACTGCCCTACTTTTAATTACGCTTGACACATGATGAAAACCCTATGATATGATATTATTTGCAGGAAGAGAATTCAAGAATCTACCAAGAACGGTCGAGGTGACACTTACTATGTACTGACATCACTTAAACACGCAATTAGGCAAAACTTCACCCTTATCAACCGTAAAATGCTATCAGATCAATTGCATTGACTCATTTAAAAAATGTGAAAGTATTTAGAATTGCATATAACACCCATTTAATGAAAAAAATATATTCGTCGTACGAGTATGCCAAACTTTGCGTACGGGAAGGTAAGAAATATCAGTTTTTGATTTTTGCGACTGCGTTCCACCCTTTCGAAAAATCTGAAAAAATTAGACATTAATGACCATAGAAAGACGCCAAAACTGTAAAAATATAAATGTTGTAATTTGAAATTTTGACTTTGAAATCGGCATTTTTAATCTTTTTGAATTTTTTAAAATTCGGTTTTGTCACTGAAAATTCTGAAAAAATTCACAAACACGTATATCAATGGGTAGAATGTCTCTGATTTTTTGTATAGGTTTCTATTCAATGGAACAAAAGTAATGGAGCTTAAACTGTAAATTACGTTTCACCCTGTAACTACCCTAGTAGTAGGTGTATCGGGTTGAAACTTTACAGAAATAGTTTTCTTTGAGGAACCTATCGATTGGTGTATCGCAAGTTCAATTTGGTTTGGGGGCACTTTTCGCTATGCTTATCCGGCTACACCCTTTGGGCATGAATAATAAAAAAAGCCGTGTCAGTTAACCGGTTAATCAAAAACGATTATTTTAAAGTAAATAAAACGAAAGATTCCTCTTTTAACCTTATTTAATACATTTTTCTAAATATTCAATAACACAATTTGTGAAACAGTTTACGATAAGTGTAACACGATAAGTTAATGATCATGTGAACTAGCATCACTACTATCATATTCATCATTCGATTGGACCGGTGTAGTTTGATCATTATAATTTATAACGGGAGGCAATAATAAGTTTAATGTTTCTTTGGGCAGAGATCGACGATTCTTTTGCGGTAATCGTCTCTTGCTGGTTATTATTGGATCTGAACTTAATAAAAAGTGGTTAAAAATATCCTGATTGCATTTTTCGCGGCTGCATTTTCGAGAATAATGTTCACGATATTTTTTAAAATCTTTGCTGCGCACTTCTTGCGCTTCTTCTGTCAATTGACCAATTGGCAATAAAGCAGCCGATATTATTTCAGGACCGTGAATGAGAAATTTGTGGACAGTGGGAGGCATAAAGTCCCATGGATATTTTTGTACAAGAAGTCTAGCTGTATCTAATGAAAATTGTCGGAACTTTTCTACATCAATTTCGTGACCACATGACACTACAACTAATACTATATGCATTTTTTTAATCAAATCTACATCAATATTTGTTATTTCTGCAGACAGGTCTGCATTGGCAAAGAAACGCCTGGCTGTATTTCCATCATTAGAATTACCAAACCCGGGTTTAGGTTTGTCAATGATTAGACCAGTTTTTTCTCTGAACAACTGTGAACAACTTGCGTCGATTCTTTTAAAAATTGTATTTTTAACGGTCTGCAGTACCTCGTAGAAGATGGGCGTGGATTTTGCCAAATTACTTTGTTGTTCCTACGATCCGGATCTCCACACACAAGGCGTATAGGTACCATGGACGTTATAAAGACTGCTGAATCACTGGCTTCAGATCCATGAAACGCTTGTTTGTATGAACTGTGGCCTGAACTTCCATCGAAGCCCCACTTTGTCACTAAACAAAGGTTTTCTAATTCCTTATCATCAGAGCCGGATTTACCTTTCAGGGGGCCCCAGGCTGAATATTTGGTGGGTCCTCGGTTAAATGTAAAAAATAAAATGACGCTGATTTGATTTTTTTATAATAATACTCGTATAATCTAAATAAGAATTTAATTTCAAAATTAACATTGAATATCAAAACTAAACATATCATTAACATAAATAAACATTAAAGATACAAGTTAATAAAGATAATATAAAAAAATGCTAATTTTTCGAAGAAAATATTTAGAATGAGGGGCCCCCAGCTAAACGGGGCCCTAGGCTTCAGCCTTGTTAGCCTAAGGGCTAAATCCAGCACTGCTTATCATCTAATATATTTAAAACTGTTTCTTGAACAGTCAGGAGACGTTCTACCGTATGGTCGAGTAACGCTTGTAACTTAACGTCTGCTGATGTTGAAGTTATCTGTATGCTCTCACTACTTGGATAGCACTTCTTTTTTTCTAACTGCAAGAGCGTATAGCTTGGAAATTTTTCAGGATCACTCATTCTAATAATATTATATTGATGTCTAGATAATTTAGCATCCACCAATAGAGCTAGAGCATCTTCGCAAGACATTTTTCGGGACTGTTCTTCTTTATATTTTTTATAAGCTTCTCTGTATTCGTTTGCTCGTGTTGGAGTAGAAGTTGTTACTTCATGTACAAGGTTCGATGCCTCTATTTGCCTCTTAGCTTCATTTGTGTCGCAAACGATAGTTCCGCAAGAGATAACTGTCGTAGGGTTTCAGTTTTTTCTCGCTTGCTTCTCATAGAGCTATTTTCAAAAGTAACTTTTGGGCGACCTCGCTGCTTTGATGAATAAATTTTAAAACACACCGAACTCTTCAACCAATTTTTATTGTTTTTTAAAAATTTATCCTCAATTCTGTTCGCTTGCATCCATTTAGTTTTAAATTGTGATTTAAATTGCGTTATCTTATGGTATAAAGATACTAAACTCTCATCAGGACATTTCGTTCGTTTTCTAATTTGCTCTCTTAAGAAAGAAAATTGATTATCTACTTTACGATTTGGTCCTTTTTTTAAGATATCAAAAAGTTCTTGTCTCGTTATAACAATATTATTTGCATTCACATCTGAAAGTAACAACATATAAATATATAAATTTTTCAATTAACTGCGTTTGCAAAAAAAATTATTTTCATGAACTGGGAACATTTTTGAATAAACTGTAATATTAGGGATTGGAGCAAAAAAGAGCAAAATCTGAAAGTTAATCTCAGTTGTTTGATAATCAGAGATGATAACTGTGCAAACAACAATGCTTGATCGGACTTGGAAGTTAACTAAATGTTTAATTCTTTTTGTAGATCAGCTATGGTAATTAAGGTTATAGGAGGCAATTTTGAATTAAACTGTATGAAGGTATTATTGCTTGTCGCAAACGTATAACAACAAAAAGTGATTGAATAAACACCTGAAATTGACGTCTTCATCGTGAAACAGAAGTTTAAAATACACAAAAACACAAAAAATAGCACCACAAAATCGTTGGTAAATAGCTTGGAATAAACATGTAATGGAGTTTGTACAGCTAACTGTTTTTGACCAACTCAGCTAAGAAAGGAAGAGTTGTAGTAGGCTGTGGATATACATTTTATTGTGCGCACATATTTCAACTATACTAGGCATAAAAAATCAGATGTGCAAAAATTCTTTTGTATTTCAGGAATCCTGAAAGATTTCCAAGCTACACACTCTTGCAGTTAGAAAAGAAGAAGTGCTATCCAAATAGTGAGAGTATAAAGATAACTTCAACCTCAGCAGACGTTAAGTTACAAGGTTTACTCGACCATACGGTAGAACGTCTCCTGACTGTTCAAGAAACAGTTTTAAATATATTAGAAGATAAGGATTTAGAAAACCTTTGTTTAGTGCCCTTTTGTTTTTTGGCACTTTGACTTCAGATTCGTACTCAGGGACCTCGAAAACCGTAGAATACCAAGTTTAGACCAAATCTGATATTTTTTTGGCATACGTGTTCACCATATTGGATCCGTCATTTTGTTTTTTGCCACTTTGACTTCAGATTCGTCCTCAGCGCCCTCGAAAACCCTTGAATACCAAGTTTGGACCAACTCTGATCTTTTTTTGGCATACGTGTCCGTCATATTGGATCCGCCATTTTGTTTTTTGCCATTTTTAGTTCAGATTCGTAATCAGCGACCTCGAAAACTGTAGAATACTCATTTTTGTAAATATCAAAGATTGCCTTCATATTTTCGCCGTGTTTCTGGGATTTCAACCCACTGTGCGCTGGGGAAAAAATTTCTGCTGCATATTGGTTTGCTAGATCGGTGCGGGGGTGAGTGAAGGTTGTCCCCTGCCTCGGAAAAAATTTCCGGTGGTGGATCGGGGTCTGAAAATGTTTTCGGGGCTCTCGCCACATAATTTTAAGAATCGGCGTATATTTCGTTCGAGCGTTCTTCGCGCCGTGAAAATGATATCATCACATGCAGGTGTCTCGGGGAGGACTCATATTACACACGATCGCGCGATACGCCGCGTCGTTAAATGGGAACGCTTCGAAATACTGTTAGCTTTAGAATAAAATATTATTGTACCACCAAGTAGTGTTTTCTCTTTCCCTCTCCCAGATTTTAGGTTTAAAATATTGCTCTCTCTTTCCCTCCAATATGTGGTTTGTAAAACGTCGATCTTTCCCGAGATCGTCCGAAACAATTCCCAATAAAAATAAATTATTATTTCCCTGCGTTGGAAATGTCTGTATGTCGCATATTGGTTTGGAAAAAAATTTGGGGTCGTGGACCAAGGTCATTCCCTCGCTCGGAAAAAAATTCCGGTGGTGGATCGGGGTTTGAAAAAGTTCTGGGGGGGAGGGGTCATTCGCTCCCTCCGGTTAGGTCTAAAAAAGTTCTCGGGGGTGGGCCAGGTCTGGAGAGGCCTCCGCGGCTGCTCGGCCTGGACTGATCCCCTCCATCATCGCGGTTTCCCCCTCTCCGCGACTCGTGCGCGCGCAACCTGTCTTCCTCTCCCCGCGGGCCCCGCGCCAATGTTTCCCTCCGCCGCGCTCCCCCGCGCGGCCTAACTTCCCCCCGCCCCCGCAATCCCCTCAGACGACCTGCGTTGGAATCCCCTTAGACATACTACTCTCGTAGTAGGCTGTTAAAGTCTCGACTCTTGAATTGCTTTCCGTTGTCGGCAATGACTCGGCGTGGGCACCTGAAGCGCATGAGCACTCGCTTGCGGAATACTTTTGTGACGGCCGGGGCGGTGGCCTGTCGAAGAGGCTGCAGCTCGATCCACTTTGTGGATCACCACGACCACGGTATGGCCTTTCTTTGATCGTGGGAGCGGTCCGACTAGATCGGCTGATACGATATCCCACGGGTAGGCTGCTGGTGATGTGCATAAGTGTCGCTGGTGCCCGTTGCGACACTTTGTACTCTTTGGCATTTAGTATACTGCCGGACGTAGCGGGCTGCGCCTTGGCTGGCGTGTGTTTGTAGTACAAACGGTCGGTCGAAGTCGGGGCATGTTAATACCGGTGCGGTGGCTAGTTGGTGTCGGAGCGTCTCGAAGGCGGACTGGGCTTCTTCTGTCCAGATCGAACGTGTACGTTTCTGGAGGAGTTGGTGCAACGGTGCCGCTGTGTCCGAGAACTGGGGGATGTATCTCCTATACCAGGAGACCATTCCCAGGAAACGTCGCAATTCGCGCAAATTCTGCGGTGGAGGCGTGTTCCGGATTGCTTCGACTTTCTCAGGGTCCATCTTGACCCCTTGGTCTGAGACGACGTGGCCGAGGTATTGCAGCTCCGTCTGGCAGAAACGGCATTTCTCTTCGTTTAAGCGGAGTCCCGCTTGCTGCAATCGGCGTAATACTCGGAGATACTCCAAGTGCTCCTCGAATGTTCGGCCCAAGACTATAATGTCGTCTAAGTATGCAAAGGCTCTTGGCTCTAGGCTGGGTCCGATGATACTGTCGAGTAGCCGTTGGAACGTGGCGGGGGCCGAGTGGAGGCCGAACGGCATGACGCGGAACTGGTATAGTCCGCGTCCGGGAACGGTAAAGGCCGTTATCGGGCGGCTCTCCTCGGTCAGCGGTACTTGATAATACTCATTTGTGAGGTCCAGCGTTGAGATGTAGCGCGCCTCGTGCAACTTGTCAAGTTGAACCTGTGGCAAGAGGTAGGCGTATTTTTCGGTGACGGCATTTACTCGGCGGAAGTCGATGCAAAATCGCTTCTTCTTTTTGCCCTTTTTAGCGACCATGACCATGGGGGAGCACCATGGGCTACTGGATGGCTCTATCACCCCGTCAGCTAGCATCTGATCCACTGCCCCGTTAATTACCCTGTATTACCCTGTATTTGTTTAGGAAATAAAATAATTCTTTATTTTTTATCGTATGGATATGGAAGTGTCGCGCATGGATTCTTTAGGGATTTCTGATGAAAATCATTACAAATGTCGTGTAAATCGGACAACTTTTACATAGGGAATACAAATAGCTTGTGTCAAAGTAGTCCGATTTGCATGATATTTGGTATGATTTTCGTCAGAAAAACATAAGGAATCCATTGGCGTCACTTCCCTCTCGATACGATGTAGAAAAGAATTTCTTAATACGCTGTAATGGATATTTCACCTGCGGGGGATCGACCTCAATTCGCTACGTTCGGCCCAGGATTCATACCTTTTTCCGGAAAAAGCCATAAACATCGGTAGAGGTACTGCGAAGGTCTGTCCCCGCCACGGGGTACCAAGCTGCATCTCCTTGACGGGCATTGCTCCAGAATTACCCTTCTATCATTTGTGCAGTGTATGACCCGACTACCCTCCGTGTAATCGGTCTGCGCGAAGTGGGGCGCAAGTTCGATCATTATCAGTACTCCTGCCCGAGAGGAATACGATTTACTTTAATTATAGTACATGTGTGTTTTGTAATAAATTGTTTCTATCGTCTCCTGAATTCAATAACTGGCATCCAAACATCAACGCTCCTAGAATCCACCGTCAATACGCCTCGTGGAGAGACACATGGAAGAAAAGGGGTAGCCCGCTGTCGATGCGTGGTCCTCCCGAGTATAAAGACGAAATTCGATATCAAAACAAAAGCATGCGTGGACGTATCCATGCGAGAGAAGGTGGGCATTGGGGAGGAGGTATTGCTGTGAAGAGGGCCTCTTCAACAGAGCAGCCGTTTGTGAGGGATGCAAATCCGATTGGTTCTAATACAATCTGCTCCCTATGGTTGAAATTTTGTCTAGCAACTTATGTTATACATTAAGACAAGCACAATCTGTTCAAATTCTCTTAAGGAAGTTCCTGAACAATGTACTAAATTCAAGAATTCTTTAAAATTTTGTGCAAAACTAATTTGGAATACAAGAAACTCTTGTACAAAGTTTAAAATCTATCTACCACATAGTTATCGATAAATTGTTAATTAAAATGCATTTTAACATAGTGGCATATGGCATAGTTGCAAAAAGAGGGTTACAGTTGCAGTTTTTCTTCTGAAACAGGGAAACCATATGCAAGAGGTGTACCAAAATTGGCACAAAAGTACATACAAATATCAGGAAATGAATTTGTTAATTTCGACAAAACTGGCCACATGCAAACACGATGGCGACATTTTTCTAAAAGTGTTCCACAATGCCGACACCAGAATCGATGAACCACCGAATAATCACTACGGGGAAGAGCAATTTTGGCTGAATCGGCATGCGCAGCAAACATACTTTTTAGATGATGACGATGATGATGACGATGATTATGGATATGGTAATGTATATCAGCGGAATCGTGCGGGTGCTCCACAGAGCGTGGTTTGGCGAAACTGTGTCGATGCTGAAGACATTAATCAAGGGATGCTGTTTTTAAAAATCAATATCGGGACTTCATGCTAGCAATATTGTAATTCAAACAGACCCTGCGCAAGTTTATATCGACGAATTATTAAGTGAACTATTTACTACTAAGGACGTTATCGATTGGGATTAATTAAGTCAAATAAATTACTCAATCTTTAAAAAAATCTTAATATTAATATGTCAGGTTTACTTACCTTCATTCCACCTTCCCTATGAGACGGTTGCGCTATTTAGATTAATCAATCTCGAAAAGTTATCGCGATACCGCGGAGAATTACGTTTCGTCGGCGGATGTTTATACGAGGGCGACATTGCATTCTTTCACGAGACGGTTGCGCTATTTAGGATAATCAATCTCGAATAGTTATCGGTGTTGAATTACAGCATCCGCGTTAAATCCTTTCGCGTCTGCGCACCGATCCCCGCACGCGTATGGAGATTGCGCGGCGGCGAACGCCATTTTGGAAAATTCGAAATCCCCTTCCCCTGTGACGTCAGCCCGGTCGCCAACGAACGCGGTACCCCCTCCCCGCCGCCCCCCTCGCCGTAGACCGCGGTACCCCCCGCCTCGCCTCACCACCTCGCCACCACTTGAGCCAGAATCGGCATAGCTTACCTACTACTCTGACCGATCAGCTTGATTAATTTTTGGGAACCAGATGCGGTACACAAGCCAGACCCTTCAGTTTTTACCTAAATGTGCCAGATATAGCAGTTAAAAAGTATTATCCAACATCAAAACACCTTGCGGAGAAAGACACACAGGAAGAAAAAATGGTAGCCCGCTGACTGCGCGTGGTCCCGCCTGCGCCGCCTTCCCTGAAATAAGGTGTATACATTATAGGTTATTGAATTTTATCTGGAAACTCACTATCAAGTGATCTCTAAAAAGAAAATAGCTCCATTTAAAAAACCGAACTTGAGACCATCGTATCTCTTAAAATAATAATGGAAGAAAAAATCGTTTGGGCTAATAAATTTGCCCCCTCGAAGCATGCAATTGCATATGAACAATTTTTTTATGTCCAGTACGTTGGGAAACATCCAGCTGTTTACTGTTCCCGCAAATACCTACGGATTAACGAAAAGTCGCACTTTTGTTCACAGCGAAGAATCTATCAATTTTTAAAGACTGCGAAGATACGTTCTTGATTGCCCTTTGGAAATCTGGCAACCTGATGTTGTCGAAGCCGTCTTGGAAAATACGGAATTGCCCACTATAAACGATACATGAGTTTTCGCTTCGCTCACAACTGTTACCTCCCCGAGCCCGCTTCGTTTGGGATAATTAAGGGGGGAGACCACCGTCTCGGCCCGAAATGTAAGGGTATTTTCGGGAATTTATTTCAACCAAACAACGCAAGTAAATCAATTTATTGCTTAGTATAGTCAATAGTGTATATATCGAAGGGTAAGAAAAATTTTTTTTAATCAAATTCATAAATCCGTTTTCTGTATACACTTCGTCAAAATTTGCGCTCCGGAAAAAACATGCTAGTCGCGTTGACAGTCCCCAGACCATATGGTACATCGAAATTCAAAAAAACAATAATATTTAGAAACTAGAAGCCTGCCTCTATTACGTGAAGATCGCAAAATGTCAAATTTGTAAAAAATAACAAAATGGCGGACCACTGAAAAAACAGTCGTGTTTTCGGGGTACAAAATTGGGGAAATGTTGCTAAAAAAATAGAAGCAGGTCGAAAATTGAAAATGTCTGATCGTCACGTAATAGCGACGGGTTTTCCGTACAATAAATGTCCTTGATCATGCCAATTGGACGTATAGTTTTCTCTGTAGACTGTCAACGCGGTTGAAAAATGTCATTCTGAGGAAATCGCGTTCAATGTTCCGCGTGGCTCAGTCGCGCGTTTGACACCGCTTCACGAAAAACACCATATCTCCGTCAATTTTGCGAATTTCTTCATAAAATTTGGAGAGAACATTCTTGAAACATACGCCTTTCAGAAAATGTAAAAAAATTTCAGATTTGAGACAGTGGTCTCCCCCCTTAAAGACACAACATAAAGGCAAAATACAGAACCCAATATAAAGGCCCAAACCATAATAAAATTTGAAAATAGAATATAAACCGGCCTTTTCGTTAATCCGTATATTGCTGTGTCAGCGGGTGGTGAGTAAAGATGGTGACTTCGCACCCGTACGCACCATTATCTACCATCAAAGTGCGGGACAATACGACCAGCACCGCAACTCCGATGAGACGCTCTGACCGATTAACCTGTAGCCAAGTATCTAAGCGTGACAGCTAATCATATGGTGGGCGGAATTGCAGCACGATAATTTGTGTCTTTCATTGCAATTTTTGGAGCCACTAAATTCAGGAGCTCTTCAAAAACAGATTTTGTCATTCGTACAAAATTGATAAAACTACCTCCGTCGTTTAATAGCAACTCTGACATTAAATGATCACCATAATATTCTCCATTTCTCAAAAACGACTTTTTCCACCAACGCCTTTTTAAATATGCCTACTAAATAGAGTTTGGAATGGACGCCGAAAGATCTGGGTAATAGGTGGGGGACACAAGTTGCCGAGTCGCTGGACTCAAGTCGCTGTTAGGTGCGCGGACGAACCTGATGCGAAATCATGGAGCAGCTAGGATTATTGACGGAGAGAAAGAACCTGATGCGAAATCAGGGAGCCTCTAGGAATGGAGTCAAACGCGGACGAACCTGATGCGAAATCAGGGAGCCGCAGGAGGGTGAAACGTCGTGAACGAACCCGATGCGAAATGGGGGAGTCACTAGGATGAAGTTCACAGACGAAACTGGTGCGAAACCAGGGAGCTGTTAGAAAGTTGGATTATTTACAGACGAACCTGGTGCGAAACCAGGGAGCTGTTCGGAAGTTGGTAGACTTACAGACGAACCTGATGCGAAATCAGGGAGCCGTAGGAGGGGTGAGGTTTCGTGGACGAACCCGATGCGAAATCGGGGAGCCACTGGGTTGGAGAAGATGGCTTGTTTTGGTAAAGAGTTGCGAACGAACCTGATGCGAAATCTGGGAGTCGCGGGAAATGTTAGTAATGCCTCGTAACTCTTAATTAATATTTGATACAACTCGAGCGGTAAAGTTGTATCAGTGGGTGAGTGCTACTAATATTATAAGGATCGCTGGGTAAGAGATGGGTTTAACGAATCTACTCGATTTACACGTGAACACCATTCGTATATTCAATAATTTGTTATTGTACAATTGTAAGTGTCGCGATTAAATATTAAATAGTGTAGTTACCTATAGTTGCACGGTGTTAACGCACCGGCGATGCGGGGCGTAAGAGTGGCTATTACAATATGCCTAATAGCATATAAACCGAACTCGCGAATTCTATGAGGTTAACTGTGATTCCGATGGAGACTTTAGCCCGATCTTGCTGGATATAACCGACTCTGTACGAGCGTGACACAACGTGACTTTACGCGTGACTCTATAGCTTTGAACCGACGAGAGTTGAAACCAAAGGGTTTATATAGTCCCAAAATGAGTGGGGATTCATTAGGAATTTCCATATAAGGAGATCCTACGGGGTCGTCGTCGTGTCACTCCCGTTCCCATGGTCGTGATCCAGATGGTCGAGATCATGACCCCCATTAGTGGTATGTGATATACAAAAAGGATTTTAGGGCGTTTTCCCTTCGTAGACGCGAGCTCGAAAAAAAGGTTGAGAGCAGCGTATGGGAAAATTCCACATACGTAACACTATAATCGTCTATGAATGTTACAAAGAATCTTTCGCCACTCATTCCTTTTGTTGGGTGAGGCCCATTGAGGCTGCCATCTCATTTTTGTTATGGTCCGAATTGATCGAAGCGTCCTTAGTAAACAAACGGACCCTAATGAAACTACTGCTGACGATAAAAATAAGTTGTACATCTCCAGGCTCTATGTGGACGATTTTTTGACGCATAGTTGCCACATTTTCCGTTGTCTCTGTCTCTGCCGCGCTGTTGCCAAAGGTTTCTCTATCGAGAAGTTCTTGAAGGAATACGGCACGGGCACGAGAGCTGCGTCTAGCGTCAGAGCCTTGCTGAACGTAACAGAGGATTGCAATAATAAAAGATAGAGAGGTTGGGTAGTGAAGTTAGGAAACATGTCATATAATAATACTAATTTGCGTATCATTATTTTTTTATTTATACGTTAAAGGATGTAATATTTTGTATAATCAATGTGCAATTTCAAAGCATACAATTTGAATAAGGTACATCACCGAAGTGTAACACGCCGATCGTAATGAAATTTATGAATGCTATAATTCTTCGAAGAACATGACACTTTCATTTTATCTAGCTCTACATCAAATTATATTTTTTATCAACAAGAATTGTCTGTTGTTTAAATACAAATTTAATAACGGAATCATCATCATTATTCAGCTTTGATCCTCTGTGGGTCATTCCACCCCAACTCAGACACTTTTCGGAGTAACATTTCGGATTTTGGTACAACTCGGATATGTTGTAGTCTTTAGGGATGCATAAACATATCTCGAAGGATTTTTGAAAATTTCAAAAATTGTGGATGTTACAGCTCTTTGAAATATAGTGTTTACTTTTTTTCTAAAAATTGTAACTGTTGAACTAACAAACCGAAAAAAATGACCTTTTGTGTGCTTGCAGTGGAGATATAAGAGTACCTAATAAAAATTATTTCACTGAAAAAAAAACAAATTTTTAACCATTTATTTTGCAATTCTTGTAAACAAATGCAATTTTATAATTGAAGGCAACTTTTTAAAAAATTGAAAAAATAGGAGGATATAGCCCTGTTTGTCCTCTTTATGGACATGTTTGGATAACGATGGAGACTTTAAAATCGGCCAAATGAAAATTATTTGAATGGAACGCTACGTCAAGTCACACCGGCTCGACTGGTCGCTCGGGCCGTGCGATACTCGCAGCGGCCAAGCCCGCTATACCTGCCACTTATGGCAGGTAGGTATCTGTTTCAACAGGCAATGCCACCCGTGACGCCAGCAAGACCGCCCTCGGTCCTTGCTATTCCAGAGGGTTTTCTTGCAGTGAAAATCAGTAAATTTGCAAGCGCAATATCTGAAAAACCAGTGGAAATAAAGTGTATACATTGATGCTTATTGAATTTGTCTTGGAATGCACTATCAACTCAGGTCTTCAAAAAAAGTAGTTCCATTTGAAAAATCGAACTTGACCATCGTATCTTTTATAATAATAATCGAAAAAAAAAATCGCTCGGGCTAATAAGTTGGCCCCCTCGAACCATGCATTCCATATTTTTTTTATATTTTTACCTCCAATACTTTATGAGAAATCGCGCTGTTCACTCATCCCGCGGACACCCTGTAGATGAGGCCTGCCCCGTAGGGTGCAAATACCTCCTCAATTTTTGAGACCCAGGCAACAGCCGAGCGCGTAACTGTGACCTTGCTAACCGTTGTGAGGGTTTTGGGACAACTGCAAGAGTGTGTGTGTGCCTGTACGCGTGAGGCCCAGCTATATGGACTCGTGGTACGAGCCAGTATGGACGCACACACAGTCTTGCAGTTCTCCCGCAGCCCATGCTGTGTGCAGGCCTGGTCTAGATAATAATAAAAAAACTTAACATGGTACCACCGGCTATTCAAACTCCTTCCAATAAAAAAAAAATAATCGGTGCACCTATGCGGAAGTTATGCGTGAACATACAAACATAATGAAATATACGTGACGAATCGAGTAAACTCTTCCTTTCGAAGTCGGTTAAAAATTAGCACAGCGCATATACGCCGCGTTTGAGTCCCTGAGCGTGACTACGCTAGTACAGATTACAATATTTTCTATGTACATATCTGATTATTCGTTATTTGCTAATAATCATATAAATCAATGTTGGAATAGTTTGAGTCTTGGCGCCATGTCACGTGCTCCCTTGTGGCTCTGATTGGACATGCGAGCAGACTGTAAAAGGATCTAGGCAAAGAGGAGATATAATAAGAGGCGTCACCTTTGAAGTTCTTACTTGACCTTGGCATTTAAATTGGTTGTCTATTCGAGCGGGATATTCAAATCGACTAAATGTACCTTACTGGAATTGGCTGATTATTGCCGAAGTTTATCGATCACTGCCGAAGTTTACCGATCATTGCCGAATGGGCATTTACATTGGTTGTCTAGTGATTTCCCTAGGTTATTTCTGTCCTTGTCGAGTGACGCTTCTAATTATATCTCCTCTTTGATCTAGGGAAGGAACTGGTACTTCCGGTCGAGTACCTTGTGCCGTTAAGGCTGTGTTTAATAAGCTATTTGAGACTTTCTGTATCCATTGCAATAACGAGAATATATATATTTGTTAAACGTTTACCGTAGTTAATAGTGTTGCTGACCATACCTTCTAACAATAAGTATTAATAAAAAATATAAGTGTTTACATAGTTATGAACAAAAGGTAATTATTTACAAAAGCATAGTCTTCACCGATTTCGATGACGTTGAAATGTGTTGTCGGGGGCATGATTCTGAGCAACTATTTCGTATACATGTTGCAGTCGCACAGCTTTATTTTTCGAGATATGCGGAAAAAACTGTGATCTGTAGTCGGTCCGGGTTAGATAGTTTATGGCTCCCGAGAGGGGGGGGGGAGTGCGCCCAGTTTTGGAAGATTTACATATTTTTTTTATCTTAAATCCCCCAAAAGTTACACGTGTATTATCTTAAATCGCCCAAAAGTTACACGTGTATTATCTTAAATCTCCCAAAAGTTACACGTGTATTATCTTATATCGCCCAAAAGTTACACGTGTATTATCTTAAATCTCCCAAAAGTTGGCGAACCAATTACTGAATCAATAAAGCCGAGTGTCGGCATCATGTGTAGGAAAAAGTTGTTCAGAATCATGGACTCGACAACATATTTACAAGGTCCTCGAAATCGGTAAGGACTGTCCTGTTACATAAATTTCCATAATTTTAACGTATTACGTTAAGTGAAAGTAATTTTTACATCTATCTAGTTTCTGGCCGTTTTCATAATTTCAATGAGTCTTTAATTATTATTGTTTTTTATTGAAAAAAAGATTAAAATGAATTTAAAAAATACCTGAAATTTATTTTTAGCATTGGCAGATCATTGTATGAATGAAAGACTGGCTCCATTTCGTATGGACGCCGAGGAGTATAATATAAACATTCTCCATGATCCACCGAAGGAAAGAGAACATCGCTATTTGCCATATGTTGGTAATGGAGTTTTTGGGATTCCCATTTTACCAGAAGCTTGGATATATATCAAACGAGGACGAGCATTGACATTGCCAATAAAATGGCAACCATTAATTTCTCACTCTTTACCCACAAGTAATTCTCATGGGGAAGCTACAGTCACCCATTTTACAAATGGGATTGTTTATCATTATCAATGCTTTAGGGATAGATATTATACAGAATTCCAGTATTATGCTCATAGAGTATTTGATGCAATATTGGTACAGGACATGAAGATAGTTAATCCTTCTTCACTTTTGCAAAACGTACCATTAAAACCACAGGTTTCAACACATTGGAGCAATTCTCATACAGAACCAATCAAGTAATTACCATATTAATATATAATAAAATGAATTTGTAATTTAAAAGATTAATAGAATACTTCGTCATTGCCAAAATTATATTTTGTATGTTTTCTTAATGTTTTCAATCCTTGAAATAATTCCGTTAACACGTTGACTGCCCACTACACCGATCGGCGTGTTTTTTGTTCTGTGACCGACGCCGACTACACCGATCGGAGCGATCGGAGCGTGTACGGGCTCATAAACAAAACATTTTCGGCGTCGTGCATAGCACCTCCAGATTTCGTGGGCAGTCAACGTGTTAAATTCATCACATAATTTGACCCATACGGGACAAGTACAGCAAGGATATTTCCCGCCGCGGCCACTGGCCGAGCTCCGAATTGGCATGAACCAGCCTACGCATTTTGACACATCAGTATACCTTCAACCATTTTAGGAACGTAGTTCTAAGCGTAGTACACTTACAATATAATAAGTTATCATAAACAATTGCAGAAAATTTATTAAGATTCATCAAGAAAACAGATGCTGTTTACTGCTACTGTGAAATGATTATACAGTGTCCTAAAACTTAGCTCCATATTTTGTTTTTAAATATATTTACTTTAAACATATTTAACCCTAGTTCGGCTGACGAATTTTAGAACTCATTTAGGCTGCCGCAGTCACCCCGGTGACTAATTTTATATGTACACCTGCACGAATAACGTATGTAAGCAATGTTAATAATTACAAGTGGCATTGCTCAGAACATGTGTAGGAGGAAGGAGAATCACTTTGCTAGGAGTAGTGGATAGGTTTATTAACCGGTTAACTGGCAATGTATCATATATGATAAAAAAATCTGGCCAATTCTGCTTATGTATCATATATGATTAAATGGAATAACTTTTTTTATTTTCAAACGATTTGAATGAAACTTAGTATGTAATGGTTTTTGGGGTCGCTGAATCTAAATTTGGCATTGGAATTTTAAATTTCAATATGGCAGACTCAATATGGCCGAACCAAAATGACTAGCGAATTGTTGGGATTTGTATAAATTATTCGTACTGTATTCAATTTCAGCGGTTCGGGATGGCATTGAAAAAAGTAACTGCTGAAATCGAATTATACACAAGAAAACTTCACAAATAAAAAAATTTTAAATAAAATGGGTTTAGTAAAGAATTGAAAAAACTCACCCCTAAATCCTATTTTTTAAGGGTTGGGGGTGTCAGATAAAAAAAATAACCCCCGGAATCGATTCAGCGACTCAGAAAACCCCTGTATACCAAATTTTGTGTGATTCACTTAATTTTTCGATGTTGCCAGTTTGGGCACGAATAGTAAAAAAAGCCGTGCCAGTTAACTGGTTAAATAACAGTAAGTAAAGAATATGTATAAGTGAATAGTGTTAATGCTCGCGCTGGCGACTCGCGACTACTTCTGCGACGAGTGACGCATCGCCTGGCCACTTCTCGGAACGTGGCAACGCGTGGCAACGTCGATCGTCGATCAAAAAACAGCGTCTTGCCGCACACTACTAATTATTAATAAAAAATTTTTACGTACATTCTTATTTTCTATACATTTTCTAAAAGTCATCCGGGTGACTGCGTTAGACGAAATGAGAATAAAACATTTCAATAGGTAAAATTAAGGCAAAAAAAAATTAAAAACCATTATTGCATGTTTTTTCTACTAAAAAATTATTCGTTTGAGATGTCATGGAAGCTCAGAAAAAAAAATACTTAGAAGCAATCTTTTTTCCGCGGTACAGTTCAAATAGTCACCCGGGTGCCTCGTCAGCCGAACTAGGGTTAAAGAAAGTGAGTTGGGTGAGTTCGTGTAGCGCTTACTTCCCAACCAAACGGCACGGGTTCAAGTACTGTCATCCTAATATATTTTTCCCCTTTCTTTTAACTCCTCTTTTGAATAATTAAATTTCATACTGCTTGGTTCATAAATATTGTAATTTTTTAACATAAATTTAATGTATCCATTTATGCGCATGTAATTATGGCTATATGTATGTGTGCATCGGTGTATGTATGTACATTCTGTAAATAAAATACCCGGAATTTGTAAATTAAACACAAACTAATTATTTATTCATCAAAATTTATTTTGTCGCCTTCAAAATAAGCCCCATCTGGGACAATACACATGCGCCAACGCTTCTCCCAGTCTTCAAAACATTTTTCAAACCCTGAAGAAGGTATAGCCTTCAGCTCCTTCTGCGACTTCTCTTTTATGGTTTTAATCGACTCAAAACGCTTTCCTCGAAGTGGTAATTTAAGTTTATGAAATAAGACAAAGTCACACGGAGCCATATCTGCTGAATACGGTACTTGAGCGATAACGTTTTTTGAGTTTTTAGCTAAAAATTCGCGTACCAAGATTGATGTGTGCACCGGAGCATTGTCGTGGTTCAACAACCAATAATTGTCTTTCCACAAATCTGGCCGTTTCCGACGAATATTTTCACGCAAATGCTTCATGACGCTCAAATAATATTCTTTATTGACCGTTTGTCCATCCGGAAGGAATTCCGAATGAACAACACCACGATAATCAAAGAAAACATTTAGCATGACCTTGATTTTTTAGCGATTTTGACGCGGTTTTTTGGGTTTCGGTTCGTTTTTGAAGCGATATTCCGAAGATTGTTGACTTGTTTGCATGTCGTACTCATAAACCCACGTTTCATCACCAGTTATGATGCGTTTCATGAAGGTAGAGTCAGTAGAAGCTCGCGAAATCATGTTTTCAGCAACCACTTTCCGATGCTCATTTTGCACAAAATTCAGGTCTTTCGGAACAAGTCGTGCAGCGACGCGTCTCATGCTCAAAACTTCAGTAAAAATGTTATGCACGGACATGTGAGACATTCCTACTTCATGAGCTTCTCTAACACTGAGGCGACGATTTTCGATGACCATTTTCTTGATTTTTTCGACGTTTTCGTTAGTCGAAGTCGTTGACGATCGGCCGGAACGCGGCAAATCCTGAAAATCTTCTCGGCCATCTTTGAATGCCTTATACCAATCGTACGCTTGCGTTTTTGAGAGGTACGACTCACCATAAGCTTTTTGTAACATTTTCAATGCTTTGGCACAAGAAATTTCGTTAGAAACGCAAAATTTGAGACAAATTCTTTGCTCGACAGTTCCTTCCATTGTAATAATCGCAGAATTCACTTGAGGTTGCTTGACATAAACAGCTGCTGTAGACACACTGGTTGATAGATCGCGATCGAACTCAGCGTCACAACTGAGTACAATGTTGCAAACTTACTTACAAAACACTGTTTCAATACATGCACCGCGGGACTTTTAAATGACATATTCCGGATACTTTTTTTACAGAATGTATGTATGTATGTATGTGTGTACCTAATTATATATTTATGCAAACATATATGTATATATTGTTAATATTATTCATATATTTATCAATTTATGTATATACTTATGTATCTCGGCATGCTCGCGCATATGTATGTACGTATTTATGTATATATCGATATATAATAGGATAGATAGGTAGATAAATACTTGTAAAGTTACACAGACGTGTATATGTGTATTGTAAAGAAAAATTTCATATTAAATATATAATATACAGTGTCTTTATAGTACAAGTATGTACCAGTTATGTTTGTACGTCTATAAAAAGTTATGTATTTTTACCATGTTTATATATAAAATTTATGTTAAAACATTACAATAATTATGAAATATTAAAAGAGAGGGAAAAATTAAATTAGGATGGCAGGATTTCAAACCCGTGCCGTTTGGGTGGGAAGTAAGCGCTATACACTCTCGCCCATCTCACTTTCTTGAAATATGTTTAACGTGAACTGCTTTTAAGCGGCATATATCGATTGTTTATAAACAATGCGGGTACAGCTGTGAGGTCTCCTTGTGAGTTGGCCTACACTGTAGGTCCAAACGAGCCATCAGCAAGGAAGTACTGTACTGTGCACCGCTGCATGCGGATTGTCTGCTTTTAGGCATATTATTAAACACTTATAACTGACAAGTTAAACCTCAATCGTAATATCGTTATTCTTGAGATTTTCATCTTATTTTAGTGTCTAGAATCACCCCTGAAAATTGTTCCCACCTGTAGTCGAACACCCTGTATATTTGTCGTTCTTTATCTTATTTGCCATTTTCCGATGGGTAGTTTATAGAATAAATGTAATAACATTTCGAATATCCTTATTCTAGGGTGCAGAATGAAAAACCAAATTCTAGTGACTGAAAATTAGCTTCCCTTCTTTTCGTTAAATCATTGAACTCCTCAGAAGTAGCTCCACATACTTACTATGTAGCATTTCATCGTTGATACAGATTTGTAGCAGCATTACATTTTTTACTATCGATCATCGTATGTAACACGATGTATGTTTGATAGATAGAGATCTATTTCTTTCAATTTTCTTTCATATCGATACTATGAAGAATGTAGAATTTGATTTCTTGATTTAAATGCCCGAGTGATCCTCAGCATGACACGCCGTCTTTTGGTGTTCGCCGAGCGCCCACGCGACGTCGGGTCATGTGCCTAGGGTTGCTCAGGCATTTAATTCATAAAATCAAATTCTCCTACTTACATTGTATCGATATGATAGTGACACCAATGGAGTCCCTTGGAGGCGTTTGAATTATTTATGGCACGGCATGGGGGTGTTAGACGTACGGGGGTGGAATAAGGAGTGATTAGGATTTTAATGGCACGAGGTTGCAAATTATCATTTATCTAACATGGTTCGTTAAGTGTGTATAACTGTAAACGCATCTGCAGATTTTCTTATATCAATAGACTATTTTCTATATTAATTATATCAATAATATTCGACGGACTGCAATGTTAGAACGCTCGGAATAGTCGTAACGATTGATTCTAAATGTTAGGAGATAACCGCGTGGAAAGATGGGGCACCTTGTATAAAATAGATATGGCAGGGGGCGCTGGGAATAATTTGACAGCATAAGGGGGTGGTGGCCTGAAAAATTTTCAGTAACACAGAATTAATGTACGAGACTGATAGTATCACGACTAGTCTTCATTGTAAGGTGCAAAGCGATAGTATATAGAGGAGATAGTGTAGTTATCAGAGGAATAGCGAGGTCGTAAAATCGGTGGAGCGTTACAGTAAACATGTTTCGAGCGTCGGCAAAATCGAATTGACAAAAATGTGAGAAGATAACGACCCGAAGTTTCAATCAGAGCTGCTACATCAGTCACTGCCGCCGATTGATGGTTTAATTTGCGATGTGACTATACCTTATCTAGCTACAGTAACCAAGGCCTCGTGTCGTATGGGTGCAACGCTGATCCCGTATGGGTTAAGGAGAAGATATTGATAACGTTCATGTTTTTTTTAAATTAACTTTGGTACCGTTCATTTTAGTCGTGTATATAGTAATATATTTTAAACATTCGTGTAAATGCAATACAGTTTTATTTCTGTCTTTAGAATTCAAGTAGATGAATTTGTACATGAATATAATCTAATTTCTGGGTTCGTCCCACTACCTAATACAAATAAGATTGTAAGCGTTTCAATACTTTACAAAACTCCACCAAGAATGGTACAAATTAAACCAAGAAGTTCTATAAGATTGAAATTCTTAACAAGTGTACAATACAGTGAACCTATCACTATGGAGGAATACCACATACATTATGAAGTAACGAAGAAAAAAGCTATAAAGGTGTGTAATTTATAGAAATAATTGAATATTACTGTAAGCATATTCTAATTTTTTGTAATTTATTGTAGGCAATGAATAAAGCAATTAGAGCTCAGCAACAAAATTTGGAAGATGATCATATTAATCTTTGGCAAAGTTATTGGCACACAAGTCTTACAATAAGTGATTCTAAAGCTGACGGTGCTATTAATGGTCATAAAATAAATTCTACAATATATTACGTGTTATCACAAATTTCGAAGGGTATTCCAGGTGTGGAGAAAAATGTAGCCATGAACGAAGGTTGTTATCGTGGACATCATACCTTGTGAGTAACAAACCATTCTAATACACGGTGTCTGAAAACAATGAGGCAGGCCGAAACATACATATTTCATATATCAAAAGAAATCGAATAATGGTCTGAACTTCGTTTCTGAAACGTAAGCAATTACACATTAGGAATTCAATATTATGTCGTATATCCGTATTCTACTTTCATTCATGTATACGATCAATGTTTCACGCACTAAAATCACATTTTTCGTTTATGTTTTGAAACACCTTTGTTTTGCAGTCAAATAAAATTTCCTCTCTTTCATAAAAGTGCAAAAATTGGTTATGTTGTGTAACCATTCCAAAAACTTCTGTCAGCATATCAATGATTTTCGTTGTTTACACCAGGCCTGATCAACTCGTTGCTTTCGGCAAACAAAAGCAGGGGGTGTTCAAAGGCACGCAAGACCTGCCTTCGAGAGCAACAGGTCCATGCTGGAAACTGTTCGTCAGTATACACTCAACTCAGTCCATTGTGGCTGTGTGCTTTCGATTAGTGGTCCACCTCATATGGGAGGCCTTTTTCTCCCGAATATTTGATATAAGATTCATTTCAGGGTCGTGTTGGGTCTGCGTTTGCCCCATAGGCCACTGATCCATTGGCAATTTCGTTCTGGGTATTAGGAAAGGGGCCCATGCGGCAAACGAAGTCCTAACACGGCCCTGAAATGATGGCACTCAAGGTCATGAGGCACATTTGCCACTCCAACATGCCAGAGTATCAGTTACATCCCTCGGTTTTCCTCAAGTGGCTACCCGAGGTCCCTCAAGCCGAGAGGGATTTTACCCTTTAGGGGTTGTTGAAAACCGCAAAATCTGGAACCTTGAGGTTATTTTTCAAGGTGATCCCGTCTCATTTCGAGGTTAAAAATGGTATCAACCGATTCGTCTTGGCGAGATCTTCCCAATGGTGTATAGCAATTGCTGCACGCGCGTAGGTCAGTAATCCCTTTTGGGACATAACAGTGTTCTTCATTGTATGAAAGGCAATTTGCCATTCGGTGTTCCAATTGAAATCTATATTCTTCGGAAGTAGTAGCTAGGGGTGTGCGAGGAATCGGAATTTCTGGGCTGATTGTAAGTTGAACTCGGTTCGATTGCTCGAGCCGAGTCGAGCGTTTGAATATTTCGAGCTGCTTATAATCGTTGAACTATTTGAAAAAATGCCAGCTAGGGGTAAACAATATAGTTGTTGGCAACCTAAGCCAGAGGTTCACATAAGCGTTGAATTATAAGTCTCATTTTGCTAGCTTTAAGAACACAATTAGTGTTAATGGCTGCAAACGACTCTAATAATCTAGAAATAGAATTTGTGTAAAGAAAGAGTAGAAGGATCAAAAAAAAAAATTACAGAAAATACGTTTTGTTTGAGAAATAATTGAATGTTTCACGGTTGAGCACGCTGGTGGATTTGCGGTTAGGAACGACAGTGAAGGGGTGCACACAACACAATGTATGAGTCAATAACTTGTCACTTTATTAAAACACTTGGTGAGTCCCTTTGAGTGTGAGCGATGAGCAAAGGCAAAGCAGTGCGCGATGCTTGAGATACTGTACGATTGAGTTGAGCTGAAACTCGTTAATTGATCTCTAAGAGAACTCTACGCGTGATGCACGTTACAAAAGAGATAACAGAATGAATTATGGCTGAACTTCCATCCGAGCTTTGCCTCTATTCCGCTGGCGCATCGATGCGACGCGCTGATTGACTGATCTATCGTTTTTCATTAGAGGATCGCCTTGGATGCGCTTCGCTGAGTGGTAGCCTGAACATCGTTCCACGTCTCTATGTGGTGGATCGATCGTTGATCTGCACCGCTGATTGGCAGATTGATCAGTTGTAGTGATGTCTGATTGGAGGATTGATTGTCGATCCGCCGATGAGTTTCGTTGCTCGGAAGGTGTTGTCGTGAGAGTGAGTGTGGCGTCTTTGGGAACTAGCACATTCCCAAATACGTTTCCTATGAAAAAACATACTTATTGGCCAGACGAAGGCAATGATTGGCCGATCGTTTGGCAGTTATTGGCCACTATTTCATGTTGTTACATATAGGTTATGTTTATACCCTACCTAATTCTTAATGCTCTAAGACCTAATTATGAAATAATATAAATGTAAAAAAAATGAATTGATTCGGTTAGAAACAGGATTTAAATTATTAAATAAAAATGAATATATTTTATTTTTTATGTATTTATTTTACACACAAAACAAAAATATATTTATTTAGCACAGAACAACATTTGGTGTTATAATTTATATGTATAAAAAGAATCGTAAACATTTTTGAAGTTATATAATAACAATAACTAGTTTCGTACTCTTTAATAACTATAAACTACTCTTTGGCTACTTGAAATATCTTTCAATTACTTTTTAACTGTTTTTTTTTACTAACAATATTTTCTTTGTGCATAGTTTGTTGCTTAAAATCGTTAGTTTTACTTTCTGCATGACCCTCTCGTTTTGAATATTCTCAACATCGTGATTTTTTTCTTTTTTAACATTCAATTTCTTTTTCTTATTCTGTTGTTGCTGTTGCAACTTTGCTATTTTTTGTTTTCTTTCATTTTTTGTTTTTTTTCATAATCTCAAGCTTCCCGGCATCTTTTTATTTATTTTCTATTTTCTGCTTTTCTAATTTTTTCTTCGTTCAATTTCCACTATAATGATGTGATTGCAAAAGATGATCTTTTACTATTTTTCTTGCCAGTACATTTTCGGTGGTCGTTGTAGAAAATCATGTGGCGGATTTCCCCCGATTACAACGCAATATTTTTTGCTGTCCAAATTCATTCTAACGGGGTGAAATTAACTCCTGAAGATTTAGCTATTTTTAGATAGAAAAAAAGTTTCAGGACAAAAGTTACTTCTTGTAATTAGACCCATCAAAGCGTATAAGTTTTATCAATTGTTTAAACAATTAGAAAAAAGTTATAATCAAAAATATTAAAAATGTTTTTAAAATAGGTTTTTTGACGTGAAATCTGAACTAGATGTTTAAATAATTATGAAACAGCAAAATCCATATTTTTTCCATACAATTTCAAGTTTTGTTGTATTGCGGAACTGTGTTCCTCGACAAGAACTTCCGGATCCCATTGTAACTACCTTAAGCTGCACGACGAGCAATGTTCTTCTAACATTTTTTATGAACTAATACGTGACTTGGGACAGTTCCCATTTTTTATTTTTCTTCCGAACTGTTAGGTCTGACGTAACTCGGGAATGGATGGGAGTGTAACGAAAACTCGGAACTCACAATCAGTGAAGTATATTTCACACGTATAATAACAATAATTAATACAAAGTTATCGGTGGCGCATGGCAACACACAAGTCGTGTCCGACAGACATGCTGAACTGTTCGTCCCCTGCGCTCTCTGCCGGAACGCGGATTCGCACAGGCGCGTGCGCGGTCCCAACATCTCCCTCCTTCAAAAAGGGTTACCAGTACGCGTATAATGTAGCGTTAGGGTCCAGCTGCAGGCGCCGTGGTGCGCATCCTATGCGCACGGGTCTGGACGGAGTCGGCGGTATTGCTGACCCTCCAGGATCTTCGGTCCCGGAGTCCAGTGCCTCGGTCGGTAGGTGCGGTCCTCCGGCGTCTGGGCCGGTCGCGACGTCGGCCGGCTGGCTCGAATTTTGTGTGACGAAAGTCCAGTCGTCCTCGTCCACCACCTCTTCCGGATCGGGAGTCAAGTCCACGGGATCCGGGTCTGCGCCACCTCGCCAAATGTGGTTAATGTGGCGCTCGACCTCGACTCCACTGTGCAGACGAACAGAATAATGCGTCTTCGAGACGACTCTGGAAATTCTGTCCCGTTCGCGGTGATCTTTTCTGGTGAAGACGACAATGCGGTCGCCCACCGTTAGACTCCTCGGTCAAGCTCCGTGGTGCTTATTGAATTGTTCCACCATGGTCGACCGCTTGGAGGGAACCGGGTCGACGACCTGTGGCTTACTCCCTGGGAGCAGTCGAAATAATGGAGAATTAATACGCGGACCGAAAAATAGCTCCGCTGGAGACGCAAGGAGTGTACCGGTAGCTGTACAAGAAAACAGACCGCTGTTTTTTCCAGTTTGATGAATGCTTCGCGATGGCCCTCTTAACTGTATCTACCATCCTCTCCACCTGTCCATTCAACTGGGGGTGACCACCGACATCAGATGCGTGCATTGCATCTCCTCGCTAAATGTCTCGAACAACTGCGAGGTGAATTGTGTCCCGTGATCCGAGACCAAGATGTCCGGAGGCCCATATCTGGCAAAGTCTCGCGGCACAGGTCCACCGTGCGACTCGCCGAAATTGTTGACGTGATGGCGACTTCTAGGAACCTCGAGAATGCGTTGTTGTAACCCAGCCAACGTCCTGGAAGTTACAACCGCCGCGCATTCCGATATCATTCGCAAGCACCAAAGAGCGGACAGCGATCCGCGAGCACTATCAGCGTTCTCACGAAAATGCCGAAAAGTGGGCCAAAGGCGGTGACCCCCCTGGTCCCCGCTTCGCCCCTAATTAGCTATAAGAACTCCCACAAGCAAGAGGACGCGGTCTTTGTAATCAGCACGCAATCGAGACCGTACGCGAAAAGCCTGTCACCCAGATCGGGACAGAATAAACTTGTTTAACCTTACGGTGAGTTCCAATTCTTTAACCCGCAACGACGATCCCCTACCTTCGGTTTCAAACCGAATCCTTCCGTCCCGGCATTCTCACCCGAACCTTCGGAGCCCGTTGGACGACGACCGTGAAGGACGACCAGGAGCAGACCCGAGATTCTCAGTCGGAATCTCGACCCCAAGCGTCTTAGTACAACAGCGTTTACGAAGATCAATATGTATTGACCATTGATGGGTCCGGCGCAATCGATGTGGACCCTCTCCATGGGTCTCGACGGAGCAGGCCAGGGTTTGAGGAGCACTTTAATCGGCAACTTCTGCTGAATGGCGCAAGGATCACATTGACGCACCATGTGCTCGATGTCGTCCAGCATCTTCGGCCAATAGACGAACTCTCTGGCGAGTTGTTTCGCCCTTCTAATGCCGGGGTGCCTCTTGTGCAGGGCAGTGAGAATTACGGTTTGCATCTTTTTCGGGATGAGAACTCTGTCACCCAGCAGGAGTGTGCCGTTGACCACACTCAAGTCCTCGGAGCGCTGCTTGAAACGCTTCAAAGACTCTTGGTGCGGCGCGCAGCCTCAAGCATTGTCCCAAATTGCCTTAATCACCGAGCTGAGCAAAGGATCCTCGGTGGTGGCAGTCTTCAAGCCGCCGCGAAGCTCCCTCCCGAAATGATCAAGAGCCAGATTACTAATCTGTAGCAACTCCGACTCCACCGCGCGGATGCGGGCGACTTGCAGTTCCTCCGCGTTGTTTCGACAAAACCTCTCAATCACACGTGACAAGGCGTCCGCCTGAGCGAACTCTTTCGTCGAAATGTACTCGATGTGAAAGTCGTATCCGAGGAGCCTCAAGGCCCATCGCTTCAGACGAGCCGCTGTAGTCGGTTTGAGGCCCTTCGTGTTTTCCGTTTGTAGCAACGCCACAAGGGGCTTGTGGTCTGTTTCTAGAATGAATTTCCTCCCCCAGACGAATTTGTGGAATCGCTCCACTGCCGAACCCAGAGTGAGGGACTCCTTCTTCAGCTGGGAGTAATTCCGTTAGGCGTCCGCGGGGCTCTGCGACATGTGATATACCGCTCGCTCGTTGCCGTCCGCAGCTGGAGGAGTACTGCACCGATGCCGGTAGAACACGCATCGGCCGCCACCACGAGAGTTTTGGTGGGGTCATAGTGCTTCAAAAGGAACGGACTCAGCATTACCCTTTTGAACTGGTCCACGGCCCGGTCCTGCTGCGATGTCCAGCCCCAGGGACATTCTTTCCTGGTGAGCTCTTCCAGAGGTTGCTTAAGTTGATGAAGGTGTGGGATAAACTTACCGTGATGGTTTATCATACCGAGAAGGCTCTGTACCTCCGAAACGTTCGTCGGTGTCGGCATGTTTGCCACGGCAAGTGTAGCCTGAGGGTCCGCAGAAATACCTTTGGCGTTTATTATAAACACAAGATACTTAATTTCCTTAAGGTCGAAGACACACTTTTCCGCGCTGAGCCTCCAGCCCCTCTGTTCGAGTCGCATAAGAACGCTTCTGAGGCGCTGGTCGTGCTCCTCTCTATTGGAGCCGGTAATTACCACATCGTCGGTGTAGGCGTGCACACCTTGCAGACCCGAGAGCGCGTAGTCCATTGCCTGCTGGAAAATCGCAGGAGCCGTCTTGATACCGGATGGAAGACGCTTGAACCGAAATAGCCCCTTAGGTGTTACAATGGTGGTAATCTCCCTACTGCCCGCCGGGATCTCTATCTGGAACAAAGCGTCGCTCAGGTCCAGAACGCTAAAACACGAACTTCCGTTCAATTTAGCTAAAGTATTCTCCACATTAGGCAGAGGGTGACGATTCTCCACCAGGTCGCGATTCACACCAGTGGAGAAGTCCGCACTGAGTCGAATTTTGCACTTGCCGCCCTCCGGCGTGTGATGCTTTTTGACAATAACTATTGACGAAGTCCACGCCGAAAATTCGACAGGCTCGATGATTCGACCCTCCTCGAGGCGGTGCAGCTCTTCTTCCAGTGGCTGCTCCATGGCGAACGCGACCTGCCAGGCACGGAATCCGCACGGACCTCACGTTGCCCACAAGGTCGAATGTAGTCTTTAAGTCGAGGCATGTACCCAACCTGTCCGCGAACAAGCCGGGAAACTCCACCTGCATCTTCGCCAAATAGGCGAGCGGAGAAGACGAAGCCTTCCCATCCTCCACGCACGCGCGCGGCCGGTTAGATGGTAACGGTCGCCCGTCCAAAGTAACGACCCCCGCAGTCGAATCGCCGGAGATCGCCGAACTGGCCTGTTGGATTCCCAAAATGCACTCGGGCTCCCGTGTCTCATTCAAAAGAGCGGGCCACAAATCGAGGGTGTCTATCGTGTTCAGTCCAAGCAAGTTGAGACCGTCTCGACTTGCTACGTCGATGTCGATTTCACCCTCGCGGCCGACCGCATGTATACGACCGCGAAATCTACCCATCAGGCTGAGCCTGCCGCCGGCATGCTCGATAGCCTCGCCCACCACGAGTTTCGGCGATCCGAGCCGACACCACTCGTCTTTACCGATGACGGTAATATCGGACCCCGTGTCGAATTGGAGGCGTAGAGCCCTTCCGTCGATCCCGATCGTCACGTATCGACGACGATGTCTGCCGGTCGCGGAAATCGTTTGGGTAACGATGCTAGCGTTCTTACCGACGATTCCCGAATCTTTCGCGCCGGCGCGACACACGGACGCGATGTGGCCCTTTTTGTCAGATTTGTGGCAAACCACCTCACGGAATTTGCACGTAGCCCGAACGTGTGCACCACCACAAATGAAACACTTCCCGTCTGGCTTCGCATGCGGCTGGCTTCCGCGGCACATTCTTTTTTGCACTAGTCTTCACAACACCGCAGCTTGATGACTGAGGAGCTTTTACCGGGTTCTCAAGAGTCTTTAAGCTGGCGGAGACGTTCAGGTGAGCTTCGAGCTCGGCGCCGACGTCTTTCATGGTGGCGTTCGGATTCTTTTCGACCACTCGCAGGGCCAATTTTTTTAACGCCTCGTTGTCCTTCGAGTAGCAGAGCGACTGCAACAGCAACACGATTCGCAGACCATCGTCTGACAAATTCGCTCGATTGAACTCTGCCGCGTGACGGTTTATTCGATCTATGTGTTCCGTGATGGGCGAAGATTTGTCGTACCGAAAGTTGAGAATTTCGATACGCCGACGTGTAATCGGCACCCTGTCGCGGAAGAGCTCCTTTAACGTCTCGATGAGCTCTTTCTGGGGCATCTTCGGAGGATCCGTCGGTGCCACGTGGTCCACTAACCTGTCGTATTCGGTTTGTCCCAATTTGTGCAGCAGGAGACGCGTCTGCATCTTCAGTGGTAGGGACGCCGTCTTGCCGACGACGGTATACTCATGGCGGAGTTATACACTCCGCGGACTGTGCGATAGTGGGGAGATGACGCGAGCCGGCGTGCGTTGCTAAGCATTGCGCGCGACACTTCACTTCGCATAGTGACTTCGTTGCATAAAGTCACGGTATTTAGACTAATAGTCTCTGATCGGCCCTCGTGTCCTTAATACTGTTACACGTTGGTCCAGTATATCCACGTGTGTGCAACACGTGTTTCACGCTTGTGCGCTTTCTTCAACGTTTATATAAGTCGTGTATAACACGCCGGTGATCCCTTGTAAATACATATATCCATACTCAGCAAAAGGTGGGAGGCTTATTATCCAGCAATTCCTATCGTATGCGGTAGTAGGACCGCAAGGGGGAATAAACAAGTCCACCCAGTATACTAAACCCTACATGACTGTTCGCGAAAGAGCTCTCGATGAGCGTGAGATGCCGGTGAGGTTATGTAAAGAACGCACAGTATTTATGAGCAATGTATAGTCAATGTTTATTGTACACTCGCTGAGTGAGTCAGAACATAAAAGAATTATGAGCGAGAATGAGCGGATGCACGTTGTGCAGAGAGTGTACAGTTCCTGTCTCGTTGAGACGAATCGCAAAACGACGCACACCTGACCACAATCGATACACGACGAGTCTGAGCACGAGATATTGAATTGAGCGGTGAGATATAAAACGGTTGAGCGTTAGCACGAGCAGAACAATGAGCATTCACGAGTTACTTGAGAAAAACGTTCAGTAAAACCGACGCGTCTACCTTCGTACTCTGCGTGAACAAGAAGAAAACAATATGGCCGATCGATTTCCGTTAGTCGTCTTCTCCAAAAGTCTGGAGGATCGAGCGACGTGGGGAAATGCGATTGGCTGAGCGTTCTGTCGCTGACACCTGATTGGTCGATCGATTGTGGATCGGGCTTGTCGATCCGCTGTCCAGGAGGTGCTGCGATGAGTTGGGTGTGGCGGATATCGGAACTACCGAATCTCAAACAATGACACATCCAACAGCGCCATCTGAAGGTCACAATTACCAAACAGTTCCGTGACGTCACATGGACCTATGCACCAACACAAATGTACCGTACGCTGTAGGTGTATCCCTACTACCACATAACCAGTAAGCAGATGCTGCAGTTTATTAAATAATTAATTCTATTTATTTCAAAAAGTATTTATTCTTTCTTTAATAATATGTGATTACAATATGATTACTGTTGTGTAAGGAGGTGAATAAATACTCGCACTTTCAAGAGTATTACTAGGGTCTATATTCTACCAATTTCTTAACGTATATATCTAAGGTGTATCGCTGCCATGAGGCTCGTATCGGAACTGACGCGTGGTTCCTGTTTACACCAGCGGCCGCTACATCGTGTGCCCGGCGCGGAAGTCTGTGTCTATTGCCGCTACATTTAATACACCCGTTAACACTCCCTCTCCTTAAAGAACAATTACTAATGTTCATACGCTTCGCCATAACGCAGTGGCGGTGCCCGACTACGCATATGTCGTTCTAGGGTCGAAGATGCTATTTGTTCTTGGGAAACTTCAATCGCTTCTGGTGGTTCGTAGTCTAGGTCTAGGTCATTGTTCTTTTGCCGTGTAATGTCTCCGATTTGTTGTGCCTGATTTATGTGTCGTTTCCATATTCGACCATCATCCAGCTCAATCTTGTAATGTAGTTTTCCTAACCGTTTCTTAACTACTCCGAAACACCATTTGTTTGGACCGAAATAATTTCGGCATTGCACCCTCTCTCCTTCCTTAACCTTCCGGCGGGCGCGCCCTTTTTCATAACGGGAGCGGGCGCGTCGTGTACAAAGTACACCGTGCAATGAAATTGGAAATTTGAAAGAATAAGACATGTTATTGTAAAATAAACATTATGCAGTGAATGTTTATGATATTTGAAAGCTTCTTAATGATTTATTTGAATAATAATTCTTACAAAGTATCGTATAAAGATTGAAGAATGAAAAAACTGTTATTCATCAGATTCAGAATGACTAATTTGACAACCTTCACAAATAACAGAAAATTTAGAATATTTTTTACAAACAAATCGAGTACATTTGTGACATTTTAAGGTGGTACACGTATTTTTGCAAAACTTGCATCTTCCTCGCTTTCGACCGTGATTATCTGATTGCTCTTCCTCTGCCAGAACATTCCTTTGTATGAATGCTCGAACATCCCTGGGTAGCGTTATTATGTTTGCTCGCAAGTCAAGTTGTGTTTTCATGAGACCAAAAGCTAGATTACTTAAAAAAATTCTTCGTCGATATTGATCTTGGTCACAATATTTCGTAAAGTAAAGTATCTGAGAGTTTATCCCTGCTACATTCAACATCACGAAAAACAAAGATAGCGGCCATCGGTTAGTAATTCTAGATACAGAATAGGCTGCGCACATTTTATCTACTGTATCAACTGCTCCTTTTGTTTCGTTATAACTGAGAATTATTTCTGGTTTCTTTGAGATTTTATCGAGCTCTGGTAAATCGTGCATTGTAGATAATAAAATGACAGCTTTATTATGTTTTGGCACATATGATACCAAAGTTGCCTGTTTTTGAAAACCGAACAACGACGATTGAACCTTTCGGTCTTTCCTTGGGAGAAATTCCGGAGGAATTTCACGTTTGTTTTTACGCATAGTCCCAAGTAGTGTGATCTTCTTCTCCAAAAGATACGTGGCCAGAGGCAAGCTGGTATACCAATTATCCGTTGTCAGATTTCGGTTTGAGCCTTCGATTGGTGTAACAAGTCGTTTTACAATGTCAGTCGGAGAATTTGACACGCTGAAAGGACCACTCGGTTGCTTTCCACAGTAAACTTCCAAATTGCTTGTATAAAAGGTTTTCGCGTCGCACATTGCAAAGCATTTCAGTCCATATTTAGCCGGTTTGCTCGGTATATACTGCACAAAGCTACAACGACCTCTAAATGAGTGCAGCATTTCGTCAATTGTAACGCATTCGCTGACGGTGTAACTGTTTTTACAATTGTTCACAAATGAGTCCAGCATCGATCTGATTGGTGCCAATTTGTCTATCTGTTTCCTTTCACTTCTCGTTGCCTTATCATCGAATCGAAGACATCTCAACAGAAATAGAACTCGTTTGTAGCTCATGACTGCTCGGAGTAACTGTATTCCTGTTCCATTCGTTGCCCACAGTTCCAGAACATTAGTGTGAGATCCTTTCTTTGTTCCAATCAGAAACAGAATCCCGATCAAAGCTAAAATCTCACACCTCGTGGTATTTTGACAATCCCTGTTTCGTCCATATGAAATAGTATTCCGCCTCGACTCGATGTACATATTAGTATATTTGATAATATCATCGACCATATCTAGGTCAATAATCTTCTGAAACGCACTTACTTCGTCGGTAATGTCTTTTGTAGCCGATGTTAGTCCGGGTAAAACTTTCACAATGTTCTTGCTTTTCACTTTCGACGATTTTGAATAAGGGTCTTTCTTCCATTTCAAAAACTCTTCAACCTTCGCGTGGAGGGATCGCTTTACCTGGGTCTTCTTCGCAGATTGACGAACGGTTCTTACGAGGTTTGTTTTTTTCGTCCCTCTTCCAATGAAAAATGTTCCGTCGCTTGTCGGCGTCTCTTGTATTTCGTCACCACTTTGTTCCGACTGAGTGTCGTGGCTACTCATGTCAATCTCTTCTTCTTCAGTCTCTGAATCATCCCAATTGTCAATCGACTCTTGGGTTTCATTCTCCATACAATCTAATAACCCTTTCCTCAAATTACGCGTCAACATTCTGGAACAATAACAAAAGAAAAATCACGTCATATTCTAATATATCGTATAAATTTTTATTTATTTATATTATTTCTGGATAAGAAGAACAATGCTTAATATTGATAATAATAATAATAATAATAAAACAATAAAAAATATGCAGAAACTATGCTTGCCTTGATCTCGATGATGTCGCATGAGCGGGCGCACCGGTGTACATTGTACACACGACGGAAACCGTAACTTTCAAATATTCGTAAAACCTATATAACTTGTACTAGCAACACGACAACCACCGTTTTCGACAGACAAAGAGACACTGGAAGAATATCTCGAGGAGCCAGGACCCTCAAATTGATTTCTGCCTGCCTCCCCACCATAAAACCGGCGCGCGTGTACTTTGTACACGGACGCGCCCGCCGGAAGGTTAAGACAACGAACTTTTTTGTCACCATTTACCTCTGTATGTACTTGTGGTTTAACAGGCACTACTAAGTCTAACCGCGTTCTAATTTTTCTGGCAAACATTCTTTCCGCTGGTGATTCGTTTGTATTCGCATGTGTCGTGCTTCTGTAGTGTAATAACAATTGTTGTAACGCAACGTGGATATTTTCATACGTGGCTTGTTTCTGTTCTAAATTTTTCTTAATTCCTACTTTTAATACTTGTACGAACCGTTCCGCCTGTCCATTTGTCGCAGGATTATACGGTGCTGTAAATTTCGGAATTATTCCGTTCGTTTGTAAGAAAGAGAAGAATTCTTGAGACCGAAAGTTTGTACCATTATCCATTACTATGACTCGTGGAACTCGTGGACTCTATTGTGGTTTTTGCCGTTATATTTTTAACCATTCTTACTTCTGGCCATTTTGAAAATGAGTCAACCAACACGAAAAAATAATGGTTTAAAAATGGACCTGCGTAATCAATGTGTACTCGATCGAAAACTGCAGTCGTAGGTTCCCAACAATGCGTGTTTACTTTCGCGGGGTTATTTCTATTATTGTTACAATGTATGCAGTTTTTTGTGACATTTTCTATTTCTTTATCGATACCTGGCCACCAACATATCCCACGCGCTAACTGTTTCATTCTGATCACGCCAAAATGTCCTGAATGCAATTCTTGTAGTACTTTACTTCGTAATCGCTCTGGAATGACTACCCTACCATTACACATGATTACACCTTGTTGTAAATTGTAAGCAGTTTGATGAATGTTAAATCGATCGCGCGCAGCTAATTGTTTTCCAGTTTGTAATGCCTTTATAATTTTTTGTAATTTTGTATCAGCTATCGTTACTTCAGCTATTTGCTTAGCTGTAACTGGCAACCTATTAATACTGTCTAACTCGTGAATGTCTACTACATCGTATTCGCCATCCGCTTCGATATGTACTGGTAAACGAGATAATCCGTCCGCATTACTGTGTAGTTTTGTGTTTTTATATTTAATATCGAACGAGAATCCTTGTAAGAATAACGCATAATGCAGCATTCTCATCGCGCTATATGCTGGTTGGTAAGGATTTCGACGGTGAGAAAATCTGCACTAATGGTTGGTGGTCGGTGTACAGTGTAAATCGATTCCCATACAGGTACTGATGAAATTTCTTAATCGCAAAAATTATCGCGTACGCTTCTTTATCGATTTGTGAATATCAGTAGTAAGGCTATGCCGATTCCAACGCAGGTCCTCTGAGGGGTGCGCGGGGGCGGGGGGAAGTGAGGGCGCGCGGGGGAGCGCGGCGGAGGGAAACATGGGCGCGGGGCCTGCGGGGAGAGGAAGACCGGTTGCGCGCGCACGAGCCGCGGAGTGGGGGAAGCTGCGATGATGGAGGGGATCACTCCAGGCCGAGCCGCCGCGGAGACCGGACCCACAGCCGAAAACTTTTTTAGAGGGAGGGAATGACCCCCGAGAACTTTTTCAGACCTAACCGGAGGGAGTGAATGACCTTGGCCCACCCCCAAATATTTTTCCAAACCATTATGTAGCTGAAATTGTTTTAATAATTTATTTTTATTGGGAATTATTTCGGACGATCTCGGGAAAAATCGGCGTTTTTACACACCGCGTCTTCGGAGGGTGGGAAAGAGATAGAACATTACTTTAAAGCTAAAATCTGGGAGAGGGAAAGAGACAGCGCTACATAGTGATACAAACACATTTTATTCTAAAGCTAACAGTATTTCGAAGCGTTCCGATTTAACGTCGCGGCATATCGTGTGTAATTTGAATCTCCTGGAGCAGTCGTGTAGGATGGCGACATTTGGCAGCGCGAATCATAGAAAGAATTATGCGGCGTCAGCAGAAACTTTTTTCCATACCAATATGTGATGGAAAGTTTTCCCCAACACAGAGAAATAATAATAATTTTTTAATCACCGATATAGCAAACTGTCATGTAGCAAACAGACATATTTTTCCGAACCATAATGTAGCAAACATTCTAAAGCTAACAGTATTTCGAAGCGTTCCGATTTAACGTCGCGGCGTATCGCGCGATTACGCGTAATTTGACTCCTCTGAGACACCTGCATGCGATGATGTCATTTTCACGGCGCGAAGAACGCTCAAACGAAATAAACGCCGAATCTTAGAATTAGGTGGCGAAACCCCCGAAAACTTTTTCAGACCCCGATCCACCACCGGAAATTTTTTCCGAGGGAGGGGACAACCTTGACCCACCCCCGCACCGATCTAGCAAACCAATATGCAGCAAAATTTTTTTTCCCCAGCGCAGAGAAATAATAATTTTTTAATCAACGATCCACCGAAACATTATGTAGAAATATTATTTCAAACAGATATGTAGCAAGCATTCTAAAGATTTTAAAGCGAATAGTATTTCAAAGCGTTCCGATTTAACGTCGCGGCGTATCGCGAGATTTCGCGAAATCTGACTCTTCTGGAGCAGCCGCGCTAGATGACGTCATTTGGCAGCGTGAAGAACAAAATACAATACATGTAGAAACGTCGAATCTTAAAATTATGCGGCATCAGCAGAAAAAATCTTTTCCATATCAACAGACATCTTTTCCCCAACGCAGAGAAATAATAATTTTAATCCCCTCCCTCACCGATCTACCGAACCAATATGTAGCAAACACACACTCTAAAGCTAACAATTTTTAAAAATGTTTTTCAATCTTAACATCGCAGCGTATCGCGCGATCACGCGTAATTTGAATCCCCCGTGATGGGACCGCCGTGCAAGATTACATCATTTGGTGGCGTAACGAACGCACGAATCATAAAAAGAATTATGTGGTGTCAGCAGAAATTGGTGAGGTAAGAAGGAGGAAGACGGATAAGTAAATAGAGAAATAATATGTTTAAGAAATTTAATTACAATTAAAAGAATATAAAAATATAAACAGAAATGGAATATAATTTAACATTTTTTTCCTACGAGCATCCGCTAAAATATAATTGATGACAGATGCTACCAGTTCGCAATCTACAAGATAATCCTCGTCGTAGTATTCGCTATCACATATTATTTTAGCAGCACGACGCGTATATAATGTTTCGCAGGCAGCGTCGCTCCGTTACAACACAGTAACAAAAGTTTTAAAGTTTGTCCTCACATCTTCTGCAGTTTGATACAGCCGCGGATACACATAGCTTACACATGACTTAAGATTAAATAAAAATGATACTGTATGCAGTTTGAAATACAGCGACTTATTACGTAGTATCGTCTTTAGAATTGGAGGCGAGAATCATAGAAAGAATTATGCAGAGTCGATAGAAATTGATGACAAGTGAAGGAGGGAGACAGACAAGCAAATAGATTGCAATATTTGTAAAATGATTACATATTGTTCAATTAATTAAACAATAGAAATATAAAAATAGAATATAAATAGTGTATCGGCAGAACCATCTCTCTCTCTCTCTCTCTCTCTCTCTCTCTCTCTCTCTCTCTCTCTCTCTCCCTCCCTCTCCCTCTGTCTCTCTCTCTCTGTCTCTCAATCTCTCGTTCTTTCTCCTTCTCTTTTTCTTCCTATTTACTTCTTATTATATTCTTATTATATTCTTTTATATTCTATTTTTGTTTTTTTTCTTTTTATATTATATTTATTATTTTATTTTATTCTTTTTTATTATATTTCTTTTTTTATTTCTTTGATATTCTATTTTTATATTTCTATTGTTTAATTAATTGAACAATATGTAATCATTTTACAAATATTGCAATCTATTTGCTTGTCTGTCTCCCTCCTTCACTTGTCATCAATTTCTATCGACTCTGCATAATTCTTTCTATGATTCTCGCCTCCAATTCTAAAGACGATACTACGTAATAAGTCGCTGTATTTCAAACTGCATACAGTATCATTTTTATTTAATCTTAAGTCATGTGTAAGCTATGTGTATCCGCGGCTGTATCAAACTGCAGAAGATGTGAGGACAAACTTTAAAACTTTTGTTACTGTGTTGTAACAGAGCGACGCTGCCTGCGAAACATTATATACGCGTCGTGCTGCTAAAATAATATGTGATAGCGAATACTACGACGAGGATTATCTTGTAGATTGCGAACTGGTAGCATCTGTCATCAATGATATTTTAGCGGATGCTCGTAGGAAAAAAATGTTAAATTATATTCCATTTCTGTTTATATTTTTATATTCTTTTAATTGTAATTAAATTTCTTAAACATATTATTTCTCTATTTACTTATCCGTCTTCCTCCTTCTTACCTCACCAATTTCTGCTGACACCACATAATTCTTTTTATGATTCGTGCGTTCGTTACGCCACCAAATGATGTAATCTTGCACGGCGGTCCCATCACGGGGGATTCAAATTACGCGTGATCGCGCGATACGCTGCGATGTTAAGATTGAAAAACATTTTTAAAAATTGTTAGCTTTAGAGTGTGTGTTTGCTACATATTGGTTCGGTAGATCGGTGAGGGAGGGGATTAAAATTATTATTTCTCTGCGTTGGGGAAAAGATGTCTGTTGATATGGAAAAGATTTTTTCTGCTGATGCCGCATAATTTTAAGATTCGACGTTTCTACATGTATTGTATTTTGTTCTTCACGCTGCCAAATGACGTCATCTAGCGCGGCTGCTCCAGAAGAGTCAGATTTCGCGAAATCTCGCGATACGCCGCGACGTTAAATCGGAACGCTTTGAAATACTATTCGCTTTAAAATCTTTAGAATGCTTGCTACATATCTGTTTGAAATAATATTTCTACATAATGTTTCGGTGGATCGTTGATTAAAAAATTATTATTTCTCTGCGCTGGGGAAAAAAAATTTTGCTGCATATTGGTTTGCTAGATCGGTGCGGGGGTGGGTCAAGGTTGTCCCCTCCCTCGGAAAAAATTTCCGGTGGTGGATCGGGGTCTGAAAAAGTTTTCGGGGGTTTCGCCACCTAATTCTAAGATTCGGCGTTTATTTCGTTTGAGCGATCTTCGCGCCGTGAAAATGACATCATCGCATGCAGGTGTCTCAGAGGAGTCAAATTACGCGTAATCGCGCGATACGCCGCGACGTTAAATCGGAACGCTTCGAAATACTGTTAGCTTTAGAATGTTTGCTGCATTATGGTTCGGAAAAATATGTCTGTTTGCTACATAACAGTTTGCTATATCGGTGATTAAAAAATTATTAATATTTCTCTGTGTTGGGGAAAACTTTCCATCACATATTGGTATGGAAAAAAGTTTCTGCTGACGCCGCATAATTCTTTCTATGATTCGCGCTGCCAAATGTCGCCATCCTACACGACTGCTCCAGGAGATTCAAATTACACACGATATGCCGCGACGTTAAATCGGAACGCTTCGAAATACTGTTAGCTTTAGAATAAAATGTGTTTGTATCACTATGTAGCGCTGTCTCTTTCCCTCTCCCAGATTTTAGCTTTAAAGTAATGTTCTATCTCTTTCCCACCCTCCGAAGACGCGGTGTGTAAAAACGCCGATTTTTCCCGAGATCGTCCGAAATAATTCCCAATAAAAATAAATTATTAAAACAATTTCAGCTACATAATGGTTTGGAAAAATATTTGGGGGTGGGCCAAGGTCATTCACTCCCTCCGGTTAGGTCTGAAAAAGTTCTCGGGGGTCATTCCCTCCCTCTAAAAAAGTTTTCGGCGGTGGGTCCGGTCTCCGCGGCGGCTCGGCCTGGAGTGATCCCCTCCATCATCGCAGCTTCCCCCACTCCGCGGCTCGTGCGCGCGCAACCGGTCTTCCTCTCCCCGCAGGCCCCGCGCCCATGTTTCCCTCCGCCGCGCTCCCCCGCGCGCCCTCACTTCCCCCCGCCCCCGCGCTCCCCTCAGAGGACCTGCGTTGGAATCGGCATAGCCTTACTACTACGACATTGAGTTTTCGTCAATGTTTGTGACGCATATTGTAATACCCGTTCCGATCCGTCTGGAAATCCGTGCGAAAGTATTGCCCCTACGCCGTACGCACTTGCGTCAGTAGCTACAATTAAGGGCAGCTTCGGATCGAAATGGACTAATACCTTATCGCTTTTAAACCGTTTTTTTGCTTCTACAAAAACTCTTTGGTGCTCTTTCGTCCATTTAAATGGAACTCGGTCGCTTAATAGTTCGTACAATGGAAACAGTAATGTGCTTAAGTTCTCGATGAACCTGCCATAATAATTTACAAAACCGATGAACGCTCGTAGTTCCGTCGTGTTTCGCGGACGCGGCATTTTATCTATAGCGTCCATTTTCGTTTTTGTTTTATGGATACCATTCTTATCAATCATATAACTGCAGTATTCTATTGAGTTTCTAAAAAATTCGGATTTCTCCTCATTAATTCGTATGTTCGCTTCACCTAACCTAGTTAGTACTTGATCTAACCGCAGTAAATGTACTTCATCGTTTGGTGCCGTAATTTTAATGTCATCGAGGAACACCGTAACTCCCGGAATGTCTTTTAAGAAATTATCCATTTGGCGTTGCCAAATAGCCGGTGCACTTGCAATCCCGTATAACAATCGTGTGCACCGATACAGGCCTTTGTGCGTATTCAAAGTAATTATTTCGCGATCTTCTGGCCGTATTCCCAGTTGCAAATACGCATGTTGTAATTCTATTTTAGAGAATTTAACCCCACCTGCCATTGTTGCGAATAATTCGTCAATCGTCGGAAGTGGATGTTCGTCAACGACTAATTGTGGATTTATTGTTACGCTAAAATCGCCGCAAACTCTAATAGTATTATTTTTCTTTAACACTGGAACGATGGGTGTAGCCCATTCGGAAGCATTGACTTTCTCGAGTATTCCATCTTATTCTAGCGCATTAATTTCTTTCTCTACCAATGGTACTAAACGAAATGGTACTGTACACACGGCTCAAACGATTATGGCCGATCGAGTTTCGATTGCATTCGAGCTCACTAGGGCTGGCTTTTTTACATCGCTACGATTCTACAGTATTTCGTGAATATGATGGGGGCACTGCCAATCCACAGGTTCCCGTCTAGAACACTTCCAATTCATGCTGAAACACCACTGTGGCACCATCTGCCTATGATTGTCATAATTATATAAATCCGCGCGATCGGTTCTGTTCGCGATGCTGTAGCGAAAATGACACAAAGGATAAATGTCAAATGACTTTTATTGCAATGAACCTAAAAAAAAAAATCATAATAATTTTGCCACTATAAACGATAAACTTGTAATGTCCAAAGTAAATAAATCAACGGATTTATATATAAATCCATTGATTATTATAATGGAAAACACAAATAAATAAAGCGGGAAACTAGAGTAGTAATGAAAAGAATGGAAACGAATGTTATGTATTTCGTAGAGATGGCAAGGGTTAAGAAACCAGAATACTCAGATGAAAGTCTTGTCCAAAGTAAATAGATCAACGGATTTATAATGGAAGACTCAAATGAATAAAGCGGGATGGTGTAGACCAAAGAAATACGCATTTATTTCAAAATCTACTATCTGTTATTTTATGTTAACAACGGGAAAATAAATATAACCGAAAATTAAATTTTGTGACAGGACTGCACGAACGTGTCTCGCATTAAACGTCATCCGTTTACTTCACGCTATATCTGTCCCTCTGTTCATGCGAGTAACCAAAATAAGTAAGAAATTTGTCCGGTTGAGAATTTATGAAAAATAAAAAATATTTTTATTTTTCATTTATTATTATTACATATTATTATTTTTTTTTGACGTCGTGGTTGAGTCCTGTCACAAAATTTAATTTTCGGTTATGTTTATTTTCCCGTTGTTAACATAAAATAACAGATAGTATATTTTGAAATAAATGCGTATTTCTTTGGTCTACACCATCCCGCTTTATTTATTTGTGTCTTCCATTATAAATCCGTTGATCTATTTACTTTGGATAAGACTTTCATCTGAGTATTCTGGTTTCTTAATCCTTGCCATCTCTACGAAATACATAACATTCGTTTCCATTCTTTTCATTACTATTCTAGTTTCCCGCTTTATTTATTTGTGTTTTCCATTATAATAATCAATGGATTTATATATAAATCCGTTAATTTATTTACTTTGGACAAGACTTTCATCTGAGTATTCTGGTTTCCTAACCCTTGTCATCTCTACGAAATACATAACATTCGTTTCCATTCTTTTCATTACTACTCTAGTTTCCCGCTTTATTTATTTGTGTTTTCCATTATAATAATCAATGGATTTATATATAAATCCGTTGATTTATTTACTTTGGACATTACAAGTTTATCGTTTATAGTGGCAAAATTATTATGATTTTTTTTAGGTTCATTACAATAAAAGTCATTTGACATTTATCCTTTGTGTCATTTTCGCTACAGCATCGCGAACAGAACCGATCGCGCGGATTTATATAATTATGACAATCATAGGCAGATGGTGCCACAGTGGTGTTTCAACATGAATTGGAAGTGTTCTAGACGGGAACCTGTGGCTTGGCAGTGCCCCCACCATATTCACGAAATACTGTAGAATCGTAGCGATGTAAAAAAGCCAGCCCTAGTGAGCTCGAATGCAATCGAAACTCGATCGGCCACAATCGTTTGAGACGTGTGTACGTGCTTTCAGAAATACGGGTTTAGCGTTCTCTTTCAATGTCAGTCGCGCTTGTATTCCGCGTATTTTTGAACTGTTCGGATCCAGTTTCTTTCGGTAATTGTGTATAAGTTCCTCTACTTCGTTTTTTTATCTCAGACGCAAGTGCAATGGTTTCTTCTAATGGAATTTTTAATTGCCGAATCCATTCTCGGCCGAGCAAGGGTTTCCTATTTATATTTGAAACATATACGTTTAATTTTTTTGTAATCTCTCGATAACGGACTCGAACACTGTGCATTCCAACAATATCTACTACCGTTCTGCAAAATGTTTGTAACTTGAGTGTCGTCTGGCTTAGAACTTTATTTGGGAACCATTGCTCGCTCGTTCGCTTGCTTATAATTGTTACCGCGGCGCCACTATCGACTTCAAAAGTTACCGGTATCTCCTCTACTGAGACTGTTACCTTGTAAGGTTCCCGGTGCTCTATATGCTCCACCAGGAGAAGATCCTGCAATGGCTTTGTATCCGCTGTTGCTTTTTTTTACAAACTCTAACCAGGTGCCCTGCTATACCACAATTTTTGCATTGTATCTTTCGGTCGAGGTTACAATTCGTCGCAAGGTGATTTGCGCCACATCTGAAACAAACAATGTTAGTCGTGGCCCGTGTATTGGTATGCTGCCCCCTTGACGACGCGTGTTTCGACTGGTTCGTCTTTGTCAACACGGCCTTTCCTGCTGACGTCGTTCTGTCCTTTGTTGTTTTCTTCGTCTGAGCGGTACCGGTGTAATCCACTTTGGCAACACTCGAATGTAACTGCGTAACGTCTTTTTCCGACAATTCCATTGACGTAGCAATCTGCACCGCCCTATCAAAATCTAAGTCCTTTGTTTCTAACAGGCGTGCTTGTGCCCGTCGACTTTCTAGCCCGAAAACGAATTGGTTTCTTAGCTCCGTTTTGAGATAGTTTCCGAAATTACAATTAACGCTTAGCTTGTGTAATGTAGCAACGTAATTTTGTATCGATTCGCCTTCTGCTTGTTTCCGCAGATAGAAGCGATAGTTTTCGGCAATTTCCAAAGGCGTCGGCGCATAAAATTCTTCCAATTTGGCCGTAAGGTCTGCGTACTTTTGTTTGTACGGGTCGGCTGGCGACAATTTGTCGCAAATCATATCAAACGCCGTAGGTCCTATGTAATGTAGTAAATAAGCCACCTTTTTGTCTGCGGGTTTCAGGAAAACGGTCACCGCACCTTCGAAACGCTGCAGCCATCTCTTCCAGTTTGTGACGACTGGATCGAAAGTTTCGATGGTGAACGTGCCCTGTAACTTTACTTCAGCCATTTTTTTTTCTGGTTCTCACGGCACTTTCTTAATGTATGTAAGGTTGTATGTACGTATATATCACTTGTTTTAGTCTCTAAGGTTAACACGTGGCTCGGAGCATATGCACTGTACTTTTCACCTGGTACTGTCCTTTCTTGATACTAATATCCCATCCTCGTCGCCAACTGTTGTGTAAGGAGGTGAATAAATACTCGCACATTCAAGAGTATTACTAGGGTCTATATTCTACCAATTTCTTAACGTATATATCTAAGGTGTATCGCTGCCATGAGGCTCGTATCGGAACTGACGCGCGGTTCCTGTTTACACCAGCGGCCGCTACGTCGCGTGCCCGGCGCGGAAGTCTGTGTCTATTGGCGCTACATTTAATACGCCCGTTAACACTATTACAATTGTTACAAAATAATATAAGTAGCGCATATAAATCCAAAGAGGAACTTTCAATATTTACATTAACAAATCAATATACAGTAAGTTCCGTAACCAGTGGTACCTAGTAGGGGCGATATCAGAACTTTTATTCAATATTTTCGACTTTTTTTTGTGTAGAATCATCATATTTCCTGTTCTGTTAGCGCTGAAAACAAATACAGTATTAAGGGGGCCGTCTCACCGGGCCTTGAATGTGTGCGTACGCTCACACCAGCTAAGTTAAGCGTGTACGTATACGCGTGTAGCAAGCAATCCGTAAATTACAACTTACGTCCTGGAATCGGCACGAAGGAAGTTTTTGCGGGTACAGTTGCCTTCAGTAGACATCTGTGCAGGGTGGTCTGGTGCGTTTGAACGCTAATAAGCACTGTACGTTGTAATAATAAGGATTTTTTCACTCGTGTACTCAGGACAGCCCGAAAAATGACAGAATGAAGCTTCAAGGATTCTCCGTCCCCAGCGCTGGTGGTATTTTCTTGCTATTTACCATCAGAACCGGTAGAAGTCCAAGCTAGCCGATAAATATAGGAAATACATAGTTGCCGAGACGTATCGAGAGGCGTATCGCGCTGTTGCCGCATTTCTTCTATTACTATTTTCTCGTAAGGGAGGCTTGAATGAATCACGGCGAAGCTGCTAGAGAACAGAAATGGGCAAAGATAATATCTGGATAAACTAAAATAAAAGATACTACAGTATTGTCTCATTACGGACTCAGTTTGGTGTAGACGATGTGGATTTTTCGTTGTTCCCACCACTTCTGTCTCACTCTTGTCCGGCGAAGCACAGTGGTTCCAAAGTGACTTTTCGCGGTCAAAATTCCGTATCTCCGTCAATTCTCAACCGATTTTTGATTTCTTTGGCTCATTTTGTAGGGGATTAAATTTGCTAAAATGTCACACAGTAGTTCTCCAAAATTTTCTTTAGGCATTAAAAAAAAACAAATTCTGAACTCCTGGTTCCGAAACAACGAGTTTATTAACCAGTTTTTTTCATATAACATTAAAACAAGAAAGAATAAAAGAAATATAAATTAAACAATTCAAATTTCAACAAGTTAGTCTTCTTCCATATATTCTACATCTTCATAATTAGACAACAGATATTTTGCGTCTTTTTCAAGTTCAACAGACGCAGTTGGCCATTGGGACCTCAAAATCGAAATTAAAGGATTCGATGTTATTAATAAATTATGCATTATATCCTCATTTGTCGAAAACCTCCAACTTTTTCTGGTATTATATTGCCGGAATCTTTTAAAATCTTCGATTTTTCGAATTTCGATTTTGAGGTCCCAATGGCCAACTGCGTCTGTTGAACTTGAAAAAGACGCAAAATATCTTTTGTCTAATTATGAAGATGTAGAATATATGAAAGAAGACTAACTCGTTTAAATTTGAATTGTTTAATTTATATTTCTTTTATTTTATCTCGTTTTAATGTTATATAAAAAAACTGGTTAATAAAGTCGTTTTGTTGCAGCCGAAATCCGCTGATCAGTTGTCGCGCGGATTTAAACGTGCGTGCGAGAGCGTGTCAACACTGGTGATACACCGTCCGGTAAGACGGTGACATACGTCACACGTTTTTGCATGGATTCGAGCGGTGCGCGCTCTTCCAGGAATCCGGCAGTCGTTTCCAAGAACACCTGACGACAATAACACGCACCCGCACGCACAATTTATAACGGCTTTTGTCGCCCTGCGACCCACGAGCAACGTTTACGGAAACTTTTAAAACGGCCCTTCGAGCCTTGGCGCCCTGCGCCCCTGTACATAGCTTGTACATATTTCTGTTTTGTGTAATTGCGTGTTTGTGCGTCGAGTGTGTCGATCCGTAAGTCCGTGGAGTGCTCGTCCCTTTGTAACGACGCCCACAGCCGACCAAATAAACGTGCCGTCCCAACAATTGGTGGACTTATTCATCACCTGTGGAGCGCATACCTTCTCTGGCCTTTACCAGTGGCAATCCACCCCATCTTCCTAAGGCCTTCGATTAAACACGTTGTTTCGGAACGAAGAGTTCAGAATTTGTTTTTTTTTTAATTCCTAAAGAAAATTTTGGAAAACTACTGTGTGACATTTTAGCAAATTTTATCCTCTACAAAATGAGCCAAAGAAATAAAAAATCGGTTGAGAATTGACGGAGACACGGAATTTTGTCCACAGAAAGGCACTTTGAGCGCTATCGCCAATTAAACAAAATCAGATTGACACCGCAGTGGCACATGGCGGCAGCTAATTCTTTTTTTAATTTGTTTATTACATTCTTACCCACATTTCAAATGCCCAAAATGTGGTTCGGGAAGAGTCGATAAAATTTTATTTACTAATAAACAATAATAAAACGTGAAAAAATAAATCGCGGTTTTGACGTTCTTCGATATTTCTGAACGCTGTTAGGTTCCACAATCATACATTGAATTGATATTTTAGACGGTTCTGGTTGTAGTAATCTCGGTAAACATTCCAAATTTTCAGCCCTTGTAAAATTGTATTTCAAACATTCTGACGTGTCAACAGCAGGGGGACCAAGCCGTCAGTGATTGGCCGAAGTTCCCGTTTAGTTAGCACCTTATAGGTAGGAGGCGCTAGGTACATCACACACACATACCTAGGTGTATCAGTGAGCACGACACACAACCTTTCGACGTTGGTGAAATGTTACCATGACGACCGTCGTCATTTTTAATTGATTGGCGCAAACACGAGGAAGTGTAACCTGGTGTAACCCACGTGGATCAGTCATCACATAAGATGATGATCCCTGTCATTTCTAAAATAAAATTTAAAAGATTAAATTTTGGAATGATCAGAAATCCTTCAAATGGCGTCCTCACTTTCCCTGGTTTACCTTTTCTAAGGCCGTCTGACCATGGATCGTCGCGTTAGTGACGCGTATGCAGCAGATAGAAGGATATACAAAGAAATTGAATATATTTTCTTTTCCTATGAAAAGAAGAAATATTCAATTTCAATGTTTATCCTTCTATCTGCTGCATACGTGTCGCTGGCGCGACGATCCGTGGACAGGTTAAAACGGTGCATTACACGTATACACATACACATACGTCCCGATTCACACATTCACAGTTTATTATGCACCTTATAGGTAGGAGGCGCTACAAACTCTGCTTCAACTTTCGTAAGAGGGAAGGTTGGCCCCCCTGGTCAACAGATCGCCTGTTTCATGTTTCCGCTATTGCCCAGTGCCAATTGAAGATTTTACGTAAAAAAAACTACTTACATAAGGAAAATCTTATCAAATTAGCCCCAAAGATTGTTCTACTATAGTTTTCATCCAACTTTGTTAGAAAAAATGATAGAGAAAAACACGTTTTGGTTGCAATTCAGGTATTTGATATTATAGCAAATTTAATCCCCTACAAAATGAGCCAAAGAAATCAAAAATCGGTTGAGAATTGACGGAGATACGGAATTTTGACCGCGAAAAGTCACTTTGGAACCACTGTACGCCGGTCCCGACCAGCGAGGACTTGGGCTGTTCGGCGGCGGCTTGTAATCTCGGTTGGAGAGGCATACAGTGTTGATAAAATGTAAAACGTCACGTTTTCAATATTGAGTAACATACTGCTGAGGTTTTCCACATTAAAATGAATTCAAATACGGTATAAATCGGTTTATTGCTAGAACTATACTAGATAATTAAATATAAATGCGTAACATTTCTAATTTAATAATGCTAAAAATAATCCTTTTTATACCGTGTTTATATTCATTTTCATCTGGAAAATCTCAGCAGTATGTTACTGAAACGTTCATGCCGATACGATAGAAAATGTGAAAGTTTTACATTCCATAACAATCAAAACGAAAAATAATTAATCGATTATAATTAGGTAAATAAATTTATTTAAAACAAAAAGAATATAAAGAGCATAAAAATTTAATAATTTGAATAATTATTAATGATTATCGGGTTGCCGCCGTGGCCTCCACGACGGCCTCCACCGCGGCCTCCACGGCGGCCTCCACGGCGGCCTCCTCGAGACCCTCCACCACCCCCTCCATCACGCCCGTATTTCAAGCGTTTTAGCTCTTTTTCCATCTGAAACATTAACATAAAAATTACATTTTCTAGTTTCTACGCCTACATATGAGCCGTTATTACTTAAAGTGGTATAAGTCCATTTATTCATACATTGGGACAGTATGCTTTTGAACCAATTTAAAAATATTCGCATCCGTAAATCAAATCGGGTAATGTTTTTAAAACTATAAACATGTGTAATTTTATTATGGAATAATAATCATTAAAAATGTTAAAGAAAATAAACGATTTTCTAGCTACAGATCGAGTTATACCACTTTCAATAATAACAGAGTATTGTCTCGTTAGCGGCACAGTTTGGTGTACCTACACGATGTGGACTTTTCGTTATCCCCACCAGTTCTGTTTCACTCTTGTCCGGCGAAGGCGAGAGCGAGATGGAACGAGAGCGAGCGTGTCGTTTGTCGAGTCGTTTGTCTCGCTCCGTGTTTCGGGCGCCGTGACACTCCGTCCTTTGGGTTCGCGGCAGGTCTGTGAAGATAGCACCCCCAAATTCGAAATTTTGGAAAAACGGAACGGCATTCGTTTGTCCATCATTTGCCCACGTTTGCCCATGAAAAATTTTCGTTTGCCCACCCTTCAAAAAAAAATTATGGCCAAAAAAAAAATTTTCATCAGCACCCCCATGAAATTTTTTTTATAATTTAACGGTGGGGCATGATTGTCCATCGCTTGCCCACGTTTGCCCATCCAAAATTTTTTTTTCCCACCCACCAAAAAAAGTTATGAACAAATTAAAAAATTTGTCTACATCACCCTCCATGTTATCAAAATCGATTGTTTAACGGTGCCGTCCTTTAGTTTAGATGCCAAAGAGATTTGCCCATCCATTTATTTCGTTTGCCCACCCTCCAGAATCGAATTAAAAAATAAAATCCGCAAAGAGAAGGTTACTGGAGGACGCGATGATCACGTTAAAGTTCGATTTTTTCGAAAATATTATCAAAATCGTTCTTTCAACGATGCATTCCGTTAGTATAGACGTAGAAGAGATTTGCCCATGCAATAATTTCGTTTGCCCACCCTTCAGATTCGAAATAGAAAATGAAATCCGCGAAAAGAAGGTTCCTACAGGACGCGATGCCGTTAAAGTTCGATTTTTTCGAAAATATTATCAAAATCGTTCTTTCAACGATGCAGTCCGTTAGTCTAGATGTAGAAGAGATTTGCCCACCCAATAATTTCGTTTGCCCACCCACCAGAATCGAATGAAAAAATAAAATCCGCGGAGAAAGTGTACTGGAGGACGCGATCACGTTAAAGTTCGATTTTTTTCGAAAATATTATGAAAATCGTTCTTTCAGCGATGCAGTCCGTTAGCTTAGATGTCAAAGAGATTTGCCCATCCATTTATTTCGTTTGCCCACCCTCCAGAACCGAATTATTAATAAAAATAGCCAAGAAGTACGACACCCGTTGAAGCGACCAAGTAAAAGTTCGATTTTTTATTAATTAAACGACGAAATCGATTGTTTTACGGTGCCGTCCTTTAGTTTAGATGTCAAAGAGATTTGCCCATCCATTTATTTCGTTTGCCCACCCTCCAGAACCGAATTATTAATTAAAACCGCGAACAAAAGGGTACAGGAGAAGCGATCGCTTTAAAGTTCGATTTTTTTCGAATATATTATCAAAATCGATGGTTCTTACCGTAAAGGATTAAGGTGTTTGGTGGTATATATCCAAAAATTTTGCACACACTTCTTCCCGTCACTTTATCCGTATAACACTTCAATTTGCAGGCCCCTTCGAATAATTTACACTTTTCACACTTCTGCAGCATGTGCAGAATCACACCAGCGTCTACCAATGCTTTTCTCAGCATTTTTCACTAATAACTACAATGAAATCGCGAAACTAATATAATATAATCTTCTCACAGTTACTTCACAAGCCGTAAATGAACGCGCGATCTTGCAAGGGCTGTGTCCGAACTCTGACGACTGACTGCGACTGACTGACTTTCGTGCGCCGTTGGAAAGAATTGGAGAGTATCGCGGACGTCTGTTTACATTTCAGCGGTGGCACTTGGCGCCGCGGCCCTTTAGGGCGTCAGCGTTTCGTGGTGTCAGCGAAAGGAAATAACTACGCTTTTATAAACATTCCTGATAAATTATCCCCAATTACACTAAACTGTTACGTTAAAATAATCGGTGGAATTTGCTAATGTAAGAAAAGCTAAAATATCGGATAAACTGGTTTTCTAAGTTTTATATATATATTTATTTCGAAATTTAACAAGAGTAAAGTTGGCTAAGAGCGAAGAGGTCTTTCTCGAAACAAGGACTAGAGTCCCATGGAAAAGGCCAGGTGGTCCTTTTGGAAAGTCCTAAGGACCTCGATGCTAATTTGTGACCTCTTTGGCGTTGCGCTGGTCGCATCTGTTTTGGCTCAACCATGCAGCCCCTGTCACGAGGTGATGCCTCCATATTTCTAACAGTAACAAATTTGAAAAATGTTTCAAACTTTCAGTGGAAGTAGAAGAAAAAGAAATATTGGATAGCATTAATGTGTCTAATAAAAGTAATACTCGAATTTGAGAATTCTAGCCTTACAATAATCCAAATAAAATAAATATACTGCCGCAATTATATTTTAATATTACATTATATGAGGATCAATGGATAAATATTGATCAGAGACAATGACCACCTTTAAGTGGAATTTTTATTTTATATTAAATTATTTGATGTATCTTTATATTAAGTACTCATTACATTTTGGAAGAAATTTGACGTTCCACTATTCGTCCACGAGTATCGACGAAAAGTTTTTTATTGTCTATCCTGTTCGTGCCAACTGGAAAAGCACAACTACCTGATTCGAAATAGTAGCCGGAATACTCGGACAGAGTGTTGCGCCAGGGTGGTCGTTTATGGCTGTACTGTCCCGCGAGTCGACCGTGGATAACGGTACACGCGCGTAGGGATGGTTACCAAATGCACCAACCGCCGACAGAGCAATATCTAGTGACGCGGTAGCGTCTCGACGCCAAGTACATGAAAGAAAAGACACCTTGTATATGCCTGTCGCTGCCGTGTATCTTTACTCGACGCACAGCTATTCCAACCTAACCTGAAACTTATTTCATTAATATCTCATCACGCCTGCAATATTTTCTAAATTTAAAGGCATTTTTCTTATGTAAACCGCATATAAGCTTTCGAATAAGACCAATTTCAATAAAATCGGTCCACGCATGACAGAGATATCGTAATATCGTCTCATGAATCTGTCGAAAATGGTAAGATTCTTCTTCTGATTCTCCAAGGAATTTTTCGTCAACCATAGTACATATATATATTTTCGTCGTCAAACAGAATATACGTATATACGCGTTACACACACACACACCTTCAGCCAACACATGTTTCGTTCTTCGTTCGTCGACTCTCGGGATTATTCGGCGGGGATCGTCGTCCGTCATTGTACATACATATATATATACTATTTTGAATTTTATAACCTACCAAGTGCTAAGTGTCAAATAAAGTAAGTTGTCCGAATTTGGAATGTCACGAGTTTTTACACTACATAGGAGACTGAATTATTGTCTCAATTAATAAGGTAAGTCGCCAAAATTTTTTTAATAGATTTCTTATGTAGAGTCGCAGACTTGGAAGTTGTTCGGAGATGGTTCGACTGCGAAACATCTCCTTTCACACAAGTTTCTGGAAATTTGTATCATGCATGTACAAAATAATATATTGTAGTAAAAAATTACATTGCATTTAAATTGCCAGATACTTGTTTTTGTATATACCAGCAATTTAGAGTTTTTATGTAAAGCTTATTATATATTATAGAAATGAAGGGGACGCACAGGACTTGGATAAAAATGAAGGGGACGCACAGGCTTGGATAGTAGAATTGAAGGGGAAGCACAGGCTTGGATGGATAGAAATGAAGAGAATGCACAGGCTTGGAGGTTGTCCGGAGAAGATTAAATAGATATATAGATAGACAGAGCATCTTGTTTCGCACAAGTTTCTGGGAATTTGTCAAATAAGGTAAATCGGCAAAATTTGTCAATCAAAAGACATAGCATTAAGAATTATTAAGAAAATAGATTATGGTGTACTGCTTGCAATGTAGAGCAAGTCACATTAGTTAAGAAAGTACCCTGAAAACACATCTCCCTTGATGCTTTTCAATCTTTTGTGAAAGACATTCGTAATACTTTAATAAAATCCACTGTAGTTGTCACGCTATTCATTAATTTTTTAGATTCCCATTATTTCAATTCACCAATAAACATATTAAATTATTATTAGTTTTATTCCAACACCAATAAATTGTGCGTTAAAAATATTGGATCTCCTCATTCATTTTTGCTGAATTATTACCATTAGCATTTAAATTTCCTGCAACAAGACTTTCTGCCATATGCTCTCACCTGCTTTGGATACATTATGTAGTCTCTACACTCACTATAGCAAAAGGCCACTCTATTTCTATAAATAATTAATAAGTTCTACGTTAAGTTGTATATAATTATTAAAATGAGGCTTTATATATATATATAATTTACAGATAATCATCAAAGCAGAAGATGATGCAGTGTGATCTACGTTGGACTATGTACGCACAAATTTTCACGTAGGGTTTTGCATACGCAATTATTCATTCAATGTGAGCACGTGTGATAATATATTATATATTTACAGATAATCATCAAAGCAGAAGATGATGCAGTGTGATCTACGTTGGACTATGTACGCACAAATTTTCACGTAGGGTTTTGCATACGCAATTATTCATTCAATGTGAGCACGTGTGATAATTTATATAAATAATTAGTAAATTTGTCCTATTTTTCAGTTAACGATGCAGATGAAGAGAATTATTTTAACAGCTGAAAGAGAAAGTAACTCTGCTGCATGAGCAAATGAAATAACCACATTTTTATGTATGAAAATAACGAATTTATTTTTTTATATGTTATTGGCCGCCGCCACGTCCACGGCCCCGCCCCCATCCACGACCCCGGCTCTGGCCACGTCCCCGGCCCCGGCCACGGCCGCAAGCTGCTTCGCGCACTATGTACTGCACACAAAGTACTATACATTCATATAATACATATAGATCGGCAATGCAGTGCACATGTTTTTTGGGGGAAGGTGTTAAACTTACGTAGAATTTATCCTTAATCAAAAAATAATAAAAGTACACTCGCTGAACTGCTTTGCGCTATTCCGAGTATTCCGAGTAAGCTTTACTGGCTACAAACTAGCTTTATCTTCTAACATCACTCGATAGGCTGCAGTGCGCCGTAAACGCGTGGACGTGTAACGAAGATAGATCAGAATTTATAATTTATTGGGATTTCCTTACTTTATCCTTACTTTTAGTACCCGTGACAGGGAAAAATTTGTAAAAAAGAAGAAGATGAAATTCTGAATCCCAAAAAAAAACTTCAAAAAAGTAAAAAAATATGACGCCAAGAACATGAATTATCTTTGTAAAAAGAAGTGAGATCCCCATAAAAAACTTTAAAAAAGTAAAAAAATTACGCGAAGTACATGAATTAGCTTTGTAAAAAGAAGTGAGATCCCCAAAAAAACTTTAAAAAAGTAAAAAATACGCCAAGTACATGAATTAGCTTTGTAAAAAGAAATGAGATCCACAAAAAAAAACATTAAAAAAGTAAAAAATTTACGCCAAGTACATGAATTAGCTTTGTAAAAAGAAGTGAGATCCCCAAAAAAACTTTAAAAAAGTAAAAAAATTACGCCAAGTACATGAATTAGCTTTGTAAAATGAAGTGAGATCCCCAAAAAAAAACTTTAAAAAAGTAAAAAATACGCCAAGTACATGAAAATGTCGAGGACAAAAAAAGTATTATCAAAAATCACAAAAAAAAGAAAATAGTATACATGAAAAAGTCGAGGAAAAAAAGAGTATTATCAACAAATAAATATAAAAAAAGACAAAGAAACATGAAAAGTCAAGGACGAATAAAGTATAATTAACAAAAAAATATAATCACATATATAAAAAATAAAAAATATGATTACAATATAAAAAAAGATGTGAAATCAAAATGAGCTGCAAGTACATCACAAAAAAAAAAGAAAATAATATAATCACACAAAAACAGAAAATAATATATTCACATAAAAAAGAAAATAATATATTCACATAAAAAAGAAAATAATATATTCACATAAAAAAGAAAATAATATATTCACATAAAAAAGAAAATAATATATTCACATAAAAATGAAAATAATATAATTACAATATAAAAAAGGATGTGAAATCAAAATGAGCTGCAAGTACATCACAAAAAAAAAGAAAATAATATAATCACGCAAAAACAGAAAATAATCTAATTACAATATAAAAAAAGATGTGAAATCAAAATGAGCTGCAAGTACATAAAGGTACTTTCCAACTGCGCTTAAGATGACACAACTACATATACACAGCTAAAATGCTGTGTTATTCCATTACTCATATCGCGGACATTTTAATTAACCCATCAAAAAGAATCCCATTTAAAAACATTGTCGTAAATTATTATTAGCTTTACAAAATTAATGATATACAAAAATTGCGCCAATTATCACAATGGCTATTTATACAAAGAAAAAATCACAATGGTACAATGAAAAAATGTATTAAATAATATTAAGCAGATATATTTTTATACAAATAAATATTTTAATACGAATAAATATTTTATTCAAAATACTTGGCGCTGCGATCTAAAATACATCATACGTAGCATATGCACATACACACATCCACGAACGCACGCACAGGAAAGAAAGAAAAAGATTATTGCAATTTATACATATTTATTCAGTTTAGCAACACCAATTCGGAGAGCAGCGCCAAGTATTTTGAATAAAATATTTATTCGTATTAAAATATTTATTTGTATAAAAATATATCTGCTTAATATTATTTAATACATTTTTTCATTGTACCATTGTGATTTTTTCTTTGTATAAATAGCCATTGTGATAATTGGCGCAATTTTTGTATATCATTAATTTTGTAAAGCTAATAATAATTTACGACAATGTTTTTAAATGGGATTCTTTTTGATGGTATCGCTTAACTCGAAGGGAGGAAAGTCAAAGTCCCTGAAAAAATGGTACGATGTCGATTGTGCCCTATTCGACATCTGGCAGGCAAATGTTCCCCCACGAATGCTTCGGAAGTAAGTTCTGCCTGATTGTAAAGGAATAAATGCATCTTCGCCTCTCTCCGAGTCCGCCTTTGTTCCGTAAAGGCAGATTACGAGGTCCTACGTTGCGCGCCGAACCATAAAAATCGGCCCTTGTTAATGGTGTTCTGCAGCGCGCATTGCACATGTTTAACCGTGCCTTTAAGGGTGCTTATCGACTTTTGCGAGGATTCCTCGCGAGGCACGCCTCGCGGAATAGAAAGTCTAAAAACTGTATACCTCGACCATGGAAACCATTCTTGACTTCCCCAAGCAGCCTCGCGTGGCAAGCTCCCGCGACAGCCTCGCGAGGAATCCTTGTAAAGTCGATACGCACCTGAAGACATCTGAGGGACATTCCACGCGAAATCGGACACTTTTTGGAGTAACATTTCGGATGTGGCTCAAATTTGAATATGTTGTAGTCTTTAGCGATTTTAAAAATCTGAAAAAAAGGAGAATATAGTTCTACCCTTCCCCTTGATGGTCCAATTGTCAAAAATATGGACATTTTAAAATTAGCCCTGTAAAAATTGCCGAAAGTTGACGCTGCGTCAAATCTCACCGCCTCGACTGGCTGAGCCGTGCAGTACTCGCAGCGGTCAAGCGGCTGTAACTGCTATTCCTATACAGTATTCTCGAATATGGTAAGTGTTTGTGAAAAACTGAAGAAGGAAAACTTTTACTGTTTTTTATACACAACATAATGCGGTAACTCAATTTTTGGTGATCGCAATATTTTCCTTGAAGCGAAGGTGACCCTTAATTTTTTAAATGGAATGCTATATATTTGATAATCCAATATGAAAGCGACTGTCAAGACAAATTCAACCATATGGTATACTATGACCTTCAAAGCTACACATTGCTAGGAATGAAACAAGAAATTCAATCTACTAGATAGTTCGAGATATTTATTTAATTCCTAACAATGTGTAGCCTTGAAGGTCATAGTATACCATATGGTTGAATTTGTCTTGACAGTCGCTTTCATACTGGATTATCAAATACATAGCATTCCATTTAAAAAATTAAGGGTCACCTTCGCTTCAAGGAATATATTGCGAACACCAAAAATTGAGTTACTGCATTATGTTGTGTATAAAAAACAGTAAAAGTTTTCCTTCTTCAGTTTTTCACAAATACTTACCATATTCGAGAATACTGTATAGGAATAGCAGTTACAGCCGCTTGACCGCTGCGAGTACCGCATGGCTCAGCCAGTCGAGGCGGTGAGATTTGACGCAGCGTCAACTTTCGGCAACTTTTACAGGGCTAATTTTAAAATGTCCATATTTTTGACAATTGGACCATCAAGGCCCAAGGGGAAGGGTAGAACTATATTCTCCTTTTTTCAGATTTTTAAAATCGCGCCCGATGTTAAAAAACTGCATTTGTTTATAATAATGGCACAGAAATGGCTCAAATTTTATTTTTTCAAAATTGAAATAATTTTTTCTTAAAACTTCAATGTCTTCTCTATAAGCACCATAAATTTCATCTCAATCCGTTTACTACTTCCATAGCTATAATTTACTGAAAAAAAGTTAGCACTTGCCTTCAAACAGCTGTAAAATCGACATTTTTCAAAATTTTCAAAAATCCTTCGAGATATGTTTATACATCTCTAAAGACTACAACATATTCAAATTTGAGCCACATTCGAAATATTACTCCAAAAAGTGTCCGATTTCGCGTGGAATGTCCCAGAACATATATACCCCCATTAAAAGTTATGCCCAAAATTGAAAATTTGATATTAGCGCTCCATAGATTAAAGTATTAAACCAAATAAATGTAAAAGGAGCGGTTATAGAAGAAAATTCCAAGTTCGTAATATCTACTATTACTGCAATATCTTATTTTTGCATACTTGTATACATAGGTGTATTCTGAAGAATTGCGCAACAAAATTAAAAAAATTTGTTTAAAATCTTGACTTGTGTCTTATTATTAAACTCTATTACAAAAAATTTTCTTAATTGTTCTTTACACGATTGCTATCGCCCTCCTGAAACCAGTAGACGAAAGCCAGACCACGGTGGGAAAAAGTCGCGGGCGGAGACAACTCGACTTTCTCCAAACGTGCATTTGGCAACACTCAAGGTCAAGTCCCTTCTAACATCAACGGAAATTCGAGCCCAACCCTGAATTGTAAACATCTGCAACGCAGACGACCGGGTTAGACCTCAAGCATTGCCCGTCGTAATAAATTGTACAGTCCTGTCCCTGTTACAAAGTGTACAAAAATATTAAAAAATGGTCGAGTTATTTGCTGTCCCGGGAAACTCCTCCGCCGTGACGCGCGTGAACGATGTAAACAATTATGACGCTCAGGTTTATCTAACATGAAAAAGACTATGATTCTAGTGTTCATTAACAAAATATCTGCATTGTAGTATACGGATTTGAGAAGAAAAAAATTTATTACTATATTTACTATAACAAGAAATTTTATGCAAATGCATGTTTTTGCAGTAATGGATTAAACAAGTGGAACTTTGACCTATTTATATTTTATCATTAAGAGGATTTTAAAAATATATTTGTAATTTTGCATATTCTGGATATTTTTCATATTTATTTACAAATTAGCTCGAGTAATTGTTAGAAGTTGCTGAACCGCGAGGGGTATTAATGTTGGGTGATACTTTTTAATTGGTACGTTGATGGCACCTTTCGTACATCTGGCATATTGAAGTAAAAACTGAGGGGGCTGACTGGAGTTACCGTCCCTAGTCCCCAAAAATCAATCAGGCTGATCGGTCAGAGTTTGTCGCCAGGGTTGCAGTTTATGACCGTATTTTCCCGCGAGTCGGCGAACCGGCAGAGCAATATACAGATTAGCTCAGGCCGAAGAATGACTAAAATTCTTAAAGACCGTACCACGTTCTTGATTGCCGTTATAATTTTCGTTTTGCTCAGGGCCCGTTTTTGTCACTATGCACAGTGGCCCTCAACCCCAAGAAATGCTGGAAAAATTCAACATGCCATTTGTTCCTATCATAATGCCGAATCTTATTAAGCTGATTTTATTTTTTAAAGAACTGTTTGGTTTGAAGAAATCCATTCAGGATGTCTTCGCGAAACATATGTAAAAAGATGTTTGTACATTTTCATCAGAATTCTTCAGATCCATTAACAGACACTTTTCTATATTTGTTAACAGCAAACCAAACAGTTCTTTAAAATCAGCTTAATACGATTCGGCATTATGATAGGAACAAATGGGATGTTGTATTTTTCCGGCATTTCTTGGGGTTGAGGGCTACTGTGCATAGTGACAAAAACGGGCCCAGAGCGAAACGAAAATTATAACGGCAATCAAGAACGTGGTACGGTCTTTAAGAATTTTAGTCATTCTTCGGCCTGAGCTAATCTGTATATTGCTCTGCCGGTTCGCCGACTCGCGGGAAAATACGGTCATAAACCGCAACCCTGGCGACAAACTCTGACCGATCAGCCTGATTGATTTTTGGGGACTAGGGACGGTAACCCCAGTCAGCCACCTCAGTTTTTACTTCAATATGCCAGATGTACGAAAGGTGCCACCAACGTAGCAATTAAGAAGTATCACCCAACATTAATACGCCTCGCGGTTCAGCAACTTCTAACAATTACTCGAGCTAATTTGTAAATAAATATGAAAAATACCCAGAATATGCCAAATTACAAATATATTTTTAAAATCCTCTTAACACGTTGACTGCCCGCTACACTTCAAAGAACAAGAAGCACGCCGTTCGGTGTAGTGGGCAGTCACCGCGTTAATGATGAAATATAAATCGGTGAAAGTTCCACTTGTTTAATCCATTACTATAAAAACATGTATTTGCATTAAATTTCGCAGTCTATATTATACCTATTTCTTCATTTATTCATTTATACTTATTTAGCCATTAACGGACAACACCCTTTATGAAGGGGTTACGCCATCCTGAGTCTATTCCGTTGAATAAATTAATAATAAATGAATAATAATGTTTAACTAAACTGTAGATTTCGTCACAATTTAAGAAAAAGTAAAATAGTACTATTAAGTACTATTAAGGGGATTGGTTACCCTCGATATCCCCAAAACAGGCCTTTTTTCAAACGCAAATTATAAAGTCAGAAATAACAGTAGAGAGAAGTTTTTTCTATGTTTAATCGGTATTCTATTAGCTTTAACACAAAAAACGAAAAGTCTAAATATCTCTATATACATAAAAGTTGTAAGTAAAAACGTAAAGGCGTGTACGCGGTGCACCGTTTGATGGTGAATATAAAATCTCGAAAGCCGCTCCAACGATTCGGATGAAAATTTAATGAGAGATTCAGAAAATCATTCCCTACGATGTGTCGTGAGCACATTTTCGAGATAAATTCTTAAAAAAAAGATAAATATTTTTTATACAAGAAATCGATAAAATCGCATTTTTCAACATAAAAATTGTATTTTTTTTTTCAAAGATCTGTTCCTGACACATCGTAGGGAATGGTTTTCTGCATCTCTCATTAAATTTTCATCCAAATTGTTTGAGCAGTTTTCGAGATTTTATGTTCACCATCAAACGGTGCACCGCGTACACGCCTTTACGGTTTTACTCATAACTTTTATATACTTAGAGACATTTAGACTTTTCGTGTTTTGTTGTTAAAGCTCGTAGAATAACGATTAAAAATAGAAAAAATCGTTCTCTCTAGTGTTATTTATCACTTTACAATTTGCGTTTGGAAAAAGGCCTGTTTTAAGGCTATCAAGGGTAACCTACCCTATTAAGTACTATTTGACTTTTCCTTATAACTCAGAAACGAAAAGTCTCCCCAACATGCGATTTAAATCACTTAAAGAGCATTAAATAAACTACTAAATAAACAGTTTTCAAATTTTTTTATAACAAATAAGTTGAACAAATTGAAAAAAGAAACATTAAATAAACGTAGAATATTTTCAATTCTAAATCATTAGAAAGGGGTAATTTTTTCCTGTTTTTTGGCGCAAATTTCATTCCGATATCTTTTATACTTTAAAAGTTATATACGAATGTCAGTAACTACCCCTGTTCCCACCACTGTGCGCCGGGCTCGGCCGCCAGGCCCATGATACACAGGGCCAGCGCGAGGATGGTCAGGTAGTAAGTGTCTGTGGCGGTGGTATAAAAACCCTGTGTTTCTGACCGAGGAACATCAGTAATTCGGCACCGTCTAAAGAACGCAGTCAGAAATGGAAAACATGAAAACTGTAAGTATTAAAATTCCATACTATTAAACCGGGTGATTCTTCCCCTACAGTCTTCAAATCGAGTCATGTACCTAAATCAGACTGTTTTTAAGGAAGTTAATTTCACTTTATGCAAATAAATTTTTCATGTGACCCATTTATATTCAGATGACACAACGACGTGCGTTACGAAAAACAGTACATCCGTCTTCGTTTGAGCACATTTGCAGGGTTTGCCACCAAAAGAATACGATACAGATATAAATTAAAATTTTCATATATGTTTCCTTTGGAGATTAGATGGAGTTATTATTTATTAAACAACATTTTGATAAATTGAATTATTTGATGCACAATGCACTTCAACAATTTGAACTGATCACGTGCCGAAACGTTTCTGCCGTATAATAAAAAATGTGCTATTCTTCTGAGCGAATGAGTGAAATGTGCTAGTTTTCGCGGCGGAAGACCAAACGTGTTAATATTCGTTTGAAACGATGAAATGTACTTCTTTACGTGGCAAACTGATATGTGCTGTTTTTCGTAAAAAAAAAAGAAACTTTACTTTTCGTGACGCAGGTCGTTATGTCGTCCCGATGAAAATGGCCCACGTGAAAAATTTATTTGCATAATGTAAAGCTAACTTCGTTAATAGTCAAGGCATTTTTGATCAAGTCAACTAAAATTGTTTAAATTAAAATTATTTGTTATATATATTTTTCCATTTCTAGATGCAAGCAGCTTTGCCGGAGGATGCTCCGGTCGCCAACTCGGCGGCCGCAACAGCCGCAGCAGGGCCAAGCGGCAACAATACGAGGGAGGAGAAATGTCAGCCCCCCGCGCCAAACATTCCCGATGCTGCGGAGGTGATAATAACGAAGGTAATTATGTGGAATGTGGTACTATATCTTAGAGTAGACCGGGGGCGATAGTAACACTTTGACTTTGGAACACGATTACGCAACAATTATTACAGTTAGAACAAATTATATCTTCTTTCGCTGCATGTCAAGTAATATCCAGGTTATTAATAAAAAATGAGACCCCGGGTCGGTTGTCACACTACATGGAGTGGTTGGTAGCATAAATTTAACGTTGATAAATTAAAAAATATTTGTTGATTTTAATTATAATAATAAATGAAAAAAGGTAAAATTTATAACTACTTATGTGGTATCGAAATTGTGGCAGAAATGGAAAACGTTTTGGCTGGTGCATTCTTCATGTGATCAATCCTTACATTCAGTACATTGCACCCTTTTTTCATTCGTTTGCTTCTGCTGTGCTGTATGATTCCATGCAAACATGACAATATTATTCATCTTCTTTGTCACTATTCGGTTCTGTCGCTGTACAACCCATCGCAACTGCCGATGTTACAATCGCTTCCGACCAGGCTTTTGAAATTAAATTATAAATTTTTAATAACGAGACACTTAAAAGTATAAAGTAACGATGAGTATTACTTTAAAAATATTTTAAAAAAATACGTATTTCCAAAGGGAGTATTTATATTTTAATTTTGAATTAGTAAGAAAAAGCTACTTTGGGATATCGAAAAGTTACTTTCTTCGCTATACATGTCGATACCGCTAGGACATGGACGTGTGTTCCAAATGTCATTCTTCATCATATATCCAAATTTTGTGTTACTATCTGTCATATGTTTTGAGATATTTAACGTGTTACAATCGCCTCTGGTCTACCCTACTTCCTACTCAACTATTTTGTGCGAAATGTTGCATTTGTCAGAATGATATTCCGTTTTAAGAAATGTCCGAATATTTTTTATGAATCACTATATATGTATGGGTAGAAGTAAAAAACATAATTGTTATATTTCTGTTTCAGTTGAAAAAGAGGATACGAAAATTGAAGTTCGTTCGGGGAGGCCACGACCGCGGGCGCGGTAGAGGTGGCTGGGGAGGAAACGATTGGGGACGAGGTGGATGGGGACGAGGTGGATGGGGAGGAGGTGGTTGGAGAAGAGGAGGAGGTGGATGGAGAAGAGGCGGAGGAGATGGCTGGGGCGGAGGAGGTGGTGGTGGCGATATCCATATCCACAATTATAAAAAATAAGATTATAATTAATTATATCTAATAAATTCTATTGGTTTCTTGTATATTTGTTTCAAATCTAGAAACTTAATTTTAACCCACTTCCACCCATCCAATTGTCTTGAAACCTCGCAAGCGTACGTAATTATGATGACAATACAAAATTATGAAAAAAAACCGAGAGGATAAAAAAATTACCCCGTCATCAATACATATAACCCATAACAAATCCATGTAGTACCATATATTTTCAAATATGTTTCCATTTCCGGAAAATCGAAAATTTTGCCATATTTAAACGTATAAGCGCACGGAAGTAACATTTTTAAAAACCAAGCTCTGCAAATGATATCAGTCCAAGCGGGACTAAGTATTTTATAAGATTTTCCATGTGTGCCCTTTTCTTTATAAACTTTCAATAAAAGAGAAATAGATTTCCATTGCTCCTCAGACAATGTAATATCAAAATATAATTGCGGCAGTTTAGTATTCATTTTATTTGGATTATTGTGAGGTTCTCGAACGCTTGGCTAAGTAGTATACTTTCGTTTGAAACATTAATGCTATCCACTAGGAGTGTGCGGATCGTCCCGAGGCTCGGGGTCGCAAGATTCGGCCTACAATCTTGGCCGCCATGAGCGGGAAATTTGATTTCAGGTCGGCTCGGCAAAACTCGGCCGCGATCGGCTCGAAAGCCAGCTATTAAGGGGTAACACCACTCTAGGATCGATGTTTTTTTTTGCTTAAACCACACTTTAGAAAAGAAGGAGGAGACGAACATCGACCTAGATGGCCAAATGTATGGTGCAGGCATCGCAGATTAAAGATAAACAAAAATTTAAAGGATTAAAATGTTCATAAAACTTTAAACGCGTTTTTCTCGAAACCACTTTTTTCAAACTGGGAGGACGAATTTCTCGAAAACTATCGCATGAATCGATTTGAAATTTTTACAGTAGCTTTACAACAATATTCCCTTTGGAAGTACGTAGCCGTTTTTTGATTGAATGTAAACTTTCTTTTTTATAACCAATTTAATGCTCATTTTTTGGGCAAAAAATCGATTTATTTCTTAACAACTGCACCACTTCCACAAAAATTGATTAAAAAAAACCCTACGTACTTCCAAAGCCAATTGTATATAGATTATAAATTTTTTTAATTTTTTGTTCCACGACGCATACATGCCGAGAAATCCGTCCTCCCGTGGCGGTGTTTTCACAAAAGCTGTTTCCGACGACGGGCTCTGTCGTCGCCATTTTGTATGAAAATGACACTAAAAAAATTATTTTTCATACTTCAATATGTATTAAATAAACCCTCTGAAAAGAAATTCTATTCCGTTTGTCACACTCCCAAAATAAATTGTCAAATTTAGGTATTTTTTTCTGCCTCTAGAGTGGTGTTACCCCTTAACAGAAGAACGAAACGGAAAGAATTCTGTATATCATTTATATCGATACCAGTGATAAGTTTCTACTTTTCTGTCCTCTGTTGAATCATAATTAACCGAGCCATCAGTAAGCGAATAAAATTGTTACCTGAGAACGTAGAACAATGATGTTTCTTCCATGTTAATTTAAAATAATAAAATATTCGCCATCCCGTATATTTTAGTTACTATGAAACGTTCACGAAGTATTCCTTTCTGTATGTTTATAGTTATTTGTACGTTTTTTATTTTAAATCTGAACCTATCCCAAAAATATAATATCCTATATATCCCCTTTACATAAAGTAGGTACTAAATAGGAAGTATATTTTATTAACATTTTAAAATATTGTCGATGAAAAAATAGTCTTCCTCCCAAGTTTTGAACATGGTATTTATTTAAGTACGTATATGAACATATTCTGTATTCACAGACTATTTGGTAGCAATGAAAATATATATATATAAATCAATAATAAAATACAAATTATGATTCAACAGCAGACAGAAAGGTAAAAACTTATCACTTGTAATGATATAAATGATATATAATTTTTTTGTTGTCGGTCTCCTGTTAATAGCTGGCTTTCGAGCCGATCGCGGGCGAGTTTTGTCGAGCCGATCTGAAATCAAATTGCCCGCTCATGGCGGCCAAGCTTGTACCCCGAATCGAATCTCGGAATCTCGAGCAATACAAAAGTATCGGGACCCCGCCCGATCCCGCCCGAAATTTTCCGGCCCGTCCAGAGCCTGAAACGTCGGGTACACGAACACCCCCACAACCCTGCTAACCATTATTTATTTTTCTCCTTCTTCTTCTTCTTCCACTGGAATTTTGAAATGTTTTTCGAATTTGTTAGCAAATTCCACCGATTGTTTTTAACGTAAGAGTTTAGTGTATTTGGTGGCAACGTATCAGAAATGTTTATAAATGCGTAGTTACTTTCTTTCGCTGACGCCACGCAACGCTGACGCCCTAATAGGCCCCTACAGTCGGTGATGCAAGAGGCGTGAAACAGTGATGCCTGCATCGCGCAAACTGTATCCGTGATGCAGGCATCACTGTTTCACGACTCTTGCATCACCGTCTGTAGGGGCCCTAAAGGTCCGCGCACACATATCCGTTCCGTGTCAGTTCCGTTCCGGCGTGCCAGTGGTAAGAAGAAGAGGGGCGTAGAGAGTCTCTTCTTCTGACCACTGCTACGCCGGAACGGATATGTGTGCGCGGACCTTAAGGGGCCGAGGCGCCAAGTGCCCCTGCTGAAACGTAAACAGATGTCTGCGATAGTCTCGAATTCTTTGCAACAACCCACGAAAGTCAGTTAGTCTTCAGACACAGCTCTTGCAAGATCGTGCGCTTTAATTTACGGCTTGCGAAGTAACTGTGAGAAGATTATATCATTTTTCATTTCGCGATTTTATTGTAGTTATTAGTGAAAAATGCCGAGAAAAGCATTGATAGACTCTAACGTGATTCTGCACATGCTGCAGAAGTGTGAAAAGTGCGAATTATTCGATGGGAACTATAAATTGAAGTGTCGTACGGACAAAGTGTGGAAAGAAGTAGCTGCAAAATTTTCAAGTAAGTTGTCGCCAGAAACATTAAATTTTCACGTTAGAACAAATAGATGGAATTTGTTAACAAATTTAAAAAAACATTTCGAAATTGAAGAAGAAGAAAAAGAAATAGGGGATAGTATCAATGTCACTAACGAAAGTAATATTAGCCAAGAATTCGAACCTGACAATATTCCGCTTAAAATGAATAATAAACTGCCGCCATTATATTTTAATATGACATTGTCTGAGGAGCAATGGAAATCTATTGCTCCCGTATTGAAAATTTATAAAGAAAAGGGCACTCGTGGCAAATCGTACAAAATACTTAGTCCCGGTTCGACTGATATTATTTCCAAAACTTGTTTCTTAAAAACAAAACTTCCGTGCGCTTATAGCTTTAAATATGGAAAAATTTTCGATTCGTCGGAAGCGCAAACATATTTGAAAATATATGGTATTTGCAACGAATGCGGTGCTGAATTTAAAGCGCATTCCCTATATGAACCAGCTCCTGGCACTGGTATTGTATTAAGGGTGAACACATTCGATACTTCGGGAATACCGCATGACAAGAAAAGAGCAGTTAAAGGAACAACTAGGGTAGAAATTGGGAAGCAATTAATAAATATTAAACCCAGAAAATGGAGAAACGATGCAGCATTAGATATAACCTACGACGATCCTGAACCTCCATATGTTCCGCGACAATGCACTTTAAGAAAAATCAGGGAAGAAGCAATCGTACGGGAATTAGGAATTAATAAAGATCTGGATCCTATTAATTCGTTATGCGAGTTAAAATATAAGGGTCAATACGCGGGATACATTAAAGAGATTTCGAAGGATAATTTCTATTGTTTCTATTGGTCACCTATCCAAATGGAATTATACAAAACGTTAATTAAAACGTTCAAAAAAATAGAATTAGACGCCACTGGAAAATTAGTTAAAGTAATAGAAAAACTAAATGGTGAGAAGAAACATATATTCTTGTACCAAATAATTATAAAAGGTGCAAATGGTATACAACCAGTATTTCAAATGCTTTCAGAAAAGCACGACACTAATTTAATTACATACTGGTTGAGAGAAATCATTAGACAAGGGGCACCAGTGCCTCCAGAAGTTGATTGTGATTATTCATTGGCGCTTTCGAATGCAAGCAGCTTAGCATTCAATGAACGTTGTTTGAAAACGTACATTTCGGATTGCTATAATTGGATTAGTGGAGAAACGTTGCAACATCCACTTCACTGTTTTATCAGAATTGATATTGCTCATCTGATAAAAATTATTTGCACCAAAGATGTATTTCACCGAAAGCATCCTAAAATTAAAGACTTCTTTGTGCGATGCACGGGGATAATGTCATCGTGTGATAATGTAGAAGATTTTAAGACACTGCTTCGATCAATATTTATTGTCGCTTACAGTGAGTACGATGGCAAAGATGCCGATGGAAATACAGTAATATGTGAGCAGAAGCGCTTGTATTTATTCGAAAGAATAAAGTCATTCACCTTGTTACGTATGTGGAATTTTTCCCATACGCTGCTCTCAACCGTTTCTTGAGCTCGCGTCTACGAAGGGAAAACGCCCTAAAATCCTTTTTGTTTATCACATACCACTAATGGGGGTCATGATCTCGACCATCTGGATCACGACCATGGCAACGGGAATGACACGACGACGACCCCGAAAGATCTCCTTATATGGAAACTTCTAACGAACCCCCACTCATTTTCGGGACTATATAAACCCTTTGGTTTCAACCCTCGTCGGTTCAAAGCTATAGAGTCACGCGTAAAGTCACGTCGTGTCACGCTCGTACAGAGTCGGTTATATCCAGCAAGATCGGGCTAAAGTCTCCATCGGAATCATAGTTAACCTCATAGAATCCGCGAGTTCGGTTTATATTCTTTTTGGCACTTTGAAATAGGCACTCGTACGCCCCGCATCGCCAGTGCGTCAACACCGTGCAATTAGTGGTAATACACACATTTTATTTAATATTTAATCGCGACACTTACATTTGTACAATAACTAATTATTGAATATACGAATGGTGTTCACGTGTAAATCGAGTCGATTACGTTAAACCCCTCTTTTACCCAGCGATCCTTATAATATTAGTAGCACTCACCCACTGATACAACTTTACCGCTCGAGTTGTATCAAATATTAATTAAGAGTTACGAGGCATTACTAACATTTCCCGCGACTCCCTGATTTCGCATCAGGTTCGTTCGCAACCCTTTACCAAAACAAGCCATCTTCTCCAACCCAGTGGCTCCCCGATTTTCGCATCGGGTTCGTCCACGAAAACTCACCCTTCCTACGGCTCCCTGATTTCGCATCAGGTTCGTCCGTATCCTACAGCTCCCTGATTTCGCATCAGGTTCGTCTGTAAGTCTACCAACTTCCGAACAGCTCCCTGGTTTCGCACCAGGTTCGTCTGTGAATAATCCAACCTCCTAACAGCTCCCTGGTTTCGCACCAGGTTCGTCTGTGAACTTCATCCTAGTGACTCCCCGATTTCGCATCGGGTTCGTTCACGACGTTTCACCCTCCTGCGGCTCCCGGATTTCGAATCAGGTTCGTCCGCGTTTGACTCCATTCCTAGAGGCTCCCTGATTTCGCATTAGGTTCGTCCTCGCCGTCAATATTCCTAGCGGCTCCCTGATTTCGCATCAGGTTCGTCCGCGCACCTAACTAACAAATTCATAAACCGTATTCCTTGGGAAATACCCTTCTCGCCGGCCTCTCGCGTTGCCGCAGCCCCGGCTCGTAACAACCTTTACGAGTGACGAGAATGGCACAGAATGCGATGATTTAGAAATGCTAAATGAAAATGAAAGTATAGGGTAGATGTCCCAATTACTGCCACATTAAGCTCATCGCGTAACTTTCGTTAATTATTTCAGAAGTTATTTAGCCTCAAAATCATTCCAAGTTGCAGCATACTAATGCTTAAGAACTCTTTTATCTAAGAAATTTTTTTTATAGTATAAACAGTATGTTTTAATTGCTAATTAATTGAAACAGTATAAGGAAGTCCAATGTCCCTAAAACTGTCATTCACCTTTTAATATTAATTTATAAATATCAGTATGCAATGCTTCTCTATTATTATCTAACACGGAAACCTAATTTAACATTAAAATTTTTTTCCCTTACGATTTTGCACGCATTATTTCACTATTAAGTAAAATAATTAAAGTGACAGTAATAGGGACACTGTCAGTAATTGGGACATCTACCCTAGTTGCATTTATAAATAATATCCGAGATGAGGCTGAACAAATTGCAAAAGACAGTGTAGAGACAGATAGATATAACGCATTCTACTGTCCAGAACTTGTCCCTTACCTAGTTAAGTTATCTAGACATTTTCCTCTCTGGACACAGGTGATGACGGGACATTTCCCTCTGTCATCGCATGTAGCAACATCCTCTAGATGTGAGGCATATTTTAAAGATCTAAAGCATTCAGATTTGGGCGCAAATTAGAAGCCAATGCGCGTCGATAAATTTATCGTTCAACACATAAAATCTATCGAAAATCTCTCGAAATTGGAACGTGCTGCAATTAAACGTACCAATGAAAAAATTGCACTGCTGACTACTGAAGAAAGACATGAAAAACAAAGAAAAATTGATTCACGCGATTTTGACGAAAATGTGCAGGATGCTACGGATAATTGTGATTATTTAAGGGAACAAGAAAATTGGAAAGGATTAAATATTGAAGTGAAATCAAGTAAATCAAAAGATATACAAGTGGACAACGATGAAAATATACAAAAACGAAGTCCACCCGCTGGTGTAGAAAAAAACAATACATTGAATGTAATACAAAAGCCCTTAACCAACAAAAAAAATACTCCTAGAGGGAAATATTTAACTCCATGCCCAGACATTCATCTTACATATGACAGGCCATTAAGGAAAAGAAGAAATGAAATATTAAGGAATGGAAACAACTGCAATTTGGTTAATTTTAATGGCGAAAAAATATATATTCAAAATACGTGTGCATTCGACTCATTGGTTGAAGTATTCACCAGTGCGTATTGCAACTATAGCATATTCAAAAACTGGATCGATGAAAATTCAGATAATATATTTTTTATGTTCGTCAAAAAATACGCTATCGAGAACATTAACAACTCCGTGTATGAAGAGCGAGCAACAATTCTGTGCACAATATTTGAAATTCGGAATAATATTGTAGATTGTACTACAAATCCCAATTGGCTATTTTCGAAACTTGTAACCGATGTTTGCAGTGTCGAAGAAAATAGAACCTGCGCCAAATGTGAAATATATACGAGAAAATTGTTTGTAGTAGATATAATTACTACAACCACAACTGGAGATTTTAAACAAGATTTTCTGAATTTTGTTGCGCAATTCTTCAATACACATACAGTCACGTGTAAAACATGTCGATCAGCAGTGCAATTAAAGAGAGAAGCAAAATCATATGTGGTTATAGACCCCGAAATCTTTTTGCAACAAAATAAAAGTAAATATCCGGATGGAATAGTTTTAAACAGCATCCCAGAAAGACTTCAAATTGAAAATGCCACATACATTTTAAGTGGCATCGTATGTTATCCGGCAAACCATTTTATAGCTTACTGCCGTAATACAGCAGGAATATGGACATTGCACAACGACATTTATCAAAAGTTGCAGACAATTACAAATCCACAAAGGGTAAAAATAAATCCGTCATCAATAATATTTATAAAAATATAAAAATTCTGATAATATTATAATTAAACAGAATATATGGTACTGGTATTTCAGAATAATATAACTATTGAATTGGTGCGGCGTCGACAGCGGTGTAAAGTGGTGGACCACTGACTGCGTCACAATTATTAGCCCTAGGACTTTTCCTCGCGGATCATGCGATCACGCGAGAGGATCGACGCCGCCGTAAATTTCCAAAAAAAGGGACGAAGGGAATAATAAATTTGATTGGTACGGCGTCGACAGCGGTATAAAGTGGAGAACCACTAACTGCGTCACAATTATTAGCAATAGGACATTTCCTCGCGGATCATGCGATCACGCGAGAGGACCGACGCCGCGGTAAATTTCTCAAAAAAGGGACGAAGGGAATAATAAATTTGATTGGTACGGCGTCGACAGCGGTATAAAGTGGAGGACCACTAACTGCGTCACAATTATTAGCAATTTGGACATTTCCTCGCGGATCATGCGATCACGCGAGAGTTTCGACGCCGCCGTAACTTTCCCAAAAAGGGGAGGAAGAAAATAATAAATTTAATTCACCCTTTAATTTTTTTTAGATACATTTCTAAGTTCATAGGACGCACCAATAAATGAACACTTAAAGCTAGTGAATGAACAATATTATAAAATTATGTTTGCAGCGCGACTGCTTTCACGTGCTGCACAGATTTTTTGGATACGAAGCAAGAAATTAATAGAAATCTCTAATTAATTAGTTGCTTATTTTAATAACTTATTTTACTCATTTTAATAAAAAATGGACATTCACTGGTACGTGTGCATATACTGGTGCATCCTACCCAGCAGCAATTTAAACGAAGCAAGGTGGTGTGAGCTGACGCCTATCAAAGAACCACGGGAAGGGTGGCAAACAGTAAGGAAGTTGAAGACCACGCTTGACTCGATGGAATCACCGTAAGAAATTTTGCTATAGGCTAGGCCGTGAGGTCACGAATTATACAGACAGAAGACAGCTACAAGAAAAGATATAGATGCGGACCTACGTTGCAAATTATTTGCATACCATATTTAAGGTAATATTTGACATCTTATGAATCCCTGGTAAAATTTTGTACGCTTATAATACAACTATTAAGCATTTCCATTACAAAATGTGTTACAGATCCAGAAATATTAAGAATGCAGTCTTAGATTCCACAGGCAACCTCTGTTGATGATTGATGAAAACATGTGATAGAAGTAATTAAAACAATTCCTTAATTAGAAAAATAAGATTTAAATAAACTGCTAAACTGTATACAGCAGCAAAAAATGTTTGTAAAGAAGTATTATTGCCATTTAATTTATTGTAGTTAATAATAATGTTCTGCAACGTCGAATATACAGTATATACGAATAAAGTATGTGCGGACGTCGCATGAATTCCCGTCGAATAAATTGATACATCTTTCCTTCCTTCACTCCCTGATATCGCTATCTTCTACCCTTCTACACTTCTTATCGCGGTTTTTATTTTTTATTTCAATTCTGAGGGCAGGGCAAATGAAATAAATGGTCGGGCAAATCTCTTTGACATCTAAACTAAAGGAAAGCATCGTTGAAAGAGCGATTTCGCCGTTTAATTAATAAAAAATCGAACTTTTCAGCGTTCAACCTCCGAGGTGACAAGTCGTTTGTTTTGATTACTCCAGTGACCGCACGTGTTCTTCGTTGTGACTCTTCGTATAGCTCCTTATCCGTTATACCTGTCACCGGTTTTGAATTGCGGTGCCTTCTTTTTGGACCCACTTCCCAGCATTTGATTCATCTGGTGTTTACGCAGTGTTGTCTTGTGGCTATACTGTTGGACGTGTTCTGTGGCTTTGTCAACTGTATCGTTGTGGCAAACAGTTATCTCTAGTCACCCGATATGCCGCCGGCTACAAAGAAGTGTAAGGGCTGTTCTGCCCCTGTCGCCAATCCGGTCACCTGTCTTGGCTGTGGTACTATCTGCCACCGGGGATCAACGTGCTTAGCCCGATCTGGACACCCTTGGGTCAACGGCATCCTCTTAAATTGTCGTCAGGGACCCCCAATACCGTTAACAGCCGTTAGCCAGTCCATCGCCTCACCGGTACAGTCAATCTCTTCAGTACCAACGGCTACGCTCCAGTCGCTCTCCTCGTTACCATCTGCAGACGTCATTCGTGACATTGTTAATGAACAAGTTAAGATCGTGCTTGCAGCTTTTCGGGACGACATTCTCTCGGGTATGAGAGCTGAACTCTCAGACATGAAGTCTGAGATTAGGTCACTGTCCGATCGCGTCACCCGTCTAGAGGATAAACCTTCCCCTCCATCCGATCAGCTGTCAACATCGTGCACGGATGACATCATCGAGGAATTGAAGGACAGGGAGCAGAGGTCCAGGAATATTTTAATTTTCGGGATGCCAGAACCTGGGGAACCATCGCCGGAGCTTGCGAGACAAGCTGATGTCGAGTGCGCACGCGTGATCCTGACCGGCATCAGTCCTCTAGGAACACAGGCCCTTTCCACTCATCGCTTGGGGAAGCTGGGCTCTACCTCCTGCAGGCCCCTATGTGTGCGGCTCGACTCTGCGGCTACTGTCAAGACCATTCTGCAGAACAAACACCTTTACAAAGGTCTCGTCAAGATTTCCGACGATAAAACCAGGCAACAACGGGAGACTCTCTCGCAGCTTAGGGCCAAGCTGCGTGACCTTCACGAAAACGGTGATACCCATTTGACAATTCGGTATACTCGCGGTGTTCCGAAGATTGTGCCAAGTAAATCGAACAGGAATTCTACTCAAAAAAACTAAATCAGTGCCCTTTAGTATATTTTCAAAATGTCCGTGGTCTACGCACTAAATTGGATACCTTATCCAATTCCTTACTTTCCTCTGCATTATCATACGACATAATTATCCTAGTCGAGACCTGGCTCACTTCTGCGATCTCTTCCAATGAGCTTGGTCTAGGTAACTACACTGTATATAGATGCGATAGATCCAGTCAAACGAGTTCTTGTACAAGAGGTGGTGGTGTTCTTATCGCTATCAAAAATTCGTTACCGTCTTGCCCTGTTGCCGTCAGCCGTTCTGAAGTCGAGCAAGTGTTTGCCAGAGTTCACCTTCGGGATAATAAACACTTATTATTGGGCGCGGTGTATTTTCCGCCACCGTCCCGGCCGTCACTTTACGCGTGTCACGTTGACTGTGTCACTGACCTGTATCATAGTTATGGTGATGACACTCTCTCGGTGTTCGGCGATTATAACCTTCCTCACGCGGTGTGGTTCAATGACTCTTCGCAAGCATGTTTCAAGAGATCAGGCGTGTCGACGAATGAATCTGCTGCGATAGATCTTCTCCTGGGGTGTGCTGGCTATTGCAACCTTACTCAACTGAATACGGTTTTCAATGACCATGACGTTATGCTAGACCTTATCTTTGTCAGCCGTCCTTCTACCGTGGTTGACCGAGTCATTGATGCCCTCATAGTGCCAGATGTTTACCACCCACCACTGTATGTAACTTTCGAGGACTTGTTTTCTGCGCCGGATTTCGTGGGTGGAAGCATAGTATACAGGGATTTCAAACGGGGCGATTACTCTAGTGTGCTGTGCTACTTGAATTCAATTGATTGGGATAACGAGACAGGTGACATTGAGCCCGATGTGGCACTGAGTAAGCTATATGGTCATATTAATTGGGCTGTCGACGCCTTTATACCTATGCGGTCTGTTGCGCGATCTACATTTCCACACTGGTTCTCCCATAGTTTGAGGTCCCTAATCCGATTTAAGAAAATAGCGCATAGAGCCTATAAGCGGACGGGTGCGTATAGTGACTACATTCACTTTTCCAGTCTTCGCTCTAAATGTAAGGTGGCCCTTTTGAGGGACCACCGTAGCTATATCGATGGTGTTGAGAGCGCGGTGTCACACAACGTATCGTGTTTCTGGAAATTTGTTAACAATAAGCGTGGTGTACAAGTGGTTCCTAGTGAGGTGCACCTAAATCATAATTCAGCCTCGACGTACGCCGCAGCTGCAAACCTATTTGCCGAGTTCTTCGGCTCTGTTTATACTCCTAGGTCCGGTCCGACGCCCGTCTTGAATCCTTGTCCGTCCTCCGGCAGTGAAGTAAACATACATTCCATATCCATTTCTATCGGTCAAATTTACTCCAAGCTAAATGCACTAGATGTCGCGAAAGGGTCCGGATACGACGGTATTCCGCCTCTTTTCTTAAAGGAGTGTCGATTCATTCTAGCTAGGCCCCTCTGGCACATCTTTAACTCTTCTCTTGCAAGGGGCTCCTTTCCTGTTGCCTGGAAGACTACTCTGGTCACTCCTGTATTCAAGACGGGCGACCGTTCCGATGTAAGAAACTATCGGCCCATCTGCAAATTATCTGTTATGGCTAAGACCTTCGAGGAAATCATAACCGAGCACCTAACACCCTGTCTTGCTAATGTTATCTGCGATGAACAACACGGTTTTGTTCCAGGGAGATCGACGACAACCAATCTGGCTGTTTACCACAGCTTCGTTTCTACTGCCTTAGACAGTGGATCGCAAGTCGACACAGTATACACTGATTTCCGGAAGGCGTTCGATTCAGTAGATCATGGTATCCTGCGGAATAAGTTGATCTCATCCGGTATTAACGGGTCGCTTCTTGCTTGGATATGCAGCTATCTTGAAGGCCGGGTTCAGGTTATAAGAGTGCAGGAGCAGCTATCTGATTTTGTTAATGTCACGTCTGGTGTTCCCCAGGGCTCGCACCTTGGTCCCCTCCTGTTCCTTCTTTATGTCAATGACCTCAACGCGGTCTTCTTGCATAGTAAGTTCCTCATGTATGCGGATGACCTGAAGATCTTCCGGACTATCAGTGGTACTCCCGAAGTTGAAATGTTGCAGTCAGATCTATATAGGTTTGAGCAATGGTGTGTTGCCAAAAATTTGCATCTCAACATCGGTAAATGTATGTTTACGAGGACCCACAGGGCTATTAGTGGCATTCAATCTTTGTATAAGCTAAATAATACCCCACTAACTGTGGTGTCTGAAGTCTCGGATCTCGGTGTATTATTTTCTTCAGGCTTAGACTTTCGTAATCACTATAGTAACATCACCCGTAGGGCGATGAAAACCCTTGGGTTCATCGCCCGGTTTGCTAAACACTTTAGGCAGCTTAGAACTCTGAAGCTGCTATATGTTGCATTGGTTAGACCACTGGTCGAATACGCGTCTGTCATCTGGAGCCCTAGACATAAACAATACATCAGTTTAATTGAGAGGGTCCAGCATAAGTTTTTAAGACTTGCTATGAGAGCTACTAGTAGCCCTATGCGGTTCGATGACCATAACTATGGGCCCGCCCTGCGAGTAACGGGACTCTCCAACCTCAGCGACCGTCGTGTATGTTCAGATCTCCTATTCTTGTACAAACTAATTCATGGCCAGATTAACTGCCCGGATCTTGTTGGTTCGATTTCTTTTCATGCCCCTCAACGGTCGATGCGCCCGAGACCTCTATTTGTATCAAGTGTCCCTGACTACCGACAGTACGCAGTCGACCCCATAAACCGGGCAATGGAGGCGTTGAACCAATGCCCAGCGGAGATAGATCTGTTCGCCGACTCCCTCTATTAATTAATTTACATTAATTTAATTTAATTTAATCTAATTTAGTTATGTATATTTCTTGTTATTGTTTTTCTATTTCGTTTTCGTTTTTGTTATTTGGATTTTTATCTTTGTTTCAATGTATTATATATATTCTAAAGGGCTTTCCCGTAAATATAATAATAATAATAATTATTGAACTTTTACTTGGTCGCTTCAACGGGTGTCGCGCTACTTGGCTATTTTTATTAATAATTCGGATCTGGAGGGTGGGCAAACGAAATAAATGGATGGGCAAATCTCGTTGACATCTAAACTAAAGGACGGCACCGTTAAACAATCGATTTCGTCGTTTAATTAATAAAAAATCGAACTTTTACTTGGTCGCTTCAACGGCGGTCGCGCTCCTTGGCTATTTTTATTAATAATTCGGTTCTGGAGGGTGGGCAGACGAAATAAATGGATGGGCAAATCTCTTTGACATCTAAACTAAAGGACTGCACCGTTAAACAATCGATTTCGTTGCTTAATTAATAAAAAATCGAACTTTTACTTGGTCGCTTCAACGGGTGTCGTACTTCTTAGCTATTTTTATTAATAATTCGGTTCTGGAGGGTGGGCAAACGAAATAAATGGATGGGCAAATCTCTTTGACATCTAAACTAAAGGACGGCACCGTTAAACAATCGATTTCGTCGTTTAATTAATAAAAAATCGAACTTTTACTTGGTCGCTTCAACGGGTGTCGCGCTCCTTGGCTATTTTTATTAATAATTCGGATCTGGAGGGTGGGCAAACGAAATAAATGGATGGGCAAATCTCTTTGACATCTAAACTAAAGGACGGCACCGTTAAACAATCGATTTCGTCGTTTAATTAATAAAAAATCGATCTTTTACTTGGTCGCTTCAACGGGTGTCGTACTTCTTGGCTATTTTTATTAATAATTCGGTTCTGGAGGGTGGGCAAACGAAATAAATGGATGGGCAAATCTCTTTGACATCTAAACTAAAGGACTGCACCGTTAAACAATCGATTTCGTTGCTTAATTAATAAAAAATCGAACTTTTACTTGGTCGCCTTAACGGGTGTCGTACTTCTTGGCTATTTTTATTAATAATTCGGTTCTGGAGGGTGGGCAAACGAAATAAATGGATGGGCAAATCTCTTTGACATCTAAACTAAAGGACGGCACCGTTAAACAATCGCTTTCGTCGTTTAATTAATAAAAAATCGAACTTTTACTTGGTCGCTTCAATGGGTGTCGCGCTCCTTGGCTATTTTTATTAATAATTCGGATCTGGAGGGTGGGCAAACGAAATAAATGGATGGGCAAATCTCTTTGACATCTAAACTAAAGGACTGTACCGTTAAACAATCGATTTCGTTGCTTAATTAATAAAAAATCGAACTTTTACTTGGTCGCTTCAACGGGTGTCGCGCTCCTTGGCTATTTTTATTAATAATTCGGATCTGGAGGGTGGGCAAACGAAATAAATGGATGGGCAAATCTCTTTGACATCTAAACTAAAGGTCGGCACCGATAAACAATCGATTTCGTCGTTTAATTAATAAAAAATCGAACTTTTACTTGGTCGCTTCAACGGGTGTCGTACTTCTTGGCTATTTTTATTAATAATTCGGATCTGGAGGGTGGGCAAACGAAATAAATGGATGGGCAAATCTCTTTGACATCTAAACTAAAGGACCGCACCGTTAAACAATCGATTTCGTCGTTTAATTAATAAAAAATCGAACTTTTACTTGGTCGCTTCAACGGGTGTCGCGCTCCTTGGCTATTTTTATTAATAATTCGGATCTGGAGGGTGGGCAAACGAAATAAATGGATGGGCAAATTTTTGACATCTAAACTAAAGGTCGGCACCGTTAAACAATCGATTTCGTCGTTTAATTAATAAAAAATCGAACTTTTACTTGGTCGCTTCAACGGGTGTCGCGCTACTTGGCTATTTTTATTAATAATTCGGATCTGGAGGGTGGGCAAACGAAATAAATGGATGGGCAAATCTCGTTGACATCTAAACTAAAGGACGGCACCGTTAAACAATCGATTTCGTCGTTTAATTAATAAAAAATCGAACTTTTACTTGGTCGCTTCAACGGCGGTCGCGCTCCTTGGCTATTTTTATTAATAATTCGGTTCTGGAGGGTGGGCAGACGAAATAAATGGATGGGCAAATCTCTTTGACATCTAAACTAAAGGACTGCACCGTTAAACAATCGATTTCGTTGCTTAATTAATAAAAAATCGAACTTTTACTTGGTCGCTTCAACGGGTGTCGTACTTCTTAGCTATTTTTATTAATAATTCGGTTCTGGAGGGTGGGCAAACGAAATAAATGGATGGGCAAATCTCTTTGACATCTAAACTAAAGGACGGCACCGTTAAACAATCGATTTCGTCGTTTAATTAATAAAAAATCGAACTTTTACTTGGTCGCTTCAACGGGTGTCGCGCTCCTTGGCTATTTTTATTAATAATTCGGATCTGGAGGGTGGGCAAACGAAATAAATGGATGGGCAAATCTCTTTGACATCTAAACTAAAGGACGGCACCGTTAAACAATCGATTTCGTCGTTTAATTAATAAAAAATCGATCTTTTACTTGGTCGCTTCAACGGGTGTCGTACTTCTTGGCTATTTTTATTAATAATTCGGTTCTGGAGGGTGGGCAAACGAAATAAATGGATGGGCAAATCTCTTTGACATCTAAACTAAAGGACTGCACCGTTAAACAATCGATTTCGTTGCTTAATTAATAAAAAATCGAACTTTTACTTGGTCGCCTTAACGGGTGTCGTACTTCTTGGCTATTTTTATTAATAATTCGGTTCTGGAGGGTGGGCAAACGAAATAAATGGATGGGCAAATCTCTTTGACATCTAAACTAAAGGACGGCACCGTTAAACAATCGCTTTCGTCGTTTAATTAATAAAAAATCGAACTTTTACTTGGTCGCTTCAATGGGTGTCGCGCTCCTTGGCTATTTTTATTAATAATTCGGATCTGGAGGGTGGGCAAACGAAATAAATGGATGGGCAAATCTCTTTGACATCTAAACTAAAGGACGGCACCGTTAAACAATCGATTTCGTCGTTTAATTAATAAAAAATCGAACTTTTACTTGGTCGCTTCAACGGGTGTCGTACTTCTTGGCTATTTTTATTAATAATTCGGATCTGGAGGGTGGGCAAACGAAATAAATGGATGGGCAAATCTCTTTGACATCTAAACTAAAGGACGGCACCGTTGAACAATCGATTTCGTCGTTTAATTAATAAAAAATCGAACTTTTACTTGGTCGCTTCAACGGGTGTCGTACTTCTTGGTTATTTTTATTAATAATTCGGTTCTGGAGGGTGGGCAAACGAAATAAATGGATGGGCAAATCTCTCTGACATCTAAACTAAAGGACTGCACCGTTAAACAATCGATTTCGTTGCTTAATTAATAAAAAATCGAACTTTTACTTGGTCGCTACAACGGGTGTCGTACTTCTTGGTTATTTTTATTAATAATTCGGTTCTGGAGGGTGGGCAAACGAAAGAAATGGATGGGCAAATCTCTTTGACATCTAAACTAAAGGACTGCACCGTTAAACAATCGATTTCGTTGCTTAATTAATAAAAAATCGAACTTTTACTTGGTCGCTTTAACGGGTGTCGTACTTCTTGGCTATTTTTATTAATAATTCGGTTCTGGAGGGTGGGCAAACGAAATAAATGGATGGGCACATCTCTTTGACATCTAAACTAAAGGACGGCACCGTTAAACAATCGATTTCGTCGTTTAATTAATAAAAAATCGAACTTTTACTTGGTCGCTTGAACGGGTGTCGTACTTCTTGGCTATTTTTATTAATACAGTATTTCCTCGCTGTGGGCTCGGTGGTCGGGACCGGCGTTGAACCCATATCATGAACCGAGCCCAAATTCCGAGTGTTCGTTTCTCGCTTCTTTCTGGCCGAAGGGGGGAGCGAGATGGAACGCTTTGCGTGCGCGACGGGCGTGCGCAACGGCCGCGAGCGCTCAGATGGAATCGTGACTGCTCGACGCATGCGCGCGACGGTCAGATAGCCAGGCACGACACGCGTCTTTTTTGCGCCCTAGACGAAGTTGTCCAATTTATCCCTTTATTATAATACATTTATTTGAGATTATTGGTGACCTTACTCTGAATTTTTATTCGTAGTTTAAAACAATTGCAGTACAATTAGTAATATTTTATTTTACAGTTTATTTTCAACAATACCAGCAATGAAAATACCATTTTGCAAATATTAAAGTAATTATCATGGTAAATAATACATATGTAATGCCTTACAATTATGTAAATACGTTAATTCATATATGTATTTCCTATATTACATATAGATACGTACAATAATGGAGTACCTATTAATATTTAAGGGAAAGTTGTAATTGTACGAAGGACGTCAAAGTTATCTTTCCTTTCATCTAGGAAATTTGACAAACTTATTACAAATATGTACATAAAATAGAAAATACACGAATTTCATTTTTCAAAAGTACATATAAATGATTTATTTAGTCTAAAACGCGTTATATATGTATTTTCTTTGGCTATGTACATACTGATCGCTGCCTGTAAGCTTCGCTGGTCCCTATTGGCGACTGCCTAGGGCGGAAAGTCGACAAGAGGTGCAAAATGGTATTTTCATTGCCGATATTGTTGAAAATATACTTTAAAATAAAATATTACTAATTGTACTGCAACTGTTTTAAGCTACGAATAAAAATTCAGAGTAAGGTCATCAATAAACTCAAATAAATGTATTATAATAAAGGGCGTTATTTCATAAGTTCGCATAGGGCGCAAAAAAGATTTGAGCCGTGCCTGCGTCAAGATTTTGCGAAACGGTTCCCTTGCTCACATTGTGTGCTCGTGATCATTACGCACGCCCGTCGCGCACGCAAAGGACGGAGCGTCACGGCGTCCGAAAGACGGAGCGAGACAAAACATCAACGCGTCGTTTGTCTCGTACCGCCCTTGCTCGCTTCCAGTGCCTCTCGCTCGCTCTCGTTCCATCTCGCTCTCGCCTTCGCCGGAAAAGAGTGAGACAGAAGTGGTGGGGATAGCGAAAAACCCACACCGTGTACATCAAATCGAGTCCACAAGGAGACAATACTGTAATTCGGTTCTGGAGGGTGGGCAAACGAAATAAATGGATGGGCAAATCTCTTTGACATCTAAACTAAAGGACTGCACCGTTAAACAATCGATTTCGTTGCTTAATTAATAAAAAATCGAACTTTTACTTGGTCGCTTCAACGGGTGTCGTACTTCTTGGCTATTTTTATTAATAATTCGGTTCTGGAGGGTGGGCAAACGAAATAAATGGATGGACAAATCTGTTTGACATCTAAACTAAAGGACGGCACCGTTAAACAATCAATTTCGTCGTTTAATTAATAAAAAATCGAACTTTTACTTGGTCGTTTCAACGGGTGTCGTACTTCTTGGCTATTTTTATTAATAATTCGGATCTGGAGGGTGGGCAAACGAAATAAATGGATGGGCAAATCTCTTTGACATCTAAACTAAAGGACGGCACCGTTAAACAATCGATTTCGTCGTTTAATTAATAAAAAATCGAACTTTTACTTGGTCGCTTCAACGGGTGTCGCGCTCCTTGGCTATTTTTATTAATAATTCGGATCTGGAGGGTGGGCAAACGAAATAAATGGATGGGCAAATCTCTTTGACATCTAAACTAAAGGACGGCACCGTTAAACAATCGCTTTCGTCGTTTAATTAATAAAAAATCGAACTTTTACTTGGTCGCTTCAACGGGTGTCGTACTTCTTGGCTATTTTTATTAATAATTCGGTTCTGGAGGGTGGGCAATCGAAATAAATGAATGGGCAAATCTCTTTGACATCTAAACTAAAGGACTGCACCGTTAAACAATCGATTTCGTTGCTTAATTAATAAAAAATCGAACTTTTACTTGGTCGCTTCAACGGGTGTCGTACTTCTTGGCTATTTTTATTAATAATTCGGTTCTGGAGGGTGGGCAAACGAAATAAATGGATGGACAAATCTGTTTGACATTTAAACTAAAGGACGGCAGCGTTAAACAATCGATTTCGTCGTTTAATTAATAAAAAATCGAACTTTTACTTGGTCGCTTCAACGGGTGTCGTACTTCTTCGCTATTTTTATTAATAATTCGGTTCTGGAGGGTGGGCAAACGAAATAAATGGATGGGCAAATCTCTTTGACATCTAAACTAAAGGACTGCACCGTTAAACAATCGATTTCGTTGTTTAATTAATAAAAAATCGAACTTTTACTTGGTCGCTTCAACGGGTGTCGTACTTCTTGGCTATTTTTATTAATAATTCGGTTCTGGAGGGTGAGCAAACGAAATAAATGGATGGGCAAGTCTCTTTGACATCTAAACTAAAGGACTGCAGCGTTAAATAATCGATTTCGTTGCTTAATTAATAAAAAATCGAACTTTTACTTGGTCGCTTCAACGGGTGTCGTACTTCTTGGCTATTTTTATTAATAATTCGGTTCTGGAGGGTGGGCAAACGAAATAAATGGATGGGCAAATCTCTTTGACATCTAAACTAAAGGACTGCACCGTTAAACAATCGATTTCGTTGCTTAATTAATAAAAAATCGAACTTTTACTTGGTCGCCTTAACGGGTGTCGTACTTCTTGGCTATTTTTATTAATAATTCGGTTCTGGAGGGTGGGCAAACGAAATAAATGGATGGGCAAATCTCTTTGACATCTAAACTAAAGGACGGCACCGTTAAACAATCGCTTTCGTCGTTTAATTAATAAAAAATCGAACTTTTACTTGGTCGCTTCAACGGGTGTCGCGCTCCTTGGCTATTTTTATTAATAATTCGGATCTGGAGGGTGGGCAAACGAAATAAATGGATGGGCAAATCTCTTTGACATCTAAACTAAAGGACGGCACCGTTAAACAATCGATTTCGTCGTTTAATTAATAAAAAATCGAACTTTTACTTGGTCGCTTCAACGGGGGTCGCGCTCCTTGGCTATTTTTATTAATAATTCGGTTCTGGAGGGTGGGCAGACGAAATAAATGGATGGGCAAATCTCTTTGACATCTAAACTAAAGGACTGCACCGTTAAACAATCGATTTCGTTGCTTAATTAATAAAAAATCGAACTTTTACTTGGTCGCTTCAACGGGTGTCGTACTTCTTGGCTATTTTTATTAATAATTCGGTTCTGGAGGGTGGGCAAACGAAATAAATGGATGGGCAAATCTCTTTGACATCTAAACTAAAGGACGGCACCGTTAAACAATCGATTTCGTCGTTTAATTAATAAAAAATCGAACTTTTACTTGGTCGCTTCAACGGGTGTCGCGCTCCTTGGCTATTTTTATTAATAATTCGGATCTGGAGGGTGGGCAAACGAAATAAATGGATGGGCAAATCTCTTTGACATCTAAACTAAAGGTCGGCACCGATAAACAATCGATTTCGTCGTTTAATTAATAAAAAATCGAACTTTTACTTGGTCGCTTCAACGGGTGTCGTACTTCTTGGCTATTTTTATTAATAATTCGGATCTGGAGGGTGGGCAAACGAAATAAATGGATGGGCAAATCTCTTTGACATCTAAACTAAAGGACCGCACCGTTAAACAATCGATTTCGTCGTTTAATTAATAAAAAATCGAACTTTTACTTGGTCGCTTCAACGGGTGTCGCGCTCCTTGGCTATTTTTATTAATAATTCGGATCTGGAGGGTGGGCAAACGAAATAAATGGATGGGCAAATCTCTTTGACATCTAAACTAAAGGACTGTACCGTTAAACAATCGATTTCGTTGCTTAATTAATAAAAAATCGAACTTTTACTTGGTCGCTTCAACGGGTGTCGCGCTCCTTGGCTATTTTTATTAATAATTCGGTTCTGGAGGGTGGGCAATCGAAATAAATGAATGGGCAAATCTCTTTGACATCTAAACTAAAGGACTGCACCGTTAAACAATCGATTTCGTTGCTTAATTAATAAAAAATCGAACTTTTACTTGGTCGCTTCAACGGGTGTCGTACTTCTTGGCTATTTTTATTAATAATTCGGTTCTGGAGGGTGGGCAAACGAAATAAATGGATGGACAAATCTGTTTGACATTTAAACTAAAGGACGGCAGCGTTAAACAATCGATTTCGTCGTTTAATTAATAAAAAATCGAACTTTTACTTGGTCGCTTCAACGGGTGTCGTACTTCTTCGCTATTTTTATTAATAATTCGGTTCTGGAGGGTGGGCAAACGAAATAAATGGATGGGCAAATCTCTTTGACATCTAAACTAAAGGACTGCACCGTTAAACAATCGATTTCGTTGTTTAATTAATAAAAAATCGAACTTTTACTTGGTCGCTTCAACGGGTGTCGTACTTCTTGGCTATTTTTATTAATAATTCGGTTCTGGAGGGTGAGCAAACGAAATAAATGGATGGGCAAGTCTCTTTGACATCTAAACTAAAGGACTGCAGCGTTAAATAATCGATTTCGTTGCTTAATTAATAAAAAATCGAACTTTTACTTGGTCGCTTCAACGGGTGTCGTACTTCTTGGCTATTTTTATTAATAATTCGGTTCTGGAGGGTGGGCAAACGAAATAAATGGATGGGCAAATCTCTTTGACATCTAAACTAAAGGACTGCACCGTTAAACAATCGATTTCGTTGCTTAATTAATAAAAAATCGAACTTTTACTTGGTCGCCTTAACGGGTGTCGTACTTCTTGGCTATTTTTATTAATAATTCGGTTCTGGAGGGTGGGCAAACGAAATAAATGGATGGGCAAATCTCTTTGACATCTAAACTAAAGGACGGCACCGTTAAACAATCGCTTTCGTCGTTTAATTAATAAAAAATCGAACTTTTACTTGGTCGCTTCAACGGGTGTCGCGCTCCTTGGCTATTTTTATTAATAATTCGGATCTGGAGGGTGGGCAAACGAAATAAATGGATGGGCAAATCTCTTTGACATCTAAACTAAAGGACGGCACCGTTAAACAATCGATTTCGTCGTTTAATTAATAAAAAATCGAACTTTTACTTGGTCGCTTCAACGGGGGTCGCGCTCCTTGGCTATTTTTATTAATAATTCGGTTCTGGAGGGTGGGCAGACGAAATAAATGGATGGGCAAATCTCTTTGACATCTAAACTAAAGGACTGCACCGTTAAACAATCGATTTCGTTGCTTAATTAATAAAAAATCGAACTTTTACTTGGTCGCTTCAACGGGTGTCGTACTTCTTGGCTATTTTTATTAATAATTCGGTTCTGGAGGGTGGGCAAACGAAATAAATGGATGGGCAAATCTCTTTGACATCTAAACTAAAGGACGGCACCGTTAAACAATCGATTTCGTCGTTTAATTAATAAAAAATCGAACTTTTACTTGGTCGCTTCAACGGGTGTCGCGCTCCTTGGCTATTTTTATTAATAATTCGGATCTGGAGGGTGGGCAAACGAAATAAATGGATGGGCAAATCTCTTTGACATCTAAACTAAAGGTCGGCACCGATAAACAATCGATTTCGTCGTTTAATTAATAAAAAATCGAACTTTTACTTGGTCGCTTCAACGGGTGTCGTACTTCTTGGCTATTTTTATTAATAATTCGGATCTGGAGGGTGGGCAAACGAAATAAATGGATGGGCAAATCTCTTTGACATCTAAACTAAAGGACCGCACCGTTAAACAATCGATTTCGTCGTTTAATTAATAAAAAATCGAACTTTTACTTGGTCGCTTCAACGGGTGTCGCGCTCCTTGGCTATTTTTATTAATAATTCGGATCTGGAGGGTGGGCAAACGAAATAAATGGATGGGCAAATCTCTTTGACATCTAAACTAAAGGACTGTACCGTTAAACAATCGATTTCGTTGCTTAATTAATAAAAAATCGAACTTTTACTTGGTCGCTTCAACGGGTGTCGCGCTCCTTGGCTATTTTTATTAATAATTCGGATCTGGAGGGTGGGCAAACGAAATAAATGGATGGGCAAATCTCTTTGACATCTAAACTAAAGGTCGGCACCGATAAACAATCGATTTCGTCGTTTATTTAATAAAAAATCGAACTTTTACTTGGTCGCTTCAACGGGTGTCGTACTTCTTGGCTATTTTTATTAATAATTCGGATCTGGAGGGTGGGCAAACGAAATAAATGGATGGGCAAATCTCTTTGACATCTAAACTAAAGGACCGCACCGTTAAACAATCGATTTCGTCGTTTAATTAATAAAAAATCGAACTTTTACTTGGTCGCTTCAACGGGTGTCGCGCTCCTTGGCTATTTTTATTAATAATTCGGATCTGGAGGGTGGGCAAACGAAATAAATGGATGGGCAAATCTCTTTGACATCTAAACTAAAGGACTGTACCGTTAAACAATCGATTTCGTTGCTTAATTAATAAAAAATCGAACTTTTACTTGGTCGCTTCAACGGGTGTCGTACTTCTTGGCTATTTTTATTAAAAATTCGGATCTGGAGGGTGGGCAAACGAAATAAATGGAGGGGCAAATCTCTTTGACATCTAAACTAAAGGACGGCACCGTTAAACAATCGATTTCGTCGTTTAATTAATAAAAAATCGAACTTTTACTTGGTCGCTTCAACGGGTGTCGCGCTCCTTGGCTATTTTTATTAATAATTCGGATCTGGAGGGTGGGCAAACGAAATAAATGGATGGGCAAGTCTCTTTGACATCTAAACTAAAGGACTGCAGCGTTAAATAATCGATTTCGTTGCTTAATTAATAAAAAATCGAACTTTTACTTGGTCGCTTCAACGGGTGTCGTACTTCTTGGCTATTTTTATTAATAATTCGGTTCTGGAGGGTGGGCAAACGAAATAAATGGATGGGCAAATCTCTTTGACATCTAAACTAAAGGACTGCACCGTTAAACAATCGATTTCGTTGCTTAATTAATAAAAAATCGAACTTTTACTTGGTCGCCTTAACGGGTGTCGTACTTCTTGGCTATTTTTATTAATAATTCGGTTCTGGAGGGTGGGCAAACGAAATAAATGGATGGGCAAATCTCTTTGACATCTAAACTAAAGGACGGCACCGTTAAACAATCGCTTTCGTCGTTTAATTAATAAAAAATCGAACTTTTACTTGGTCGCTTCAACGGGTGTCGCGCTCCTTGGCTATTTTTATTAATAATTCGGATCTGGAGGGTGGGCAAACGAAATAAATGGATGGGCAAATCTCTTTGACATCTAAACTAAAGGACGGCACCGTTAAACAATCGATTTCGTCGTTTAATTAATAAAAAATCGAACTTTTACTTGGTCGCTTCAACGGGGGTCGCGCTCCTTGGCTATTTTTATTAATAATTCGGTTCTGGAGGGTGGGCAGACGAAATAAATGGATGGGCAAATCTCTTTGACATCTAAACTAAAGGACTGCACCGTTAAACAATCAATTTCGTTGCTTAATTAATAAAAAATCGAACTTTTACTTGGTCGCTTCAACGGGTGTCGTACTTCTTGGCTATTTTTATTAATAATTCGGTTCTGGAGGGTGGGCAAACGAAATAAATGGATGGGCAAATCTCTTTGACATCTAAACTAAAGGACGGCACCGTTAAACAATCGATTTCGTCGTTTAATTAATAAAAAATCGAACTTTTACTTGGTCGCTTCAACGGGTGTCGCGCTCCTTGGCTATTTTTATTAATAATTCGGATCTGGAGGGTGGGCAAACGAAATAAATGGATGGGCAAATCTCTTTGACATCTAAACTAAAGGTCGGCACCGATAAACAATCGATTTCGTCGTTTAATTAATAAAAAATCGAACTTTTACTTGGTCGCTTCAACGGGTGTCGTACTTCTTGGCTATTTTTATTAATAATTCGGATCTGGAGGGTGGGCAAACGAAATAAATGGATGGGCAAATCTCTTTGACATCTAAACTAAAGGACCGCACCGTTAAACAATCGATTTCGTCGTTTAATTAATAAAAAATCGAACTTTTACTTGGTCGCTTCAACGGGTGTCGCGCTCCTTGGCTATTTTTATTAATAATTCGGATCTGGAGGGTGGGCAAACGAAATAAATGGATGGGCAAATCTCTTTGACATCTAAACTAAAGGACTGTACCGTTAAACAATCGATTTCGTTGCTTAATTAATAAAAAATCGAACTTTTACTTGGTCGCTTCAACGGGTGTCGCGCTCCTTGGCTATTTTTATTAATAATTCGGATCTGGAGGGTGGGCAAACGAAATAAATGGATGGGCAAATCTCTTTGACATCTAAACTAAAGGTCGGCACCGATAAACAATCGATTTCGTCGTTTAATTAATAAAAAATCGAACTTTTACTTGGTCGCTTCAACGGGTGTCGTACTTCTTGGCTATTTTTATTAATAATTCGGATCTGGAGGGTGGGCAAACGAAATAAATGGATGGGCAAATCTCTTTGACATCTAAACTAAAGGACCGCACCGTTAAACAATCGATTTCGTCGTTTAATTAATAAAAAATCGAACTTTTACTTGGTCGCTTCAACGGGTGTCGCGCTCCTTGGCTATTTTTATTAATAATTCGGATCTGGAGGGTGGGCAAACGAAATAAATGGATGGGCAAATCTCTTTGACATCTAAACTAAAGGACTGTACCGTTAAACAATCGATTTCGTTGCTTAATTAATAAAAAATCGAACTTTTACTTGGTCGCTTCAACGAGTGTCGTACTTCTTGGCTATTTTTATTAAAAATTCGGATCTGGAGGGTGGGCAAACGAAATAAATGGAGGGGCAAATCTCTTTGACATCTAAACTAAAGGACGGCACCGTTAAACAATCGATTTCGTCGTTTAATTAATAAAAAATCGAACTTTTACTTGGTCGCTTCAACGGGTGTCGCGCTCCTTGGCTATTTTTATTAATAATTCGGATCTGGAGGGTGGGCAAACGAAATAAATGGATGGGCAAGTCTCTTTGACATCTAAACTAAAGGACTGCAGCGTTAAATAATCGATTTCGTTGCTTAATTAATAAAAAATCGAACTTTTACTTGGTCGCTTCAACGGGTGTCGTACTTCTTGGCTATTTTTATTAATAATTCGGTTCTGGAGGGTGGGCAAACGAAATAAATGGATGGGCAAATCTCTTTGACATCTAAACTAAAGGACTGCACCGTTAAACAATCGATTTCGTTGCTTAATTAATAAAAAATCGAACTTTTACTTGGTCGCCTTAACGGGTGTCGTACTTCTTGGCTATTTTTATTAATAATTCGGTTCTGGAGGGTGGGCAAACGAAATAAATGGATGGGCAAATCTCTTTGACATCTAAACTAAAGGACGGCACCGTTAAACAATCGCTTTCGTCGTTTAATTAATAAAAAATCGAACTTTTACTTGGTCGCTTCAACGGGTGTCGCTCTCCTTGGCTATTTTTATTAATAATTCGGATCTGGAGGGTGGGCAAATGAAATAAATGGATGGGCAAATCTCTTTGACATCTAAACTAAAGGACGGCACCGTTAAACAATCGATTTCGTCGTTTAATTAATAAAAAATCGAACTTTTACTTGGTCGCTTCAACGGGGGTCGCGCTCCTTGGCTATTTTTATTAATAATTCGGATCTGGAGGGTGGGCAAACGAAATAAATGGATGGGCAAATCTCTTTGACATCTAAACTAAAGGTCGGCACCGATAAACAATCGATTTCGTCGTTTAATTAATAAAAAATCGAACTTTTACTTGGTCGCTTCAACGGGTGTCGTACTTCTTGGCTATTTTTATTAATAATTCGGATCTGGAGGGTGGGCAAACGAAATAAATGGATGGGCAAATCTCTTTGACATCTAAACTAAAGGACCGCACCGTTAAACAATCGATTTCGTCGTTTAATTAATAATAAATCGAACTTTTACTTGGTCGCTTCAACGGGTGTCGCGCTCCTTGGCTATTTTTATTAATAATTCGGATCTGGAGGGTGGGCAAACGAAATAAATGGATGGGCAAATCTCTTTGACATCTAAACTAAAGGACTGTACCGTTAAACAATCGATTTCGTTGCTTAATTAATAAAAAATCGAACTTTTACTTGGTCGCTTCAACGGGTGTCGCGCTCCTTGGCTATTTTTATTAATAATTCGGATCTGGAGGGTGGGCAAACGAAATAAATGGATGGGCAAATCTCTTTGACATCTAAACTAAAGGTCGGCACCGATAAACAATCGATTTCGTCGTTTAATTAATAAAAAATCGAACTTTTACTTGGTCGCTTCAACGGGTGTCGTACTTCTTGGCTATTTTTATTAATAATTCGGATCTGGAGTGTGGGCAAACGAAATAAATGGATGGGCAAATCTCTTTGACATCTAAACTAAAGGACCGCACCGTTAAACAATCGATTTCGTCGTTTAATTAATAAAAAATCGAACTTTTACTTGGTCGCTTCAACGGGTGTCGCGCTCCTTGGCTATTTTTATTAATAATTCGGATCTGGAGGGTGGGCAAACGAAATAAATGGATGGGCAAATCTCTTTGACATCTAAACTAAAGGACTGTACCGTTAAACAATCGATTTCGTTGCTTAATTAATAAAAAATCGAACTTTTACTTGGTCGCTTCAACGGGTGTCGTACTTCTTGGCTATTTTTATTAAAAATTCGGATCTGGAGGGTGGGCAAACGAAATAAATGGAGGGGCAAATCTCTTTGACATCTAAACTAAAGGACGGCACCGTTAAACAATCGATTTCGTCGTTTAATTAATAAAAAATCGAACTTTTACTTGGTCGCTTCAACGGGTGTCGCGCTCCTTGGCTATTTTTATTAATAATTCGGATCTGGAGGGTGGGCAAACGAAATAAATGGATGGGCAAGTCTCTTTGACATCTAAACTAAAGGACTGCAGCGTTAAATAATCGATTTCGTTGCTTAATTAATAAAAAATCGAACTTTTACTTGGTCGCTTCAACGGGTGTCGTACTTCTTGGCTATTTTTATTAATAATTCGGTTCTGGAGGGTGGGCAAACGAAATAAATGGATGGGCAAATCTCTTTGACATCTAAACTAAAGGACTGCACCGTTAAACAATCGATTTCGTTGCTTAATTAATAAAAAATCGAACTTTTACTTGGTCGCCTTAACGGGTGTCGTACTTCTTGGCTATTTTTATTAATAATTCGGTTCTGGAGGGTGGGCAAACGAAATAAATGGATGGGCAAATCTCTTTGACATCTAAACTAAAGGACGGCACCGTTAAACAATCGCTTTCGTCGTTTAATTAATAAAAAATCGAACTTTTACTTGGTCGCTTCAACGGGTGTCGCGCTCCTTGGCTATTTTTATTAATAATTCGGATCTGGAGGGTGGGCAAACGAAATAAATGGATGGGCAAATCTCTTTGACATCTAAACTAAAGGACGGCACCGTTAAACAATCGATTTCGTCGTTTAATTAATAAAAAATCGAACTTTTACTTGGTCGCTTCAACGGGGGTCGCGCTCCTTGGCTATTTTTATTAATAATTCGGTTCTGGAGGGTGGGCAGACGAAATAAATGGATGGGCAAATCTCTTTGACATCTAAACTAAAGGACTGCACCGTTAAACAATCGATTTCGTTGCTTAATTAATAAAAAATCGAACTTTTACTTGGTCGCTTCAACGGGTGTCGTACTTCTTGGCTATTTTTATTAATAATTCGGTTCTGGAGGGTGGGCAAACGAAATAAATGGATGGGCAAGTCTCTTTGACATCTAAACTAAAGGACTGCAGCGTTAAATAATCGATTTCGTTGCTTAATTAATAAAAAATCGAACTTTTACTTGGTCGCTTCAACGGGTGTCGTACTTCTTGGCTATTTTTATTAATAATTCGGTTCTGGAGGGTGGGCAAACGAAATAAATGGATGGGCAAATCTCTTTGACATCTAAACTAAAGGACTGCACCGTTAAACAATCGATTTCGTTGCTTAATTAATAAAAAATCGAACTTTTACTTGGTCGCCTTAACGGGTGTCGTACTTCTTGGCTATTTTTATTAATAATTCGGTTCTGGAGGGTGGGCAAACGAAATAAATGGATGGGCAAATCTCTTTGACATCTAAACTAAAGGACGGCACCGTTAAACAATCGCTTTCGTCGTTTAATTAATAAAAAATCGAACTTTTACTTGGTCGCTTCAACGGGTGTCGCGCTCCTTGGCTATTTTTATTAATAATTCGGATCTGGAGGGTGGGCAAACGAAATAAATGGATGGGCAAATCTCTTTGACATCTAAACTAAAGGACGGCACCGTTAAACAATCGATTTCGTCGTTTAATTAATAAAAAATCGAACTTTTACTTGGTCGCTTCAACGGGGGTCGCGCTCCTTGGCTATTTTTATTAATAATTCGGTTCTGGAGGGTGGGCAGACGAAATAAATGGATGGGCAAATCTCTTTGACATCTAAACTAAAGGACTGCACCGTTAAACAATCGATTTCGTTGCTTAATTAATAAAAAATCGAACTTTTACTTGGTCGCTTCAACGGGTGTCGTACTTCTTGGCTATTTTTATTAATAATTCGGTTCTGGAGGGTGGGCAAACGAAATAAATGGATGGGCAAATCTCTTTGACATCTAAACTAAAGGACGGCACCGTTAAACAATCGATTTCGTCGTTTAATTAATAAAAAATCGAACTTTTACTTGGTCGCTTCAACGGGTGTCGCGCTCCTTGGCTATTTTTATTAATAATTCGGATCTGGAGGGTGGGCAAACGAAATAAATGGATGGGCAAATCTCTTTGACATCTAAACTAAAGGTCGGCACCGATAAACAATCGATTTCGTCGTTTAATTAATAAAAAATCGAACTTTTACTTGGTCGCTTCAACGGGTGTCGTACTTCTTGGCTATTTTTATTAATAATTCGGATCTGGAGGGTGGGCAAACGAAATAAATGGATGGGCAAATCTCTTTGACATCTAAACTAAAGGACCGCACCGTTAAACAATCGATTTCGTCGTTTAATTAATAAAAAATCGAACTTTTACTTGGTCGCTTCAACGGGTGTCGCGCTCCTTGGCTATTTTTATTAATAATTCGGATCTGGAGGGTGGGCAAACGAAATAAATGGATGGGCAAATCTCTTTGACATCTAAACTAAAGGACTGTACCGTTAAACAATCGATTTCGTTGCTTAATTAATAAAAAATCGAACTTTTACTTGGTCGCTTCAACGGGTGTCGCGCTCCTTGGCTATTTTTATTAATAATTCGGATCTGGAGGGTGGGCAAACGAAATAAATGGATGGGCAAATCTCTTTGACATCTAAACTAAAGGTCGGCACCGATAAACAATCGATTTCGTCGTTTAATTAATAAAAAATCGAACTTTTACTTGGTCGCTTCAACGGGTGTCGTACTTCTTGGCTATTTTTATTAATAATTCGGATCTGGAGGGTGGGCAAACGAAATAAATGGATGGGCAAATCTCTTTGACATCTAAACTAAAGGACCGCACCGTTAAACAATCGATTTCGTCGTTTAATTAATAAAAAATCGAACTTTTACTTGGTCGCTTCAACGGGTGTCGCGCTCCTTGGCTATTTTTATTAATAATTCGGATCTGGAGGGTGGGCAAACGAAATAAATGGATGGGCAAATCTCTTTGACATCTAAACTAAAGGACTGTACCGTTAAACAATCGATTTCGTTGCTTAATTAATAAAAAATCGAACTTTTACTTGGTCGCTTCAACGGGTGTCGTACTTCTTGGCTATTTTTATTAAAAATTCGGATCTGGAGGGTGGGCAAACGAAATAAATGGAGGGGCAAATCTCTTTGACATCTAAACTAAAGGACGGCACCGTTAAACAATCGATTTCGTCGTTTAATTAATAAAAAATCGAACTTTTACTTGGTCGCTTCAACGGGTGTCGCGCTCCTTGGCTATTTTTATTAATAATTCGGATCTGGAGGGTGGGCAAACGAAATAAATGGATGGGCAAGTCTCTTTGACATCTAAACTAAAGGACTGCAGCGTTAAATAATCGATTTCGTTGCTTAATTAATAAAAAATCGAACTTTTACTTGGTCGCTTCAACGGGTGTCGTACTTCTTGGCTATTTTTATTAATAATTCGGTTCTGGAGGGTGGGCAAACGAAATAAATGGATGGGCAAATCTCTTTGACATCTAAACTAAAGGACTGCACCGTTAAACAATCGATTTCGTTGCTTAATTAATAAAAAATCGAACTTTTACTTGGTCGCCTTAACGGGTGTCGTACTTCTTGGCTATTTTTATTAATAATTCGGTTCTGGAGGGTGGGCAAACGAAATAAATGGATGGGCAAATCTCTTTGACATCTAAACTAAAGGACGGCACCGTTAAACAATCGCTTTCGTCGTTTAATTAATAAAAAATCGAACTTTTACTTGGTCGCTTCAACGGGTGTCGCTCTCCTTGGCTATTTTTATTAATAATTCGGATCTGGAGGGTGGGCAAATGAAATAAATGGATGGGCAAATCTCTTTGACATCTAAACTAAAGGACGGCACCGTTAAACAATCGATTTCGTCGTTTAATTAATAAAAAATCGAACTTTTACTTGGTCGCTTCAACGGGGGTCGCGCTCCTTGGCTATTTTTATTAATAATTCGGTTCTGGAGGGTGGGCAGACGAAATAAATGGATGGGCAAATCTCTTTGACATCTAAACTAAAGGACTGCACCGTTAAACAATCGATTTCGTTGCTTAATTAATAAAAAATCGAACTTTTACTTGGTCGCTTCAACGGGTGTCGTACTTCTTGGCTATTTTTATTAATAATTCGGTTCTGGAGGGTGGGCAAACGAAATAAATGGATGGGCAAATCTCTTTGACATCTAAACTAAAGGACGGCACCGTTAAACAATCGATTTCGTCGTTTAATTAATAAAAAATCGAACTTTTACTTGGTCGCTTCAACGGGTGTCGCGCTCCTTGGCTATTTTTATTAATAATTCGGATCTGGAGGGTGGGCAAACGAAATAAATGGATGGGCAAATCTCTTTGACATCTAAACTAAAGGTCGGCACCGATAAACAATCGATTTCGTCGTTTAATTAATAAAAAATCGAACTTTTACTTGGTCGCTTCAACGGGTGTCGTACTTCTTGGCTATTTTTATTAATAATTCGGATCTGGAGGGTGGGCAAACGAAATAAATGGATGGGCAAATCTCTTTGACATCTAAACTAAAGGACCGCACCGTTAAACAATCGATTTCGTCGTTTAATTAATAAAAAATCGAACTTTTACTTGGTCGCTTCAACGGGTGTCGCGCTCCTTGGCTATTTTTATTAATAATTCGGATCTGGAGGGTGGGCAAACGAAATAAATGGATGGGCAAATCTCTTTGACATCTAAACTAAAGGACTGTACCGTTAAACAATCGATTTCGTTGCTTAATTAATAAAAAATCGAACTTTTACTTGGTCGCTTCAACGGGTGTCGCGCTCCTTGGCTATTTTTATTAATAATTCGGATCTGGAGGGTGGGCAAACGAAATAAATGGATGGGCAAATCTCTTTGACATCTAAACTAATGGTCGGCACCGATAAACAATCGATTTCGTCGTTTAATTAATAAAAAATCGAACTTTTACTTGGTCGCTTCAACGGGTGTCGTACTTCTTGGCTATTTTTATTAATAATTCGGATCTGGAGGGTGGGCAAACGAAATAAATGGATGGGCAAATCTCTTTGACATCTAAACTAAAGGACCGCACCGTTAAACAATCGATTTCGTCGTTTAATTAATAAAAAATCGAACTTTTACTTGGTCGCTTCAACGGGTGTCGCGCTCCTTGGCTATTTTTATTAATAATTCGGATCTGGAGGGTGGGCAAACGAAATAAATGGATGGGCAAATCTCTTTGACATCTAAACTAAAGGACTGTACCGTTAAACAATCGATTTCGTTGCTTAATTAATAAAAAATCGAACTTTTACTTGGTCGCTTCAACGGGTGTCGTACTTCTTGGCTATTTTTATTAAAAATTCGGATCTGGAGGGTGGGCAAACGAAATAAATGGAGGGGCAAATCTCTTTGACATCTAAACTAAAGGACGGCACCGTTAAACAATCGATTTCGTCGTTTAATTAATAAAAAATCGAACTTTTACTTGGTCGCTTCAACGGGTGTCGCGCTCCTTGGCTATTTTTATTAATAATTCGGATCTGGAGGGTGGGCAAACGAAATAAATGGATGGGCAAATTTTTGACATCTAAACTAAAGGTCGGCACCGTTAAACAATCGATTTCGTCGTTTAATTAATAAAAAATCGAACTTTTACTTGGTCGCTTCAACGGGTGTCGCGCTACTTGGCTATTTTTATTAATAATTCGGATCTGGAGGGTGGGCAAACGAAATAAATGGATGGGCAAATCTCGTTGACATCTAAACTAAAGGACGGCACCGTTAAACAATCGATTTCGTCGTTTAATTAATAAAAAATCGAACTTTTACTTGGTCGCTTCAACGGCGGTCGCGCTCCTTGGCTATTTTTATTAATAATTCGGTTCTGGAGGGTGGGCAGACGAAATAAATGGATGGGCAAATCTCTTTGACATCTAAACTAAAGGACTGCACCGTTAAACAATCGATTTCGTTGCTTAATTAATAAAAAATCGAACTTTTACTTGGTCGCTTCAACGGGTGTCGTACTTCTTAGCTATTTTTATTAATAATTCGGTTCTGGAGGGTGGGCAAACGAAATAAATGGATGGGCAAATCTCTTTGACATCTAAACTAAAGGACGGCACCGTTAAACAATCGATTTCGTCGTTTAATTAATAAAAAATCGAACTTTTACTTGGTCGCTTCAACGGGTGTCGCGCTCCTTGGCTATTTTTATTAATAATTCGGATCTGGAGGGTGGGCAAACGAAATAAATGGATGGGCAAATCTCTTTGACATCTAAACTAAAGGACGGCACCGTTAAACAATCGATTTCGTCGTTTAATTAATAAAAAATCGATCTTTTACTTGGTCGCTTCAACGGGTGTCGTACTTCTTGGCTATTTTTATTAATAATTCGGTTCTGGAGGGTGGGCAAACGAAATAAATGGATGGGCAAATCTCTTTGACATCTAAACTAAAGGACTGCACCGTTAAACAATCGATTTCGTTGCTTAATTAATAAAAAATCGAACTTTTACTTGGTCGCCTTAACGGGTGTCGTACTTCTTGGCTATTTTTATTAATAATTCGGTTCTGGAGGGTGGGCAAACGAAATAAATGGATGGGCAAATCTCTTTGACATCTAAACTAAAGGACGGCACCGTTAAACAATCGCTTTCGTCGTTTAATTAATAAAAAATCGAACTTTTACTTGGTCGCTTCAATGGGTGTCGCGCTCCTTGGCTATTTTTATTAATAATTCGGATCTGGAGGGTGGGCAAACGAAATAAATGGATGGGCAAATCTCTTTGACATCTAAACTAAAGGACGGCACCGTTAAACAATCGATTTCGTCGTTTAATTAATAAAAAATCGAACTTTTACTTGGTCGCTTCAACGGGTGTCGTACTTCTTGGCTATTTTTATTAATAATTCGGATCTGGAGGGTGGGCAAACGAAATAAATGGATGGGCAAATCTCTTTGACATCTAAACTAAAGGACGGCACCGTTGAACAATCGATTTCGTCGTTTAATTAATAAAAAATCGAACTTTTACTTGGTCGCTTCAACGGGTGTCGTACTTCTTGGTTATTTTTATTAATAATTCGGTTCTGGAGGGTGGGCAAACGAAATAAATGGATGGGCAAATCTCTTTGACATCTAAACTAAAGGACTGCACCGTTAAACAATCGATTTCGTTGCTTAATTAATAAAAAATCGAACTTTTACTTGGTCGCTACAACGGGTGTCGTACTTCTTGGTTATTTTTATTAATAATTCGGTTCTGGAGGGTGGGCAAACGAAAGAAATGGATGGGCAAATCTCTTTGACATCTAAACTAAAGGACTGCACCGTTAAACAATCGATTTCGTTGCTTAATTAATAAAAAATCGAACTTTTACTTGGTCGCTTTAACGGGTGTCGTACTTCTTGGCTATTTTTATTAATAATTCGGTTCTGGAGGGTGGGCAAACGAAATAAATGGATGGGCACATCTCTTTGACATCTAAACTAAAGGACGGCACCGTTAAACAATCGATTTCGTCGTTTAATTAATAAAAAATCGAACTTTTACTTGGTCGCTTGAACGGGTGTCGTACTTCTTGGCTATTTTTATTAATACAGTATTTCCTCGCTGTGGGCTCGGTGGTCGGGACCGGCGTTGAACCCATATCATGAACCGAGCCCAAATTCCGAGTGTTCGTTTCTCGCTTCTTTCTGGCCGAAGGGGGGAGCGAGATGGAACGCTTTGCGTGCGCGACGGGCGTGCGCAACGGCCGCGAGCGCTCAGATGGAATCGTGACTGCTCGACGCATGCGCGCGACGGTCAGATAGCCAGGCACGACACGCGTCTTTTTTGCGCCCTAGACGAAGTTGTCCAATTTATCCCTTTATTATAATACATTTATTTGAGATTATTGGTGACCTTACTCTGAATTTTTATTCGTAGTTTAAAACAATTGCAGTACAATTAGTAATATTTTATTTTACAGTTTATTTTCAACAATACCAGCAATGAAAATACCATTTTGCAAATATTAAAGTAATTATCATGGTAAATAATACATATGTAATGCCTTACAATTATGTAAATACGTTAATTCATATATGTATTTCCTATATTACATATAGATACGTACAATAATGGAGTACCTATTAATATTTAAGGGAAAGTTGTAATTGTACGAAGGACGTCAAAGTTATCTTTCCTTTCATCTAGGAAATTTGACAAACTTATTACAAATATGTACATAAAATAGAAAATACACGAATTTCATTTTTCAAAAGTACATATAAATGATTTATTTAGTCTAAAACGCGTTATATATGTATTTTCTTTGGCTATGTACATACTGATCGCTGCCTGTAAGCTTCGCTGGTCCCTATTGGCGACTGCCTAGGGCGGAAAGTCGACAAGAGGTGCAAAATGGTATTTTCATTGCCGATATTGTTGAAAATATACTTTAAAATAAAATATTACTAATTGTACTGCAACTGTTTTAAGCTACGAATAAAAATTCAGAGTAAGGTCATCAATAAACTCAAATAAATGTATTATAATAAAGGGCGTTATTTCATAAGTTCGCATAGGGCGCAAAAAAGATTTGAGCCGTGCCTGCGTCAAGATTTTGCGAAACGGTTCCCTTGCTCACATTGTGTGCTCGTGATCATTACGCACGCCCGTCGCGCACGCAAAGGACGGAGCGTCACGGCGTCCGAAAGACGGAGCGAGACAAAACATCAACGCGTCGTTTGTCTCGTACCGCCCTTGCTCGCTTCCAGTGCCTCTCGCTCGCTCTCGTTCCATCTCGCTCTCGCCTTCGCCGGAAAAGAGTGAGACAGAAGTGGTGGGGATAGCGAAAAACCCACACCGTGTACATCAAATCGAGTCCACAAGGAGACAATACTGTAATTCGGTTCTGGAGGGTGGGCAAACGAAATAAATGGATGGGCAAATCTCTTTGACATCTAAACTAAAGGACTGCACCGTTAAACAATCGATTTCGTTGCTTAATTAATAAAAAATCGAACTTTTACTTGGTCGCTTCAACGGGTGTCGTACTTCTTGGCTATTTTTATTAATAATTCGGTTCTGGAGGGTGGGCAAACGAAATAAATGGATGGACAAATCTGTTTGACATCTAAACTAAAGGACGGCACCGTTAAACAATCAATTTCGTCGTTTAATTAATAAAAAATCGAACTTTTACTTGGTCGTTTCAACGGGTGTCGTACTTCTTGGCTATTTTTATTAATAATTCGGATCTGGAGGGTGGGCAAACGAAATAAATGGATGGGCAAATCTCTTTGACATCTAAACTAAAGGACGGCACCGTTAAACAATCGATTTCGTCGTTTAATTAATAAAAAATCGAACTTTTACTTGGTCGCTTCAACGGGTGTCGCGCTCCTTGGCTATTTTTATTAATAATTCGGATCTGGAGGGTGGGCAAACGAAATAAATGGATGGGCAAATCTCTTTGACATCTAAACTAAAGGACGGCACCGTTAAACAATCGCTTTCGTCGTTTAATTAATAAAAAATCGAACTTTTACTTGGTCGCTTCAACGGGTGTCGTACTTCTTGGCTATTTTTATTAATAATTCGGTTCTGGAGGGTGGGCAATCGAAATAAATGAATGGGCAAATCTCTTTGACATCTAAACTAAAGGACTGCACCGTTAAACAATCGATTTCGTTGCTTAATTAATAAAAAATCGAACTTTTACTTGGTCGCTACAACGGGTGTCGTACTTCTTGGTTATTTTTATTAATAATTCGGTTCTGGAGGGTGGGCAAACGAAAGAAATGGATGGGCAAATCTCTTTGACATCTAAACTAAAGGACTGCACCGTTAAACAATCGATTTCGTTGCTTAATTAATAAAAAATCGAACTTTTACTTGGTCGCTTTAACGGGTGTCGTACTTCTTGGCTATTTTTATTAATAATTCGGTTCTGGAGGGTGGGCAAACGAAATAAATGGATGGGCACATCTCTTTGACATCTAAACTAAAGGACGGCACCGTTAAACAATCGATTTCGTCGTTTAATTAATAAAAAATCGAACTTTTACTTGGTCGCTTCAACGGGTGTCGTACTTCTTGGCTATTTTTATTAATACAGTATTTCCTCGCTGTGGGCTCGGTGGTCGGGACCGGCGTTGAACCCATATCATGAACCGAGCCCAAATTCCGAGTGTTCGTTTCTCGCTTCTTTCTGGCCGAAGGGGGGAGCGAGATGGAACGCTTTGCGTGCGCGACGGGCGTGCGCAACGGCCGCGAGCGCTCAGATGGAATCGTGACTGCTCGACGCATGCGCGCGACGGTCAGATAGCCAGGCACGACACGCGTCTTTTTTGCGCCCTAGACGAAGTTGTCCAATTTATCCCTTTATTATAATACATTTATTTGAGATTATTGGTGACCTTACTCTGAATTTTTATTCGTAGTTTAAAACAATTGCAGTACAATTAGTAATATTTTATTTTACAGTTTATTTTCAACAATACCAGCAATGAAAATACCATTTTGCAAATATTAAAGTAATTATCATGGTAAATAATACATATGTAATGCCTTACAATTATGTAAATACGTTAATTCATATATGTATTTCCTATATTACATATAGATACGTACAATAATGGAGTACCTATTAATATTTAAGGGAAAGTTGTAATTGTACGAAGGACGTCAAAGTTATCTTTCCTTTCATCTAGGAAATTTGACAAACTTATTACAAATATGTACATAAAATAGAAAATACACGAATTTCATTTTTCAAAAGTACATATAAATGATTTATTTAGTCTAAAACGCGTTATATATGTATTTTCTTTGGCTATGTACATACTGATCGCTGCCTGTAAGCTTCGCTGGTCCCTATTGGCGACTGCCTAGGGCGGAAAGTCGACAAGAGGTGCAAAATGGTATTTTCATTGCCGATATTGTTGAAAATATACTTTAAAATAAAATATTACTAATTGTACTGCAACTGTTTTAAGCTACGAATAAAAATTCAGAGTAAGGTCATCAATAAACTCAAATAAATGTATTATAATAAAGGGCGTTATTTCATAAGTTCGCATAGGGCGCAAAAAAGATTTGAGCCGTGCCTGCGTCAAGATTTTGCGAAACGGTTCCCTTGCTCACATTGTGTGCTCGTGATCATTACGCACGCCCGTCGCGCACGCAAAGGACGGAGCGTCACGGCGTCCGAAAGACGGAGCGAGACAAAACATCAACGCGTCGTTTGTCTCGTACCGCCCTTGCTCGCTTCCAGTGCCTCTCGCTCGCTCTCGTTCCATCTCGCTCTCGCCTTCGCCGGAAAAGAGTGAGACAGAAGTGGTGGGGATAGCGAAAAACCCACACCGTGTACATCAAATCGAGTCCACAAGGAGACAATACTGTAATTCGGTTCTGGAGGGTGGGCAAACGAAATAAATGGATGGGCAAATCTCTTTGACATCTAAACTAAAGGACTGCACCGTTAAACAATCGATTTCGTTGCTTAATTAATAAAAAATCGAACTTTTACTTGGTCGCTTCAACGGGTGTCGTACTTCTTGGCTATTTTTATTAATAATTCGGTTCTGGAGGGTGGGCAAACGAAATAAATGGATGGACAAATCTGTTTGACATCTAAACTAAAGGACGGCACCGTTAAACAATCAATTTCGTCGTTTAATTAATAAAAAATCGAACTTTTACTTGGTCGTTTCAACGGGTGTCGTACTTCTTGGCTATTTTTATTAATAATTCGGATCTGGAGGGTGGGCAAACGAAATAAATGGATGGGCAAATCTCTTTGACATCTAAACTAAAGGACGGCACCGTTAAACAATCGATTTCGTCGTTTAATTAATAAAAAATCGAACTTTTACTTGGTCGCTTCAACGGGTGTCGCGCTCCTTGGCTATTTTTATTAATAATTCGGATCTGGAGGGTGGGCAAACGAAATAAATGGATGGGCAAATCTCTTTGACATCTAAACTAAAGGACGGCACCGTTAAACAATCGCTTTCGTCGTTTAATTAATAAAAAATCGAACTTTTACTTGGTCGCTTCAACGGGTGTCGTACTTCTTGGCTATTTTTATTAATAATTCGGTTCTGGAGGGTGGGCAATCGAAATAAATGAATGGGCAAATCTCTTTGACATCTAAACTAAAGGACTGCACCGTTAAACAATCGATTTCGTTGCTTAATTAATAAAAAATCGAACTTTTACTTGGTCGCTTCAACGGGTGTCGTACTTCTTGGCTATTTTTATTAATAATTCGGTTCTGGAGGGTGGGCAAACGAAATAAATGGATGGACAAATCTGTTTGACATTTAAACTAAAGGACGGCAGCGTTAAACAATCGATTTCGTCGTTTAATTAATAAAAAATCGAACTTTTACTTGGTCGCTTCAACGGGTGTCGTACTTCTTCGCTATTTTTATTAATAATTCGGTTCTGGAGGGTGGGCAAACGAAATAAATGGATGGGCAAATCTCTTTGACATCTAAACTAAAGGACTGCACCGTTAAACAATCGATTTCGTTGTTTAATTAATAAAAAATCGAACTTTTACTTGGTCGCTTCAACGGGTGTCGTACTTCTTGGCTATTTTTATTAATACAGTATTTCCTCGCTGTGGGCTCGGTGGTCGGGACCGGCGTTGAACCCATATCATGAACCGAGCCCAAATTCCGAGTGTTCGTTTCTCGCTTCTTTCTGGCCGAAGGGGGGAGCGAGATGGAACGCTTTGCGTGCGCGACGGGCGTGCGCAACGGCCGCGAGCGCTCAGATGGAATCGTGACTGCTCGACGCATGCGCGCGACGGTCAGATAGCCAGGCACGACACGCGTCTTTTTTGCGCCCTAGACGAAGTTGTCCAATTTATCCCTTTATTATAATACATTTATTTGAGATTATTGGTGACCTTACTCTGAATTTTTATTCGTAGTTTAAAACAATTGCAGTACAATTAGTAATATTTTATTTTACAGTTTATTTTCAACAATACCAGCAATGAAAATACCATTTTGCAAATATTAAAGTAATTATCATGGTAAATAATACATATGTAATGCCTTACAATTATGTAAATACGTTAATTCATATATGTATTTCCTATATTACATATAGATACGTACAATAATGGAGTACCTATTAATATTTAAGGGAAAGTTGTAATTGTACGAAGGACGTCAAAGTTATCTTTCCTTTCATCTAGGAAATTTGACAAACTTATTACAAATATGTACATAAAATAGAAAATACACGAATTTCATTTTTCAAAAGTACATATAAATGATTTATTTAGTCTAAAACGCGTTATATATGTATTTTCTTTGGCTATGTACATACTGATCGCTGCCTGTAAGCTTCGCTGGTCCCTATTGGCGACTGCCTAGGGCGGAAAGTCGACAAGAGGTGCAAAATGGTATTTTCATTGCCGATATTGTTGAAAATATACTTTAAAATAAAATATTACTAATTGTACTGCAACTGTTTTAAGCTACGAATAAAAATTCAGAGTAAGGTCATCAATAAACTCAAATAAATGTATTATAATAAAGGGCGTTATTTCATAAGTTCGCATAGGGCGCAAAAAAGATTTGAGCCGTGCCTGCGTCAAGATTTTGCGAAACGGTTCCCTTGCTCACATTGTGTGCTCGTGATCATTACGCACGCCCGTCGCGCACGCAAAGGACGGAGCGTCACGGCATCCGAAAGACGGAGCGAGACAAAACATCAACGCGTCGTTTGTCTCGTACCGCCCTTGCTCGCTTCCAGTGCCTCTCGCTCGCTCTCGTTCCATCTCGCTCTCGCCTTCGCCGGAAAAGAGTGAGACAGAAGTGGTGGGGATAGCGAAAAACCCACACCGTGTACATCAAATCGAGTCCACAAGGAGACAATACTGTAATTCGGTTCTGGAGGGTGGGCAAACGAAATAAATGGATGGGCAAATCTCTTTGACATCTAAACTAAAGGACTGCACCGTTAAACAATCGATTTCGTTGCTTAATTAATAAAAAATCGAACTTTTACTTGGTCGCTTCAACGGGTGTCGTACTTCTTGGCTATTTTTATTAATAATTCGGTTCTGGAGGGTGGGCAAACGAAATAAATGGATGGATAAATCTGTTTGACATCTAAACTAAAGGACGGCACCGTTAAACAATCAATTTCGTCGTTTAATTAATAAAAAATCGAACTTTTACTTGGTCGTTTCAACGGGTGTCGTACTTCTTGGCTATTTTTATTAATAATTCGGATCTGGAGGGTGGGCAAACGAAATAAATGGATGGGCAAATCTCTTTGACATCTAAACTAAAGGACGGCAGCGTTAAACAATCGATTTCGTCGTTTAATTAATAAAAAATCGAACTTTTACTTGGTCGCTTCAACGGGTGTCGTACTTCTTCGCTATTTTTATTAATAATTCGGTTCTGGAGGGTGGGCAAACGAAATAAATGGATGGGCAAATCTCTTTGACATCTAAACTAAAGGACTGCACCGTTAAACAATCGATTTCGTTGCTTAATTAATAAAAAATCGAACTTTTACTTGGTCGCTTCAACGGGTGTCGTACTTCTTGGCTATTTTTATTAATAATTCGGTTCTGGAGGGTGAGCAAACGAAATAAATGGATGGGCAAGTCTCTTTGACATCTAAACTAAAGGACTGCAGCGTTAAATAATCGATTTCGTTGCTTAATTAATAAAAAATCGAACTTTTACTTGGTCGCTTCAACGGGTGTCGTACTTCTTGGCTATTTTTATTAATAATTCGGTTCTGGAGGGTGGGCAAACGAAATAAATGGATGGGCAAATCTCTTTGACATCTAAACTAAAGGACTGCACCGTTAAACAATCGATTTCGTTGCTTAATTAATAAAAAATCGAACTTTTACTTTGTCGCCTTAACGGGTGTCGTACTTCTTGGCTATTTTTATTAATAATTCGGTTCTGGAGGGTGGGCAAACGAAATAAATGGATGGGCAAATCTCTTTGACATCTAAACTAAAGGACGGCACCGTTAAACAATCGCTTTCGTCGTTTAATTAATAAAAAATCGAACTTTTACTTGGTCGCTTCAACGGGTGTCGCGCTCCTTGGCTATTTTTATTAATAATTCGGATCTGGAGGGTGGGCAAACGAAATAAATGGATGGGCAAATCTCTTTGACATCTAAACTAAAGGACGGCACCGTTAAACAATCGATTTCGTCGTTTAATTAATAAAAAATCGAACTTTTACTTGGTCGCTTCAACGGGGGTCGCGCTCCTTGGCTATTTTTATTAATAATTCGGTTCTGGAGGGTGGGCAGACGAAATAAATGGATGGGCAAATCTCTTTGACATCTAAACTAAAGGACTGCACCGTTAAACAATCGATTTCGTTGCTTAATTAATAAAAAATCGAACTTTTACTTGGTCGCTTCAACGGGTGTCGTACTTCTTGGCTATTTTTATTAATAATTCGGTTCTGGAGGGTGGGCAAACGAAATAAATGGATGGGCAAATCTCTTTGACATCTAAACTAAAGGACGGCACCGTTAAACAATCGATTTCGTCGTTTAATTAATAAAAAATCGAACTTTTACTTGGTCGCTTCAACGGGTGTCGCGCTCCTTGGCTATTTTTATTAATAATTCGGATCTGGAGGGTGGGCAAACGAAATAAATGGATGGGCAAATCTCTTTGACATCTAAACTAAAGGTCGGCACCGATAAACAATCGATTTCGTTGTTTAATTAATAAAAAATCGAACTTTTACTTGGTCGCTTCAACGGGTGTCGTACTTCTTGGCTATTTTTATTAATAATTCGGATCTGGAGGGTGGGCAAACGAAATAAATGGATGGGCAAATCTCTTTGACATCTAAACTAAAGGACCGCACCGTTAAACAATCGATTTCGTCGTTTAATTAATAAAAAATCGAACTTTTACTTGGTCGCTTCAACGGGTGTCGCGCTCCTTGGCTATTTTTATTAATAATTCGGATCTGGAGGGTGGGCAAACGAAATAAATGGATGGGCAAATCTCTTTGACATCTAAACTAAAGGACTGTACCGTTAAACAATCGATTTCGTTGCTTAATTAATAAAAAATCGAACTTTTACTTGGTCGCTTCAACGGGTGTCGCGCTCCTTGGCTATTTTTATTAATAATTCGGATCTGGAGGGTGGGCAAACGAAATAAATTGATGGGCAAATCTCTTTGACATCTAAACTAAAGGTCGGCACCGATAAACAATCGATTTCGTCGTTTAATTAATAAAAAATCGAACTTTTACTTGGTCGCTTCAACGGGTGTCGTACTTCTTGGCTATTTTTATTAATAATTCGGATCTGGAGGGTGGGCAAACGAAATAAATGGATGGGCAAATCTCTTTGACATCTAAACTAAAGGACGGCACCGTTAAACAATCGCTTTCGTCGTTTAATTAATAAAAAATCGAACTTTTACTTGGTCGCTTCAACGGGTGTCGTACTTCTTGGCTATTTTTATTAATAATTCGGTTCTGGAGGGTGGGCAATCGAAATAAATGAATGGGCAAATCTCTTTGACATCTAAACTAAAGGACTGCACCGTTAAACAATCGATTTCGTTGCTTAATTAATAAAAAATCGAACTTTTACTTGGTCGCTTCAACGGGTGTCGTACTTCTTGGCTATTTTTATTAATAATTCGGTTCTGGAGGGTGGGCAAACGAAATAAATGGATGGACAAATCTGTTTGACATTTAAACTAAAGGACGGCAGCGTTAAACAATCGATTTCGTCGTTTAATTAATAAAAAATCGAACTTTTACTTGGTCGCTTCAACGGGTGTCGTACTTCTTCGCTATTTTTATTAATAATTCGGTTCTGGAGGGTGGGCAAACGAAATAAATGGATGGGCAAATCTCTTTGACATCTAAACTAAAGGACTGCACCGTTAAACAATCGATTTCGTTGTTTAATTAATAAAAAATCGAACTTTTACTTGGTCGCTTCAACGGGTGTCGTACTTCTTGGCTATTTTTATTAATACAGTATTTCCTCGCTGTGGGCTCGGTGGTCGGGACCGGCGTTGAACCCATATCATGAACCGAGCCCAAATTCCGAGTGTTCGTTTCTCGCTTCTTTCTGGCCGAAGGGGGGAGCGAGATGGAACGCTTTGCGTGCGCGACGGGCGTGCGCAACGGCCGCGAGCGCTCAGATGGAATCGTGACTGCTCGACGCATGCGCGCGACGGTCAGATAGCCAGGCACGACACGCGTCTTTTTTGCGCCCTAGACGAAGTTGTCCAATTTATCCCTTTATTATAATACATTTATTTGAGATTATTGGTGACCTTACTCTGAATTTTTATTCGTAGTTTAAAACAATTGCAGTACAATTAGTAATATTTTATTTTACAGTTTATTTTCAACAATACCAGCAATGAAAATACCATTTTGCAAATATTAAAGTAATTATCATGGTAAATAATACATATGTAATGCCTTACAATTATGTAAATACGTTAATTCATATATGTATTTCCTATATTACATATAGATACGTACAATAATGGAGTACCTATTAATATTTAAGGGAAAGTTGTAATTGTACGAAGGACGTCAAAGTTATCTTTCCTTTCATCTAGGAAATTTGACAAACTTATTACAAATATGTACATAAAATAGAAAATACACGAATTTCATTTTTCAAAAGTACATATAAATGATTTATTTAGTCTAAAACGCGTTATATATGTATTTTCTTTGGCTATGTACATACTGATCGCTGCCTGTAAGCTTCGCTGGTCCCTATTGGCGACTGCCTAGGGCGGAAAGTCGACAAGAGGTGCAAAATGGTATTTTCATTGCCGATATTGTTGAAAATATACTTTAAAATAAAATATTACTAATTGTACTGCAACTGTTTTAAGCTACGAATAAAAATTCAGAGTAAGGTCATCAATAAACTCAAATAAATGTATTATAATAAAGGGCGTTATTTCATAAGTTCGCATAGGGCGCAAAAAAGATTTGAGCCGTGCCTGCGTCAAGATTTTGCGAAACGGTTCCCTTGCTCACATTGTGTGCTCGTGATCATTACGCACGCCCGTCGCGCACGCAAAGGACGGAGCGTCACGGCGTCCGAAAGACGGAGCGAGACAAAACATCAACGCGTCGTTTGTCTCGTACCGCCCTTGCTCGCTTCCAGTGCCTCTCGCTCGCTCTCGTTCCATCTCGCTCTCGCCTTCGCCGGAAAAGAGTGAGACAGAAGTGGTGGGGATAGCTAAAAACCCACACCGTGTACATCAAATCGAGTCCACAAGGAGACAATACTGTAATTCGGTTCTGGAGGGTGGGCAAACGAAATAAATGGATGGGCAAATCTCTTTGACATCTAAACTAAAGGACTGCACCGTTAAACAATCGATTTCGTTGCTTAATTAATAAAAAATCGAACTTTTACTTGGTCGCTTCAACGGGTGTCGTACTTCTTGGCTATTTTTATTAATAATTCGGTTCTGGAGGGTGGGCAAACGAAATAAATGGATGGATAAATCTGTTTGACATCTAAACTAAAGGACGGCACCGTTAAACAATCAATTTCGTCGTTTAATTAATAAAAAATCGAACTTTTACTTGGTCGTTTCAACGGGTGTCGTACTTCTTGGCTATTTTTATTAATAATTCGGATCTGGAGGGTGGGCAAACGAAATAAATGGATGGGCAAATCTCTTTGACATCTAAACTAAAGGACGGCACCGTTAAACAATCGATTTCGTCGTTTAATTAATAAAAAATCGAACTTTTACTTGGTCGCTTCAACGGGTGTCGCGCTCCTTGGCTATTTTTATTAATAATTCGGATCTGGAGGGTGGGCAAACGAAATAAATGGATGGGCAAATCTCTTTGACATCTAAACTAAAGGACGGCACCGTTAAACAATCGCTTTCGTCGTTTAATTAATAAAAAATCGAACTTTTACTTGGTCGCTTCAACGGGTGTCGTACTTCTTGGCTATTTTTATTAATAATTCGGTTCTGGAGGGTGGGCAATCGAAATAAATGAATGGGCAAATCTCTTTGACATCTAAACTAAAGGACTGCACCGTTAAACAATCGATTTCGTTGCTTAATTAATAAAAAATCGAACTTTTACTTGGTCGCTTCAACGGGTGTCGTACTTCTTGGCTATTTTTATTAATAATTCGGTTCTGGAGGGTGGGCAAACGAAATAAATGGATGGACAAATCTGTTTGACATTTAAACTAAAGGACGGCAGCGTTAAACAATCGATTTCGTCGTTTAATTAATAAAAAATCGAACTTTTACTTGGTCGCTTCAACGGGTGTCGTACTTCTTCGCTATTTTTATTAATAATTCGGTTCTGGAGGGTGGGCAAACGAAATAAATGGATGGGCAAATCTCTTTGACATCTAAACTAAAGGACTGCACCGTTAAACAATCGATTTCGTTGCTTAATTAATAAAAAATCGAACTTTTACTTGGTCGCTTCAACGGGTGTCGTACTTCTTGGCTATTTTTATTAATAATTCGGTTCTGGAGGGTGAGCAAACGAAATAAATGGATGGGCAAGTCTCTTTGACATCTAAACTAAAGGACTGCAGCGTTAAATAATCGATTTCGTTGCTTAATTAATAAAAAATCGAACTTTTACTTGGTCGCTTCAACGGGTGTCGTACTTCTTGGCTATTTTTATTAATAATTCGGTTCTGGAGGGTGGGCAAACGAAATAAATGGATGGGCAAATCTCTTTGACATCTAAACTAAAGGACTGCACCGTTAAACAATCGATTTCGTTGCTTAATTAATAAAAAATCGAACTTTTACTTTGTCGCCTTAACGGGTGTCGTACTTCTTGGCTATTTTTATTAATAATTCGGTTCTGGAGGGTGGGCAAACGAAATAAATGGATGGGCAAATCTCTTTGACATCTAAACTAAAGGACGGCTCCGTTAAACAATCGCTTTCGTCGTTTAATTAATAAAAAATCGAACTTTTACTTGGTCGCTTCAACGGGTGTCGCGCTCCTTGGCTATTTTTATTAATAATTCGGATCTGGAGGGTGGGCAAACGAAATAAATGGATGGGCAAATCTCTTTGACATCTAAACTAAAGGACGGCACCGTTAAACAATCGATTTCGTCGTTTAATTAATAAAAAATCGAACTTTTACTTGGTCGCTTCAACGGGGGTCGCGCTCCTTGGCTATTTTTATTAATAATTCGGTTCTGGAGGGTGGGCAGACGAAATAAATGGATGGGCAAATCTCTTTGACATCTAAACTAAAGGACTGCACCGTTAAACAATCGATTTCGTTGCTTAATTAATAAAAAATCGAACTTTTACTTGGTCGCTTCAACGGGTGTCGTACTTCTTGGCTATTTTTATTAATAATTCGGTTCTGGAGGGTGGGCAAACGAAATAAATGGATGGGCAAATCTCTTTGACATCTAAACTAAAGGACGGCACCGTTAAACAATCGATTTCGTCGTTTAATTAATAAAAAATCGAACTTTTACTTGGTCGCTTCAACGGGTGTCGCGCTCCTTGGCTATTTTTATTAATAATTCGGATCTGGAGGGTGGGCAAACGAAATAAATGGATGGGCAAATCTCTTTGACATCTAAACTAAAGGTCGGCACCGATAAACAATCGATTTCGTCGTTTAATTAATAAAAAATCGAACTTTTACTTGGTCGCTTCAACGGGTGTCGTACTTCTTGGCTATTTTTATTAATAATTCGGATCTGGAGGGTGGGCAAACGAAATAAATGGATGGGCAAATCTCTTTGACATCTAAACTAAAGGACCGCACCGTTAAACAATCGATTTCGTCGTTTAATTAATAAAAAATCGAACTTTTACTTGGTCGCTTCAACGGGTGTCGCGCTCCTTGGCTATTTTTATTAATAATTCGGATCTGGAGGGTGGGCAAACGAAATAAATGGATGGGCAAATCTCTTTGACATCTAAACTAAAGGACTGTACCGTTAAACAATCGATTTCGTTGCTTAATTAATAAAAAATCGAACTTTTACTTGGTCGCTTCAACGGGTGTCGCGCTCCTTGGCTATTTTTATTAATAATTCGGATCTGGAGGGTGGGCAAACGAAATAAATTCATGGGCAAATCTCTTTGACATCTAAACTAAAGGTCGGCACCGATAAACAATCGATTTCGTCGTTTAATTAATAAAAAATCGAACTTTTACTTGGTCGCTTCAACGGGTGTCGTACTTCTTGGCTATTTTTATTAATAATTCGGATCTGGAGGGTGGGCAAACGAAATAAATGGATGGGCAAATCTCTTTGACATCTAAACTAAAGGACCGCACCGTTAAACAATCGATTTCGTCGTTTAATTAATAAAAAATCGAACTTTTACTTGGTCGCTTCAACGGGTGTCGCGCTCCTTGGCTATTTTTATTAATAATTCGGATCTGGAGGGTGGGCAAACGAAATAAATGGATGGGCAAATCTCTTTGACATCTAAACTAAAGGACTGTAGCGTTAAACAATCGATTTCGTTGCTTAATTAATAAAAAATCGAACTTTTACTTGGTCGCTTCAACGGGTGTCGTACTTCTTGGCTATTTTTATTAAAAATTCGGATCTGGAGGGTGGGCAAACGAAATAAATGGAGGGGCAAATCTCTTTGACATCTAAACTAAAGGACGGCACCGTTAAACAATCGATTTCGTCGTTTAATTAATAAAAAATCGAACTTTTACTTGGTCGCTTCAACGGGTGTCGCGCTCCTTGGCTATTTTTATTAATAATTCGGATCTGGAGGGTGGGCAAACGAAATAAATGGATGGGAAAATCTCTTTGACATCTAAACTAAAGGTCGGCACCGTTAAACAATCGATTTCGTCGTTTAATTAATAAAAAATCGAACTTTTACTTGGTCGCTTCAACGGGTGTCGCGCTCCTTGGCTATTTTTATTAATAATTCGGATCTGGAGGGTGGGCAAACGAAATAAATGGATGGGCAAATCTCTTTGACATCTAAACTAAAGGACGGCACCGTTAAACAATCGATTTCGTCGTTTAATTAATAAAAAATCGAACTTTTACTTGGTCGCTTCAACGGGTGTCGCGCTCCTTGGCTATTTTTATTAATAATTCGGATCTGGAGGGTGGGCAAACGAAATAAATGGATGGGCTAAACTAACGGACGGCACCGTTAAACAATCGATTTTGATAACATGGAGGGTGATGTAGACAAATTTTTTAATTTGTTCATAACTTTTTTTTGGTGGGTGGGAAAAGAAAAATTTTGGATGGGCAAACGTGGGCAAGCGATGGACAATCATGCCCAACCGTTAAATTATAAAAAAATTTTCATGGGGGTGCTGATGAAAATTTTTTTTTGGCCATAATTTTTTTTGAAGGGTGGGCAAACGAAAATTTTTTATGGGCAAACGTGGGCAATCGATGGACAAACGAATGCCGTTTCGTTTTTCCAAAAATTCGAATTTGGGGGTGCTATCTTCACAGACCTGTTCGCGGCCGTCGCGCAGGCAAAGCATTCCATCTCGCTCCCCCCTTCGGCCAGAAAGAAGCGAGAAACGAACACGCGGAATTAGGGATCTATTCACGATAGAAACTCCACGCTGGTCCCGATCAGCGACCACATATACGGAGACAATACTGTACACAGACATTCAACACAACTTACTTTTGCCATTTTTCGTTCCAATCTTTCCGCCTTCTCCTCTGGCGTCTCCTCCTTCTTCTCCTCCTCCCCCTCCCCACTCCCCGCCGAGCCAGTCGGTAACGTATCTTTCATCTGAAAATGAAATGATGATTGTATTATTTTATGGCAAATAGTAAGATTGTACAGAGTGATTTTCTCGCTACATTCCTCAAAGACAATAGTCTAAGAGCTGGATACATAGGGGTCAACGTAACTCGATGCAGTCACAGTTCTTATTGTTGGATTAGTGTTGCCGAATACGAAATCGCTGGTCTGCCGCGTCAGTCCGGGGAACTAACGCGGGGGTGGACGGTCAAACAGGTAAAATTTCTAGCGTAATAGCGTCATTCTTGCTGTTCTGAAATTTCTTATACTTATTGTTTACGCATTTAAATGAACGATATGCAAAATGGCAGACCACCAAGTGGGCCCTAATGGCGGCTGCCGTTCCAATATGCGGCCGACGGCGGTCCCACTAGGGCAAATGAGAAACAGATGTATATTTCTCCCTTGCACTATCGCAAGCCACGTATCGCGCTTTTCATCGACGTCTGCCAAGGTCTTATCCCCCACTTGGTGGTCTGCCATTTTGCATATCGTTCATTAAATGCGTAAACAATAAGTATATGAAATTTCAGAACAGCAAGAATGACGTTATTACGCTGGAAATTTTACCTGTTTGACCGTCCACCCCCGCGTTAGTTCTCCGGACTCACTCGGCAGACCGGCGATTTCGCATTCGCAAACACTAATCCAACAATAAGAACTGTGACTGCATCGAGTCACGTTGACCCCTACATAGCCAGCTCTCGGTCTACAATGCCGCCAATAAACCGTGCCTCGCTCACAATCAGTTACGTGGAAGTGACGAATTCCACGTTCTGCATTTCTCAACAGATTTTTGCGAAAATGGCATCAATCGATGTCGTGCCGATGAAAATGGTACCATGCTAACTTCGTTAATAATTGTCCGGTTTACATGACATGATTTTAATCGGGAGAACACCATGAATTCATTGGTATCACTGCCATATCGATGCGATGAAGAATAAAGAATTTTTTAATACGCCGTAGTGAATCTCGGCACGAACGTCGAAATTCACGAAACTCAGCGAGGCGCGGCTTATTGGCGGCATCACCTTTGAATACTCTAGCTAGAGAGTCACTCTGTATAATAGTATACAATATAATACTTACAATTTCTGGATTCACCATTCTCTCTTAGTCTATTCGCAACGGACTGACTGGCAGGGACGGCGCGCTGCAGCTATCGCTGATGGAGGGGGAAGCATCTACAAGAGCGGTGGTAATGGGTGCATGAACTGCGCCTGCGCGATCACGCACACATAACCACCGCTCCAGTAGGTGTTTCGCCCTCCATCAGCAGTAGCTGGAGCCCCACCAATTCATATTTAGGTGCCCGGCGACTATCCCCACAATTTCGTGGAATTATTTGTTCGAGAGTAAGAGAATCCGAGAACGAGCGAGAGCGGACAAAAGAGTCACGCGTAGTTGCCGTCGATTACGGAAGAGAGAAAGCATGATACTTTGTCTCGCTTCGTCGTTCACGTGCATCGTGTATTCGAGCCTCGAATAACGAATAAAAATTATTTACCTTTTGTTCGTTATATCAGATGTATATTTAGATAAACTTTTGCCCAACTCTGGAGGGTACGATGCACGTGAACGACGAAGCGAGACAAAGTAACATGTTTTCTCTCTTCCGTAGCCGACGGCAACTACATGTGACTCTTTTGTCCGCTCTCGCTCGTTCTCGAATTCTCTCACTTTCGACCAAAGAATTCCGAGAAATTGTGGGGATAGTCGCGGGGCTCCTAAATACGGTATTGTCTCCGTATATGCTCGGTTTGGTGCACCCGATACGGGCTTGTCGCTATTCCCACCACTTCTGTCTCACTCTTGTCCGGCGAAGGCGAGAGCGAGATGGAACGAGAGCGAGCGAGAGCCATTGAAAGCGAGCGAGGACGGTACGAGACAGACGACGCGTGGATGTTTTGTCTCACTCCGTCTTTCGAGCGCCGTAACACTCCGTCCTTCGAGCGCCGTAACACTCCGTCCTTTGCGTGCGCGATGGTTGCAGACACTTACGGAAGCACGGGAACCGCTTCGCAATATCTTGACGCAGGCCCGGTTCAAGTCTTTTTTGCGCCCTAGGCAAACTTGTCAAATTGCGCCCTTTTTTGTAAAACATTTATTTGAGATTATTTATGACTTTACTCTGCAAAATTAGGCAACTGCTAGGGCCTAAGGTTGACAACAAGTGCAAAACGGTCTTTTCATTGTTGGTATTGTTGAAAATAAATTTTTAAATGACATGCTACAAATTGTACTGCAACTGTTTTAAACTACGAATACAAATTCAGAGTAAGGTCACCAATAATCTTAAATTTTAGTGTTCGTAGATTTACATTTCACAGCTCAAACTTCTTTACAAATATCTTTTATTGTTGTATGCAGTTTAACAGTTTGCTTGAACCCCACAGTGCTAAAAGTTCGTAAAGAACGCGAGTGGTTGATTGTTGATTGGATTTGATGTTATGGGTTCTAATTTATCGGTGACTGGGTAATTTTTTCACCCCCTTGGAGTTTTTTTTCATAATTTTGTATTGTCATCCAAACTACGCACCCCTGCAAAGGTTTCAGACAATTGGATGGTTGGAAGTGGATTAAAATTGAGTTTCCAGATTTCAATCAAACATACGAACGAACAGGGGATCGTAGCTAAATAAAATCGTTTAGTGACACATTCCAAAATATACGTATTGTTAGTACTGATCTCTAGTTTATATTGATAAATTTTTACAATCGTGGAATAACAATTACGAAGAAAAGCATGTACGAAAGTATTAAATTGAAATATACTTGTGTCCAAATTTATGTTTTAAAAAAATGATTCAGACAATTCTTGTTGATAAACAAGATAATTTGATGTATAATTAAATAAAAAAGAAAGCGTCATATGTTTTTAAAAGAACTATAGCATTTATAGATTTTATTACTTTCGGCGTGTTACATTTCGGTGATGTACCTTATTAAAATTGTATGCTTTGAAAATGCACATTGATTATACAAAATATTACATCCTTTTACGTATAAATAAAAACTATTGATACGCAAATTAGTATTGTTTCATTGACATATTTCCTAAATTCACTAGCCAACCTCTCTATCTTTCATTGTTGCTATCTTCTTTTACGTTCAGCGAAGAAATAATTTAAATCGGACTACTTTGAACGAAACGGGCTTTCAATTCTGCAAATAAATTTTATCTGTAATATCGTTAATAATGACATTTCAATTTGTATCAGGTTTGGTATCTTTCTTATACTCTCGGACCTCTCTATCTTTCATTATTGCTATCCTCTTTTACGTTCAGTGAGGCTCTAACACTAGACGCAGCTGTCGTTCCGTATTCCTTCAAGACTTCTTGATAGAAAGTGCTGCGGCAACAGCGCGGCAGAGACAGAGTGAAAATGTGGTAACTATGCGTCAAAAATATGTCTACATAGAGTACCTGGAGATGTCACCTCTGTAAATGTTCTTTTTATCGACCGCAGTAGTTTCATTAGCGTCCGTCTGTTTACTGGGGACGCTTCGATCGATTCGGACCATAACAAACTTGAGACGGCCCCCTTAATATAAAATTAAACGTAACGTATGAATAAACAGGATACTTGCGATACTTACTTCAGCTCCATCTCCACATAGTACACACCCTAGGCGATCATGCATGCTCCTGCGAACGTTAACATTTATAAGAAAATATGTGTTAAATTATTATCTACTAAACAAGTCGCTAAACATTTGCACTTCGCATATAACCATACCTTTCTGTCTTGCAAATAATGTGAATCTTGATTTCCGCGACGTAGATAATTGGAAATTATTTAATTCCGTAATTACGTTTGCCTTCTGGATACGTCGAGATGATTTATCTGAATATTGATGGATGAAATTACTTGGAATATTCATCGGTTTGACCTGCTTGGCAGAGTCTGCCGGCAGATCCGTAGCTGAATGTGGACGTAGACTGCACCGCAGCTGCCGGCAGAACCTGCGCTCTCCTGGCAGACCCTGCCGTCAATCTGTTGGTAGACCCTGCCGTCAATCTGTTGGTAGACCCTGCCGTCAATCTGTTGGCAGACTACCGGCACATTGCTATCGGGGTTCATAAAATGAAACGAAATGTAATGTAATATTATTAAATTAAAAATTTTTAACCTATAATACCTTTTCTATTTAAATGTTTCTATATTAGCTAGTATTGTAGTATTGTACCTTCTTTTACATTGTATTAATGCTAAAATTTTCTTTTAAAACATAACATTTTAACACATCACAACACAGAAACGGCCAAATCATGGCGAATGTTGGCCAACGACTGTTTCACTGCTGCCATGACTGTTAGCAGCTACCCGTTGGCCTCGTGGCCAATGACTGTACTAAGACACTATTTACATTAAACTTCTTGGCCACCTATAATTTTTGCATCTTAATATATAAAGCAGAAAGGACTTCCATTTCCGGTCGAGAGAGTGGAAGGTGTGTGCAGGTAGTGTGTGCGGTAGATGCAGTGAGAGTGCAGTGAGTTGGAGAAGTAGAGAGTCGTGAGTGAGTGAGGAAGATAGCGAAGGGCGTGTAGGGGGAAGGGTGAGACCGGGAGTGGGCACGGCAAAGGGCAGACGGGAGTGTGTGAGTGAGAAAGGATAGATTTGGAGGTTAGTTGGGAGAGAGGTGTAATTTGAGTGGGAAGATAGCAGAGGAGAAACTGTTGGAGGGAAGCTTATTAATGTATCACTGAGGTTAATGATAAACAATAAAGTGAACATTTATTCTATTGAATTTCGTTCTTATAATACAATATAATACTGTTCTGATACTTCTATACTTGGCCGTGGCCTATCAAGGAATAATAGTATGATCTCGGTATATCCCGATCGATGACGCTGTTGTCGCTTGTGCGCGTGCGTGACCATCGATAGCTTCCGGTCTAGCTTCAGAAACAGGTGGAGAGCTCTGTGGTTGAACAGAGGAACGAGAGTGTAGATAAGTAGGCGGGAGATTTAAAAGGTAAAAAAAGGATAGAGTAGAAAAGTGAAGAGTTAGGGGGACCGGGATAGTGGGGAAGTAAAGACGGAAAGAAAGAGGGAAGTGCGGGGGTAGATAGGAAGAGGGAGTAAGATGACGAAGGGCGGAGAGGGCGAGAGGGAGAGGGACAAGGAGGAGGAAAAAGGAAAGGGGGAAGGAGGGTTGCGGAGGAGTAACAAGCCCAGAAGCGATAGTATAAACAGTGTAGGGAGCAGTGTAAGTAGCCTGGAGGGATTCGAGGGGGCGGGGAAAGAGGAAGAAGAGGGAAAGGAGGAGGGTGTGAGTACAGGGTTCAAGAAATCTGGGAAGACGTTGAGATCGCCAACAGGTAGTAACAAGGAGAGGAAGAGGTGGAGGGAAGGACGAAATAGGAGGACATGGAGGGTTTAATAAGAGATATGATGACGGAGCTAAGGGGGGGTGAAATAGGAATTAAAGAAGGAAAGGGAGGAGTTGAGGGAGGTGAAAGAGGAGATGAGGAAAGAGTGGGGGGATAGTAGAAGAGTGGAAAAGGAATAAAGGTAGGAGAGGAGGAAATGGGAGGAGGGGCTAAGGGAGGAGAAAAAGTAGAGAGGATGGAGGTATGGGAGGAGAGAATGGAGGAGAGAATGGATGGAGAAGGTTGAGAGCTGGGGAAAGGAAGGGGAAGGGAGATGTGGGCAGGGTCAGGCGGAAAGGGAGGAATTGGAGGATTGTAGGCGAAGAATGAGGATGGTAGAGTTACGGCAGGATAGAAAGGAGCGAGAAGAGGGACGAGAAAATGTGGTGATAAGAGTGCTGGATTCAGGGGGAAACGCGAAATGAGGTGTGAAAGCTGGGTGGACCGGAGGTAGAGGAGTGGTTGTGGTCGTTGTGTCATAGGGTATGGAGGGGGAGGGCTGGCCGGAAGGGTAGAGGGAGGGGGTGGTGGTCCCAGTACTAAAGAAAGGGCGGGGGCAAGGTAGGGGACTATAGGGGAATAACGCTGACACAGACGGCGTATAAAGTATACGTGTCAGTGTTAGCGAAAAGGTTGAGGCAGGAGGTGGAGGGAAAGAAGCTGCTGCCACCGAGTTGAACGGGCTTTAGAAGGGGGCTGAGGTGCATGCACAACATCTACGTCCTGAATTATTTGATTAATAGGCAAGTGTGGAAGAAGCTGAGGAGGATGGTGATATTGTTCATTGACCTGAAGGCGGCGTTTGACGCGATGGACAGGGGGGTACTAGTGCACACAATGAGGAGGAGGGGGCTGAGGGAAGGGTTGGTTAGTAGATGCGAGGAGATACTCGAGGAGACGGTGAGTAGGGTTAGAGTAGGGGACGAGGAGGGGGGAGGTTTTGGACTGCTAAGGGTGTGAGCCAAGGTTGTCCACTGAGCCCTAGCCTCTTCACCTTGCTGCTGGCAGACGTGGATGAGGTTTTAAAGAAAGGTGGATGGGGGGTGAAGTTGGGCGATTCGAAAGTGTACACGTTGGCCTATGCCGACGATGTAGCGGTGCTGGTGGAGGATGAGGAGGGTATGAAAGGGATGATAGCGAGATTGGAAAGGTATTTGGATGGAAAGGGGCTGGAAGTCAATGTGGAAAAGACAAAGGTAATGAGGTGCATGACGGGGGTGGGAGATGGAAAAAGGTGTCGTGGAGGTGGAAGGGTAAGAAGCTGGAGGAGGTAGGGAAGTATACTTACCTAGGGTACACCCTGATGAGGAATGGTGGGCAGGAGGCCCACATAGAGGAGAGGGTGAGGAAGGGGGTGGCGGGATGGGGAAGGTGTGGGGCATAGGTAAGAGAAGATTTGGGAAGGACTGGGAAAAGAGGGTATGGTTGTTCGATAAGCTGGTGTGCGCAGTGGTTGAATACAGGGTGGAGGTGTTTGGGTGGAGGGCAAGGGAGAAGGTTGAGGCTCTACACGACAGGTACCTGAGGTGGGTGCTGGGAGTGGAGAGGCACACACCTGGGTACCTGGAGAGAGAGGAATTACAGATGGGGATGCTGAAGGGAAGGGCGGGCATAAGGGTGTGGGGGTTTGAGAAGAAGCTATAGGAGGGGGGAGGTGGAGAACTGGCCAGGTTGTGTTGGGGGGGGGGGGGAGATGAAGGAGAGGGCGAGAAGGGTTAAGGTTTTGAAAGGGTGGGAGGAAGGAAGGAAATAATTTTCGAGGGGTTGTATGTGGGCGGTGGAGGAGGTGGAAATACAGAGGGAAAGAGGGGAATTGAGGGGGGAGGAGATAGTTCTTAGGGAGAGAAGGCTGCAGGAGGAGCAGAGGTGGTGTATGATTAGGGAATCTCAATACAACAGGTGGTATGGGGCAGTGAAGGGGGAGGGATTGCCAGGTTATCTGAAAAAGGGGTGGATGAGAGTAGGTGAAGGAGGGTGGCAAGATGTAGGTTGGGAAGCGAGATGAGGGGGTATTGGGAAGACGCGGAAAAAAGGATGTGTAGAAGATGCGGGTGGGGGGTAGAGACGTGGGAGCATGTGTGGGAGGTTTGTGGGGAATGGGGGTGGATAGAGGATGGCAGGTTATGGTGGGGGCGGTACTAGGAGATGACGGAGAGGGGGAGGGGTGGTTGAGAAGAATTGATAAGTGGAAAGGGGGGGAGGATGTGTATGAACAAAGAATGGATGAAGCTGAGAATGGGCAGAGGGAAGTGGAAGAGGAAGCGAGCGGAAGCGGAGGTCCAAGGTAGGGAAGGAGGGTGAGGGGGTGGAGGCTTGCGGGCGGGTGAGCGGAGCGTGGCGACATAGATTGAAGGACGTAGGTTAAGTTTTTAGGTTAAAATAGTGTAAGGCATAGATATAAGTGTTTGATGTAATGGCGGAGGAAGGAGTTGTGTAAGGCAGGAGATTGTAACCGCTAGGGGAACAATAAAGAGTATATATATATATATTATATATAAGAAAGTATTTGTGTGTTTGTCTGTCGCCTAAAAACTTTCGAACGGAAAACCCCGGGGGTCACGAACTGTGTCCCAGCTCATTATGCCTAGATAATCCACATGAATGTGACTATTTTTACAGAAAAAATCAATTTTTTCCTTTATGCAATCATAATCTAAATTTCGGGCGAAGCCGAGTAGTAAAGCTAGTAATATATAATATTGATGAATAAATAATCCTTTTTTATAAAGTCTATATAACGCATATTATATTATTATATTAGGGTGCTCGCAAGAATTCGATGTCCGAATTTCTTCGACGGCAACTCCCAAAAAGTTGCCAATTGGTGTGAAAATGAGATTGTCAAAGTTTCAGCTCGATCGGATAACGCTAAGACCTGCCTCATCAGCCCTAAAGTATTGAAAACAGTTATTTTTCTTTAAAAAATCGGGGTTTTTCTGCTATAAAATTAGAACGGTTTATCCTAGGAACATGTTTTTTTTTAGTTTTATAGAGACTGTTCCTGGCTTCAATTTTTATTACCACAACTTGTTTGACAAACGCTCTGATCGGAGGATATTTGGCTTTTTCGTGGGCCGGACCCGGAAAATCGACTTTTTCAAGAAAATGTAAAAATTCGCTTAAGTTTGTCACGTCCTGGGTGGCGGGGTTTAGGACAGTGACATTGTGGGGAATTACGGGAGTCAAACGCGAAATCCCGTTCCGCTGCTCCAAGAGGTAGCAAGGGCTTAGGCACGGAAGCTTGTTCGCTGGTCTAAGCGGTTGCAAAGGTTTGGGCACGGAACCCTGTTTCGCTGCCCCAAGCGGTTGCAAAAGTTAGGCACGGAACTTTGTTTCGCTGCTCTAAGGGGTTGCAAAGGTTTGGCACGGAACTTTGTTTCGCTGCTCTAAAGGGTTGGAAGGGTTTAGGCACGGAAGCTTGTTCGCTGCTCTAAGCGGTTGCAAAGGTTTAGGCACGGAACCCTGTTTCGCTGCCCCAAGCGGTTGCAAAAGTTAGACACGGAACTTTGTTTCACTGCTCCAATCAATAGCAAGGATCTAGGTACGAAATCCTTATTTCGCAGCTCTAATCGACCAGGGAAGGTTGGGGAATAATCGCGCACCCGAGTGACACCCGTTAGAGTGTTTGCGGTTAGTTCTTCTAACTTGATAATTGGCTTAACTACTGCATTGAGAAAAGAAAGGCGCGGATGGCAGTTCTTCAAAATAGACGTACTAATGGGAAACGGGACCCTGGGTGAAAAAAGTTGTAAACACAGATAAGAACTCCCGAGATTCGCGAAGGAAGAACAGCTGTTGTAAGGCCGGTAAGGATTCTTGGTATTCGGAGTATAATTCCGAGAATTTAAACGTTTAAGTAACAGAACCGCTATTTATTGGAAAGCGAGTGATTAAACAATGCACTTCTGGTACTATAGCAATTTACAATAATGCATGGACATAAAGCATTGGCACAAACATTTATATAACGGTGATTAATAACATAATATAAACATAAGATGAATTAGTAATAGTAATAAACAAATTAATATAGGCAATAGAATTAAGCAATGGTATAATTAGGCGGTAAGCATAAGCAATTGAAACTATATAAAGCAAGCGAGTAAGCAAGAATAAATGATATAAATGCGGTTGAACGATATACATATAAAGTAATAAGCGAAATCAAGGAAAATAATGTAAAGCAATAAGCACAACAATACAAAGCAATATAAAATGAAAATGTAAAGAACTAAATAATATCGAAGCAAATAATTAAAATAAAATAATATAAACGAAAATTAGAATATTAAGGGCTTACAGTGATGTCGAAGACTCGAGGTCCCTTTTAGGAGATGATGCACTGAAGCTACTTCTAACACTACTTAGCAATAAGAATTTGAAGGTAAAGATTTAGTAAGGTGAAACTTTGGTAACGATTGTTGCCGAACTGGTGCGTGTGGTCCCTGCGGTGCCGGTATTTATACAAAACAATGGAATGTTGGTTTGCGGGGGGTTTGCGGTATGTGTGATGATTCATCCTTAAAATATGTGTTATGTAATCGGCGTGTATTGATGATTCATGCGTAAAATATGTGTCGTTATTGCGTATTTCGGCGGTTCCTTCGGGGCTTTGAAAAAGGGGTACTCCACCCGTTGGATGGGTTTGGAGGGTTTTGATTGGGGTTTGGAAAGTGGAGGTTTGAATAGGTTTGCCGTAAAAGGAGGGGGGGGGGGTGAGACATGGTCTCGAGATGAGCGAGTTTTAGTGAGGGACTTGTCTAAGGTTTAAACGTGGAAGGAGTTCGCGCCTCTAAGGCCGAAGAGGGGAAGGGGATTTGAAATTTTATCATCTGAAGATGGGGACCGCTAAGGTACATCGTCCAAACAACCCGGAGGTTGGGGAAAGGGTTAAGCATTGCGGTTTCGTAAATAGTTGTGTAGTTGTGGGGGGAATTTATATGGAGGATGCTACTTAGGACCGGGCGAAAAATAGTGGGACGTCACAAGTTGATAATTTGTTTTTTTAAATGTTTTTCTATTACTTTTTAGTTATTTAGCATCAAAAAGTTCAAGTAAGATACTTTTAATAAATAGATTTTCAATCAGGTAGGTGAAAGGAAGGAGTGGGGTAGATGGGGGAGATGAAAGAAAATATTGACGTATGAATCAATTATGTATTATAATCAAACTATAGTGAATTTGGAACATTGAACTTAGTAGTAACATCGGAACAGGTTGTGTCTAAATTACTTATTGAATATAAATTGTAATAATATATAAATTAATAATATTAGGTAAGTAGGTCGAAGTGGCAGATTTGACAGATTGAATCGGTAGAGTCAAGTAGGTGGTAGGGGTTTTGAGAGTGTAGATTTCAATGTTTCTGCTCTTCATCTTTTGTGATACTCGCATTGTAATCCTGCATTAATTTGACACCCCCTTCGGCTGTGTCGTTTACAACTCTAAAACGTTTCACAATTCCCTGTCCTTCCAAAAAATCTAGGTTTTCATTCCAAACATCCGGATCGGAATGTAAGAAATCACTAGAAATGTTGAACCTTTTGAAGAAGTTGAATGTTGATTGTGTAATAAAGTAATCGACTTCTTTGTCCAGAAAAGAATGCGCTTCTTTCAAAGCGATTTTGGCTTTAACTATCCTATCCTCTTGTAGGCTTAGCTCATCATCATCATCTTTGTTGTTTTGCTCAAAATACAATAGCTTTGCAGCCATGTTTACTTTGATTTGTTTATCTAAAGTTTTATCAAAAATGGTGAAAGCAACTTGCTCTGTGTTCAAATACCACAAATGATTAATAAGTTTAGACAATGCTACTTTTGAAATGTCTCCATCAATTCGTTCATAATTGAGTAAGGTTTTAAACAACTGTAAATCTTGGTTGGGGGCCAATGTAGCTTTAGGAGCATTAAGGGGGGAGACCACTGTCTCAAATCTGATTTTTTTTTATTATTACATTTTCTGAAAGACGTATGTTTCAAGAATGTTCTGTCCAAATTTTATGAAGAAATTCGCAAAATTGACGGAGATATGGTGTTTTTCGTGAAGCGTTGTCAAACGCGCGACTGAGCCACGCGGAACATTGAATGTGTTTTCCACAGAATGACATTTTTCAACCGCGTTGACAGTCTACAGAGAAAACTATACGTCCAATTAGCATGATCAAGGACATTTATTGTAAGGAAAACCCGTCGCTATTACGTGACGATCAGACATTTTCAATTTTCGACCTGCTTCTATTTTTTTTAACAACATTTCCCCAATTTTGTACCCCGAAAACATGACATTTTTTTCAGTGGTCCACCATTTTGTTATTTTTTACAATTTTGACATTTTTCGATCGTCACGTAATACAGGCAGGCTTCTAGTTTCTAAATATTATTGTTTTTTTGAATTTCGATGAACTACTAAGCAATAAATTGATTTACTTGCGTTGTTTGGTTAAAATAAATTCCCGAAAACACTTACATTTCGGACCGAGACAGTGGTCTCCCCCCGTTAAGGGCTCTCCCCCTTAAGGGGGGAGACCACTGTCTCGGTCCGAAATGTAAGGGTGTTTTCGGGAATTTATTTTAACCAAACAACGCAAGTAAATCAATTTATTGCTTAGTATAGTTAATAGTGTACATATCGAAGGGTAAGAAAAAAAATTTTTCAATCAAATTCATCTTCTGATCAAAGTGCATCATTGATGCTGGAGCGCACAGGTTCATTAGACTATGGCGGCAGAAATTTGAAGTGGTCAACTTCTGTGCCTGGTAATAACTGTATCATTTACCCTAAATACCATGGAAGAGTTGGATATGTTTCGGCACCCATTATTTCGATGTCTTCTTTAAATGGTTCCAGTACTTTGATGTAGTATTTTAATATCTCGCATTCTCAGCTTGTTAAATTATCAGGCATTCCATGCTCAAAAAGAATTATACTTACAAGAAGAGTATCCCAGGTATTCGTCTCCAATTGGTTTGGTTTTTGGATGTGTTTTAGAGGACAGAAAAATAAGAAACAGGGACCTTTTGTTTTGGCCTGTTTGCATGTTTAGGGGATGAAACCGCCCCTCAAATTTCACGAGAATAGGTGATGCGCGCCTCTAATTGCTTTGGTTTTTGGCCAAAGCATTTGGAGATGAACAGCTGAAAATCTTATAATTTTGAGGGGTAGTTTCACCCCCTAAATATAACAACGGGCCGCTGTAAAAAAACACGTATACCTTATTTTCCGGTCCTTTAATACATATCCAAAAATCAAAGCAATCGGAGGCGGACACCTGGGATACTCACCTTGTTACAGGAAGCTTAAGTTCGGTTAAACGTTTCATCATATTATACTGGAAATTTCAGCGGCTGTCTACATCTCCAATAAGTTGAAGTGATACTGTATTTGGGCAATGCGTCTCTTGTGCTTTCGACCCCAATTTGGGAGCCCCAAAATTTTTACACATGTTTTCTATTTAATATGTTTTGCCTTTACGAAGTACAAAAAAATTACAATTACATTTTGCTTTTGTGGGTAGATGGATTCCTTTATTATTAAGCTTGTGATATAGTTTTTTAACGCCCCCCTCGACTGATGTCCTAAAGGTGGTCGCCCACTAAGCTCAAGCGCGGCGAAGAGAAATATTCTCGTGCGAGTTGTTCCACCCACACTGTATTTGTTTGCAGAATTCATATTTTATCACCTTTTCAGGGATGCACCACGTTTATGGAAAGACACATCTTCTATTGATGGTGTAAATAATGTAGGTGAGGCGTGGTTAATAACACTTGAAAAACAGGGATGCCATCATTTAATGACTGGGGATCCTTCAGCCGTTCAACAAGCTATTATTTTGAGCCTCGGTGGTCTGCGTTTCAGTAATCAGCATCTTGAATTTAACATTGATCCACAATATCTTCATCGAGATTATTTATTCAGGTATTGTAAAAAGATATACATCCTTACAGAAAGTATTGCAAATCATTTGATTATCGTATGTCGTACCATTAATGACTTTTAATTACTTTTTTCCAAATTATTTGTAGATATAATTTTCGGTCTAGATTGTCGGATCCATGACAGAATCTTTAAAAAAATGTCATTGTTTCTGAAGTACCAAATATTTCAATGTCCTTTGGTGACAATAATTTAGAAATTCAGTTTTTTTTTTTTTTTATAATTGTTCGCGTGACAACCGTTTCATTTGCATCCCAAAATGTGCTGGTCAATTGGTAAGGCCAATTTTAAAAAAGTAATGTAGTAATGTTCAAACTTTATGACATAACTGCTGTTAGTGACGACTAAAGAAACGGAAATTAAATGTTGATGTTATTTTGTTTCATTCAAGCCTGAAATAGAATTTTAACGCATTCTATAACTATTATTATAGAGGCTATTGTAATTTGAAGCAATTTTCGGTAGCACGTGTACAGAAAGATACGGGTCATTCAACGCCAACTCGATCACTTTTATACCTCGATGTCAGTGATTTTGATGATATTTAAGTATATTGTAGCCCATCTTCAATTATAATAGCGGATTTAAGTCATCACTTTCCTAATTTCGACATTGTTAAAAAAGTACAAGCTGTTACAGTTTACAGTTTCAACGGCAACCGCAATCACAAATGAATTTTTACCTTCGAAACTGTTAAACATTCGAATTTCTTTTTCATTTGTTTTAATCGCAAAGAATCGGCATTCCTTGCTGAATTTTTGTTTTATTTAGAAACTCATTTTTGCACTCTAAAAATAATCAAAATATTTATATTTTCAACTTCGTTCTTACAGTCATGCCTTTAAAATTTGTTTAGAAATGATGTCCTTATTCTGTGGCTTTTCCATTGTCTGTTAAACTTTTCTATTTGGCGGACACTCTACAACTGCAGCAAAAGTGCGGTGTGTCCGATTTAGGTGTCTACCAAGAGACCACGCTAGCCAGAATGTAATGAGAATGCTGTAAACTATGATTTCTTTTTTAGATGGATTTATGTGATGTTACAATTCTCCTCAGGTGGGAAGAGGTAGAGCCTGTTACTGCAGGAATACAGAATTCTATAATAATTGCTGTTAATGTAATACAACTCATCGGCGTCAGCAAAGCAAACGATCGATCTGAAGCTACGTAACAGAAACAAGAACACATCGCGCGACCAAGTAGAAGATAGTTCCATCTGTGTATATTTTAAAGTATCTTCGCGAAAATTTGTTTGTTGGAATTCGGCACAAAGCTATGGTACTTTCTAGTGCCTCTAATATTGTTTGTCGTTTTAAAACGGTTTTCTAATAAGATTGCATGATCTTCCTGTTCTTACTTTGTTAGTTACAAAAGTGACAGTGGTGTTTTTGATATTAATTATGGTCCACTCAAATAATTCCTTTCGGGTCGTAATTTGTGTCTGGGATATGGTCCCCTCACCAAGCCTACCTACTCGTTGCGCTCGAGAGAATCCAGCACAGATTCCTGCGATTTGAGTCGTTCCGCCTTGGGCAACCTATGCATAGGTTCGATCATGATTACCAACCGTTGCTACACAGGTTTAACTTCTTGACGATGCATCAGCACCTTCGGCTAGCAGATTTGACCTTCCTGTTTAGGGTTCTTAATGGTCAAGTTAGTTGACCCCAACTTCTGGGGTTAATTAATTTTTATGCTTCAAGCCGTTGCGGCATACTCCCTTATTCTATATCAAGGCCCATAGAACGAATATCAACATGAGTGTACCTATTTCTAGAATATGTGCGCGCAGCTATGAGGTAGCTGCCCAAATTAACTTCTTTGGATCCTCCGTCGACTGCTTTAAACGGTCTGTTATTTCCTCATTTTTTACATCCTTGCCATAAAATGTAATTTGTTACTGCTATCAGGCATTTATTTATGTATTTGTCTTTACTTTGTATATTGCGTTCTGTACAGTATTGATATTTATCACTTCTGTTCAATATTGGGGCTAACCCGTTTAATAAATAATAATAATAATAATAATTTGATTTTCATATGGTCTTCGTACACTGACACGTGCAGTGTTGTGTGTGTTATTAACTCATTAGTTGACGACACTATTTTTCGGATTCCACCGTGTGCTGGTAGGAGTTGCCGACACGGCACGTAATAGATCTTGTGCACGCTTTAGCCCTCGTCGTTGTGACCTCTCTCGTAATATCTTGACCAAATGATACGCGGTTCCATTATTTGTCCTGCAGTTTTCACGAGAATATAAAATGCAGCAAGCCTTTTAACAGTTTTATCCTAGACCTACACAAGCGGACAAAAAAGTTACCACTTTTTCGATTTGTTCTATTTTTGTTATTATTTAGCATACATTTGGGACTATGGTATTTGTTTAATATGCATATTCTGATGGAGAATTTAAAGCTGTATAAAACCCAGTAAAAATTGAATTTATTTAACTGACAAACAATCTCTACATATATAAAACAGAAAGTATTATTGTGTTTGTAACAAGTAAACTCGGAAACTACTTAACCGATTATCTTGCGGTTTTCACGGAAGTGTAGAGACAACATTTGGGAAGGTTATAGGCTATCTATGGTCTCGATATTACTAAATGAGTCTGAGTAATAAGCGAAATAGTGAAGCGAGGCGGATAAATCTTACGTGGCGTCCACCGCGGCGCGCGCAAGAGATGCGCGTACGGTTCCCCGCACGGGTGGTTGCCAGTTCAGACACGTAGCGCGGCGCGAGTAGGGGGGGGGGAGCGAGTCGGATTAATAAATACATATGAGTAACCCGGGCAACGCCGCGGGTATTTTAAGCTAGTTGTGTTATGTGACATTGAACGGGGTAACACATTTTTGAGGCCGACAAAGATGTTACCACGTATAGCAACTTTTTAGGTTATCCTAAAAGCAAAAGATGTCCCCACAAAATATTAGATTTTTTTAAGTGAAACTTCTTTAGCGATGGTAGGGTAAGATTTCTCTAGTGTGATGGAAGTAGGAAACGCTTACCCCACCAAGAACGCTTCCCCCGCCAAGATACCCACTTCCAGTTACTCCTACCCTGCGAGAGCGCGTCAAAGGAACCGAAAGCGACCGAGGAACGGGAGACAGACGAGACGTTCATATTTTGTCTCGCTTTGCCTTTCAGGCGCCTGATTTTCCATCCTTTGCTTGTGCGACGGAGTATCAACCTTCCGAAAGACGGAGCGAGACAAAGTACAACGGGTCGTCTGTCTCGTACCGTTCCTCGCTCGCTTTCAGTCCCTCCAACTCGCTCCCGTTCCTTCTCGCTCTCAGAACCGCGAACTTTCAGTGACAAAATACTATACACAGGAAATCCTCGTATGGTATGTGCACAAGTCGTATTATATAGTGTATATAGCTCTACATATGCGAGGATTCCCCACCTACTACTCCCTACTACGTCACGAGTTCCCACTTCCAAAAGATATTCCCCCTCTATTATTCCTTACTACGTCATGTGCCCGTTACTTTTGACAAGCCTTCTCCTATACGTCATGCGTTTGCACAGATCAAGTACACGCAATCCAGCTGCACCGTCGCGTCGACAATGGTAATCTCTACATTCTACAAGTAAGGATTCATATTTCATCTGCTGTCTCGGATAAACCTAATGAATGTGATTCAGTTAACAAGTACCCTCAACAAGTACCGGTGCACCCACTGTTCCTACGCTACTGCTTATTGAGGTTAGGATCGTACGAGCTATTCCACGTCAAAACGGATAGAGGAAAAAATTTAGTTTCACCGATTCTCTTCAAAATTATAGCATTTGTCGATAACCTTGCAAAAACAAAGTATACTGAATTTTAAAGGCCTATGTTAAATAGTTTTCGAAATATTTAATGTTAAAGTTTTAAAAATTGAATCAAAATCGGCTGATGCGTCATTACTTAAACTGTAATATCTCGGTCGTTTTTAAAGATAATGCCTCCGTCTTCGACTCATTTTAAAGCTGAAAGAATGCTCTCTCAACTCATATAGAGAATATTTTGTTTATTGTTAATAAACTTGACAGTAATCGATGTCAAAGATTCAAAACGCAATTTGACGTCGTTCCCACCCACGGTCCGGCTTGAAAAAAATACCATTCGATTCGTTGACTCTTCAGCTATTAAATGCGTTTTTCAATAAAGTGGAGAGATTTTGGGAACTGTCAATGAAAAAATAAAACTTACGATAGTGCACTTATGATCATAAGTTTTATTTTTTTGTTGACTGTTCCCAAAATCTCTCCACTTTTTTGAAAAACGCATTTAATAGCTGAAGGGTCAACGAATCGAATGGTATTTTTTTCAAGCCGGAACGTGGGTGGGAACGACATCAAATCGCGATTTGAAGATTTTACATCGATTACTGTCAAGTTTTTTAATAATAAACGAAATATTCTATATACGGGTTGAGAGAAGATTCTTTCAGCTTTAAAATGAGCCCAAGATGAAGGCATTATCTTTAAAAATGACCGAGATATAACAGTTTAAGTGATGATGCGTCAGGCGATTTTGTTTCAATTTTTAAAACTTTAACATTAAATATTTCGAAAACTATTTGACATAGGCTTTCAAAATTGAGTATACTTTGTTTTTGCAAGGTTATCGACAAATGCTGTAATTTTGAAGAGAATCGGTGAAACGAAATTTTCCCTCTATCCGTTTTGACGTGGAATAGCTCGTACCACAATGCACACTCATGCAGTTTTCTCACAAATTTCGCAACGGGTAGCAATGGGACAGTCCCGCGCTCGGCTGTTACCCGGTCTCAGAAATTTAGAAGGTATTTGCACCCGATGGGGCAGGCCTGCACTACTGTATTTCCATCTGAGAGAAATTTCAATATCGCGTAAAACAACAATACATCCATTCAAAGAGAAATAGTTTCCGGTATTTCTCATTACATTCCAATTTACGTCTCATGTCGCGCTCTCTACCTGAATCGGGTATACAGTGAGCTTTGTCGTCAATTTTAGTGTCCCGCAATTAGAAAAGTGTAATAGATAGGGGAAAGAACACAGAATTTAAGGACATGTGTAAAGACAGTTGCCGTAGAAATCGGCTAAAATTGTAAACTTTAACAACTGGTATTTTTTGTAGAATTTCGAAACATCAGTGACGGCGAAATCGCATTTATAGAATTTTCATGTTAAATTTCAGAGCTCTTGGAGTACGTTTTCCTGTTACCCCATCAAGCCTATCTTTTATACATATTATTTTTTTATAAATTGGAACCATTGGAGAGGTTGGGATAGAAAAAGTTCGGAGGTCGAAAATTAAGGAATCTATTCTAGTACTGCGCTAGTAAACACGCCCAGATAATTGTGTCAATGTGCAGTAAATACATTAATATATACTTAATGTTAAAGTTTTAGTTAATTTCGATTATCTAAAGCAGGGTTGACTAACTGGTGGCTCACGACCCACCGAGGGCCCCTCCGCCTTGCTGTCACGCTGAACGGCCCCCCTCCATACCGACCAGACTCTGACGATCAAAGTTGATTCCTGTTTCTTCTCTTCTCTTTTCGACTGCGATTGTCAAAGTCTGGTAGGTATGGAAGGGGGCCGTTCAGCGTGACAACAACTCGAAGAGGCCTCCGGTGACTCGCGAGCCACCAGTTAGTCAACCCTGAATTCTAAAGTAAAAGACGGTATATCGTATTCTGATAGTATTATCAAAACAGGTTGCTTACTAGATTTGGAATTGAGGGTTCGTACGTTCGATATTTTCTGGGAGCTATATTTATCAATTATTTTAAATACTGAGGAAGTAATGGAAGGCGTAATTTTATACTATCGAACAATGGGCAGGAATTATTAAATAATACATAATACTGATAATCGTATAATGGAGATTTACATTATACGTTCTTTTTTATTTCAAAGTATTTCGTATGGATGTTTATTTGCAATGTTTTCTTCAGATTCATTGGATAATGTAAATTGATATTCATATATTTATTTCTTATGTTTTTTAGGAGAATAAGTTATGGCAACGTAACTCATTTAAACATATCTGTAACAGTTAGAGAAGACAACCGTGCTGTTTTAGGAGTAGCTTTAGATAAAAGTGACAGTGTTTATTTTGGCTGCGATGCAGGTTGTTTAGATGCACCTGTTTCCTTAAGTCAGTCATATACAAATTTTCCAGTGAAATTAACAAAACCACTAACAGCTATACTGTATATAACGTCTGATTATCAACATATGCAAGATCTGCGAAATGCATTACATGTTCATGCAATAGACGACGGTTAGTATAAATGTGAAAATTTATTAACAACAGTGAAATAAATATAAATTTTCTTACAGCACCAGCACATGATCATCTTGTGATGGCTTTACACAAACATGGGCATCAACTTGGAGGACTGCCAACACTTTTTTGGTTTAGCATATGCTTTCTTATAATTGTGTTCCATTTGTTCCTATGTAAACTTATTATCAATGAATATTATGGTCATCAAGATAAACAAAAAGTTAGGTATAGTAAGTTGTAACTATTTTATGTATCTGTTTCATTGTGCATATGTATATATCTGTATGTAGTTTTATATACCTAATTCTCTTAGTATTAGACTGTGTAATTATATATACTTAAGGTAGATAAACTAGCTTTATATTATTAAATTTCACATATCTCATCACGCTTGCAATATTTTCTAAATTTAAAGGCATTTTTCTCATGTAAACCGCATATAAGCTTTCGAATGAGACCAATTTCAATAAAATCGGTCCACGCATGACAGAGATTTTAGGTCTGTGAAGATAGCACCCCCAAATTCGAATTTTTGGAAAAACGAAACGGCATTCGTTTGTCCATCGATTGCCCACGTTTGCCCATAAAAAATTTTCGTTTGCCCACCCTTCAAAAAAAAATTATGGCCAAAAAAAAAATTTTCATCAGCACCCACATGAAATTTTTTTTATAATTTAACGGTGGGGCATGATTGTCCATCGCTTGCCCACGTTTGCCCATCCAAAATTTTCTTTTCCCACCCACCAAAAAAAAGTTATGAACAAATTAAAAAATTTGTCTACATCACCCTCCATGTTATCAAAATCGATTGTTTAACGGTGCCGTCCTTTAGTTTAGATGCCAAAGAGATTTGCCCATCCATTTATTTCGTTTGCCCACCCTCCAGATCCGAATTATTAATAAAAATAGCCAAGGAGCGCGACACCCGTTGAAGCGACCAAGTAAAAGTTCGATTTTTTATTAATTAAACGACGAAATCGAATGTTTAACGGTGCAGTCCTTTAGTTTAGATGTCAAAGAGATTTGCCCATCCATTTATTTCGTTTGCCCACCCTCCAGATCCGAATTTTTAATAAAAATAGCCAAGAAGTACGACACCCGTTGAAGCGACCAAGTAAAAGTTCGATTTTTTATTAATTAAACAACGAAATCGATTGTTTAACGGTGCAGTCCTTTAGTTTAGATGTCAAAGAGATTTGCCCATCCATTTATTTCGTTTGCCCACCCTCCAGAACCGAATTATTAATAAAAATAACCAAGAAGTACGACACCCGTTGTAGCGACCAAGTAAAAGTTCGATTTTTTATTAATTAAGCAACGAAATCGATTGTTTAACGGTGCAGTCCTTTAGTTTAGATGTCAAACAGATTTGTCCATCCATTTATTTCGTTTGCCCACCCTCCAGAACCGAATTATTAATAAAAATAGCCAAGAAGTACGACACCCGTTGAAGCGACCAAGTAAAAGTTCGATTTTTTTATTAATTAAGCAACGAAATCGATTGTTTAACGGTGCAGTCCTTTAGTTTAGATGTCAAAGAGATTTGCCCATCCATTTATTTCGTTTGCACACCCTCCAGATCCGAATTATTAATAAAAATAGCCAAGGAGCGCGACACCCGTTGAAGCGACCAAGTAAAAGTTCGATTTTTTATTAATAAAACGACGAAATCGATTGTTTAACGGTGCCGTCCTTTAGTTTAGATGTCAAACAGATTTGTCCATCCATTTATTTCGTTTGCCCACCCTCCAGAACCGAATTATTAATAAAAATAGCCAAGAAGTACGACACCCGTTGAAGCGACCAAGTAAAAGTTCGATTTTTTATTAATTAAGCAACGAAATCGATTGTTTAACGGTGCAGTCCTTTAGTTTAGATGTGAAAGAGATTTGCCCATCCATTTATTTCGTTTGCCCACCCTCCAGAACCGAATTATTAATAAAAATAGCCAAGAAGTACGACACCCGTTGAAGCGACCAAGTAAAAGTTCGATTTTTTATTAATTAAGCAACGAAATCGATTGTTTAACGGTGCAGTCCTTTAGTTTAGATGTCATAGAGATTTGCCCATCCATTTATTTCGTTTGCCCACCCTCCAGATCCGAATTATTAATAAAAATAGCCAAGGAGCGCGACACCCGTTGAAGCGACCAAGTAAAAGTTCGATTTTTTATTAATTAAACGACGAAATTGACTGTTTAACGGTGCCGTCCTTTAGTTTAGATGTCAAACAGATTTGTCCATCCATTTATTTCGTTTGCCCACCCTCCAGAACCGAATTATTAATAAAAATAGCCAAGGAGCGCGACACCCGTTGAAGCGACCAAGTAAAAGTTCGATTTTTTATTAATTAAACGACGAAATCGAATGTTTAACGGTGCAGTCCTTTAGTTTAGATGTCAAAGAGATTTGCCCATCCATTTATTTCGTTTGCCCACCCTCCAGATCCGAATTTTTAATAAAAATAGCCAAGAAGTACGACACCCGTTGAAGCGACCAAGTAAAAGTTCGATTTTTTATTAATTAAACAACGAAATCGATTGTTTAACGGTGCAGTCCTTTAGTTTAGATGTCAAAGAGATTTGCCCATCCATTTATTTCGTTTGCCCACCCTCCAGAACCGAATTATTAATAAAAATAACCAAGAAGTACGACACCCGTTGTAGCGACCAAGTAAAAGTTCGATTTTTTATTAATTAAGCAACGAAATCGATTGTTTAACGGTGCAGTCCTTTAGTTTAGATGTCAAACAGATTTGTCCATCCATTTATTTCGTTTGCCCACCCTCCAGAACCGAATTATTAATAAAAATAGCCAAGAAGTACGACACCCGTTGAAGCGACCAAGTAAAAGTTCGATTTTTTATTAATTAAACGACGAAATCGATTGTTTAACGGTGCCGTCCTTTAGTTTAGATGTCAAAGAGATTTGCCCATCCATTTATTTCGTTTGCCCACCCTCCAGAACCGAATTATTAATAAAAATAGCCAAGAAGTACGACACCCGTTGAAGCGACCAAGTAAAAGTTCGATTTTTTATTAATTAAACGACGAAATCGATTGTTTAACGGTGCCGTCCTTTAGTTTAGATGTCAAAGAGATTTGCCCATCCATTTATTTCGTTTGCCCACCCTCCAGATCCGAATTATTAATCAAAATAGCCAAGGAGCGCGACACCCGTTGAAGCGACCAAGTAAAAGTTCGATTTTTTATTAATTACACGGCGAAATCGCTCTTTCAACGATGCTTTCCTTTAGTTTAGATGTCAAAGAGATTTGCCCGACCATTTATTTCATTTGCCCTGCCCTCAGAATTGAAATAAAAAATAAAAACCGCGATAAGAAGTGTAGAAGGGTAGAAGATAGCGATATCAGGGAGTGAAGGAAGGAAAGATGTATCAATTTATTCGACGGGAATTCATGCGACGTCCGCACATACTTTATTCGTATATACTGTATATTCGACGTTGCAGAACATTATTATTAACTACAATAAATTAAATGGCAATAATACTTCTTTACAAACATTTTTTGCTGCTGTATACAGTTTAGCAGTTTATTTAAATCTTATTTTTCTAATTAAGGAATTGTTTTAATTACTTCTATCACATGTTTTCATCAATCATCAACAGAGGTTGCCTGTGGAATCTAAGACTGCATTCTTAATATTTCTGGATCTGTAACACATTTTGTAATGGAAATGCTTAATAGTTGTATTATAAGCGTACAAAATTTTACCAGGGATTCATAAGATGTCAAATATTACCTTAAATATGGTATGCAAATAATTTGCAACGTAGGTCCGCATCTATATCTTTTCTTGTAGCTGTCTTCTGTCTGTATAATTCGTGACCTCACGGCCTAGCCTATAGCAAAATTTCTTACGGTGATTCCATCGAGTCAAGCGTGGTCTTCAACTTCCTTACTGTTTGCCACCCTTCCCGTGGTTCTTTGATAGGCGTCAGCTCACACCACCTTGCTTCGTTTAAATTGCTGCTGGGTAGGATGCACCAGTATATGCACACGTACCAGTGAATGTCCATTTTTTATTAAAATGAGTAAAATAAGTTATTAAAATAAGCAACTAATTAATTAGAGATTTCTATTAATTTCTTGCTTCGTATCCAAAAAATCTGTGCAGCACGTGAAAGCAGTCGCGCTGCAAACATAATTTTATAATATTGTTCATTCACTAGCTTTAAGTGTTTATTTATTGGTGCGTCCTATGAACTTAGAAATGTATCTAAAAAAAATTAAAGGGTGAATTAAATTTATTATTTTCTTCCTCCCCTTTTTGGGAAAGTTACGGCGGCGTCGAAACTCTCGCGTGATCGCATGATCCGCGTGGAAATGTCCAAATTGCTAATAATTGTGACGCAGTTAGTGGTCCTCCACTTTATACCGCTGTCGACGCCGTACCAATCAAATTTATTATTCCCTTCGTCCCTTTTTTTGGAAATTTACGGCGGCGTCGATCCTCTCGCGTGATCGCATGATCCGCGAGGAAAAGTCCTAGGGCTAATAATTGTGACGCAGTCAGTGGTCCACCACTTTACACCGCTGTCGACGCCGCACCAATTCAATAGTTATATTATTCTGAAATACCAGTACCATATATTCTGTTTAATTATAATATTATCAGAATTTTTATATTTTTATAAATATTATTGATGACGGATTTATTTTTACTCTTTGTGGATTTGTAATTGTCTGCAACTTTTGATAAATGTCGTTGTGCAATGTCCATATTCCTGCTGTATTACGGCAGTAAGCTATAAAATGGTTTGCCGGATAACATACGATGCCACTTAAAATGTATGTGGCATTTTCAATTTGAAGTCTTTCTGGGATGCTGTTTAAAACTATTCCATCCGGATATTTACTTTTATTTTGTTGCAAAAAGATTTCGGGGTCTATAACCACATATGATTTTGCTTCTCTCTTTAATTGCACTGCTGATCGACATGTTTTACACGTGACTGTATGTGTATTGAAGAATTGCGCAACAAAATTCAGAAAATCTTGTTTAAAATCTCCAGTTGTGGTTGTAGTAATTATATCTACTACAAACAATTTTCTCGTATATATTTCACATTTGGCGCAGGTTCTATTTTCTTCGACACTGCAAACATCGGTTACAAGTTTCGAAAATAGCCAATTGGGATTTGTAGTACAATCTACAATATTATTCCGAATTTCAAATATTGTGCACAGAATTGTTGCTCGCTCTTCATACACGGAGTTGTTAATGTTCTCGATAGCGTATTTTTTGACGAACATAAAAAATATATTATCTGAATTTTCATCGATCCAGTTTTTGAATATGCTATAGTTGCAATACGCACTGGTGAATACTTCAACCAATGAGTCGAATGCACACGTATTTTGAATATATATTTTTTCGCCATTAAAATTAACCAAATTGCAGTTGTTTCCATTCCTTAATATTTCATTTCTTCTTTTCCTTAATGGCCTGTCATATGTAAGATGAATGTCTGGGCATGGAGTTAAATATTTCCCTCTAGGAGTATTTTTTTTGTTGGTTAAGGGCTTTTGTATTACATTCAATGTATTGTTTTTTTCTACACCAGCGGGTGGACTTCGTTTTTGTATATTTTCATCGTTGTCCACTTGTATATCTTTTGATTTACTTGATTTCACTTCAATATTTAATCCTTTCCAATTTTCTTGTTCCCTTAAATAATCACAATTATCCGTAGCATCCTGCACATTTTCGTCAAAATCGCGTGAATCAATTTTTCTTTGTTTTTCATGTCTTTCTTCAGTAGTCAGCAGTGCAATTTTTTCATTGGTACGTTTAATTGCAGCACGTTCCAATTTCGAGAGATTTTCGATAGATTTTATGTGTTGAACGATAAATTTATCGACGCGCATTGGCTTCTAATTTGCGCCCAAATCTGAATGCTTTAGATCTTTAAAATATGCCTCACATCTAGAGGATGTTGCTACATGCGATGACAGAGGGAAATGTCCCGTCATCACCTGTGTCCAGAGAGGAAAATGTCTAGATAACTTAACTAGGTAAGGGACTAGTTCTGGACAGTAGAATGCGTTATATCTATCTGTCTCTACACTGTCTTTTGCAATTTGTTCAGCCTCATCTCGGATATTATTTATAAATGCAACTAGGGTAGATGTCCCAATTACTGACAGTGTCCCTATTACTGTCACTTTAATTATTTTACTTAATAGTGAAATAATGCGTGCAAAATCGTAAGGGAAAAAAATTTTAATGTTAAATTAGGTTTCCGTGTTAGATAATAATAGAGAAGCATTGCATACTGATATTTATAAATTAATATTAAAAGGTGAATGACAGTTTTAGGGACATTGGACTTCCTTATACTGTTTCAATTAATTAGCAATTAAAACATACTGTTTATACTATAAAAAAAATTTCTTAGATAAAAGAGTTCTTAAGCATTAGTATGCTGCAACTTGGAATGATTTTGAGGCTAAATAACTTCTGAAATAATTAACGAAAGTTACGCGATGAGCTTAATGTGGCAGTAATTGGGACATCTACCCTATACTTTCATTTTCATTTAGCATTTCTAAATCATCGCATTCTGTGCCATTCTCGTCACTCGTAAAGGTTGTTACGAGCCGGGGCTGCGGCAACGCGAGAGGCCGGCGAGAAGGGTATTTCCCAAGGAATACGGTTTATGAATTTGTTAGTTAGGTGCGCGGACGAACCTGATGCGAAATCAGGGAGCCGCTAGGAATATTGACGGCGAGGACGAACCTAATGCGAAATCAGGGAGCCTCTAGGAATGGAGTCAAACGCGGACGAACCTGATTCGAAATCAGGGAGCCGCAGGAGGGTGAAACGTCGTGAACGAACCCGATGCGAAATCGGGGAGTCACTAGGATGAAGTTCACAGACGAACCTGGTGCGAAACCAGGGAGCTGTTAGGAGGTTGGATTATTCACAGACGAACCTGGTGCGAAACCAGGGAGCTGTTCGGAAGTTGGTAGACTTACAGACGAACCTGATGCGAAATCAGGGAGCTGTAGGATACGGACGAACCTGATGCGAAATCAGGGAGCCGTAGGAAGGGTGAGTTTTCGTGGACGAACCCGATGCGAAAATCGGGGAGCCACTGGGTTGGAGAAGATGGCTTGTTTTGGTAAAGGGTTGCGAACGAACCTGATGCGAAATCAGGGAGTCGCGGGAAATGTTAGTAATGCCTCGTAACTCTTAATTAATATTTGATACAACTCGAGCGGTAAAGTTGTATCAGTGGGTGAGTGCTACTAATATTATAAGGATCGCTGGGTAAAAGAGGGGTTTAACGTAATCGACTCGATTTACACGTGAACACCATTCGTATATTCAATAATTAGTTATTGTACAAATGTAAGTGTCGCGATTAAATATTAAATAAAATGTGTGTATTACCACTAATTGCACGGTGTTGACGCACTGGCGATGCGGGGCATACGAGTGCCTATTTCAAAGTGCCAAAAAGAATATAAACCGAACTCGCGGATTCTATGAGGTTAACTATGATTCCGATGGAGACTTTAGCCCGATCTTGCTGGATATAACCGACTCTGTACGAGCGTGACACGACGTGACTTTACGCGTGACTCTATAGCTTTGAACCGACGAGGGTTGAAACCAAAGGGTTTATATAGTCCCGAAAATGAGTGGGGGTTCGTTAGAAGTTTCCATATAAGGAGATCTTTCGGGGTCGTCGTCGTGTCATTCCCGTTGCCATGGTCGTGATCCAGATGGTCGAGATCATGACCCCCATTAGTGGTATGTGATAAACAAAAAGGATTTTAGGGCGTTTTCCCTTCGTAGACGCGAGCTCAAGAAACGGTTGAGAGCAGCGTATGGGAAAAATTCCACATACGTAACAAGGTGAATGACTTTATTCTTTCGAATAAATATAAGCGCTTCTGCTCACATATTACTGTATTTCCATCGGCATCTTTGCCATCGTACTCACTGTAAGCGACAATAAATATTGATCGAAGCAGTGTCTTAAAATCTTCTACATTATCACACGATGACATTATCCCCGTGCATCGCACAAAGAAGTCTTTAATTTTAGGATGCTTTCGGTGAAATACATCTTTGGTGCAAATAATTTTTATCAGATGAGCAATATCAATTCTGATAAAACAGTGAAGTGGATGTTGCAACGTTTCTCCACTAATCCAATTATAGCAATCCGAAATGTACGTTTTCAAACAACGTTCATTGAATGCTAAGCTGCTTGCATTCGAAAGCGCCAATGAATAATCACAATCAACTTCTGGAGGCACTGGTGCCCCTTGTCTAATGATTTCTCTCAACCAGTATGTAATTAAATTAGTGTCGTGCTTTTCTGAAAGCATTTGAAATACTGGTTGTATACCATTTGCACCTTTTATAATTATTTGGTACAAGAATATATGTTTCTTCTCACCATTTAGTTTTTCTATTACTTTAACTAATTTTCCAGTGGCGTCTAATTCTATTTTTTTGAACGTTTTAATTAACGTTTTGTATAATTCCATTTGGATAGGTGACCAATAGAAACAATAGAAATTATCCTTCGAAATCTCTTTAATGTATCCCGCGTATTGACCCTTATATTTTAACCCGCATAACGAATTAATAGGATCCAGATCTTTATTAATTCCTAATTCCCGTACGATTGCTTCTTCCCTGATTTTTCTTAAAGTGCATTGTCGCGGAACATATGGAGGTTCAGGATCGTCGTAGGTTATATCTAATGCTGCATCGTTTCTCCATTTTCTGGGTTTAATATTTATTAATTGCTTCCCAATTTCTACCCTAGTTGTTCCTTTAACTGCTCTTTTCTTGTCATGCGGTATTCCCGAAGTATCGAATGTGTTCACCCTTAATACAATACCAGTGCCAGGAGCTGGTTCATATAGGGAATGCGCTTTAAATTCAGCACCGCATTCGTTGCAAATACCATATATTTTCAAATATGTTTGCGCTTCCGACGAATCGAAAATTTTTCCATATTTAAAGCTATAAGCGCACGGAAGTTTTGTTTTTAAGAAACAAGTTTTGGAAATAATATCAGTCGAACCGGGACTAAGTATTTTGTACGATTTGCCACGAGTGCCCTTTTCTTTATAAATTTTCAATACGGGAGCAATAGATTTCCATTGCTCCTCAGACAATGTCATATTAAAATATAATGGCGGCAGTTTATTATTCATTTTAAGCGGAATATTGTCAGGTTCGAATTCTTGGCTAATATTACTTTCGTTAGTGACATTGATACTATCCCCTATTTCTTTTTCTTCTTCTTCAATTTCGAAATGTTTTTTTAAATTTGTTAACAAATTCCATCTATTTGTTCTAACGTGAAAATTTAATGTTTCTGGCGACAACTTACTTGAAAATTTTGCAGCTACTTCTTTCCACACTTTGTCCGTACGACACTTCAATTTATAGTTCCCATCGAATAATTCGCACTTTTCACACTTCTGCAGCATGTGCAGAATCACGTTAGAGTCTATCAATGCTTTTCTCGGCATTTTTCACTAATAACTACAATAAAATCGCGAAATGAAAAATGATATAATCTTCTCACAGTTACTTCGCAAGCCGTAAATGAAAGCGCACGATCTTGCAAGAGCTGTGTCTGAAGACTAACTGACTTTCGTGGGTTGTTGCAAAGAATTCGAGACTATCGCAGACATCTGTTTACGTTTTAGCAGGGGCACTTGGCGCCTCGGCCCTTTAAGGTCCGCGCACACATATCCGTTCCGGCGTAGCAGTGGTCAGAAGAAGAGACCCTCTACGCCCCTCTTCTTCTTACCACTGGCACGCCGGAACGGAACTGACACGGAACGGATATGTGTGCGCGGACCTTTAGGGCCCCTACAGACGGTGATGCAAGAGTCGTGAAACAGTGATGCCTGCATCACGGATACAGTTTGCGCGATGCAGGCATCACTGTTTCACGCCTCTTGCATCACCGACTGTAGGGGCCTTTTAGGGCGTCAGCGTTGCGTGGCGTCAGCGAAAGAAAGTAACTACGCATTTATAAACATTTCTGATACGTTGCCACCAAATACACTAAACTCTTACGTTAAAAACAATCGGTGGAATTTGCTAACAAATTCGAAAAACATTTCAAAATTCCAGTGGAAGAAGAAGAAGAAGGAGAAAAATAAATAATGGTTAGCAGGGTTGTGGGGGTGTTCGTGTACCCGACGTTTCAGGCTCTGGACGGGCCGGAAAATTTCGGGCGGGATCGGGCGGGGTCCCGATACTTTTGTATTGCTCGAGATTCCGAGATTCGATTCGGGGTACAAGCTTGGCCGCCATGAGCGGGCAATTTGATTTCAGATCGGCTCGACAAAACTCGCCCGCGATCGGCTCGAAAGCCAGCTATTAACAGGAGACCGACAACAAAAAAATTATATATCATTTATATCATTACAAGTGATAAGTTTTTACCTTTCTGTCTGCTGTTGAATCATAATTTGTATTTTATTATTGATTTATATATATATATTTTCATTGCTACCAAATAGTCTGTGAATACAGAATATGTTCATATACGTACTTAAATAAATACCATGTTCAAAACTTGGGAGGAAGACTATTTTTACATCGACAATATTTTAAAATGTTAATAAAATATACTTCCTATTTAGTACCTACTTTATGTAAAGGGGATATATAGGATATTATATTTTTGGGATAGGTTCAGATTTAAAATAAAAAACGTACAAATTACTATAAACATACAGAAAGGAATACTTCGTGAACGTTTCATAGTAACTAAAATATACGGGATGGCGAATATTTTATTATTTTAAATTAACATGGAAGAAACATCATTGTTCTACGTTCTCAGGTAACAATTTTATTCGCTTACTGATGGCTCGGTTAATTATGATTCAACAGAGGACAGAAAAGTAGAAACTTATCACTGGTATCGATATAAATGATATACAGAATTCTTTCCGTTTCGTTCTTCTGTTAAGGGGTAACACCACTCTAGAGGCAGAAAAAAATACCTAAATTTGACAATTTATTTTGGGAGTGTGACAAACGGAATAGAATTTCTTTTCAGAGGGTTTATTTAACACATATTGAAGTATGAAAAATAATTTTTTTAGTGTCATTTTCATACAAAATGGCGACGACAGAGCCCGTCGTCGGAAACAGCTTTTGTGAAAACACCGCCACGGGAGGACGGATTTCTCGGCATGTATGCGTCGTGGAACAAAAAATAAAAAAAATTTATAATCTATATACAATTGGCTTTGGAAGTACGTAGGGTTTTTTTTAATCAATTTTTGTGGAAGTGGTGCAGTTGTTAAGAAATAAATCGATTTTTTGCCCAAAAAATGAGCATTAAATTGGTTATAAAAAAGAAAGTTTACATTCAATCAAAAAACGGCTACGTACTTCCACAGAGAATACTGTTGTAAAGCTACTGTAAAAATTTCAAATCGATTCATGCGATAGTTTTCGAGAAATTCGTCCTCCCAGTTTGAAAAAAGTGGTTTCGAGAAAAACGCGTTTAAAGTTTTATGAACATTTTAATCCTTTAAATTTTTGTTTATCTTTAATCTGCGATGCCTGCACCATACATTTGGCCATCTAGGTCGATGTTCGTCTCCTCCTTCTTTTCTAAAGCGTGGTTTAAGCAAAAAAAAACATCGACCCTAGAGTGGTGTTACCCCTTAATAGCTGGCTTTCGAGCCGATCGCGGCCGAGTTTTGCCGAGCCGACCTGAAATCAAATTGCCCGCTCATGGCGGCCAAGATTGTAGGCCGAATCTTGCGACCCCGAGCCTCGGGACGATCCGCACACTCCTAGTGGATAGCATTAATGTTTCAAACGAAAGTATACTACTTAGCCAAGCGTTCGAGAACCTCACAATAATCCAAATAAAATGAATACTAAACTGCCGCAATTATATTTTGATATTACATTGTCTGAGGAGCAATGGAAATCTATTTCTCTTTTATTGAAAGTTTATAAAGAAAAGGGCACACATGGAAAATCTTATAAAATACTTAGTCCCGCTTGGACTGATATCATTTGCAGAGCTTGGTTTTTAAAAATGTTACTTCCGTGCGCTTATACGTTTAAATATGGCAAAATTTTCGATTTTCCGGAAATGGAAACATATTTGAAAATATATGGTACTACATGGATTTGTTATGGGTTATATGTATTGATGACGGGGTAATTTTTTTATCCTCTCGGTTTTTTTTCATAATTTTGTATTGTCATCATAATTACGTACGCTTGTGAGGTTTCAAGACAATTGGATGGGTGGAAGTGGGTTAAAATTAAGTTTCTAGATTTGAAACAAATATACAAGAAACCAATAGAATTTATTAGATATAATTAATTATAATCTTATTTTTTATAATTGTGGATATGGATATCGCCACCACCACCTCCTCCGCCCCAGCCATCTCCTCCGCCCCAGCCACCTCCTCCGCCTCTTCTCCATCCACCTCCTCCACCTCCTCCTCTTCTCCAACCACCTCCTCCCCATCCACCTCGTCCCCATCCACCTCGTCCCCAATCGTTTCCTCCCCAGCCACCTCTACCGCGCCCGCGGTCGTGGCCTCCCCGAACGAACTTCAATTTTCGTATCCTCTTTTTCAACTGAAACAGAAATATAACAATTATGTTTTTTACTTCTACCCATACATATATAGTGATTCATAAAAAATATTCGGACATTTCTTAAAACGGAATATCATTCTGACAAATGCAACATTTCGCACAAAATAGTTGAGTGGGATGTAGGGTAGACCAGAGGCGATTGTAACACGTTAAATATCTCAAAACATATGACAGATAGTAACACAAAATTTGGATATATGATGAAGAATGACATTTGGAACACACGTCCATGTCCTAGCGGTATCGACATGTATAGCGAAGAAAGTAACTTTTCGATATCCCAAAGTAGCTTTTTCTTACTAATTCAAAATTAAAATATAAATACTCCCTTTGGAAATACGTATTTTTTTAAAATATTTTTAAAGTAATACTCATCGTTACTTTATACTTTTAAGTGTCTCGTTATTAAAAATTGACAGAATATAAAAGTCCGTGCGTAATAATCCGGTGAAGAGGTTGCTATAAGCGCAATTAACTAATATATTAATTATACCTAACTTTTAAAGGCACGCGACAGGTAACGTTCTCGTTACGTATACAGCAACACGTAGACTAACCACATACTATTATGAAGAGAAGCGCCGAAAGTTCTGGGCGCTATCCACAACATACACACACATACATACATACATACATATAGAGATTTAGGAATCTCTTCCGTAAGCCTATGTCGATCACACATGGCTGGTTGCATTCTAACACTCCCTCTATCGATGTTGGCTACGGAACATACTAAATTTCGTTTTTCATTAATTTTAACATAGATATACATGCTTGATATTTGATCCTAGGCAATGCCTTCGTGAAAATATCTGCTATCATATTTTGGGTGCTTAAATAGATAACTGTTATCTCTCCTTTAGCAACAAGTTCTCGCGTATAATGATAGCTAACATCTATATGCTTACTCCTGTTATGGAATACGGCATTTTTGGCTAATGCAATCGCACTTTGGTTGTCGCAATACACTATCAGGGGGGGCCTTATATAGTCTTTAAATCCCATATGGGTTAACAGTCTTTTCATATTCACAATTTCTCTGGATATTTCGGCTAAAGCTCTGTACTCCGCCTCCATGGTTGACAGAGCCACAGAATTTTGTTTACTCGACTTCCAGCTGATCGGTCCATCAGCTAGTATTAGAATGTTTCCGGTACGGGATCTACGGTCGTCCACATCTCCTGCCCAATCGGAGTCAGTATACGCTTTAAGCTTCTCGTCCGTCTTCTTGTATTGTATTCCGTAGTCTAGGGTTGTCTTTAAGTATCTAAGTGTTCTTTTGGCTAGGTCCCAATGCGCTTTTCCAGGGTTAGAGTTGAATTTGCTTAGTGTGGAGGCTGCAAATGCAATGTCTGGCCTGGTCGCATTCGCAAGGTAATTGAGTCCTCCTACGAGTTCTCGGTACGGTCTTCTCTGCATGTCTCTTCTTTCTTCTTCGTTCCGTGGACTCATGTCTTTGGAAATTTTCGTATTGGACTCTATCGGGGTTGAAACGCCGTTCGCATCTTGCATGTTAAATTTACTTATCAATTCTTCACTATATTTCCTCTGTGACAGCCTGATGCTGCCAGTATGTCCACTTCTCTCGATGTTAATACCAAGTATGTTACTAGTTGGTCCCAGGTCTGTCATTTCGAATTCTGATTTTAGTGAAGATTTCACTTCGTTTAATTTCTTCATGTATTTTGACGCCAGCAGTATGTCGTCGACGTAAATAATCATGATTACTCGATCCTGCTCTTCTCCGAATACGTAAACGCATGGATCTGCTTCTGTGCGATGTGCTCCTTGTGTTGTGATATAGTTGTCCAATTTTCTATACCACTCCCTACCTGATTGTTTAAGACCATACAACGGTTTCAATAATTTACACACTTTGTCTTCTTCGCCGTATTTTATGAACAATTCGGGTTGTTCCATATAAGTTTCATCATTCAAATCACCTTGGACGTACGCCGATACGACGTCCATCTGGTGGACGTGCATTTCATTGTTTGCTGCACACGCTAACAGTGTCCTAATAGTTTCATATCGAGCTACTGGAGCAAATACTTCTTCGAAGTCTATGCCTTTGCGCTGAGTATGACCACGTGCTACAAGTCTTGCTTTATATTTGTTTATGGAGCCATCCTCGTTCATTTTAGTTTTCAGTACCCATCGATTTGTGAGAACTTTCTTATTCTCTGGTCTTGAGACTAGTCTCCATGTATTATTCCTCTGTAATGTGTTGAATTCCGTATTCATGGCTTCTAGTCATTGATCTGAATCTTCTCTCTTCATGGCTTCTTCTACGTCGACTGGATCCGTTGCTTTTTCTGATTTTGTGTTGTAAAGTTTTCTTGGCCTTCCCACTTTACCTGTTCTTTGAATCTTTGGTCTGCCTCGTGCTCGTTGTGCGTCTTTTTGTTCATGCTTTGGAGTTTCAGTTATGATTGATTCCTTATCGGTCTCTTCGTCGGGGTATTCTTCTTCATCGCTGATTATTTGTTTCGTTTTCTCTTCATGGTTACCGTGCGAGTTTAGTGGGAGCACGTGCGCGTTACATGAAGATTTTTCGTCCAGCTCCGTCGTTTCTATAAATTTCACATCTCGTGCTCTGATAACCGTTTTTGTATGAGGCTTCCACAGTCGGTAAGCTTTCGACACGTTGTCGTATCCAACTAGTATGTACTCGTCTCCTCTCGGTTCAAATTTTCCACGCCTACCACTTTTATTCAGTGCTATCACTTTACTTCCGACGGTTCGTAGGAATCCGACGTAGGGCTTCTTACTTGACCATGCTTCTATTGGTGTCGTGTCTCCCAGTATTTTGGTCGGGCATCTGTTTCTTATATAAGTTGCAGTATTTACTGCCTCACCCCACAGTGATTGTGGTAACTCTGCCTGTATCATTATACACCTTGCCATTTCTACGATGGTTCTGTTTGCCCGTTCCGCTACTCCGTTTTGTTGAGGGGTGTACTCCACGCTCAGTTGACGAATTATGCCTTCTTCATCTAAAAATTTAGTAAATTCATTTGACAAGTATTCTTTGCCGTTGTCTGTACGAAGTCGTTTTATTACGCAACCGGTTTCCTTTTCAACTCGACGTTTGTATTTTTTGAAAGCGTCAAGGATATCTGATTTATGACGTAACATTACTGTTTCAGTGTATCTTGTGTGGTCATCTATAAATGTAGCAAAATACTTAGCTCTACCCAGCGATTCCGTCCTCATTGGGCCACATATGTCCGAGTGTACTAACCCAAGTTTTTCATTGTTTCGACTACCCGATTGTTTGTATGGTTGTTGGCAGATTTTTCCCTTTTGACATATTTGACAATTCATATCGGACATGGCTGTGCGGAGGTTCATGCCCTTGACCATTTCGCGCGAGTTTAACTTCTTTAAGTCACACACATTAAGGTGTCCAAACCTCTGATGCCACCGTAGTAAGTTGTCATCTTCGTTGCCCGTTAGCATCGTGCGATTTTCGTTTTCTTTCACCATGTATAATTGTCCACTTTTGTTTGCCGTTAGTGCTGTGGAACCGTCAGCACGTTTCACTGCTGCCCCATTTGGGCCAAAGTTGACATAATAACCTTTATTTGTGATAGCTGACACTGACAATAAGTTATTCCTCAGTTCTGGCACATAAATTACATCACTTAATTCCACTGAATTCGAACCCTTTTGATTAGTACTCACTTTTAGTCTGATCTTTCCTGTGCCACGAGATTTAATGCACTGGTCTGCTGCTGTATACACGTTGGTTGAGTCGCTCTGCTCCAATACTCCAAATTTGTCTTTTGAAATGCACATGTGCTTTGTAGCACCACTGTCAAGGTACCATACATCATGTTTTGAAGCTTCTGTGTTGTAAGTGGTTGCGGTCCATGCATCCACACGATCGCTACGTTTCACCTTTGATCTGCAGAACTGACTTTTATGACCGGGTTTGCCACATTTGTAACAGTTTCCCTTGAACTTTACATCATTGGGTTTAGATTGTTTATTGTTATAGTTTGTGTGAGTTTGTCTATCGCGATTACCATTGTATTTCGTCGCGAGTGCTTCAGTTTTGTTTTCCTCGCAATCAGCTGTTTTCGCGTCTCTTTCGTTCTGTCTCGCTTCCTCCTCCTTGAGTTTTGTTTTGAGATAGTCAAGCGTCGGGACCTCGTCACGTGACTCTATGGCAACACTAAAGTTTTCATATTTCGCAGGTAAGGAAGCTAATAACATTATCGACAGTAGATCATCAGGAAGTTTAATTCCTGCGACCTCTAATTGCTCGGCTTTATGTTCGAACTCACTCACGTATTGTGTCATTGTCATATCCGTTTGTTTGGTCATGCGCAATAATTCTTTATACAACGTGGCTTTTCGCACTGGTCCTTTTGATTCGAATATCCCTTCGAGTTTTTCCCAGGCTTCTTTCGACGTTTTTGCTTTCTTGATATGGTTTAGCTGGCTTTGCGAAACACTTAAATTGATCAAAGCCAAGGCTTTCGCATCTTTCCTTGCCCATTCTACCGCGTTTGCCTCTGTCTTTATTTCCGTCGCATCAACGAATGACCATAAGTCGTTGAATACGAGGAAACTCTTTACATGCACTTTCCACAATTCATAGTTCTTCTCCGTTAATTTTTCGATGCCCGCGAGATTGCTTACGACCGCCATGTTTCGCGATATGCTTTATCGTTCTGACTATTTCACTGAAAATTCACACTCTCCACCGAGCACTGGGCCCATAACCTGACAGAATATAAAAGTCCGTGCGTAATAATCCGGTGAAGAGGTTGCTATAAGCGCAATTAACTAATATATTAATTATACCTAACTTTTAAAGGCACGCGACAGGTAACGTTCTCGTTACGTATACAGCAACACGTAGACTAACCACATACTATTATGAAGAGAAGCGCCGAAAGTTCTGGGCGCTATCCACAACATACACACACATACATACATACATACATATAGAGATTTAGGAATCTCTTCCGTAAGCCTATGTCGATCACACATGGCTGGTTGCATTCTAACAAAAATTTATAATTTAATTTCAAAAGCCTGGTCGGAAGCGATTGTAACATCGGCAGTTGCGATGGGTTGTACAGCGACAGAACCGAATAGTGACAAAGAAGATGAATAATATTGTCATGTTTGCATGGAATCATACAGCACAGCAGAAGCAAACGAATGAAAAAAGGGTGCAATGTACTGAATGTAAGGATTGATCACATGAAGAATGCACCAGCCAAAACGTTTTCCATTTCTGCCACAATTTCGATACCACATAAGTAGTTATAAATTTTACCTTTTTTCATTTATTATTATAATTAAAATCAACAAATATTTTTTAATTTAGCAACGTTAAATTTGTGCTACCAACCACTCCATGTAGTGTGACAACCGACCCGGGGTCTCATTTTTTATTAATAACCTGGATATTACTTGACATGCAGCGAAAGAAAATATAATTTGTTCTAACTGTAATAGTTGTTGCGTAATCGTATTATAAAGTCAAAGTGTTACTATCGCCCCCGGTCTACTCTAAGATATAGTACCACATTCCACATAATTACCTTCGTTATTATCACCTCCGCAGCATCGGGAATGTTTGGCGCGGGGGGCTGACATTTCTCCTCCCTCGTATTGTTGCCGCTTGGCCCTGCTGCGGCTGTTGCGGCCGCCGAGTTGGCGACCGGAGCATCCTCCGGCAAAGCTGCTTGCATCTAGAAATGGAAAAATATATATAACAAATAATTTTAATTTAAACAATTTTAGTTGACTTGATCAAAAATGCCTTGACTATTAACGAAGTTAGCTTTACATTATGCAAATAAATTTTTCACGTGGGCCATTTTCATCGGGACGACATAACGACCTGCGTCACGAAAAGTAAAGTTTCTTTTTTTTTTACGAAAAACAGCACATATCAGTTTGCCACGTAAAGAAGTACATTTCATCGTTTCAAACGAATATTAACACGTTTGGTCTTCCGCCGCGAAAACTAGCACATTTCACTCATTCGCTCAGAAGAATAGCACATTTTTGATTATACGGCAGAAACGTTTCGGCACGTGATCAGTTCAAATTGTTGAAGTGCATTGTGCATCAAATAATTCAATTTATCAAAATGTTGTTTAATAAATAATAACTCCATCTAATCTCCAAAGGAAACATATATGAAAATTTTAATTTATATCTGTATCGTATTCTTTTGGTGGCAAACCCTGCAAATGTGCTCAAACGAAGACGGATGTACTGTTTTTCGTAACGCACGTCGTTGTGTCATCTGAATATAAATGGGTCACATGAAAAATTTATTTGCATAAAGTGAAATTAACTTCCTTAAAAACAGTCTGATTTAGGTACATGACTCGATTTGAAGACTGTAGGGGAAGAATCACCCGGTTTAATAGTATGGAATTTTAATACTTACAGTTTTCATGTTTTCCATTTCTGACTGCGTTCTTTAGACGGTGCCGAATTACTGATGTTCCTCGGTCAGAAACACAGGGTTTTTATACCACCGCCACAGACACTTACTACCTGACCATCCTCGCGCTGGCCCTGTGTATCATGGGCCTGGCGGCCGAGCCCGGCGCACAGTGGTGGGAACAGGGGTAGTTACTGACATTCGTATATAACTTTTAAAGTATAAAAGATATCGGAATGAAATTTGCGCCAAAAAACAGGAAAAAATTACCCCTTTCTAATGATTTAGAATTGAAAATATTCTACGTTTATTTAATGTTTCTTTTTTCAATTTGTTCAACTTATTTGTTATAAAAAAATTTGAAAACTGTTTATTTAGTAGTTTATTTAATGCTCTTTAAGTGATTTAAATCGCATGTTGGGGAGACTTTTCGTTTCTGAGTTATAAGGAAAAGTCAAATAGTACTTAATAGGGTAGGTTACCCTTGATAGCCTTAAAACAGGCCTTTTTCCAAACGCAAATTGTAAAGTGATAAATAACACTAGAGAGAACGATTTTTTCTATTTTTAATCGTTATTCTACGAGCTTTAACAACAAAACACGAAAAGTCTAAATGTCTCTAAGTATATAAAAGTTATGAGTAAAACCGTAAAGGCGTGTACGCGGTGCACCGTTTGATGGTGAACATAAAATCTCGAAAACTGCTCAAACAATTTGGATGAAAATTTAATGAGAGATGCAGAAAACCATTCCCTACGATGTGTCAGGAACAGATCTTTGAAAAAAAAAATACAATTTTTATGTTGAAAAATGCGATTTTATCGATTTCTTGTATAAAAAATATTTATCTTTTTTTTAAGAATTTATCTCGAAAATGTGCTCACGACACATCGTAGGGAATGATTTTCTGAATCTCTCATTAAATTTTCATCCGAATCGTTGGAGCGGCTTCCGAGATTTTATATTCACCATCAAACGGTGCACCGCGTACACGCCTTTACGTTTTTACTTACAACTTTTATGTATATAGAGATATTTAGACTTTTCGTTTTTTGTGTTAAAGCTAATAGAATAACGATTAAACATAGAAAAAACTTCTCTCTACTGTTATTTCTGACTTTATAATTTGCGTTTGAAAAAAGGCCTGTTTTGGGGATATCGAGGGTAACCAATCCCCTTAATAGTACTTAATAGTACTATTTTACTTTTTCTTAAATTGTGACGAAATCTACAGTTTAGTTAAACATTATTATTCATTTATTATTAATTTATTCAACGGAATAGACTCAGGATGGCGTAACCCCTTCATAAAGGGTGTTGTCCGTTAATGGCTAAATAAGTATAAATGAATAAATGAAGAAATAGGTATAATATAGACTGCGAAATTTTATGCAAATACATGTTTTTATAGTAATGGATTAAACAAGTGGAACTTTCACCGATTTATATTTCATCATTAACGCGGTGACTGCCCACTACACCGAACGGCGTGCTTCTTGTTCTTTGAAGTGTAGCGGGCAGTCAACGTGTTAAGAGGATTTTAAAAATATATTTGTAATTTGGCATATTCTGGGTATTTTTCATATTTATTTACAAATTAGCTCGAGTAATTGTTAGAAGTTGCTGAACCGCGAGGCGTATTAATGTTGGGTGATACTTCTTAATTGCTACGTTGATGGCACCTTTCGTACATCTGGCATATTGAAGTAAAAACTGAGGTGGCTGACTGGGGATACCGTCCCTAGTCCCCAAAAATCAATCAGGCTGATCGGTCAGAGTTTGTCGCCAGGGTTGCGGTTTATGACCGTATTTTCCCGCGAGTCGGCGAACCGGCAGAGCAATATACAGATTAGCTCAGGCCGAAGAATGACTAAAATTCTTAAAGACCGTACCACGTTCTTGATTGCCGTTATAATTTTCGTTTCGCTCTGGGCCCGTTTTTGTCACTATGCACAGTAGCCCTCAACCCCAAGAAATGCCGGAAAAATACAACATCCCATTTGTTCCTATCATAATGCCGAATCGTATTAAGCTGATTTTAAAGAACTGTTTGGTTTGCTGTTAACAAATATAGAAAAGTGTCTGTTAATGGATCTGAAGAATTCTGATGAAAATGTACAAACATCTTTTTACATATGTTTCGCGAAGACATCTTGAATGGATTTCTTCAAACCAAACAGTTCTTTAAAAAATAAAATCAGCTTAATAAGATTCCGCATTATGATAGGAACAAATGGCATGTTGAATTTTTCCAGCATTTCTTGGGGTTGAGGGCCACTGTGCATAGTGACAAAAACGGGCCCTGAGCAAAACGAAAATTATAACGGCAATCAAGAACGTGGTACGGTCTTTAAGAATTTTAGTCATTCTTCGGCCTGAGCTAATCTGTATATTGCTCTGCCGGTTCGCCGACTCGCGGGAAAATACGGTCATAAACTGCAACCCTGGCGACAAACTCTGACCGATCAGCCTGATTGATTTTTGGGGACTAGGGACGGTAACTCCAGTCAGCCCCCTCAGTTTTTACTTCAATATGCCAGATGTACGAAAGGTGCCATCAACGTACCAATTAAAAAGTATCACCCAACATTAATACCCCTCGCGGTTCAGCAACTTCTAACAATTACTCGAGCTAATTTGTAAATAAATATGAAAAATATCCAGAATATGCAAAATTACAAATATATTTTTAAAATCCTCTTAATGATAAAATATAAATAGGTCAAAGTTCCACTTGTTTAATCCATTACTGCAAAAACATGCATTTGCATAAAATTTCTTGTTATAGTAAATATAGTAATAAATTTTTTTCTTCTCAAATCCGTATACTACAATGCAGATATTTTGTTAATGAACACTAGAATCATAGTCTTTTTCATGTTAGATAAACCTGAGCGTCATAATTGTTTACATCGTTCACGCGCGTCACGGCGGAGGAGTTTCCCGGGACAGCAAATAACTCGACCATTTTTTAATATTTTTGTACACTTTGTAACAGGGACAGGACTGTACAATTTATTACGACGGGCAATGCTTGAGGTCTAACCCGGTCGTCTGCGTTGCAGATGTTTACAATTCAGGGTTGGGCTCGAATTTCCGTTGATGTTAGAAGGGACTTGACCTTGAGTGTTGCCAAATGCACGTTTGGAGAAAGTCGAGTTGTCTCCGCCCGCGACTTTTTCCCACCGTGGTCTGGCTTTCGTCTACTGGTTTCAGGAGGGCGATAGCAATCGTGTAAAGAACAATTAAGAAAATTTTTTGTAATAGATTTTAATAATAAGACACAAGCCAAGATTTTAAACAAATTTTTTTAATTTTGTTGCGCAATTCTTCAGAATACACCTATGTATACAAGTATGCAAAAATAAGATATTGCAGTAATAGTAGATATTACGAACTTGGAATTTTCTTCTATAACCGCTCCTTTTACATTTATTTGGTTTAATACGTTAATCTATGGAGCGCTAATATCAAATTTTCAATTTTGGGCATAACTTTTAATGGGGGTATATGTTCTGGGACATTCCACGCGAAATCGGACACTTTTTGGAGTAATATTTCGAATGTGGCTCAAATTTGAATATGTTGTAGTCTTTAGAGATGTATAAACATATCTCGAAGGATTTTTGAAAATTTTGAAAAATGTCGATTTTACAGCTGTTTGAAGGCAAGTGCTAACTTTTTTTCAGTAAATTATAGCTATGGAAGTAGTAAACGGATTGAGATGAAATTTATGGTGCTTATAGAGAAGACATTGAAGTTTTAAGAAAAAATTATTTCAATTTTAAAAAAATAAAATTTGAGCCATTTCTGTGCCATTATTATAAACAAATGCAGTTTTTTAACATCGGGCGCGATTTTAAAAATCTGAAAAAAGGAGAATATAGTTCTACCCTTCCCCTTGGGCCTTGATGGTCCAATTGTCAAAAATATGGACATTTTAAAATTAGCCCTGTAAAAGTTGCCGAAAGTTGACGCTGCGTCAAATCTCACCGCCTCGACTGGCTGAGCCATGCGGTACTCGCAGCGGTCAAGCGGAGGTCTGTGAAGTTAGCACCCACAAATTCGAATTTTTCAAAAAACTCGACGGCATTCGTTTGTCCATCGTTTGTCCACGTTTGTCCAACAAAAATTTTCGTTTGTCCAACAAAAATTTTCGTTTGTCCACCCTTCAAGAAAAAGTTATTAACAAAAAAAAATTTTTCACCAGCACCCCCATGAAAACATTTTAATAATTTGATGGGGGGATATGATTGTCCATCGTTTGTCCACGTTTGTCCAATAATAATTTTCGTTTGTCCACCCTCCAAAAAAAAGTTATGAACAAATTAAAAAAATTGTCATCAGCACCATCCATGAACACTTTTCAACTTTTTAACTGAGGGATACGATTGTCCACGATCTAGCATCGTTTGTTCACCAAAAATTTTCATTTGTCCAACCCCCAGAATCGAATTGTTAATAAAAATCGCGAAAAAGAAGGGTCCTGGCGAAGCGATCGCGTATAAGTTCGATTTTCCATTAATTAAACGATGAAATCGTTTGTCCAACGATTCATTTTGTTAGTTTAGATGTAGAAAACGTTTGTCCACCCCGTAATTTCGTTTGTCCACCCTCCAGAATTGAATAATTAATAAAAATCGCGTAAAAGAAGGGTCCTGGCGAAACGATCGCGTATAAGTTCGATTTTCCATTAATTAAACGATGAAATCGTTTGTCCAACGATTCATTTTGTTAGTTTAGATGTAGAAGACGTTTGTCCACTTCGTGATTTCGTTTGTCCACCCTCCAGAATTGAATAATTAATCAAAATCTCGAAAAAGAAGTGTTTGGGAATGGTATAGTTTCCCACGCCGCCACACTCACTCTCACGGCAGCACCTACTGACGATCAATGACAATCGATCGATCGACACTCACCATCGAACGCTCAGCCAATCACCGCTTAACACGCAAACCCATCAGCCAATCAGAAAACAGCTACGCTGCTCTCTGAGAACCGAGAAGAAGCGCGAGCGGAAGTCGGCCATGTTCAAGCACTCTCTTGGTTTTCTTTGCGTACAACGGTCGTGCTATCACGTTTTCTTCGCAAGTTTTCAAAACTCTTTTTCGTTTCTGTGCACTCACCCGTACAACTCATAACGGAATCAGACTCTACGTAACACTCACTCACTCAACACTCAGTTAAGACACTCACGCCCGGCAATTAATATAATTGTTCGGACGCCTCGTGGCAAGGCCACGCGGTCTCACGGTACACTCACTTAAAAATTCAATCGGCACCGGATTTAATACAAATCGCGTGTGCAGTTCACTCATTTACACTCACCACAAGTAATCGTTTGTTTTAATAAATCACGACAAGTGTTTTTCACGCGAAGCAGTGCTGTTCTTTTCCACCTATCCTGTCTGAGAATCCAATCAAATTCATTCAATCAGTAACAGCAGGATTTCCGAAATGTTTATGCCGTTAGATGGTTTGTAGATGGTTGTTAATTCCTCGGTGTCCACTCCGGCTGCCCAAATGTGGTCGGTCCCGATTTTGGCCTCGCAATCCCTCCTCAGTTGTAGTATTCCCGCCCCCTGAAGCACTTCATATCCGGCAGCCTGCTTGTTACATGGTCCCTTCAGGTCCATCCCGTGCTTGCTGTCCGCGCGTCGCTTTCTTTTGCAAAGGCGATTCCGCGGAATCGCCTCGCGTGTAGCAATCGCGTTGTGCTGAGTCCGTAGCAACAGCGTAAGGGACAACGACCGCGCTCAGCCCGGGCCCTGATTATTTCTCAATAATCAAGGAATGGGTGAAGCAATTGACAACCGCCAACGGGGCAGTTTCCCCCATTCATGGGGACTGTCCGAGGTTCGACCCGCAATGGATATCCGCGGGACAGGGATTCGTTTTCGAGAGCTCGTGTTAGGAAGTTGCGACGAGCCAGCGGGCCGTCTAGATTTCGCGACCTCGCCTCCACGTAGACACCGCGTACACCCGTCCGGACGGTCGAGATCAGCCCTGGGTAACTCCTTCCGATATACCGAGAAGGGCCTAGCCGGGAGAGCCCTTGAGCGCGATACAAACCGCCGTTGACTCCGCGAAGACGTGCGACGGAACGAGACAGAGATAAGCGACGGACTCCGATTTCGCCGACTTCCGTGTGCTACCAAAGAGCACAGCGAGCGACCACGACCTGCGCTAGGTTGAGCGACCTAGAGAGCGCACGAAACGAGAGACGGCAAGCGTGCCGACATCCGAGCGCACAGCGATAATAGGGACGGAGCGCCGTCCCTAAGGTATGTCCTAATTGTTACTTTAATCTTTTCTTCAAGAAAATATTTCATTCCATTGTTTTTCCCATGAATTCCGTGTAACCATTGATTTGACCCCTTTTCCCCTTATCCTTCCATGGTAAGTATGGTCAAGGCGTGCTTTAGCACCTTAAAAGAGCAAGAACCCGGTGAATCATCCTAGCCGCTCAGGGCGATTCGCAAAAGTCCCTTCAGGGCGTAAATCAATGGTTACACGGAGTTCATGAGAAAAACAATGGTATGAAATATATTCTTGAAGAAAAGAGTAAAGTAACAATTAAGGTCCGCGCACACATATCCGTTCCGTGTCCGTCCGGTGTCCGTCGTATCCGTGCGGTGTCCCTAATTTCACTGACAGGAGGCCTGCTCTGGCCCTGTCAGTCCCAATTCAGTCGTTTCTGCAAGCCTGCTGTACAGTTTTGTCAGACAGTAGGTGACAAGAGTATTCGTACACTCTTGAAAACCACTGAATAACAAACCTACTGAATAACAGCTTTAAAATTGGTTCAAACGACGTGATTTTTTTTTAGAAGCTGGAAGGATTAATTTACTATGTAGTTTACCAACAGTTACGGGGGTAGACACGTCACGTGACCTGGCCGATTCGGCAGGTCGGTATTACAGCAGGTTTTTTCTGCACAGAAATGGTAATACCGATAGATCCACGATTGCCCGGTAAACGCGAGAGGGAGCTGTTTGCTATTTCCGTATTCTATTCTGAATAAGAAATTCTCAGCTGTTGCGTTGTACTCGTAAAAATTTAAACAGAAAGTCTGCTGGTACTGCAAACGTAGAATTTCATTGTACATTTTAATTACTTGAAATGTGCTTATGCTACAATATTCTACGTTGGCAGTAAGGAATTGTGAGTGAAAAGGAAAAATACGCGAGGGCATGTCCCCAGAAAATGAAGTTTGTTAGGATAGACATTTTTTAATTAGCAAAACACTGAAACAGAACATGAAATACACATCGTATGCAGAAAATAGTTATGAACAAACATATATAAAATTGTGTTTGATGTTGAATCCAACGCGTGATTATTATGTGGTCCCCTCCTCGAAGTGACAGAAAATATAACCTATGTACAGGGTCATCGTTTAATCCTGCAAGCCGCGCGCGCGCGAACTTGTAAAATGGCAACACCGCCTCACGGACGCATTCCACTACAACCATGCACCGTCACCGCGTTCGGAGAGCTGCTAGCGACCACTGGACAGCAGTGATGCTCGAGCTTCGAGAATTTTTGGCTGGTCCTTGTCAAATTAACGTTGCAAAGAACTATTCAGAATTTCCCAGCCCCGGTTGAAAATTTTGGGGTCTTTTTCGTATAACTTTTGAACTGTAAGACATATTGGAATGCAATTTGCGCCAAAAAAAAATGAGGAAAAATTAATCCCTCTTAATGATGGATAATTTAACATATTTTACGTTTACTTAATTTTTCTTTTATCAATTTTTTAACCATAATTGTTTAAAAAGCTGTTGGAAACTGTTTATTTGATAATGTATTTAACGCTGTTTTTTAAAATGCGTGGTGTTGATAAACAATAGGCTAGTTGATTCTGTATCATTACATTTATAAATTGAGAAATTAAATTTTTATTCAATTATGTGTTAGTTCTGCAGACCTCAGAATCTATTGTTCTGGTTTTCTTTTTTATGATTTTATCCTTAATGCGGTGCATACCTAGATCAGACGTAAGGGGTAACTAATGCGACGTGTCTTTGATTGTAGCGGTGTTTGAATTTTTTTTCTAGAATTTTTGTGTTAGAATGTTTTAGCTACTCAACGCCACGCCTATACCGGCTTCCGTTAATGCTATTTTTTGGAACGATGTGCCGTTACTGTGGTTTTTACAAGCAGGTGGCGAAAAATCTCTCCGTACAAGGAACCGTCAACCCTGTCGTGGCTAAAATTTTTGAAATTGAGACGGGTACGAGATCTGTTGACATTATTTTCAAACCTCATTACAGTGATCTGGGGTGCGAGTGGTAGACCGATCATAAAAGCGAATCGCGCGGCTCGATTACCTGGGTCGGGAAATTCCCACTACCTAGCTCTTTGCGACGCTAAAATTTTCGATGCTCGGGCATCACTCTTGTCCAACGGTCGCAGGCAGCTCTGCGCTGGGCCGGTGCATGGTTGTAGTGGAATGCGTCCGTGAGGCGGTGTTGCCATTTTCGTCTGTTCGCGCGCGCGCGGGTTGCAGGATTAAACGATGACCCTGTATATGCTATATGACAATAAATGTTTAGCGGCTATTTCGTTCTATTACGCTACATGTGTGAAATTTCATCATTCTTCGGAAACATTATTATTACACGGCAACAATATCTTTAGGAAATCGGGTATAGCATATAGGTTATATTTTCTGTCACTTCGAGGACAGAAAATCCGCTCCTCCAAGTGACAGAAAATTCGCTCCTCCTAGCCCGGTCGGCGTCATGGAATGGGTACCTCCTCCATCCTGCATTTGTGGTAGTTGTAACGCTATTCCTGAGCTCAGTGTACATATGTACACTCTGGTTTGATCTGCAAAAATAAATAAATTTAATAAAAATTACTTTTTGTGTTTATACCACTTGAATGTAAAACTGATACTTAAACTTCCTGAAGAATCCATTATTTTTGTTTGCTATTTCCCATAAATATTTTCTTGCAATGGCACTAACCCCTTTCGATTAACGTTAGTTTTCATAGAACCTGCAAGAAAAAGTTAGAACGAGTTGTAATTGATCTGAATGCAATAAAAATGTAAATGTATGTATGTTATTTACATATCTTTATGCTTGCGGAGAAGACTGCCTTCCTTTCCTCGCTTCATAGAGCATGATTTTCACCTTTGATATTGGTTACTGGAAATATCTAAAACAAATTCATATATATGAGAGAAATATTCACGATGATTTCCAATTCAATTATTTGCATAACAAAAATATGTGTCATACTTACGCTTTTACACGTGTCATTTCCACTTGATATGAAATAATACAGGTACTTATTATTAGGAGAGTGTGAAAAGGCCCTCCACCACCCCCGTCATAGACGGTCCTATTCACTCTCCGTATGTATTTTCTACATATTTCTTACTTACATTTTGGAAGTTTTGGAACATTGCTTATTCGACAGCTCTTCATATGCGCTGAATGCACTCGCCGGTGCAATAGTCACTTTTGACTGCAATCGCTTATTCGACAGCTCTTCATATGCGCTGAATGCACTCGCCGGTGCAATAGTCACTTTTGACTGCAATTGCTTATTCGACAGCTCTTCATATGCGCTGGATGCACTCGCCGGTGCAATAGTCACTTTTGATTGCAATTGCTTATTCGACAGCTCTTCATATGCGCTGGATGCACTCGCCGGTGCAATAGTCACTTTTGATTGCAATTGCTTATTCGACAGCTCTTCATATGCGCTGGATGCACTCGCCGGTGCAATAGTGACTTTAGATTGCAATTGCTTATTCGACAGCTCTTCATATGCGCTGGGTGCACTCGCCGGTGCAATAGTGACTTTGAATTGCAATTGGTTGATTCGACAGCTCTTCATATGCGCTGGATGCACTCGCCGGTGCAATAGTGACTTTAGATTGCAATTGCTTATTCGACAGCTCTTCATATGCGCTGGATGCACTCGCCGGTGCAACAGTGACTTTGAATTGTAATTGGTTGATTCGACAGCTCTTCATATGCGCTGGATGCACTCGCCGGTCCAATAGTCACTTTTTATTGCAATTGCTTATTCGACAGCTCTTCATATGCGCTGGATGCACTCGCCGGTGCAATAGTCACTTTTGACTGCAATTGCTTATTCGACAGCTCTTCATATGCGCTGGATGCACTCGCCGGTGCAATAGTCACTTTTGATTGCAATTGCTTATTCGACAGCTCTTCATATGCGCTGGATGCACTCGCCGGTGCAATAGTCACTTTTGATTGCAATTGCTTATTCGACAGCTCTTCATATGCGCTGGATGCACTCGCCGGTGCAATAGTGACTTTAGATTGCAATTGCTTATTCGACAGCTCTTCATATGCGCTGGGTGCACTCGCCGGTGCAATAGTGACTTTGAATTGCAATTGGTTGATTCGACAGCTCTTCATATGCGCTGGATGCACTCGCCGGTGCAACAGTGACTTTGAATTGTAATTGGTTGATTCGACAGCTCTTCATATGCGCTGGATGCACTCGCCGGTGCAATAGTCACTTTTTATTGCAATTGCTTATTCGACAGCTCTTCATATGCGCTGGATGCACTCGCCGGTGCAATAGTCACTTTGAATTGCAATTACTTATTCGACAGCTCTTCATATGCGCTGGATGCACTCGCCGGTGCTATTGCGATGTTTTCATCCATCGATTTGTGTACTTTCTTGTGTACTCGTACCTGCTCCTCCTGGTTTTATGTACGGAGGTTCTCTAATCGGCTGTTGTCGATTGTATCGACTATCTATAATTTCTGGCAACATGCAGTCCTCATAGAACTTCTTCAGTTTTTCCTCCATCTCTGTTGCCCAGAATCGATCATCTCTCGAAACTGTTGTAATTTTCATTCCTTTTGGCGTCCATAAACAAAAATAGGCCCGTTGCCTTTTCGTTATGTGCAATTGTCCTTGCACTTGATAATAGTAATGATGATTCTTATTCATTTCATTACCCTTGTAAATACGCCTAATATTATCAAGTTGCTTTATTGCTTCAGCAGGTGATAAATCCTTGACCGATTCAGGACACTTTACTTCGACGATTTTATCATGGTCCACGAGGCCGTCAGGAGTCGCACCTAAGTGAGGCACAGTGTCATCCATGAAGAGGCCACACGGTAGAATATGCATTCCTAATTCTTCTTGCATTTGTTTCAAGGCGTTTGCCTCATTTTCCCTTCCGTATTGGAGAGAATGTAAATTGTGGAGTTGCGGGTACATTATACTCTTCACAGTATTTGCCCGGGCACGTCGTGGCTGCCTGCCCTTCCTCCTTCCGTTGTCTGGTGTGCGATTCCAAGCATCACACCCTTCTTCACGATGCTTACGTCGACTCCGCGGTTAAGACGGATGGCATCCTCGATGTTCAACCAGAATCCATGTCCAAGGCTGTGGTGAATTCAATTTGTGCCAAACGTTTGGTGCTCTTGGCGACGGCCCGTGTTCGTCTCTGGGCTCCGAACGGAGAATTTATCTCCGTCCGAGCGGTGCTTGATCAGGGCGCTGATGCTTCCTTCGTGAGCGAATGGGTGGCTCAAACACTTCGTCTGAAGAAGAGGGCTACGCATGTTGCCCTTGCTGGCTTCCAGGGTCGCGATGTCGGGGTAGCCAAGCACGAGGTCGAATTGATCGTAACAGCTGACTTCGACTCTTCTTTTAGACATTTATTTCATGCATTGGTGACGCGAGCAGTGATGCCTCCGACCCCTTCTCGCCTGGCTCCAGCGACTGTCTGGCCTCACATAAGGGATCTGCACCTTGCCGATGCGGAGTTCTACTCGCCGTCCCAGGTTGACCTTCTACTTGGCGCTGATGACTGCTGCGCACTGTTCGGAGAGACGCGCCAAGGGCCAGCTGGTACTCCTGCTGCGACGCATACACCATTTGGCTGGGTACTTTTCGGCCCGGTTGCTCAGTCAGCTGATGCTGTTAATCCTGCATCGCGTCGTGTGTTCCACACGCGCATCCAGGAACCCTTATCCGTTGAGCTTCAACGTTTCTGGGAGGTGGAGGAGATTTCGGAGCCCACGCCTGTGAGCCCTGAGGATGACTGGTGCGAGGAGAATTTCGTGGCCACTCATCAGCGAGACAAGACAGGGCGATACATCGTCCGTCTACCCTTCCTTCGGAACTGTCCAAGCACACTCGGCTCATCCAGGCCAGCTGCTTTGAGGACGCTGCGCAACAACGAGCGCCGTCAACAGAAGGACCCTCGACTTCGTAGTCACTACGTGGACTTCATGGAGGAGTACCACCGTCTTGGACACATGGAACTTGTGCCAGAGGGATCGGGAGCGGCCGCTCAGCTCTACTACCTTCCCCACCATGCGGTGTGGAAGGGTGATGGGGAGAACAGTAAGATCCGCGTTGTGTTTAACGCCTCTTGTTCTTCTTCTTCAGGAGCTTCTCTAAACGACCTGCTGACACCCGGTCCGAAGCTACAAACCACGCTGTGGAGCGTTCTGACTCGGTGGAGGCTCTTTCGAATCGCGTTCTCCACGGACATCGTCAAGATGTTCAGGCAAATCTTGGTACATCCGTCGGATCGAGACTGGCAGCGTATCTTGTGGCGCTCGGATCCTAGTCACTCGTTAGATACGCATCGATTGACTACCGTGACCTACGGAACGGCTCCCGCGCCGTACTTGGCTCTAAGGGTGCTTCGCCAGCTCGCTCTGGACGAAGGCGAGCGCTTCCCGCTTGGCGCGCAGGTCCTTTTACATCACTCTTACGTGGACGACCTTTTGGCTGGTGGCTACGATCTGGAAGGTGCGAAAGCAGTTCAACAGCAACTCATCGAGATCTTGAAGGCTGGGGGTTTCAGTCTCAGCAAGTGGGCCAGCAGCCACCCTGCCTTGAACCCGCACAATTCAGAGAGGACGAAGCTATTCCAGGAATCGGACACGCATGGGGCGTTGGGTCTCGTCTGGTCTCCAGCCTCGGACACCCTGTCCATTAAAGGACCGGTCCTGCTCCAGGCCCAGTCGGATTATTGCTGGACCAAGAGGAAAGTACTGTCGGAGTTGGCGCGCCTCTTCGACCCCATGGGCTGGCTCGCCCCTGTGCTGGTAAGGGGTAAGATTTTAATGCAGGATCTCTGGCTCTGTGGCGTGGACTGGGATGAACCAATCCCCCCGACGTTGGTCTGGTCGTGGAGCTCGTTCCGGGAGAATTTGCGTGGTCTCGGGGAGATCAAGGTTCCCCGTTGGATATCCTACGTTCCAAATGAGGTCCAGGTCGAATTTCACGGGTTCTGCGATGCCTCTGAAAGGGCTTACTGTGCTACTGTCTTTCTCAGAGTCTATTACACGAACCAAACTCAGACTACTTCGAATCTTTTGGTCGCCAGAACCAAGGTCGCGCCGGTTAAGGTTATAAGTGTGCCGCGTCTTGAACTGTGTGGTGCAATTCTTCTTGCTAGACTATTGACTCAAACGCAACAGGAATTAGCTCTTCAAGGTGCCAGAGCCTTCGTCTGGACCGACTCTTCGGTCGTGATAGCCTGGACCCGTTCACACGCATCCCGATGGAAACCATTTGTGGCTCATCGTGTGGCAGAAATTCAGCGCCTTTTACCGGACATCCCCTGGCGTCATGTGCGCTCTTTGGACAACCCTGCCGATTTGGCGACTAGAGGGATGGACCTTCCCACTTTCAAGGAACTTTCGCTTTGGTGGCGAGGCCCTCCGTGGCTAATTCGCTGTCCATCGGAGTGGCCTGAGTCTAACCTGGATTTGCAGCAAGTCGAGGCTCTTGAGCAGAGAAGCACGGTGCTTGTCAACACTGTGCACGAAAAACGAGAAAATGAGCTTTTAGCTCGGTTCTCCACTTTTTCTCGACTTCGTCGAATCCTTACACTGGTTCGACGTTTTATCTTTAATTTAAGGAACAATGGTCAAAGACGATTGGGGTTTCTTACCTTGATCGAACTGTCAGAGACGCGGTTTCTCTTGTGTCGTCTGAGCCAACTGGAGACGTATTCTGATGAACTGGAGGATCTTCGCAAGGGGAGGCCAATAAAACTAGCCTCTCCCTTATCTCCTCTTCGGGTCTTCCTTGATGAACAAGGGCTCATCCGAGTCGGTGGCAGACTCCGACACGCTGCGGTGCCATCGGACTACAAGCACCCGATTGTCATAAGTCGACACTCCTCGTTGGCACGACCCCTCGTAACTGACGCTCATCTGGCTACCTTGCATGGTGGTTTTACCTTAACACGCTGTTATTTGTTACAAGGTTATTGGATCCCTAAAGGTCGTCCCTTAATCAAGGAGGTGGTTCGACGTTGCGTTCGATGCTGCGTTCGATGCATACGATTTCGTGGAGCCACTGGAACTCAGCAGATGGGTGACTTGCCAGCCGCTAGGCTGCAACCTTCCAGGCCTTTCCAGAGAAGTGGTGTTGACTACGCAGGGCCACTCATGCTCCGCACGTCTAAAGGAAGGGGACATAAGGCTTATAAGGGCTACGTCGCTGTATTTGTGTGCCTTTGCACCAAGGCAATCCATCTGGAAGTAGTCTCGGACTTGACTGCTACAACCTTTATCGCGGCGTTTCGCAGGTTTATTTCTCGTCGTGGTCGCTGCACTGAAATGCTTAGCGACAATGCCACCACTTTTCGAGGAGCCGACGGGGAGTTGAGAAGTCTCTTCAAGGCGGCGTCCAACTTCTACAGTGAAGTCGCTGAGACTCTGGCGATGGACGGAACGAAATGGACGTTCATTCCCCCGTACTCGCCTCACTTTGGCGGCCTGTGGGAGGCCGCCGTAAAATCGGCTAAGTATCACCTTCGCCGGGTTGTCGGTGAACACACATTGACATTCGAGGAGCTCACTACCCTGATGTGTCAAATTGAGGCGTGTCTAAATTCAAGGCCACTAACCGCCTTATCTGATGATCCCTTGGATCTCTCTACGTTGACTCCGGGTCATTTTCTGGTCGGCGAAGCATTGGTGTCTGTCGCAGAACCCAATTCCGCGGATGTCTCTGTCCACGGGCTATCCCGTTGGAAACTTATTTCTAATTTGCGTGACCATTTTTGGCGCAGGTGGGTGAAGGAGTATCTCCACCAGCTCCAACAGCTGCCAAAATGGAGAAGGCGCCAGCAGAACTGGAAGGTCGGGTCTCTTGTCCTTGTCAAGGACGAACTCCAGCCACCGACAATGTGGGCACTTGGCAGAATCCTGGAGGCTTACCCGGGAAAGGATAACTTGGTTCGGGTCGTCAAGGTCCAGACCGCCTCGAGGATATCGACACGTTCCATCAGCACGCTGTGCCCTTTACCGGATTGGACGTCTGATGTACCTCTAACCACCGTCAAGAAAAACTCCACTTCGGTGCCCGATGCGCCTTAACGCGCCCCGATCACCCCGTCGTCACGGCGGGCGGCGGGACTTCCATTAGTCTTACGTTTCTATTTTTACAATGTTCGCGTAGTTCAATTTTATTTTTAGTTTCAAATCGGCCATATATTTTCGCAAGCCATTTTTTCTTTTCTAATGCGTAATACGCGTAATAATGCGTCCGTTATGGTGGGCGGCGCGCCCGACTTGGGTCCTACCGCTGATCGATTGGAGAATCGATCGCACTGCGCACTTGTACTGCCACGGCTTGGCATCCGGCGTCTCGCGAAAGCTTCGCCCGATTGCGGGCGACGTCGCTCGATATTGGTTTCATTTCGTCGTCGTACTCTCGGACGAGGCGGGCGGCATGTTCGCGATAGCGAGTCATGACTGGACCCTCCTTTTAATTGTACAGTCTCTTAAATGGTTTTGCTTTGCTTGTACATATATTTGTATACTGCGTGTTAGTTCGTAAGATGTACATATTATTGATACAGGAGACCTGTTTGTATTTGGGCGCGCTCGCGCGACCAATAGGTGATCGGCCCGGTCGTTCCCGTGGTTCGGGTGGACCGAGTAGCTCGGGCCGCGGGCGCGGCGGAGCGCGGAGGTACCGGTCCTTATCGGCGATCCGCGAAGTATCGGCTTCCGGATCCTGCGTCTTGTTCGCGCACCTCGAGCGTAAGCACGTGTTTGCCTTTTTCGTGTAGTCCTTTCGCGAGTGAGTGTGTCTGGCCTCGGGTTTCGAGCCTTTTCTATTTAACTCGCGACTAGACTAAGTACTGCGAATTGTTTAGAGACGCGCTAGTCTCCTCCTATTTCGATCGGTGGATCGAAATTAAAAGAAGCGTTGTCACGACCACGCCTTGCTACAGGTTCATTCTGATCCGGCATTGCTTTCCTTCTTTCTTTGCGAGCGTGATTGATATTTCAAAGCAGAAATACATTTTGCTCAATATGCACTTTGTGTATTTGCACATTTTGCACTCTACATAATACACATTTTCTAGTCCATTCCGTTGACATCTAATTATTTCAAAATGTTCGATGCCACAGCCAATAGTCGAATGTTTTCGAAGATTTTTTATTTGTTCGAAAACATACGGAAAATCAACGAAGTCTCTTCCTTCTGAAATTGGATTTTCCGGCTGCTCTGGTTGTGCATTGTCCACCACCCAGTAATCGGCATCAATTCCAATATCTTCATCCGTTTTTTCGTTGATGTCTCTTACGGAATGTATCTCATCCCTGTCTGCGTCGAAATCAATTTCTTCTTCGTTCGACTCGAAATGCACATGTTCTTCAATTTCCTCTTCGTCCGCATTGAAATGTATTTCTTCTAAAATATCTTGCGCATCCGTATCGAAATCCACTTGTTCTACACTTCCTTCGATAATTGGGAAGTCTTGAAAATTTCCTACGTCTTCTTCTTATATTATGTTTGTAGGAAAATCATACGCAGCAGTTGTGCCTGGAAGTGTTTCGTCGTACGAGGTACCTGCATGCGTACCTGCTTCCGCCACGGTACCCTGACCTACCGCGAGGCACGCTGCTCTTTTTAATCGTTGCCTACACATAAAGAGACAATAATCGATAACACGCGATACATACATAGAAATAAGAAAAACATACAATAGAAAAGAAAAGCAGGCATAGTAAAAGAAGATATAGTACAGTAAAGTCTCGATGTGAGCGAAAGCATCGGAACGTAGGAAAAGAGAGCGAGTGGAAGAAAGGACTGCCGATTGTTCCTATCTTTTTCATTCGCTGTCCTTCTCTGCGGCCAATGCGTATTACCACTAAATATGTATTATCCAAATTATATCGTGTTTGGTGTCATTTATCATTAGGGAAACATCACAAATGTTACGATGCTTTATTTATGAAAATATTATTATTATTGCATTACTGTGAATATCATTCTAATTTATCTTCGCGATACGAAGAGGGACGTAGCGTAATAGAAAAACATTGTTCCCGAACGTTTTCGTCTGTTCTTGCCGTGTCCGCATCGCCGTAAATAGAACAAAACGTTCACATACGATTCGTACACTGAGTTTTGTTCATGTTTGCGGCAGTGTGGACACGGCAAGATCAGACGAAACCGTTCGCGAACAATGTTTTTGTTCGTGTTCGCCTTAGTATAAACGCGGTATTAGACAACGCGATTCCCTCACTACGCAAACCGAAGGACATGCACTTTTGGCCCGTTTTCTTTTCACACGCACACATCTGCACAACCGTCTCCGCTACTCGCAAGCGAAGGCAGCCGCAAGTCCAGACATGTTTGCGCTGCGATATGCGGCTGTGTGTGTATGTAGGCACGCGTGCACTTGACCGCGTGTGAAAAGAATACTTTTCGCATTTCAATTCTGGGTCATTCAACGCGAAATTGGACACTTTTCGGAGTACCATTTGGGATTTTTGTGAAACTTGCATATATTGTGGTCTTTAGTGATACATAAACGTATTTCAAAGGATTTTTCAAAATTTTCAATATCGTGGAAATTTACTTTTTTTCATTAAATTATAACTGTTGAACTAAGAGAAAGGTAAGAATGAGCTTTTGTGTGCTTATACCGGGGAAGTAAGAGTACCTAATAAAAATGATGTCACTTAAAAAAAAATTTTTGACCATTTATTCTGCGATTGTTTTAAACAAATGCAATTTTATACCAGCAGGGCGCTATTTCAAAATTTGAAAACAATTGAGGATACAGCCTTACTTGTGCTCTTTGCAGACACGTTTCCAGAAACGCGGATACTTTAAAATTGGTCGCATGAAAATTAATTGAATGTGACGCTGCATCGCCCAATACCGGCTGTACTAGCTAAGCCGCGCGGTACTAGCAGCAGCCAAGTGGGTATATGTGATATTGTCATATAGGGTTCTCACGAATGGTAAGTATTTGATAAAAACTGAAACAGGAAAACTTTTAATATTTTTTATATCCAACATAATACGGTATGTCATCTTTTGGTGTTCGCGATATTTTCCGTGAACCGAAGGTGACCTTCAGTTTTTCAAATGGAATGCTACATATTTCATTACCCGATATATGAAAGTGTATAAATCTCAAGACAAATTCAACCATATGGTGTACTATGACTTTCAAGGCCACGCAAGGTTAGGAATGAAAGAAATAGATGATAGATATTGTAGCACGCACGGCTCAGTCTGTCGAGCGGGTGCTGGGCGGCGCAGCATCATATTCAATTAATTTTCATGCGACAAATTTTAAAGTGTTCGCGTTTCTGAAAACGTGATCATAAAGAACACAAGTAGGGGTGTATCCTCATTTTTTCAAATTTTTAAATAGTGCCCTGCTAGTATAAAATTGCATTTGTTTAAAACAATTGCAGTATAAACGGTTTATTAGGTACTCTTACTTCCCCAGCGTAAGCACTCAAAAGCTCATTCTCACCTGTCTCTTTCTTCAACAGTTATAATTTAATGAAAAAAAGCCAATTTCCACGATCGAATTTTGTAATTCGCATGGAATGTCCGTCCTTGAAAGTCTATAATACTGTAGAGAGAGAGAGAGAGAGAGAGACAGAGAGAGAGAGAGAGAGAGAGAGACAGAGAGAGAGAGAGATGGTAATAATATAATTGAAATGGTACAACATTGTGTAAGACACACAGGACCATATTTCTAATAAATTATAACTTGAAGGAATAAAAGTATTTCCAAACAAACATTTTGCCCTTTTGCACACTCAGACAATACGACGTAGAAAGGATAGGCCGGCAATGCAAATCATTATCCTATTTTTAACGTTGCACCTCCTACAATTCAACGAGGGGCTGCAGGGTGATATTTCGTTTTATGGAACGTTGTAAAATAACGACGAAACGAAGGGTCCGAGAAACACGTGTCGTTTGCCTTTCGCGAAGTCAACCCTAATTGACCGCGCCGGTGTTGGAGATCCGTCTGGTTCTCGTCAACGAGCACGCTTTCCCGCGCATCACCCTGTCTCTTTAGATAGCTTTTTGAAAGCGTGGGACTGACCCAACCACCTCAAGTTGATCGCTGTGTCCGTTGCGTCGGAATAAATCAACCGAAAGGTCGACATTGTATTCTACCTATACGTACGCGTTCGTAGCAGCACAGCGTTCGGCGATGTTCTGTGCGAATATCTCGGAAACTACTGCCGTGCGACGGTAACATGTATAGGAAAAAGTTGTTCAAAATCTTGATCTTGATAACATATCCAAAAATCATTGAAATCGGTGAGGATGGAAAACTTCTAAATAATTACCAAAAAGTTTAGAAGAAAAAGTTGTTCAGAATGACGTCCTTGACAACATATTTCAAGGTCCTCAAAATCCGTGAGGTTGCCCTCTATCTATACCATTACCACAATTTTTCAATACCAATAATGGCTCAACTTTTTTAATTTTAATTTTTTCTGCATAAACATATCTTTCAAATATTCATAACATTTTCCTGATTGTGATGAGACCAAACATGATACAATGTCGACAATTTTTGGTCGAAACAGATATTACATCGTGTAACGTGCACGAGAAAATGTACTGTGTGAAAATATCTTTCTACGGAATAGAATTCTCTTTTCGCGTAGTAGTATCCACAACTGCAGGGTACTTGAGATGTCGTAAACATGGCCCGGGCTGGGACAAAGGTTGCCAGTGAGGCCTGGAGAATGTTTCGAAGACTGCGCTTTTCAATGAAAAAATTTCGCGGAAGGTACACATGGACGTATATATTGCGGACAAAATTCCACAGAAGAAAAAGCACTGTGTATTTCGTATTCAACAAGTAACTACATATGCTGAACATCGAATCGCAAATCATCGATGACTGTTGCTAATTTTAAACATTATCTTCTACATCACCTAAATAAAATCTAAAGTGTATGTTTTATCCATTCGAAACTACGTACAATCATTGAAATAGTCGCAACTGCATCATAAAGGAAGCATACGTAACGAAACGCGTATAGTTTGAACGTTTTATGGTAATAAAACGCATATAATTTGTATAAAATATATAACGAAATTTAAAATTTCTACATTGCGTCTCATCGGCATGAAAATTGCAGGAACGCTCTGCTGACGTTTTTCACAAGAAAATGAGTCCAAACACGGTATAAATCGGATTATTAATTAATTAAATAATGATGAACATACGAATTAGAATAGAAAGAGTGCGGCAAGAGGGGTAAAGTAACGACATGCGTTGCGGTACGCATAGCATAGAATATGTGTACGCAAAGCGTCAAAGATAGCTGTTGATAGACATATTTGAAGAATATGAATAATACTATATTATATACAATAAAATACCGTGCTACTACTACATCTCAAACTGTGACTTCATACAAATCTGTACCATAACACGTAACTTACCTTTCTCGATACTTTCTATTTTTCGACAAACGCTTTGCAAATAACTTGGGCTGCTTCCTTTTTGTGCCATCCTCCAAATAGCGTTTATTTCTTGCATCTGCGGCTTCCTTCTTTGATTCCATGACAATGATGAATGTGAATGATCACACACACACAGTTATCAGCACTACAGTAACGAACCACGCGGAAATGGAACAATTCACAAATTATGAATATTCCATATATCAGTATCCGCGCATCAGATAAAAGCCCGATTGCTTTCTGCGCCTTCACCGTAGTGCAAACGACAAGAAACTGATCAGCTAGCGTTGTCGCTCCATTGGTTACAGATGCTGAGAGGATAAACAGAAGATAGTGGGAAAGGGACGGACATACGCGTCCTGTTTCTCTCTTTCTCATTAAGATTGGTGGTATGCTGATACATTTACGTAGATTGCATGTACTTCCTGGAATACTGTTTGGTGCACAGAAATGTGCACAGGAAAGAAGTTTTGATTATCCCGTGCATATACTTTTGACGTATCACCGACATTATTAGCGAAGAATTCATATTTCGTTCTAGTCGATTAAGTCGATTTAGTTGAGACATACAGCGGGGGGAGCATACGGCACGTGCCGAGGTCCCAGGCGTCACTCGGGCCATACAGCCAGTGAGTGTACAAACATTCGGAGAGCGGGAGTTCCCCCAGAGCTGATCATGCCACCCGGTATGACCGCATCTCTTTCCCCTGCACTGCCTCGGAGTTAGAGAGCCTCCCTTCAACGGCCAGGGCCGAGAAGGGAGGGACGACTTGCCACCTGATCCAGAGGATCACACCCTCTACCCTGCACGGCCTGGGAAGACGGGCCTCCCCCCAGGGGGGAGGGAATGGCTATGGATGGCCGCCTCCTCATGGTACGCATTAACCCGCCAGGATTCTACCCCGTTTCTCGGGTACGCGTCCGCTTTTTATAGGCCCGGGCCAGCTTGCGGACGGACCGTACTCGCGAGGGTGACCATCAACAAGGGTGGGCGATCCCTACCTAAGACGCACGCATAGGTGCGCCTGAGTCATTATGCGTTGCGCAAGCCACCCTCTTCGGTCTTGACGGTGCCAGCCCGTCGCTAAATAAATTCGCGGTATATGGAACCGTATCTCGACGCCGCTCTACCAGATCTCCTATCAACCCCGTAAGCTCGCTTTTACTCATCGTCCTGAACCCGGAGTAGCCAGGTCCTCTTCACGTCCCCGCTGGAGGCACCTTTAGGCTGCACGGGCACGCGCATACCATACCTCCAGCTTTCTAGGGTGACGGCTTGTTTACCCTCATAAGACTAGCTATCCCACCCTCCTACTCCCCCCTCTCTCCCCGTTGACTCAACGCCCTAGTACTCCCCCCCCCCCCTTATTCCTGTTTCCTGAGTCTTCCCACAGCTATCCTACACTGCAACACTACCCCATTGTTCCCCCCCCGACCCCTCCCCCTCGACCTACACTCTTTAGTCCTAAGGTTATAGTTTTAAGTCAATGGTCCCCCCGGCAAGAGGGGCCCAGGGACACACCCATCCCTCCCCCCCACCCATTCCCATATTAAATCAAGTCTTAATCAAACATTACGAGATCTGATAGCGAGGCACGGTCCAGAAAGGGGGCGGTCACCACCCGCCCCTAGCGGCACCCCACATTTCTAAAGAGGTGTGTAAAATCCGATGCGCCGGTATCGCTTAGGTGCTTGAAGCACTGGAACCATTCTTACTTTCTTATTCTTGGCACCGCTACCCTTCCGCAGCCCCGGATCGAGCTTTCCAAGGCTCAGTCACCACTGGACCACGGTCAGGATAGCTGCCTCACCATTCTGCTCTCATTAGCTACCTTTCTGTTTGAGATATGAGATATGAAGGGGGCCCCTGCCTCCGCCCCCCTCGGTGAACCACGCCAAGGGATAACGGTCCCCTTTGAATCGCGGCTCCAGCCTCCTTCTCAGCCTACTTCCGAGTCACTGACCGAGAAGGGGGCCAGCGTGAAGGTCCTCCCCTTCTGGCGGAGATGAGCCTTAGGTATATTTCCATGGGTTCACCTCCTCCAGGAAACTCGCAATCTTGTCTATACCCAACTTACTAACCTCTTCTGCTCTAATTACTTCCGTGCCAAATATCCTTCTCCGGGTTTCCATTATACGTGGACACTCGCACAGAACGTGCACAGAATCCTCCTTGCTGACTTCGCATAGCGAACACATTTCCGTTTCACTAGCCATAATCCTATGTAAATGAGCATTCAGTGGTGCATGCCCACTTAGAATACCCACCACATTCCTTGCTTCGACTCTTTCCATTCTTATTAATTTCCTGGCCCTGTCCCCGTTTGGTTCAGGGCCCAACAACAGCTTCGCCGTCGTACAATCAATCGTATCTTCCCACTTCCTTTTCCTGACCTTATCCCTCCATTCTCTGATAACGGCCTTGAAGGCCACATCAGCTATCGGGGGGATTGCCTCGTTTATTCTAGGAGCCATGCTTGACCCTGCCCTAGCTAGTCGATCTGCCCTCTCATTACCCGCTGTCCCTTCATGTCCTGGTACCCAATGTATGGTAATCTTGGCTCCTCTTTTCCCAAGCACATTCAATGCTGTTCTACATTCCAATGCCAACTGAGACACATACATACTCCTACTCAGTGCTTTGATAGCTGCCTGGCTATCCGAAAATATCGCTATCCTACTATTATTTCGATTTCTTCTGACCATACCAATGGATTCCCTACCGCCTACCACTCTTCTCCGGTCTCTCTCTCCCTCCTCCTCCTCGTCGAACTCTTTTTCAATGCACCGAACGCATTCTAGGATGGCAACGATTTCCGCCTGGAACACCGTTGCATATCTGCCCAACCTCTTTGTTCCCCACTTCCTACCATCGTTCTCCTTACACCACCCTGATCCTGCCAGCCCGTCCTTCCTTTTCGATCCGTCTGTGTACCAGACCGAGTCATGACTGTTCCTGATCTTTTCCTCATTCCAATCCTTCCTATTGCCGATCTTCACTGCAAACTCCATGTCAAACACATACTTCTTAACTATTAAATCCCTAGGCATGGTCTTCATCTTATTCAGCTCTTCACCACCTTCTTCCTCCAATATCCAACTGTGACTCTTCTCATTTCCTCCAGTCCATTGATCCCAGCTCTGCAATCTCAACGTCATCCTCATCGCGAGCTCCTTCACTCTTATCTCCAGTGGTGGTAGGTCCGCCAGAATTTCCAGCGCCCTAGTTGGCGTGGACCTCATCACCCGAAAATCCTTCTAAGCGCTGCGCCCTGGACTTTGTCCAATTCATCCTTGTACGTAGCCATATTTGCTGTTCTCCACCAGATCCCTGCTCCAAAGGTCACCCGGGGGATTACTATCGCTTCATATATCCATTTCATCGTGACCGGTGTCAGTCCCCATGTCGGTCCAACTGCTCTGCACATCATATTCAAATTGTTCTTAGCCCTGGGGGTCTGTTTACGGACATGATCTCCCCACGTTAGCGTCTCATTGATAGTGATCCCTAGGTACCGCACCTTCTTTGATAGTTCCAGCCACTGACCTTGATATACGATCCCTCCATATTCTGGTCTTCTGTTCTTATTCGCTATCCGGATCAACTCCATCTTGCTCGGATTCACCGATAGACCGTTATTCGTACACCATTCTTCCAGTGCATCCAATGCTCTCTGCAACGTTATCTCCACCACACCTATATCTTTGTTCGAGACCATGAATACCACATCATCCGCATACGCCGACGTGGTGACTCCACAGTTCTCAAGGGTGTACAGCAGATCATCCACCGCCAGACTCCATAAGAGCGGCGATAAAATCCCCCCTTGCGGACATCCTCTGCTGACCACCCCCGCCGCTGTAGTCTCACCCCTACTAGTCCAGACCTTCCTTGTGGACAACATCTGTGTGATCCATTCCACTATGGTGTCACTGACTGCAAATTTCCTTAGCGCATTTATAATGACCTCCGTGGGGGTTCTGTTAAACGCATATTTCGTTCTACCATTATCCTTTCCCATTTGCCTGGTGGTGATGAAGGAACACTCCGCAAGTATGCGCGGGCACGCGCCGCGTTTTCAAACCTTTGCGCATTCGAACTTTTACGCGGGCCGATGACGCCCCGCTCGGTCCTTGATGCGAGTGAAATACAAAATCTTGAGGGAGTGAGAAAGGTAGTTTGGGCCCTGTCCACCCTTGAGGGTAGCGAAGGCTGGATCGTCAGAAAGAAACGACTGTCGAGCAGTAACGAACGTAAGTACCTTCGCGCTTACTATCCCTGTCTTTTTCACTATACAGGGTGTCCCACGGTAGACTGGACAGCGCCGTAGCTCCTAAAGTATTGGAGTTAAAAATATTTAAAAAATAGGGAATTGCATGGTTCGAGGGGGCCAATAAATTAGCCCGGACGAATTTTTTTTTCGATTATTATTTTAAAAAATACGATGGTCAAGTTCGGTTTTTCAAATGGAACTATTTTTTTTGAAGTCCTGAGTTGATAGTGCGTTCCAAGACAAATTCAATAAGCATCAATGTATATAATTTATTTCCATTGGTTTTTGAGATATTGCGCTTGCAAATTTACTGATTTTCACTGCAAGAAACTCCTCTGGAATAGCAAGGACCGGGGACAGGCTTACTGGCGCCACGGGTGGCACTGCCTGTTGAAATAGATACATACCTGCGAAAGTTCTACGCCAGGCCCAAAGGCTGGACAATTCTTTTCCGTCAGAAATGCTACTTAGGTAGGTACATCTGCGGTATCGAGAAGCGCATCGTTACTTTTATTTCGCACTTGCTTCTACGCTCGGATGGCCGGTTCTTTTGGGAGGGATGCAAGTTGGATTGGTTAGGTTCGGAGGAGTGAAAGTTGCTAGACTAAATTTCAACTATAGGGAGCAGATTGTATCAGAACCAATCGGATTTGCATCCCTCACAAACGGCTGCTAGAGAGCAAGAGGCCCTCTTCACAGCAATACCTTCTCCCCAATGCCCACCTTCTCTCGCACGGAATACGTCAACGCTTGGTTTTGTTTTGATATCGAAGCTCATGTTTATACTCGAGACGACCACGCGTCGACAGCGGGCTACCCCTTTTCTTACCGTGTCTCTCCACGAGGAGTATTGCCGGTGGATTGTAGAAGCGCAGATGTCTGGATGCCAGTTGTTGAATTCAGGAGACGATAGAGACACTTTATTACAAAACACACATGTACCTACTATAATTAAAGTAAATCGTATTCCTCTCGGGCAGGAGTCGCCCGACGTTCGTCAAGAAGATGCGGCCTGGTACCCCGTGGCGAGGACAACCCTTCGCAGGGTCTCGCTCGAATTTTATGACTTTTACCGGAAAAAGGTACGAATCCTGGGCCGCGAACGTAACGAATTGAGGTCGAGCCCCCGCAGTCGAGGGTGAAATATCCATTACAGCGTATTAAGAAATTCTTTTCTTCATCGTATCGAGAGGGAAGTGACGCGAATGGATTCCTTATGTTTTTCTGACGAAAATCATACCAAATATCATGCAAATCGGACTACTTTGATACAAGCTATTTGTATTCCCTATGTAAAAGTTGTCCGATTTACACGACATTTGGCATGATTTTCATCGGAAAACCACAAGGAATCCAACGGCGACACTTCCATATCCATACGATAAAGAATAAAGAATTATTTTATTTCTGAAACAGATACAGGGTAATTATGGAGGTACGCCCGTCAAGAAGATGCGGCCTGGTACCCCGTGGCGAGGACAACCCTTCGCAGGGTCTCGCCCGATATTTATGGCTTTTTCCGGAAAAAGGTACAAATCCTGGGCCGAACGTAACGAATTAAGGTCGAGCCCCCGCAGTCGAGGGTGAATATCCATTGCAACTTATTAAGAAATTCTTTTCTTCATCGTATCGAAAGGGAAGTGACGCCAATGGATTCCTTATGTTTTTCTGATGAAAATCATACTAAATATCATGCAAATCGGACTACTTTGACACAAGCTATTTGTATTCCCTATGTAAAAGTTGTCCGATTTACACGACATTTGTAATGATTTTCATCAGAAAACCCCAAGGAATCCATCGGCGACACATCCATATCCATACGATAAAGAATAAAGAATTATTTTATTTCCTAAACAAATACAGGGTAATTCTGGAGGTACGCCCGTCGCCTCGTGGCGAGGACAACACCCCGCAGTGCCCATCGAATTTTATGGCTTTCGACCCTCGAAGAGTTTGGAATATCATTAAGAAGTGAGAAATGTTTAGGATTTCGAATGTTTGCTTCTTTTCTTCGTCGTATCGCAGAAGAAAGTGATGCCAATGGATTCCTGGCGTTTCGTCGATTAAAATCATAACAAATTTCATGTAAATTGGACTATTTGTAACCAAGTCAAGTCAGCTTGAAATGATATAAATCGATTTTCCATGGAATTTCCTTCATTATGTTCCGAATCACGTCGTTCTTGGTGTCATTTTCATCGGCGAAACATAAGGAATCGATGGTTGTCGTTTTTGCAAAGATCTGATGAGAAATGCGCGAGTCGAAGATTTCTCACTTCTTAATAGGCTGTCGAACCCCTGACGGGCGTTGCTCCAGAATTACCCTGTATCTGTTTAGGAAATAAAATAATTCTTTATTCTTTATCGTATGGATATGGATGTGTCGCCGATGGATTCCTTGGGGTTTTCTGATGAAAATCATTACAAATGTCGTGTAAATCAGACAACTTTTACATAGGGAATACAAATAGCTTGTGTCAAAGTAGTCCGATTTGCATGATATTTAGTATGATTTTCATCAGAAAAACATAAGGAATCCATTGGCGTCACTTCCCTTTCGATACGATGAAGAAAAGAATTTCTTAGTAAGTTGTAATGGATATTCACCCTCGACTGCGGGGGCTCGACCTTAATTCGTTACGTTCGGCCCAGGATTCGTACCTTTTTCCGGAAAAAGCCATAAAAATCGGGCGAGACCCTGCGAAGGGTTGTCCTCGCCACGGGGTACCAGGCCGCATCTTCTTGACGGGCGTACCTCCATAATTACCCTGTATCTGTTTCAGAAATAAAATAATTCTTTATTCTTTATCGTATGGATATGGAAGTGTCGCCGTTGGATTCCTTGTGGTTTTCCGATGAAAATCATGCCAAATGTCGTGTAAATCGGACAACTTTTACATAGGGAATACAAATAGCTTGTATCAAAGTAGTCCGATTTGCATGATATTTGGTATGATTTTCGTCAGAAAAACATAAGGAATCCATTCGCGTCACTTCCCTCTCGATACGATGAAGAAAAGAATTTCTTAATACGCTGTAATGGATATTTCACCCTCGACTGCGGGGGCTCGACCTCAATTCGTTACGTTCGCGGCCCAGGATTCGTACCTTTTTCCGGTAAAACTCATAAAAATCGAGCGAGACCCTGCGAAGGGTTGTCCTCGCCACGGGGTACCAGGCCGCATCTTCTTGACGAACGTCGGGCGACTCCTGCCCGAGAGGAATACGATTTACTTTAATTATAGTACATGTGTGTTTTGTAATAAAGTGTTTCTATCGTCTCCTGAAGTCAATACCTGGGTAGCCCGCTATCGATGCGTGCTCCTCCCGAGTATAAAAACGAGATTCGACATCAAAACAAAAGCATGCGTGGACGTATCCGTGCGAGAGAAGGTGGGCATTGGGGAGGAGGTATTGCTGTGATGAGGGCCTCTTGGTCTCTAGCAGCCGTTTGTGAGGGATGCAAATCCGATTGGTTCTAATTAGGGCTTTTACTATCCGGATATCCGGATCTGAGTATCCGGATACTGAGATACTTCGATCCAGATTTCGAGTTATAACAAGCTATCTGGATACTCGGATACCTAGTACCTACCTAGTAGGTAGTAGGGCTCTTACTATCCGGATATCCGAGTATCCGGATTGCTCGTTATAACTCGAAATCCGGATCTGAGTATCCGGATTGCTCGTTATAACTCGAAATCCGGATCTGAGTATCCGGATATCCGGATAGTAAGAGCCCTAGTTCTAATACAATCTGCCCCCCATGGTTAAAATTTTGTCTAGCAACTTTCACACCTCCTAACCTAACCAATTCAACTTGCATCCCTCCCAAAAGAACCGGCCATCCGAGCGTTGAAGCAAGTGCGAAATAAAAGTAACGATGCGCTTCTCGATACCGCAGATTTACCTACCTCAGTAGCATTTCTGACGGAAAAGAATTGTCCAGCTTTTGGGCCTGGCGTAGACCTTTCGCAGGTATGTATCTATTTCAACAGGCAGTGCCATCCGTGGCGCCAGTAAGACCGTCCCCGGTCCTTGCTATTCCAGAGGAGTTTCTTGCAGTGAAAATCAGTAAATTTGCATGCGCAATATCTAAAAAACCAGTGGAAATAAAGTGTATACATTGATGCTTATTGAATTTATCTTGGAACGCACGAATTTATCAACTCAGGACTTCAAAAAAAATAGTTCCATTTGAAAAACCGAACTTGACCATCGTATTTTTTAAAATAATGATCGAAAAAAAAATCGTCCGGGCTAATTTATTAGCCCCCTCGAACCATGCAATTCCCTATTTTTTAAATATTTTTATCTCCAATACTTTAGGAGCTACGGCGCTGTCCAGTCTACCGTGGGACACCCTGTATGTGCCAGTTATTATAAAAATGGTCTATGTCCAAATTTTTCGTTTATTACATTTCATTTCTTTTTTACGTATTATATCAACGTGATACATAATAAACGTACAGTGCAATTTTTTTTTAAATTTCGACCGACGCCACTTTTATAACAACTGACATACTTCTATATTTTAGTACTTCCAAAGCAAAAATGTATGTAGACATATTCCGGGTAAAGTTTCCGATTACCGTCATAGTATTGTTGTAATTTTTTGTGCAAAATCTGTCGTGTGAACTGTGATTGTTTGTGTGTCCGCGTGTTTCTCAAGCTGCGTATCGCCATTGCGGGGCTGCCTCGCATGGCACACCATTCGCGGAGTGGAGACTCTGGAGACTACCTCGACCATGATTACTGTACGAGGCATCAGCCGTCGATTTTTCGACGTGCTCAAAGGTGCCTCGAGGCCCCAAGATCAAAAATCGCATGGCTCGGGCGATGCAAATATCATACTGGAGGTAGCGCGAGACTGTCGCACGAGCCTGCCTCGCAAAGTGATCATGATCGAGGTAGCCTCCAGACTCTCGCGGCTCTCGTGCCTCGCCCGGCATCCTCGCAATGTCGATACGCAACTTCACGCTCAGAGATTCGTGTATTCATTCTTACGTAGAATAAGAAAGTTTTGTTACAATTTACCCGCGAAATGTCTAGAAAAGGTATATACATTCGGGTGGAATGTAGGCTTCTTTTAGTTGAAACTGAAACCAACTAATGAAAATTAAACAGTTTCTAAACATGAGAAGTGGAAAAATCGGAAATTTTTAAATTCACGGCTCGGATGCAATAAGGAGACTAGCGTTCGAAAATGCGAAAAAGTATTGTCCAAACGCTAAGAAAAATTGGAAAATTAAATTTTATTAAACTGGATTTTAAGAAATATAGTGTTGTAAAGCTCGTCACAGCACATATTTTTTCTATTTACAGTTTGTTTATCGAATCATTGCTATTCGAGCTAAAAATTATAAACAAAGAATTTTTCATCATCCAAAATCGTTATTTCTTTAAACATAAGTTGCGATAACTTGAGTAAGTAAGGGATCGTTATGAGACTTAAAACATAACTTCAGAAAACTCTAGCGAAACCGTAAAATGTATGCACAAAACCCTTGTGTAAAAAATGTAATTTCTGGACATAATCCATGTTTTTCAACGTTCGCTGTTAAAAAGTATCGAAGCAATTTTGAGGTACATATAACTTGCAGCGACAAAGTTTTTCCTTAATATACAAGGAACATTTTCACCAACTTTCACACAAATTAATAAATTCCGCGCGCCACCAACAGTCAGCAGCCGCGTATAATGCTCTACTCAGCTGTTCTAGCACTCGCGTTGACTGTTGGTGCCGCGCAAGATTTATATATATCGCCGTATCTTCTACAATTATTTATTATTCAGTGTGAAAATTGGTGAAAATCTTCTTTATATATGAAGGGAAAACTTTGTCGCTGCAAGTTATATGTACGTCAAAATTGCCTCGATACTTTTTAACGACGAACGTTGAAAAACATGGTTTATATCCAGTATTACTTTTTAATTAAATATTATTACATTTCTTAATATAAGGGTTTTGTGCATATATTTTACGGCTTTGCTAGAATTTTCCGAGTTTTATGTTTCAAGTCTCATATCGATCCGTTAATATTTACTCAAGTTATCGCAATTTATATTAAAAAGATATTGACTTTGGTCGAAGAAATTTGTTTGGTTTATAATTTTTATCTCGAATACTAATGATTCGATGAAGAAACTGTAAAAAAAAAATGTGTGCCGTGACGAGCTTTACAACACCATATTTTTTAAAATTCGGTTTGACAAAATTTAATTTTCCAATTTTTTTTAACGTTAGGACAATACTTTTTCGCATTTTCGAGCGCTAGTCCCCTTATTGTAATCGAGCCTTCAATTACAGATATTTTGAAACTTGATAACCTTATAATTACAAATTTTGGAAATGTTTGAATTTCAACGCTTTCGAAATTGGAAATTCAAGCATTTAGAAACTTGAAGATTTCCCTCCTGCGCTAAATCTTGCCTAAAGAAAGCCTATATTGTACCCGAATGTACCAAATTGATAAACTTTTACTCTTCTACTGCACTTTCAAATCTATTTCAATAGTTTCACTGTTTCTTCGATTCCCTTTTAGATGGCAAGCAATGCAAGCCTAAACAATTTGGAGGCAGAGAGGGCGTCGCGGGGACGGAGTCCGTCTCAACGTCCTTCAACCAGCGGACGGGCTTCGTCCCGACGACGGAGTCCGCGGAGAGAGAGGACTCCGTCCTCACGGAGAGCGCCCACGCCGCGGCCGTCCTCGCGACGGAGTCCGCGTCGGAATCCGTGCAGAGAAGAAGAACAGCCTAACTGGATGGAGATGGCGACAGAGTATAGGAGACAGGTATGTAGATACGTAGGCGATCTCACATTTCTTACATTCTCATGAAAGTGTGAAAACGGCTAGACATTATTGCAGTAATTGACATAAGATTTATGTTTATTTTTCATATTACAGTACAGTGAGGTGAGAAGGCAGCTGAGGCGGCTGCAATATGAAGAAGATAGAGGAGGCAGAGGAGGCAGAAGAGGCAGAGAAGGCAGAGGAGGCAGAGGAATTAACAATTTTTTTTACTTTTAATACATAGATATATATAAATATTTTTAATAAAGAATGTAATAATTTTTATATTCCAAGGTCTTTTATCCGTCGGCCATGAATAATTTTCTCGTATTTATTCCTACTCTAGTCGAGAGTAGGGTTGCCACCTTTTTTGCAGAAAAATAACTTACATTTGCTTTCGTGGGGTATACAAAAAAGTACGCTCAACAAATTAAAAGTACATTTTAATCTTATTAGTTTTTATTTCTTCCAAACATATTTTCCATTGCTTTTAGAATTACAGAGTAAATTTTTATTATTTTGAAACATCTAAATGGCATCATAGCACTCAATATTCATATTGAAATAGATAACTAATTTGATTTTTATTAGATTGAGAGAGGCCTTGTTTCTTTCATCCCGCCACATCACATTCATGACAGAGAAAACTCTCTGAATAAATGCTAAAGTGGCAGGAACAGATAGAAGATAATAATATTGCGTTACGTTTCACGTAACATCGTTAATTGTGAAATAAAGTATTTTCGCGTAGGTACTTTATTGTTATTCAAAAGTATAGAGTACATTTACCTATAATAACGAAAGATACTTTATTTTAATGTACGAGTGGCAACCCTAGTCGAGAGTCATATATTTAGTCGAGGAAGTACGAATAAACACGAGAAAATTATTCATGGCCGACAATTGAATCCCCCATGATTAATTAATTCAATGATAACGCTTTAAATACAAATTGGCAGGGGTTATTTAAGTAATGCCCATCTCTGATATTTTGCCATATAATTGAAGCAGTGAGCGCAACAACCAACTAACCCACATTATTTACGAAATTGAGTTAGTAGCAATAACGTATTCCAATAGGCTCTACTAATTATATCAATGGCTTACTGCACACATATTGTAGGTCCACTTTTTATAAAATTTGAGTTTTTATATGCAACAAATAGTGCTTGACTGTGTCTTTCTGCTGTATAAAATCACATTTTTATCTTTTTTATAAATTTATCAAAAATAATATTTTTGTTTATTGTATGTCTCTAAATATCATATTGAAGTAAGATTATTTCCAGTATTATTCCTTTCATTCATTTTTATATAATATCATTCAGTATAGGGTAAAACCACCAGTAGTCGACCACTTTCAGAAAAACATGAAAAATAAGGTTTTTAGAAGTGACAATCTTTTAAACAGAGTGCAGTTACAGTACAGTTCGAAAACTGCACTTTGTTCAAAAGATCGTCACTTCTAAAAACCTCATTTTTCATGTTTTCTGAAAGTGGTCGACTACTGGTGGCTTTACCCTAGTACAGCGCCGTCCAGCGTAGGGGCCCCTCACGCGCCTGCTTCCCCTTCCAACCTTTCTTTCGAGCAGCGTGACTTGTCGTCAAGGAAACCGCGCGACGCTGAAAACGAGACCGCGACATTTCCGTAGACAAGGAAGCTCAGACGACACGACGTTCACTGTAACTTTGAATCGGCCGCGTCTATGCGCCATGGCAACGACGGACGATGGTGGGGGACGGCTTTTGCCTCTCAAGAGGCAAGTTGAAAGGCGCTGCCCTAGTATGTCCTCCTCTGTACTTGGTTACATGTAGCATGTCCATCTTCCAAGTATTATTATCAAATTATTATTATAATTTTGCAGATTCTAACTAATCCTACTAATTACATATTTTCACTGATACCTATATTACATATATATGATAATACAATAATGCAAAAAGTATTTATTTAATTATAAAGTACCATTGAATGTTTGAACCTGTTTGTCTCAAAAACGTTAAAACTGGACATACAATATGTGTGCGCTAAGCCATCAATGTACATTAGGTAAAATTTATTTGCAGGTTATTCCGCTGTTGCCCTAACTGTCTCAATTACTAAATAAGTTCGACAGCGATTTCAACTGATGTATATGTTACGGTAAAAGCTTGAGTAAATGTACTCATTCCCAGCAGTTCCTAGTCAATGTATGCCTAAAATGCATATAACCTAACCTAGAATCGTCCGAAAATGCATGCATTGACTGCATCACGTTTTTCTTGTAACTCGTATATCCAGCTAACGTTTTACTTTTGCTATGATTCCGCGTTGGCAGTCCTCCCGAGTAGGCGCCATCTCGTATCCACTAGCTCAACTAAATTTGTCACGTGACTTGCTCTGTATTATCGCCAATATGGCGGAACTCGTATTTGGGAATGCGTTTCACGAGAATACGCTTTTCGTCCTTATATGAGCAGATTTTGAGCTGGGTTAGGTCTCATTCGAAAGAGGAAGGTTCAGTGCAGCGCACAGTGGTGCCTTTTCCCGAAAAGCTGGCCAAAAGTCAATTTCTGAAGTGAATAGCAGCTTGTTGATAGTATGGTACATTTAATATATATACATCAGTGCAACAAATGCCGTTTGAAAATTTAAAATTTAGTGGTCGGTTAATGATATATAGGCTATCAAAGTTGATGAAATTTCGTACTTTTTAGATGGCTTGAAAACGCTCGCACGTTTAATATATCAGGCAAAGTTTATTTTTAAAAAATTCATATGTAACACATTTTACCATCAAGATACGTGTTATAAACATACATTTTGCACATGAGTAATGCAAAATATCTTTGAAGTTACTCTTGTACTTCCCTTCTCAAGATGTCCTAAATCCTACTCATATTTTAGTACAACGGAAGGAAAATAGTTACTTTATTCACCGAACTTCACTCAGTTAAAGGTTTCTTGACGTAAAGTAATATGTGAAGTATGATATCCAATTGTAAAATCTTGCGCCTTTTTAAGATATCTGCATTTAAAGTGCCTATTAGTATCTATCTACGTGAACGAACTCTTTCAGGTCTGCACTTTTTGGTTTGTGGGAATTTTTTTCATAGACAATTATTAATAATAAGAGTTTAAATCTGAACTTCAAATTTTTTTGAACAAAATGGCGAATCCAATATGGCGGACATGTATATTAAAAAGTTTATAGATCTGCACGAAAATTGGTATCCTATTGTTTTTCGGGTCGCTGATTACGAATCTGAACTTCAAAATTTTGAAAACAAAATGGCGAATCCAGTATGGCGGACATGTATATTAAAAAAATTGATATTACTTGTGCTCTCTGAGCTTTCATTTTCATTTTCTTGTTGACATACTACGATTTCGAGTTCTTTAAGACGAATCTTTTTTTTTGCGGTTTAGAATAGCATCGGAAAGGGTAATATAAGGGTCAGAGTGCAGCAATAATCGTTGGAAAATATCCTGATTCGTCCTTTTTCGGGATGTCTTAAGACTGTAATATTTATTATTATTCGTTAAATATTTAAATTATAGGAATCGATGAAACATTAATAGAAAGGTTTCATAATATTTTAATCACGATTTCTTGTGGCTATACTATTAATTATTCTATGTTCAAAAAGAATTGTATCGATACAGCGAAACTGTATTTATCATTGTATTGGTGGTACTACATGCCACCCACGGTACATAAGGTTTTAATCCATGGTCCTTCTGTGGTCAAAAACTGCGTTCTCCCAATAGGGTGTTTTACAGAAGAGGTCCTGGAATCATGTCACAAACTGTGTAAGCTGTACAGGAAGGGTTACAGTCTTAAGACATCCCGAAAAAGGACGAATCAGGATATTTTCCAACGATTATTGCTGCACTCTGACCCTTATATTACCCTTTCCGATGCTATTCCAAACCGCAAAAAAAAAGATTCGTCTGAAAGAACTCGAAATGGTAGTATGTCAACAAGAAAATGAAAATGAAAGCTCAGAGAGCACAAGTATAATATCAGATTCATCAGAATCAGAATAAATGTACATAGATATAGACAATAATATTAGATGTATCAATTTTTTAATATACATGTCGGCCATATTGGATTCGCCATTTGTTTTCAAAATTTTGAAGTTCAGATTCGTAATCAGCGACCCGAAAAACAATAGGTGTTTGCGATTGAGATGAGAGGATGATTTTGAAACTAAGGCAGGAGTGAACAACACAGTCTGATTCACCGTTCCGTTGGAACACTTCGTTCGTTTATTAAAAAGGACGCGTTGCGAGGAAGCACAGTAATAATATTTATCACTGTGCTGTGATTTTGTTGAGTTAAAAATGCAACCGCGTGGGTTGGTCACGTGGCGTTAATACAATTATATTAATCGCTTAACTATGAGTGTTCAAATGAGTTACGTGTGACACACTGATTCGACAATGAGTTAAAGAATGAGTGTTCGGCTGAATATAATGCAATAATAGCAAATATTTCACTATGTAGTGAGCAAGAGTAATGCAAAAAGACGTTGCAAAAGGCGCGCACGAGAGAATCAATAAAGAATGGCGGACTTCCGCTCGCGCTTCTTCTTCGTTCTTCGAGAACAGCGTCGCTGATTCCTGATTGGCTGGTGAGTTGACGTGTCTAAGCGGTCATTGGCTGCGCGTTCGATAGTGATTATCGATCGATCGATAGTTCATCGGTCGTCGATCAGCCGTTCTGGTTTTCTAGGAGCAGCGTCGCTGCTCTCTGATTGGTCGATCGATCAACTCTGATTGGTTGATCGATCCGCGTTGAGTGTCGACTCGCCCATCGATCAGCGCCGCTGAATCGCAGGCCGCGAGGTGCTGCCGGTAGAGTGAGTGTGGCGGAAATCGGAACTCATGCATTCCCAAACAATAGGATACCAATTTTCGTGCAGATCTATCAATTTTTTAATATACATGTCGGCCATATTGGATTCGCCATTTTGTTTTCAAAATTTTGAAGTTCAGATTCGTAATCAGCGACCCCGAAAACCCCCGACCACCAATTTCTGACAAAATTGTAGTACGTTTAAGGGTTTTGCCGCTTTTTTGCGAGTTGTAACCACTGTGCAGCGCGCTCTGGTCATCGTTTGAGTCACAAAACTCTTTTAGTGACCTAAAAATACTTGGATTCATGCGAATGTATTTTGTCGATTTTTGCTCTACTTTGAACACTCATATTATTAGATATCAACACAATCTCGTCGAACCATGACCAGAGCGCGCTGCACTGAACCTTCGTCTTTCGAATAAGACCTCGCCCAGCCCAAAATTCGCTCATATAAGGACGAAAAGCGTATTCTACTAAACCCATGTTTCGGGCCAGATTGTGTCGGTATACAGCGCGCTGCATTACGCGTGTCTACCCCCTTAAGCCATTGATAGAAATGAGTGGGGGAGCACGTCTTTGGTTTAGAGCTGTGAAATCGTCCACATGCTGCGGGGATCTTATTTTGTGTACTAAAAAGATTTATAATAAATATTATAATGCAAAAACTCACAACAATATGGTCTCAAATACCGGCTGAGTTTTGTCTTTGATTAATCGAATCAATGCTACGCAGATGCCATGCAGCCAAAAGTTCCAAGTGTTATCCAATATCTTATTAGATTCTCACGAAAATTACAGACATTACACACCGTTATTTATTGTTAAAAGTGATTATAAATTATGTTTCTTAACTTTTGTCACAAAGCTTTTGTTTCGTTTCTTCGATCAGTATTAATTCTGCCCTTGTCACGTCTTGAATTGCCGGAACGTTCAGGACGAGAAGGGAGTTCTTGCCCCGTCGCCTCCGACGCACCGTAAACCCTAAGGCCGGCCCGGTAACGCCACCATGGAGTAACTATGCGGGGCGGGTGGATCGGCGTTGGAGGATTGAGGAGGAAAAGAAGAGGTGCGTTTCGTCTTGGGACCGCCAGTCAGACTCATCAGCAGTGGTGGGTCCGTATTTTACCTAACGTAGAAAAGTGAATTTTCTACGCGTGGAATAAGACGTAGTAAATAGCTTAACTTTACTACGTCATGTATTTTATGTATAAAATCACATTGTTTGAAAAATTATTGCAGACTTTGGAACGCCATAACCCGCATCGACATATCGTATTCATTAAATTCAGAATTGCAACAACATACTTATTGTTAGATGATGAATTTTTTCAACCATCTAAAAGTAGAACTGCATTTTTGGATTTAATCGAAATTGGTTGTATCTTGAAGTTTTGCGTTATGTAAATTATTCGACAATGTCGTTCGAGTTGGAATTTTATAAGCTGGATGCAATTTATGAATAAAGTTCCTAAAGTGGTCAGATTCAATAATACTAAATGGAATGGTATATCGATAGAAATAAACTGCTAAAGCTTTATCAATTTCTTCAGAATCCATGTTGATATACGTAAAAATTCGAGTATCTTTTGCACACCAAAGATATGACTAAAAAATTTCATATTATTTATAATTTTGTTATAATTATATTGCAATCTTTCTTTTTAAAGTAATTTAAAATATTACGCAGTAAAATTCAATCAATAGGTAGAGGTTAAGTGTTTGTATTTGAATTTTTGACATTGAATACATTTTCTACATTTTATACAATTATTTACATTTTTACGCTTGTCACGTAGTAAATTCGATGTAACGTAGTAAACCCACCACTGCTCATCAGTAGGGCTCTATAGCTGACGGCCCCTGCCCTAGACACACACGGGGACACAGAGGATATGATTTGGAACTTGTATATATACGAATGATATTGAGAGTTAGGACTAGCGGGAAAGATTAGAGACCTCTGGTGGCGCTCGTCGACACTAAGTCGCGATACCGTGGTGGGGCCAGGACGTCACACCCTCCTTAGTTAAACTGTCCTATCTAGCATTTTTTAATTTTTTGAGATATGTTGAAATATTTGAAGTTCCACACGTCTTTTACCTTTTAAGTATAGTTAGAAACGTCTACGTGCTACATAAAGATTTACAAACAGTCTAATGTATTTAACCTAACTTCTTTCAAAATGGTTAAAATATCTTATCTGAAACAATTAGTTAATTGATACGTTAATAATACATTCCCTACCGGTACAACTATTACAAAAAATAATATTAGGCTATTACGAAATAATGACAACATGTTTTAATTTGAAAGAAAGAAAATAAGTATGATGCAAAGTAAATGATAAAACTTCAGTTTTCTCGGTTGTTTCAAAATGCTAGATAGGACATTTTAGCTAAAGAGGGCAGAATTGTGGTCGTTAGATAAGTACATTCGAAAAAACATTTATTGTATGTTGATGTATGAAATGTTATCTCTTTATGCTAATTTTAGTTACAATGTATATATTCACAAGATGAAAAATATACAGTAATTCCCAAACGATTATTTTGTTTCTTAACTTTTGTCAGTAAGTGTAAAAAGAAACTAAACGAGGAAAATGGTCAAAAGAAGTTATGAAGAAATCTGTGGATGAAGTTTTAAGCAACAAAAAAGGGGTACAAGAAAGCTACTCGAGAATATTGCCTTCCACAAACAACATTGGAAAGCTATGTCTAAAAATTGAAACAGAATTTGCCATTAGATCCAATTAAGAGTGTATTTTCGCAAACAGATGAGGAAGAACTTGTCGAATATTTAGAAGATGAGGAAGAACTTGTCGAATATTTAGAAGATATGGTCCCACAACTCCTGCAGGAGTCTAGGAAGAAAATAATTTAGAAGAAATTCATATTTACATCGATTGTGAAAATATTTAGAGGAACCGTATTGCCCCGTTTCGGTACCACGTCATACCCCGTGGCAGGGGCAAGATGGTTTTTCATTACATATTTTTAAAAGTTTAATAACTTCAAATTTTTATTTAAATATTGCTCAAACTATGTACCAAAGGTTAAAGTATTAACTTATAATTATATATTGATTCATAAAAGCTTAAATAAAAGGTATAATTATCAATTTTTTGTATGTTTGCTTAGCTTCCCCATCATGCCCCCTACCCCTACCCGAATATTCATAACAGTCACGCTGCAGTCCCAATTCAGCCGTTTCCGTAGGCCTTCAGTCAGGAGTAGGGGCGCGTGCCGTTTCTGGCAGCCGTAGCTGTATATACCTACTATACAATTTGTGCACACACTTTGTCATAATCCGTCCCTGCTGTCCCTACTTCGGGCAGGCCTGAGACTGCTGCATAGTTCTTTCCGTCAGTACGGTGATACCTGACCTATTGGAAACACCACTTTGTGACGACAGTGAATCGAAGATATGGCGCGGAAAAATAAAGAAATATTAGCAATACTTGCCATACTTTTAGATGAGGAGGAAGAAAACGTAGAAAGTGCGGAAAGTGTTTCGACAGGAACTGAAAAGAGACTGTGGGTGCACCAAGCGTGGTCGAAAAGAGATACCGAAGGAGAATTTGCAACCCTCTACAAAGAGCTACTCGATGACGTCACAAAATTTTACGAATATTTTCGGATGACTCCGCACACATTCAATGCGTTGTTAAATAAATTATAAAGCGCGTTGGAGAAGGACACGCGGTGGAGAAAAGCAATTACGGCCAAAGAACGGTTGGCAGTTTGTCTGAGGTATGTTAAATACAAAGAAATTAGTAATTTTATTGTATTATATGCTAAGTACTATTTTATTATCCCGTTATTGGTTCATTATATGCACATTCTGAATTACATAGATACTAACTAAACAGTACTTATGCAATATGTACAGCGATAATTATTTACAATGACTTAAGGCCCCCCCATCAGATCACTTCAAAAATGTGTAATTGTTATGATTTTATTTTTAAAAAAAGTTAACGTCAATTTAAGGCTGTATGTGTACATCCTTCAAGATATTAAAAAAAATCATATTTTATTTAATACTGCTGTCTCTTAGTGGTTGTGACTGTCCTGATAATACAAATAAATCTGCGGCTGAGAAATTTAGAACTCCTCGTAGAATCATCTAAAATCAACAAACCAAGAAAATTGTTAACGCTGATAAGATTGGTTATGGAATCATCTATGCACTCATAGCAAACTATTGTAATCTCATGTTTTGGCAGACGTTTAAACCACAAACTTCGAAAAGCGGGTAATTATACGCACGGAAATGTTGATAAAAAGAAGGTCGAAATGTTATGATCGTAGATGATTCCATGAACAATATTATACACTTTAACACTTTTCTTGGTTTGTTGATTTCAGATAATTCGATAAAGCGTTACAAATTCCGCATGTCCGGAATTCTTTTCTTCTGTATTGCCAGTCCCACCCCCACCCCCACCCCATCAACATACAGCAGTATTAAATAAAATATGAAAGAAAAATGTTGGCATCATGAATGATGTGCAAATACAGCCTAAAATTTTGTTAACATTGTGACGTTTACTTTTTTTTAAAAATAAAATCATAACAATTACGTATTTTTTTTGTGATCTGATGGATGAGGGGTACCCTTAAAAAATCTAATTCTAGAATTTTATACAAGTTATTGGGGTTCCGAATTTACGTATGCTCCGCTGTTTGCGGGGGAGCTATGGTTTTCTACAATCACGTTGCCTGTGTTGAAGCTAGTGCTTGGTCCGCTTTGTGGGGAAGATAAATTGTTGCAATGTGCAAAATACTGCAATTCATAGTGTTGCACCAAATTAAAAATGTCTGATTTTAAATAATTTTGTTGAGGGGGTGGGAGGGACTTGATGGTGTGTGAAATCCCCTTCAGAAATGAATCCACCGCATCAAGTTCCTCGTACTGTTTGTCAACTAAGTACCGCAACACTTGCGATGCGGCCGTCTGTGTTTGGTCCCTGCTGCTTCCCTTCTTCCGTTTCGCCGCAGGCTGGTGGTCTTTGCGTTCGTCATTCTCTTCTGCTGCTAGTGGTTCTGCCACCGCTGGCGCCTCTGCCACCGCTGGTGTCGCTTCCACCGTTGGTGTCGCTTCCACAGCTGATGCCTCTGCCACTGCTGGTGCTTCTGACACTGCTGGTGCTTCTGCCACTGCCAGCGCCGTATCCTGACTAGCACTTTCGCAGATTGTTGCATTCTGCATTTCTTCTGGAATGGGTTGACAATTCCCCATAGTGCTTCGCTCGTCCAAATATTTTTGCAAAAATTACATTTCCTTTGCATATTTATAGGGCTTGACACGTTTAGCGGCCTGGCCGCTTCTTGCCGTCTGCTTATTAAGGTTTTTTCGATAGTTATCCCTTAAACTGTTCCACCGTGTTTTGCACGTTAACCCTCAAATCAAACAAATTGATGTTAATGAAATAAACAAATTTTCAACACCTGCATGAAAATGGGTGTTTTTTTATGCCTGCTGAGCGGGAGCAAAATGACCAATTTCAGACGTATTCGCGTTTTTTACTTTTCTCACAAGGGAAAAAGACTTTACGGGCATGCGTATTCGCAATTTTTACTTTGCTCCCAAGGAAAGTGGAGTATGGTGTTACCCTGTGGAATGAAGATGTAAATGTTGTGTATTTTTTTGCGAATCGCTCAGCAGGCAAAAACACACCTTTCATGCAGGTGTTGAAAAAAGCATTGTGCGTGACAAGGGAGAGACACGATTTTGCCTCGCGTAAAATGCTCATCAAAATCGCTTTCTTCTCAATATTATTATCTCGTTTCTTTTATTTCAGGTATCTAGCAACCGGCGATGGAATGAAAACCTTTTCATTTAGTTATCGTCTCGGGCAAAGTACAGTGCGGTGTATAATTCATGGCACGTGTAAGGTAATTGTACAAACGTTGATTGGGGAGACAATGCCTGTCCCAACAGAGGCCAAATGGAGAGCTATCGCCGAAGATTTTTATAATCTCTGGAATTTCCCGAACTGTGTCGGAGCGATAGATGGGAAGCATGTTTTGATGCAGGCGCCCGCGAACAGTGGCTCTCAGTATTTCAATTACAAAAAAACATTTTCAATTGTTTTGTTAGCATTGGTAGATGCAAAATACAATTTTATTGCGGTCGATGTGGGATCGTTTGGAAAAAATAGCGATGTTGGAATTTTCAGCCACTCCAACTTGGGCAAAAGATTGGAACGGGGGTCGATGAATTTACCTCCCGAGACAATGTTGCCCGGGAGAAATAAAATAACCCCATTTGCCATCGTCGGGGACGAAGCCTTCCCATTAAAAAAATATTTAATGAGGCCCTATCCAGGGAAGCAATTGGACAATACGCAAAAGCGTATATTCAATTACCGCCTGTGTCGTGCCAGGCGATTAGTGAAAAATGCGTTCGGGATATTAGGGCAAAAGTTCCGGATATACAATCGACGCATACACGTCACCCCTGAACATTTAGATTATATTGTACTTGCAGCGTGCATTTTGCATAATTTCATTAGAAAATTTGAAAGCGATGACGAAAACATTGAACCGTCATCGTCACAGGAGAATACGGGAAATTCGCCTTTAAACAACTTATCCCCGCAGGGGGGTAATTCCACAAGGGAAGCATTTCGCGTGCGGGAATGCTTCACGCAGTATTTCAATTGTGAGGGAGCGGTTCCCTGGCAGAGGGATAAAATATAATTATTACATTCATTACAGTTGTTAATTAATTATTACTTTTGTAGTTATAAATACACTGTATGTCCGGTTCGGTTGTACACACACTGATAGGTTTGTAACTAGGTATTGGAAAAGCGAAAACCTGTTCCATACAAAAGTTGTTGGATTTGATGGAGGACACTTAATAGAATATTAGGATTTGCGTTTAAGCACACAAGAACGTAAATTCTAATATTCTATTAAGCTACCTCCATCAAATGAAACAACTTTCGTATGGAACAGGTTTTCGCTTTTCCAATAGTTACAAATACAGGGTGATTGGCTCGAAACGCCTGATCCGCCTCGCAACCGTAACGAGGTCAACCCAAACCCCCGTGGTGTCTCTCCGAAGACTTTCGACCCTCGGACGGGTTGGAGTACCTATTAGGAAGTGAGAAATCTTCGAATTTCTCATTTCTCATCGTATCTGTGCGAAAGTGACGCCAATGAATTCCTGGCGTTCCGTCGATTAAAATCATACCAAATATCATGCAAATCGGACTACTTTGACACAAGCTATTTGTATTCCTTATGTAAAAGTAGTCCGATTTACACGACATTTGGCATGATTTTCATCGGAAAACCACAAGGAATCCATCGGCAACACTTCCATATCCATACGATAAAAAATAAAGAATTATTTTATTTCTGAAACAGAAACAGGGTAATGTTGGGCAGGGACAACACCCCGCAGTGCCCATCGAATTTTATGGCTTTTTTCGGAAAAAGGTATGAATCCTGGTTCGAACGTAGCGAATTGAGGTCGCCGCCTCGCAGTCAAGGGGTGACATATCCATTACAGCGTATTAAGAAATTATTTTCTTCGTCGTATCGAAAGGGAAGTGACGCCAATGGATCCCGGGCGTTCTCCCGATTAAAATGATACCAAATGTCATGAAAATCGGACTACTTTTACATAAGGAATACAAATAGCTTGTGTCAAAGTAGTCCGATTTGCATGATATTTGGTATGATTTTAATCGACGGAACGCCAGGAATTCATTGGCGTCACTTTCGCACAGATACGATGAGAAATGAGAAATTCGAAGATTTCTCACTTCCTAATAGGTACTCCAACCCGTCCGAGGGTCGAAAGTCTTCGGAGAGACACCACGGGGGGTTGGGTTGACCTCGTTACGGTTGCGAGGCGGATCAGGCGTTTCGAGCCAATCACCCTGTATACTAGCGTGTGTACAAACCATGGACCTGAAGGACGGAGCATAAAGTGGATTTGTCGATTGGGGGGTGTTCAGTTCTGAGGGGAGCGTACAGTAAGTGTTGGCCGCCATGTTAGGAGCGACATTTGGTGCCATCTGTATCATACCGTAGGAAATATCTGCTGGAAAATACTTAGATTTGATTTTTCGTTTGCTGACAGGCACTTTGAATTTAAATTATATAAAACCCGTATAATAAATTAACTCTAACGTTTATGAGCATTCAATTAGTATTAATGTCGAGAAAAATAATGTAAAATACTACATTCGAAAACTTGCGCAATATTTTTTAACGCGTCGCAGAAATAAGTTTCAGAAGATATACAGGAAAAAATAATATTCAGTATGCACAAGTAGGTTGTTGATACGACTTATATTATTCTATATGTTTCTGTAGGTACAATAGATTTTTGCATTATATTTTATTTGACATAGCATAATAATCTTATAAAAGTAGCATTTTATATTATATATAAAATACAAGATTTTTACATAATACTATATTCGACATAGCACAGTCATCTTATGAAAATAGTGTTTTATACCATAAGTATGTACAATATAAGAATTTTACATAATTTGTTTGATATAGTAGTTTCATCAAAATATTATTAATGTGCTTCTTAATATGTTTGTCTCCAGGTTACTTAGTGAGATCTATAGATTACTAAAATGTAATTCATAAATATATAAGTAGTACTTATAATATGCAATAAGTATGGCATCGCAAATGTCTTATTTTAATGTACTTAATGCATTAGTGAAAGCATCACACAACAAACGCAAGCTCAGATCTCTTACATCCACCATAATGTAAATGACAATATTGTATTAACGGAAAATACGAACTGTCAGAATTACATAATAACATTACAAAATACGAACCAGAATTACATAATTACAAATTAATGATCACAAACTGAAAAACCAACCAAGTGAAAAGAGTGATAGTGCAATCATAGAAAAAGCAGAATTTAACTCTACGTCCTAGCTGAGTGTCTCACAGCGACGAAACCGACCGACCAATCAATACAGGAAAAAGTGTGTACGCACGCCATTTAGAAAAATTATAGATAATTCTAGAGGTATTCCTTCTTCAAGTGAGAAACATATTGGTCGGTCAATTTTGTCGCTCTGCGATATCCAGTTAAGACGAGACAACCAACACAAGCACATGCAGTGTTTACTGGCCTGAAAACAGTATTAATTTATTATAATAAGTCCGTTTATTGTTAGCATTGTTAACTGCTTTACTGGCTATATAGTGGAGCCTCACTTTAATATATTCTTTAATAATGCATTTAATTAAATGGACTCGGTGGTCCATTAGGGGAGCTTGATCGTTGCAATGTTGAATTAAATTCGTGAATAAATTTTGTACATTTAACATTCTTAATACCGAATTTTGCATTAATTGAAAATTATTCAAGTTGTCTTTCATTTGAAATAAATGTACAACTTTTTCACACATCCGTGCTATACAAATAACATCATGTGCTGGATATGTTAATCCTCCACGATTTTTTACCGTAATTAAATTATGTATTTTTTGGGGATTTTTGTCTTGTAAACTATTTTTACATTCAAAACAATGTACATGTTTAATCAATTTTTTGACAACCCATCCACTGATGTAGACAATAATTCTGTCTTTGTATTCCGAGAATAACGCCCAACTTTCTGTATTTGATGCAGCATAATTATGAAACTCGTTTATTTCTTGTATTTTTAATAATTCGTTCAAATCGTTCTCAGTATCACTGTCTTTGTTGTTTAGCATCATCGCCTCCTGTGGTGTAGATGCATTAATCACTTCTAGTGAAGTTGCTGACGTGTAATATAATATAGGGATGCTGTACAGTGCTGTAACGTTTCCTGAGTTTAAGTTTTTAACTTCATTTCTAAGTAATAATTTCCGAAATGCAGATTTAAATTGCCGTGCATTCGGATTATTATTTGTTCTTCCAAAACTTCTAACGCAGCCAAAAAATAATTCGATGTGGTCCTGGCTGAATCGGTACAGCGGTATGTATGACAGAGCCCCTGTTTCACAATACTTTTCATATAACTGCATTACAGTGTCAATACATATAATTAACCCTAAAAATCCGACTTTCCTCGGCGAGTCAATAACTCTCTGTCCATTTTCAAGAGAAATATTAAGTAAATAATCTTTGCATTCGAGTAGTCTCTTTTTTATATTACAGTAATTTTCTGTGGTGATTGGTTGCTTGTAATTTTGTTGCCGCAAATTTCTCGAATTCAGCATATCGAACAAATCGTTTAATATTACTAACAATTCCTCCGTTGCATGTGCATTTTTAAATTCTGCCAATTTCAAATCAGTTCGGCAAACATTTAGTGCGTAGGCGACTGATGAACTGAATATCTGCACAGCGTATTTAACTTTCATTTTCTTCTTGTGGTATTCAATATGTTTTTTAGTTAATTTATTTGCTAAGTGTAGAGCTTCTTTGTCTTGCAACTGTTGCAAGGCAACTATGTACTTCCATTCAATTGCATCATTTTTTGAATTTCTGAAACACTGAAAGTCGCCAAGAGTGTTTCACACAAGTTTAACCATATGGCATGGATCTAACATGAATACATCAATTCAGGGCTATTATGCATATCAGTGCTTTCGTCCTTTGCTTCTTCTGGCACATGTACCTTTAATTAAAAATAATCAACTTTAAAACATTTTTCACAAAAAAAATATAATGTAACATACATATGGCCAAATATTACATACATAAGGCATGGCATGTGGTTTAAGCCTTACACGTGATAGAGAAGTTCTATCAAAATCATTGGCCTTAAAATGAAGTGAGCATACATATGCTATATTGGGAATGTCAGCTTTCTCTAATCCCAAATTCTTCAACCACAGTGTGCGGCTGCTAACGTCTTGGGAGACCCTTCGAAATCAATTACAAAAGAAATTACTTTTTCATAGCAAAATACTTTGATACAAAGAAAAAAATTCGTTTGCCATAAAATATTCTCATTTATGTGTACTACATGCTTCACACTTACCGATGGAAAGTAATTTTTACCCGTTTCTCTAATTTTTCCTGCTTAGCAGATTTGCACGAAGTACGATTCGTACAATTTTGTACAATGCAATATGGCATTTTGGCACACTGGTTCTAAAGTGCACTAAAAACAGACTGTAATTAGAATCTCACGCAACCAACCAGCTCCTTACGTGAGCTTTTCTTGGGTTACTCTACTTTCTGGATTTCTACTATTAAATTCAAAAGATCTGACATACCAAAAATACACAATGAGCACTGATAAACGGTCGACAAACCACGCCAGACAAAGCTGGTTCTGAACTGCAATAAAACGAAGTGTATTCAGTATCATGCAATACTAGTAAGCAACTCGTAATAATTTCCTCATGTTTCATTATTTTATCTTTAATATTAGATTTTAAAAAATGTTAACATACCTGCTAAGTTCGAATGTTTAGTAAAAAGATGCACTGCAAATAACAATGAATACTTGGTCGTCAAAGCCACGCTATGCCAAACCACGCTATAACAAACCCACGCTATACCAAACACGCTATGTGACGCTATGAAATGCTTATTCTAGGCTGCAGAGGTCACTACTAGTCGCGCCTAACATGGCGGCCGAATTCGATTCCCCCTTCCGTCTTTCCGCGTAACCCCGCGGGACAATGCGCCGTCCTTCAGGTCCATGGTACAAACGACCCGGACATACTGTATCTGTATGGCGATAATGAAATGTGAGTGTGAGTTGCGATTGAGTGGAAAGGGTTGAATGGCATTTATTGTAAACACTCGTGAATCGAGTGCAGTGTAAAAGATATGATGGGATGTGCGCGTGCGTGTGTGTTTGAAATAGTTTTATAGTTTTGTACAGTTTTATGTTATTCGTTTGTAAAATATAAGGATCTATGTGACTTACCGCCTTCATTTAATTGAGCTCCTATATGGTCCCAAATCTTCGTCTTGGACTTGCCATCCAAGTATTTGGGGGTGGAGAAGTCGTACAGGACGGGATGTACGCGCACCAATTCAATCAACTTCTCACTATTTATTTCCGAGTTGCTAAAAAGACGAGAGCGTCAGTGAAAATAATGTGAATGAATGTTAAAGAGTACACAATGTCACACGATTCAACTTATTTTTCCGGCATCCTGAAGTAAAATAGATTTTACTGCGAAACTGCACTATGACACTCATTGAAGTATCGCGGTCAAATTCAGCGGAACTACTGTCCTTGTGAGTGTGATCTATTCTCCACGAAGGCTCTGTCAAGATCGTGGGGGGGGGGGGGGGGGAGCGCAGGGGGCGCAAAGGTCGCATTCTGACCATTCCGGTGGGATAAATTTCATTTCGCTAATTATCAAAAGATGACTCTCTTACGATACAGGGTGTTCGCATTATAACTCAGACAACTTGGCTGTGAGAGTCGGTGGTGGAGTATTTTTATAAATATGGATTTTTCGAGAATTATTTTAAGCAGTTGTGTAAATGTAAAAAAGGATGTAACTTTTGTTTCAACTTTTTTCTGATATTTCTCACCGTTCCCGAGGTTCCTTACAGAAAAGAAAATTCTGCACTTTCACAAGGACCGGTTTCACCCCCAAAACTGCATTATGACACCAACAACATATAGAATTATGTTTCTGATGAACTACTCTACTTGCATACGAAGTTTCCTAATTTGCTGAATTTCCAACTTGCCGAACGTCCCTTGAGTGTATGGGGAAAATGGAAAAGGTTTCACTGTGTTTTTTACGGAGATGGGCGAAAAATGATGTTAAACAAAACAGTGGTTTCGAATAACAGGCAGAAATTTTATTCGAAACTCACCGCATATATATAAATAACCTAGAGTTATTTATTATTCGAAGCGCCATAAACAATATGTTCATTCGACGGGAATTCATCCAAAGGTGCATAAATAAAGTTTTCATTCCATGGGAATTCATCCTATGCTTCGAATAATGTTCTCACTTGCATTTGTGTTTGTAGCGGAAAGTTATTTAAAGCTTAAATAACTCTGGGCAAGCCTCGAGACCCTCGAGCGCCCTTGCTCGAAGCCGCCGGCTACTCGAGCCGAGCGACATTGTGTCGTTCAATCGTCTAATCTTCTAAGCTTCTAAGCTTATCTGAACTTAATGTACCGCCGAGAGCGCTAAGGAATACTCCATTTTTTATGCTGCATAAACATTCTACTACTTTTGGCATGAACAACTGTGTTGATAGACTGTGTAGAACTTCTAATTCTGTTGCGAATTTAGTGGATTTCTTCTGCCACTCAGTTTACTCTTTCAAGCACTCTGCGAGAAAGGCGGTTAATAATTCTCGTTAACTCCTATCTATTTAATTGTATTTTATCTTATTCCTTCTGCTAGTACTCTATCTTGGCATTATTTCATTTTGACTTTATGTATTCTTTTCTGTCTTTTTACTTTTATAAATACATCTTAAGTAAGTCAGAAGACACCGAAATAGGCGCGCAATAGCTCAAATTCTGCAGTAAACAAAACTCTCGGATAGCCCTCTGGAAAGAATTCTTCAGGTGGATCCCACGGCAGATGATTGGGTGATTTTATCTCCCACCGTCTAAATTGTCATGTGACAAACCTGGAGAAGGAGTGACCGACTGCCCTATAAAAAGGGATCGGACCACCCGCAGAGTTAGTATTAATTGATCATTAACCTTTAGAGGGCCGGGCTGGCCACTATAGTGGCCACCTAAGAATTTGGATGCTTTGCGGGCCATTTTGATGGTATATATGCATAAATTTTTAGTAAATAAAATTTACGATTTCAATGAAAAAATCCCGGCCCTCTAAAGGTTAATTCAGAATTATTATATTATTATTATTACTATCATACACGATACAAAACTCCAACAAAACTAAGATATAAACTTTCACAGTGTGAAAATTCAAACAAGTGACAGTTGTAAGTGAAATTATTTATTATTAATAAAAGTGTTACATTCATATTTCGTGTGTTTCAAGTGTTTAATTTACTTATTCCTAAACTTCTGGGCATTTGAAGTTTTTATTAAGACACTACCGTAGAAATGAGAATAAGGAAATTCAGATTCTCTTCCGTTGAAAGCGTTATTGGAGAGCAGTCAGCTGCCCACTATATCGCTAGATACTAGAGGTTAATCTGTTTACGCGATCAATTCAATAGTAATCAGTCCTTTAAAATCATCAAAGATTGAATAATTATGAACTACGTTTGAGCTGACTTTCGGAATCACTGGCGCGCAGACAGCTGCCCACCATGCCCTCTGTAGTCAAGCCCAACCCGGGTTCCACTCGAACAAAAATAAAGGATTTAATTATCCCTTAGATGCCCAAAAGTAATCGGGCCGGGCGGAAAATACAATTAAGACGTTTGAATTATAATTATAAGTGTGCCCCGGCGGCCCCAGAATCTTTGTTGGGAGTTTCCACCGCACCAAGGATTATCAACACCCAACGATTACAGAGCAAAGTAATCGACGCCGGACCTTGGGTTCAACCAAAAAACCTCGTTGCTCCAGAGATCGACGGCATACCGGAAATACCCATTCCTTGGCGACTCATATTGATCGACCAGTAAAAGGTAGGCAGTACAATATTCCGTATTAATACCTTTAAAATCTCGCGCTCAACTATCCCAGAGCGTAAAGTCCCTGGACTAGCTCAAAAGCGGATTCAAAATATAAACTCCCTAAAAATCGCGCCCCAGAATAAGAATTAGGGACGTAACAGTACAATATTTGAAAATTGTAATAATATTGTAGATTGTACTACAAATGTCAATGAGCTATTTACAAGACTTGTAACAGACGTTTGCAGTGTCGAAGAAAATAGAATCTGCGGCAAATGTCAAGTAAAGTCTAGCAAATTGTTTGTAGTAGATTTAATTAATACACTAAAAACCGAAGATTTTTAAACAAACTTTTGATAATTTTGTTGCGCAATTCTTCAGTGTACAAACACGCACGTGTAAGACATGTCATTCAGCAGTGCAATTAAAAAGAGAACCAAAATCATATGTGTTCATAGACACCGAAATCTTTTTCCAATTAAATAAAATAAATGAAATACTTTTAAATAGCATACCGGAAAAGATGCAAATTGAAGATGCACTATACGTTTTAAGTGGCATCGTATGTCATAGCCCAGGACATTATACAGCATATTGCCGTAATACAATAGGAGTATGGACAGTACACAATGACATTAGTCAAAAATTGCGAAAAATTTCAAATACAAAAACCGTAAAAGTATTTCCGACAACCATAATATTCATAAAAATATAAAAATTCTGTTGAAACTTTAATTCAACAGAATATATGATAATGATATTTTACAATAGTAAAACTATTGAATCGGTCCGGTGTCGCACCGCGCTGTAAAGTGTGGTACCACTGGCTCTGTCAGTGGTTACAAGTGCCAGCCATGGCACTTGTACTCGCGGATCATACGATCACGCGAGTTAAACGACGCCGACGTAATTTTGCCAAGATAGTGACGAAGGTAATAATAAATTCAATGCACGCAATTAAGTCGATTCTGAAAAGTGGCCAAACGAAATCATGGGGTGGACAAATGTCTGCTACATATACACTACAGAACTGCATCATTGGACAAACGATTTCAATGTTTAATTAAAAAAAATTTCGCTATTTTTATTAATAATTCCATTCTGGAGGATGGACAAACGAAATCAGGGGGTGGACAAACGTCTTCTACATCTACACTAACAAAATGAATCGTTGGACAAACGATTTCATCGTTTAATTAATTAAAAATCGAACTTATACGCGATCGCTCGACCAGGACGCTTGTTTTTCGCGATTTTTATTTTTAATTCAATTCGGGAGGGTGGACAAACGAAATCAGGGGGTGGACAAACGATGCTGGATCGTGGACAATAATATTCCTGTGTTAAAACGTTGAAAAGTGTTCACTGATGTAGCTGATGACAAATTTTCTTAATTTGTTCATAACTTTTTTTTGGAGGGTAGACAAACGAAATTGTTGGGTGGACAAATGTGGACAAACGATGGACAAACGAATGCCATCGGGTTTTTTAAAAATTCGAATCTGGGGGTGCCAACTTCACAGAGCTCACATTATGTAGTCTCGACATTCACTAGAGCAAAAGGCTACTCTATAAGTAAGTTCTACATTAATTTGTATATAACTAAAATGTGGCTTTTATATTTATTTACAGATAATCGAAGCAGAAGATGATGCAGTGCGATCTACGTCAGAGAAAAAAATTTATTGAAACAGCATTATTATTATTATATTAATTAAATGAGTTTATTCATATGCTTGCTTTATATCTGAAAATTCAAATTTTTAAATAAACCAATTCCACCAATTCCAATTATCCGAAGTTTATTTGTTTTAATTTACATAATATATAAAAATAAAAGATATTACAGCGGGCCACCGCCGCCGCGGCTATATTCACCGCCACGACCACGACCACGGCCACGGTAGTGCGAGGCCACCAAATCGCGCAGAGTTGCGGCCTGGGCCTGCAGGCTGGTCGCTTGCGCGCGGACAGCCCACAGGATGGCCCAGTTTGCCTGATTGGTCCTCACACTTTGTCCGCTTCTCCCGTGGCGGCGGGTTACATACTCTCCTGTAATTAGTAATAAACAAAAAATTTATTAGTAAAATGTTTTTTAATTGAAACACCTTTCGAACGTTTAGATATAGGATAAAATGAAGAATTTTTATAGTGTTTAAAGATAAAAACATATCTAATTGAAAATCAGAATTAATATCTTTTCTCGAGAAAATGTCCGGAAATTTTGTTAAAACACTGCGGCACAAGATAATATATAATATATACTATCTAATGTTATGCATAATAAAAAAATTGTTCATTTAGACCTATTTCCAAGCATTATAAATGTATGTAACTCCTCAAAATGTGTATGTATATGTATGTATTTACCGTTTGCCGTGGCCGGCCTGTCTGTATGATGTTGTTGTTGTGGTGGTGGTGGTGGTGGTGGTGGCGGTAGTGTTGGGGATGGTGGTGGCCGTGATGGTGGCGGCGGCGGTGGCTGTTGGTATGGCGGAATGCGTTGCATTGTAACGTCATCGTCTGAATCTGGAAAAATAAATTTGAATAAGTGTGTACATAAATTTCTATTATTTTTTATATAACTTTTCTATAAGTTAATAAAACTTACCACATAAAAGTAGATCCACCGCTTTTCTCTACAATTAATATAAACAATTAATTAGCAAAAAAACTCAAGAGTTCATAAAAGCAGCGTATGATAGAAGAAAGATATATACCTGTAGCGCAAGGATACTGTTTGAAAATTAAGTGGGTGAGCACGCTGGAATGATAGGTTAGGATCGACGGTGGGAAAATGAAGCGCGGTACACAGAACTTGATTGAATAGTCTGAGTCACTTTATTAAAATCGCTCACGATGAGCTTGAATGAGCACAAGGGTTCTGCTGCTGAGCAGAGATAGCACAAACCACGCGGTCACGAAACGCGATGAGCACACGTGTTGTGCACGAGTAGTGAAGAGCAGAGAAAAATGAATAAAACTCACTCGTGAGCAATGAGAGTTACACTGAGCAGGTAAAAATGCGCACAAAGGTTGTTCCTGAGCACTGAAAGTACTGAGTACAGAATTCACACGTTGCGAGATGACACGATTTAGAACACGTCTATCACGACAAGCGGTATGAACGAGAGAGCACAAAGGCAACGCAGAAAACGGTTGAGCGTCTTCTCGAACAATCCTTGAGAATCGATCAACTATGTACGCTCTATGATTGGGCCGCCAGTTTCACGTGGTGATCGGTGATTGGCGTAGCGGGCGACCAGGAGAATCGATCGCCGGATCGATCGTCGATCAGCGGCGTGTTCCGCTGCCCAGTAGGTGCTGCGGTGAGCTTGGGTGCGGCGGAATAGCGAACTAACGGAATCTCAAACAGATACGTATTGTTCAGTTGCAAATTGGAAATTAGGAAATATAAAAATTTGAAAATTGTAATAGTGTATAATGCGAAAGTATAAAAATTACATTACATTACAATTACATTATATTACGGAATATGTTTCTTCCCATTACTTCACGAGCCTTTCCATTATTTAATCATACAAAAACTGTAACGTATTATATAACTTTATTTTGTGAACGATTCGCACTTATAACTAGTAGTAAAACAAGAAGATATTAGACACGTTGAAGCATATTCTAATAACTTATAACATCAACGATTATAAATATCAAACATATCTGAGTTGAACGTAAATCTAACTTTATTATGTGAACGATTCGCACTTATAACTAGTAGTAAAACAAGAAGATATTAGACAAGTTGAAGCATATTCTAATAACTTATAACATCAACGATTATAAATATCAAACATATCTGAGTTGAATGTAAATGAACATGTAAACTATGACATTATGAAAGTTTTTGATAGCCACTTTGCCTACGTAAAGTATCAGTGGGCATAGATACATAGAAGCATATTTTAACTCAGATCTGTTTCATATTTTTCTAATTGCTAGCATTACAAGTTAAAATATGCTTCAACGTGTCTAATATCTTCTTGTTTTACTACTAGTTATAAGTGCGAATCGTTCACATAATAAAGTTAGATTTACGTTCAACTCAGATATGTTTGATATTTATAATCGTTGGTGTTATAAGTTATTAGAATATGCTTCAACGTGTCTAATATCTTCTTGTGTTACTACTATTTACAACTGCGAATAGTTCACAAAATAATGTTATGTTATAATACGTTACAGTTTTTTGTATTGAATAATAATGGAAGGGCTCGTGAAGTAATGAGAAGAAATATATTTTGTAATGTAATATATATAATGTAATGTAATGTAATTTTTACTTTTATAATCCGAATTTCCAATTCAATTTGCAATTGAACAATACGTATCCTTGCACTAGATGTATGACTTTCTTCTATCATACGCCGCTTGTAATCAGAATTTATGTGAGGAAAAAATCTCACGAGTAGTATAGTAAGGCCGTTTCCAACCCAGGTCCTCTGAGGGGAGCGCGGGGCGGGGGGAAGTGCGGGCGCGCGGGGGAGCGCGGCGGAGGGAAACATGGGCGCGGGGCCTGCGGGGAGAGGAAAACCGGTTGCGCGCGCACGAGCCGCGGAGTGGGGGAAGCTGCGATGATGGAGGGGATCACTCCAGGCCGAGCCGCCGCGGAGACCGGACCCACCGCCGAAAACTTTTAAGAGGGAGTGAATGACCCCCGAGAACTTTTTCAGACCTAACCGGAGGGAGTGAATGACCCACCCCCAAATATTTTTCCAAACCATTGTTACGTATGTGGAATTTTTCCCATACGCTGCTCTCAACCGTTTCTTGAGCTCGCGTCTACGAAGGGAAAACGCCCTAAAATCCTTTTTGTTTATCACATACCACTAATGGGGGTCGTGATCTCGACCATCTGGATCATGACCATGGGAACGGGAATGACACGACGACGACCCCGAAAGATCTCCTTATATGGAAACTTCTAACGAACCCCCACTCATTTTCGGGACTATATAAACCCTTTGGTTTCAACCCTGGTTGGTTCAAAGCTATAGAGTCACGCGTAAAGTCACGTCGTGTCACGCTCGTACAGAGTCGGTTATATCCAGCAAGATCGGGCTAAAGTCTCCATCGGAATCATAGTTAACCTCATAGAATCCGCGAGTTCGGTTTATATTCTATTTGGCACTTTGAAATAGCCACTCGTACGCCCCGCATCGCCAGTGCGTCAACACCGTGCAATTAGTGGTAACACACACATTTTATTTAATATTTAATCGCGACACTTACATTTGTACAATAACTAATTGTTGAATATACGAATGGTGTTCACGTGTAAATCGAGTCGATTACGTTAAACCCACCTTTTACCCAGCGATCCTTATAATATTAGTAGCACTCACCCACTGATACAACTTTACCGCTCGAGTTGTATCAAATATTAATTAAGAGTTACGAGGCATTACTAACATTTCCCGCGACTCCCTGATTTCGCATCAGGTTCGTTCGCAACCCTTTACCAAAACAAGCCACCTTCTCCAACCCAGTGGCTCTCCGATTTCGCATCGGGTTCGTCCACGAAAACTCACCCTTCCTACGGCTCCCTGATTTCGCATCAGGTTCGTCCGTATCCTACAGCTTCCTGATTTCGCATCTGGTTCGCCTGTAAGTCTACCAACTTCCGAACAGCTCCCTGGTTTCGCGCCAGGTTCGTCTGTGAATAATCCAACCTCCTAACAGCTCCCTGGTTTCGCACCAGGTTCGTCTGTGAACTTTATCCTAGTGACTCCCCGATTTCGCATCGGGTTCGTTCACGACGTTTTACCCTCCTGCGGCTCCCTGATTTCGAATCAGGTTCGTCCGCGTTTGACTCCATTCCTAGAGGCTCCCTGATTTCGCATCAGGTTCGCCCTCGCTGTCAATATTCCTAGCGGCTCCCTGATTTCGCATCAGGTTCGTCCGCGCACCTAACTAACAAATTCATAAACCGTATTCCTTGGGAAATACCCTTCTCGCCGGCCTCTCGCGTTGCCGCAGCCCCGGCTCGTAACACCATTATGTGACATGCGGCGCGAAGAACGAAATAGATTTATGCAGTGTCTACAAATCTTAGAATTAGGAGGCGAGGAGGAAGACGAGTAAATAAAATGGAGACAGAATATGTGTTTAAGAAATTTATTTAAAAAGAATATAATTTAACATTTTTTCTTCCTACGAGCTTCAACTAGAATATCACTGATGGCGCATGCTACCAGTTCGCAATCTACAAGATACTCCTCGTCGTAGTATTTGCTATCACATATTATTTTAGCAGCACGACGAGCATCTAATGTTTCGCAGGCAACATCGCTCTGCCGTAGCACGTTAACAAAAGTTTCAAATTTTTCACTCGCATCTTCTGCAGTTTGATACAGCCGCGGATACAAATACTCTATACATTGCTGAAGACTAAATAAAAATATTGCTGTATCCAGTGTGAAATACACTGTATCATCACCATGTGTCATCTTTATAATTGGCGAATCAGAGATCCGAAAAAAGTCCAACGATAAATCATCAATCTGCATCGAAGATAATCCAGGTAATCGTGCACGTTCTTCGATGTTATCACGGTTGTCGAATAGTAGACCCCATGTATGCCATGATAATATGAGATGATTTCCATGATTGTCGCCGAGAAGAACTTCTACATCGGCCGTACGACCTACGTCGATTCCAATTTCCAAATATTTGGTACCCATGGTTGTTAATGCGTATCTTCTGACCATGATACGTGACGTTTGGCGCGGGCTAAGAGAACAATCAAAGCTATGAAAGTACTCGCTCGTATTAGGAACAAACATAAATATTTTGAGAAGATGTGAAAATTACACCGTACCGGTCACGATATATATTCTCCCCACATGGAGCTACACCGTCATCTCGCACGATCGGAACGAAACAATCCTCACACCCAGCGAGTATTTCATCAATGGTATACATTTTTTCAGAGCACTATTTGTTCCGTCGAAAGTCACTGATGCTACTGAGCGATTGATTGAATAGCGTCCGGGAACTGGTTTAAATAGAGGTGCAATTGCTTCCCCCCACCACCACCACCACCGCATCTTATTCTAAAGCTACCAATTTTTTAAAATGATTTTCAATCTTAACACCGCAATGTATCGCGCGATCGTGTGTAATATGAGTCCTCCCCGAGCATCTCCATACGATGATATCATTTTCACGGTGTGAAGAACGAAATAAACGCTGAATCTTAGAATTAGATGGCGAGGAGGAAGACGGATAAGTAAATGGAGATAAAATATACGTTTAAGAAATTTTATTTAAAATTAAAAGAATATAATTTTAACATTTTTTCCCACGAGCATCAGCTAGAATATCATTGATGGCGCATGCTGCCAGTTCGCAATCTACATGATAATCCTCACAGTAATGTTCGCTATCACATATGATTTTAGCAGCACGACGCGCATCTAATGTTTCACAAGCAACATCGCTTTGTTGTAGGACGTTAACAAAAGTTTTAAATTTCGCCTCCACATCTCTGCTAATTCGATGCAGCCGTGGATACACATAGTCTATACATGATTCAAGATTTAATAAAAATGATACTGTATCCGGTTTGAAATACAGCGGCTTATTATGTAGCATCATCCTTTCAATTGGAGAATTATAGATATCACAAAAATCCATCGTTAATTGATCCATCTGCATCGAAGGTGATCCAGGTAATCGTGAACGTTCTTCGATAGCATCACGATTGTTGCATAGTAGACCCCATGTATTATATGGTAACGTGAGATACATCCCACGATTATCGCCGAGAATAATTTCTACATCGATCGTAGGCCGTACTCTGATTCCAATTTCCAAATATTTGCTGCCCATAGATGTTAATGCGTATCTTCTGACCATGATCCGCGATGTTCGGCGCGGGCTAAGAGAACAATCAAAGCTATGAAAGTGCTGGAATAAACATAAAAAATTTTGAGATGTGAAAAAGTAAGCCTTACCAAGCAACTGTATCCTCCCCGCATTGAGCTATGCCATCATCTTGCACGATCGGAACGTAATAATTCATGTGTACGGCGTTTCCTTCGGCACTGGTACTACACATTTTTTCAGAGCACAATTTGTTTCGTCGAAAGTCACTGAGGCTACTGAGCGATTGATTGAATGGCGTTCGGGAGACTGGCTTAAATAGAGGTGCAATTGCTTCCCCCACCACAGCATTTTATTTTAAAGCATCCGATTTTTCCATAATGTATTTCAATCTTAACGTCGCAGCATATCTAATGATTGTATGTAACTTGAGCCCCAATCCTCAAGGATAAAAGTCTCAACACGTGCTGAATGTAATATAATACTTTTGCGCGCCATACGCGTGAATCATAGAAAGAATTTTGCTGTATCAGCAGAAACTGCATAGAACCATGTTGGGTTGGATCGTCAAAAGAGTAAGACAGAGATCGCAAATCATGACACCAGTCATAAAAGCGCGCTCCAAACTGCACAAAACTTCAAATCGTTGCAACGTGTTGCGAGGAAAAGACATTACATTTACATTCCATTTACGACCATGGGAGAATTCGTGCAAGTGTTGGATCAATCTGCGCGATTGATTTCACGGGAAGAATACCTCGCGTGGCAAGAACGGTGCAACGAGTGCATCGAATCGTTGGAAGAACAGAGCCGAGTGAACGTCCTCGATTATCGATCGGTGTTCGGCAATCGTTGGTTGCTCGAATCGCGCAGCTCGAAGGGCTGAAACATTCGTTGCGCGGACGTTTTGTGCGCGAAGGTGCAGGACATTCGAGCACAGGACTTTTGTGGCGCGAAATAGACGCTGCGCTCGATAGTCGCGTATTAACCGGTGCCGTGCTAAATTCGAACTATATCGAGCCGCGCAACTTCCTCCAGGATGCAGGAACCATTGTGTTGGAACATGTGCGGGGTGCTTTGAGGAAACAGCGGAACCTCAAAGTGAACACAGTGTTCAACGGCGAATTTGTGGCGGGCGATAAACGTGCAAGTAAGAGCATCAACACCCGGAACTGCGAACTCTTCCGCACATCCGATCTACAGGAGTGGTACCAACGATGCGTCGTCGAACGCACCCTGACATCGTTGGAAGAGTTCCAGGAACAAGACAGCGGATGGGCATTGACGAGAATCCTCAACCTGACCGTCAATGTCAACAAGTACAATCCGCTGCGCGCGGGGTGCCACTTCAAGTTGCCACAGGATTTATTGTTGAAGAATGCAACGATCAATATGCAATCCCCGGACAATGCGTGTTTCGCGTGGGCAGTGGTTGCCGCTCTCCATCCTGCGGAAAGACATCCCGATCGTCCAAGTTCATACCCGCACTATACGTCTGTGCTAAATCTCCAGGGCATTGAGTTCCCAATGTCCCTGAGGCAAATTGGAAAATTTGAGCGGTTGAACGGAATCTCCATCAACATCTACACCTTCGAGACGAAGAAAGGGTCGACAGTCCTTCCGTTGCGCCTCACTAGCCAAAAAAGGGATCGACACGTCAATCTGCTCTACACACCGAATCAAGAGCACGGCGATGTAGGACACTTTGTATGGATCAAGAACTTGTCCCGGCTGGTGAGCGCACAGCTGAGCAGGCACCAAAAAAAGAAATTCATCTGTGATCGGTATGTATATAAAATGATGAAATGTCTCGCGAAACAAATTAAATAAAAAAAAATTTTGGGTTTACAGATGCATGCACTATTTCGCATCTGCCGCGAAGTTGGAGCTTCATTCGCTGGACTGTGGCAAGATGAATGACTGCGCCATCCTGCTGCCCAGCGAAGGCAAAACTCTCCTCAACTTCGACAACCATTGCAGGAAGGAGCGGCTCCCTTTCGTGGTGTACGCAGATCTGGAATGCATCATCGAAAAAACGGAGGACAGTCACCGAATGGGTAATAAATTATGCGCGTATCAGCACCATAAAGTACACAGTATTGCATATTATATGCATTGTTCGTACGATACATCGCTGTCGACATATCGATGTCGCCGCGACACAGATTGCGTTTCATGGTTCGTAGACGAATTGAAAAATTTCGCGAATTTTGTCAAACCCATTCTGGCCAGTAATGTTCCAATGCTGGATTTAACTCCCGAACAGTTGTCGACATTTCACAATGCAACACACTGTCATATTTGCGAAAAACCATTCGAGGCTAGCGATGTACGAGTCCACGATCATTGCCATCTGTCCGGACGCTTTAGAGGCCCAGCACATACGGAGTGCAATTTAAATTATAAAAACGCGTTTTACATCCCCATAGTTTTCCACAATTTATCCGGCTATGATTCACATTTCATTATCGAGGAAATAGCTATCGCTTTCGAAGGTCACGTTGACGTATTACCCATAACTAAAGAAAAGTATATTTCTTTCACAAAAAATGTCGAAGATACGGCTGATTCACACTCGCGAAATTGTATTAAATTGCGGTTCATCGATTCGTACAAATTTCTCAACACCAGTCTCGACAAATTAGCATCCTTTCTTAGCACAGATCAATTAAAAATTTTACAATCACAATTTGAAACATTATCCACCGAGGATTTCAATTTATTGACACGAAAGGGTGTCTTTCCGTACGAATACCTGCAGGACCCATGCTTACCGCCGCGCGAATCATTCTACAGTTCGTTAACGGGTGAGACTGTATCCGAGAGCGATTACGCGCACGCCGAAACTGTCTGGCAGCGTTTCGAGATTAGAACCTTGGGCGAATACAGCGACTTGTATTTGAAAACTGATGTCTTGTTATTGGCAGATATTTTTGAAAATTTTCGCGAAAGTTGTATCAAGAGTTACGGATTAGATTCAGCACATTATTATACTCTACCTGGTTTCACATGGGATGCAATGCTAAAACATACTAAAATTACATTCGAATTGCTCACAGACATCGATATGGTCATGTTTATCGAACGCGGTATACGTGGGGGTTTAAATCAATGTTCCGGAAGATACGCACATGCCAATAACAAGTACATGTCATCTTACGACGTATCGGAAAAGTCATCATACTTGATGTACTTTGACGTGAACAATTTGTATGGATGGGCAATGTGTCAGCCCCTACCATACACTAAATTTCGATGGGTCGAAGATGTTGCGAATTTTGACGTGTCTTCAATCCCGATCGATTCGCCCACGGGATACATTCTTGAGGTAGATCTGGAATATCCACAACGTCTGCACGACGCTCATGCCGATCTACCGTTCTGCCCGACGCGTGCCAAACCACCTGGTAGCAAGCAGGACAAATTACTCGCGACGGTATACGATAAGCAGCGTTACGTTATCCATTATCGCAACCTGCAACAGTGCACGCGACACGGTCTTCGTATTACAAAGATACACCGCGTGCTTCAATTCGCTCAATCTCCCTGGCTCCGCGATTATATCGAACTCAATACACGGTTTAGAACAAGCGCGACAAACGACTTTGAAAAAAATTTGTACAAATTGATGAACAACGCGGTATTCGGTAAAACTATGGAAAATGTACGAAATCACGTGGATGTAAAACTTTTGACACATTGGGAAGGGCGATATGGTGCGGAGGCAATGATCGCGAAACCGAATTTCCACAGCAGAAGTGTTTTTTCGGAAAATTTAATAGCTGTTGAATTGCGAAAACTCGAGGTGAAATTCAACAAGCCGATATATGTGGGTATGTGCATTCTGGACATATCAAAAATTTGTTTGTACGAATTTCACCACGAGTACATGTTGCCCAAGCATGGAAAAAATTGTAAAATTCTATATACCGACACAGATAGTCTCATTTATCACATTCAATGCGATGATATCTACGAGTCCATGAAACACAATATCGATAGATTCGACACGAGCGATTATCCTACCGACAATCCATATAATATGCCGCGCGTAAATAAGAAGGTTCCGGGGCTGATGAAGGATGAAAATAACGGTGCGATAATGACCGAATTCGTAGGTCTTAGAGCGAAAATGTATGCACTTCGCGTAGACGGCAAAAAAGATACGAAAAAGGCGAAAGGCGTCAAGACCAACGTCATAGCCAGAACGATAACTTTCGACGACTACGCGCAATGTTTGCATAGGGAGATCGAAATGGTTCGCAGACAATCATGCATACGGTCTAAATTTCATAAAGTGTTCACCATTTCAGAATCTAAAATCGCTCTAAGCCCATACGACGACAAGCGGCATATCGTACCCAATTCGATCGACACTCTGCCCTGGGGTCATTATAATATCCCATTGTAAAATAGAAATTGTATTTATTGTATAATATAAAATTATTTGAGAATGTATAAAAAATTATTATTGTGTTTATTCTATTTATTGTGTAAAAATATAAATGGTGGAATTAATGTATAAAAAATTGTTCACACATATATATGTATCATTGTATTTATTGAACCATCTATTATTATGCTACAATACATTATTTTTATTTATCCAAGAATTGTGTGATTTACCAAATCCCAACCACTTGACGTACACCTAATCCCAGGGCTGCGGAGTCGGCATCAAAACTCTCGACTCCGACTCCGACTCCGACTCCTCTTTTTCTTTGACCATCGACTCCGACTCCGACCCCGACTCCGACTCCTGCTTTTATATATATATATATATATATATATATACACACATGAACTATGTACTTTAACAATCAATTATATATATATACATATTACATATATATATATATATCTATAGTATAAAAAGCTAAAGCTACGCTAACAGTAAAGGCAAATAAAGGAAAGAACCGATAATGGAAAAAAACTTTAAATTTAACTAATACATTCAATGGCCATTGAAGCACTTTTTATTTCAATAAAATACAAAATAAAATATTTTTTAAAAATGAAATATTCTAAGTAAAGTTGGTTTATATTTTAATTTCAAATAAATGAATTCTGAGAAAAAGAAACAGAAGTAATGAAAAATTAATATAAAGTGAAATTCGTTTCAATGAAATTAAAACAAAATAAAATTCAAAATCATGTGACTTATAACATGGTTCTAAGAATAAGAATGGCTTCAGCCAAATCATCTTTCATAGATGACCTTAAATCCGTTTTAATTATTTTCAATGCTGAAAATAATCTTTCAACACTGACTTGTGTCGGGGGCATTGCTGTCACAGATCTAGCTGCATCGCGAATAATTTTTGGATAAATAGCAATGGCTTCTTCCACATTCAGTTTTGATAAACGATCATATTTTTCAATTTCTTTTAATCCTTCTAAAAACTCTTGTTGAAATTTTCTTTTTTGAATTTCTACTGGTTCATTTTCTGGATTGGTTAAGCGTCTTCGTTTTACGTTTAAACGTTCTAATTTATCCAAATATGCTTCGAAGTCTAAACCTTCATTTGATTCATTTGCAGAAGATGATTCCGAGCTGTCATTGCATCTAACTTGTTCATCCTGTGATATATCGATTTCAGGTATCTGTAACCTTTTCATGCGAATTGCTACTTCATATAGTGTTTTTTTCCCTATGGCAATTTGATCATCATTTAGTAAAATTCGATTCATTGGATCAACGTAAATAGCAGCTAACAAAATTTTATTTTGCAATAACTGATTCTCCCTTTTTTTCATTGAAGACAAAATCGCATCAGCAGTGGAACCTTCAATTTTGTTTAGTTGATGCATTAAGCTTTTCCACTCCAACAAAAATGTTCCAGGTGTCAAATCTTCAGCTTGTAGCTTTAGGGTGACAACATAAGGGTATGACAAGACGCTTTCTAATTTTCCCGTTTGGTCCCATTGCCTTTTAGTTAATGAAACACTTGGATTATCCAGATCTTCAAGAAAGGCTTTTAACTCAAGCAAACGCTTAACCATTAAATAAGTGCTTCCCCATCGCGTTACTTGATCTAAAATAATTCCTTTTCTAGCACGTCTTTTCAGAATAGCATCTATTTTAGGGGTTCTAGCTGCAACAGCTACTTGTCTCAGTTTTTCAATGAGAGTAGCTGCGTGATGATATTTAATCCATCTCGTATTGCTAATTGCAATGTGTGCACAGCACATCGCATATGTTGAATTTGAAATACCTTCGATACTTCTTCAACAATATCATCCAAATATTCGTTGTTTTCCATTGTTTCTCTCGTTTGTGGGTCACTTGCGAAAGTTTCATTATTGTCTTCTAATACGCAGGCACTTTCTTCAATAGCTTTATTCATTTTCTCTGTGGTACTTAACATATTTGAAGCATTATCTGTCACAATACATAAAATCTGCTCTTTTTTAATTTTAAAATCGTCTAACACTTCTTGCACCAACTTTTGGAGATATTCGCTTGTGTGGTGTGCCTGAGTATCCTTCACCCCCAATGTCCGAGTTAAAATTTTATTATTTTCATCAACAAATCGAACATTAATGGCAAAATAATTCACTCTGTGGCGAGTGCATGCATCCATTTTAATGAAAATAATGCGATCCTTCAGACTTTCTCGAAGTTCTTCTTTTCTAGTTCTAGCTTCTTCAATTACCAGGCTTCTGATACATTCTCTATCTAAAGAAACACCAAGTTTTCTAGCCATTTCACCGTTTAAGCCTAAAAAGGCCGGCTGTGAAAAAAAGGATACAGCCACACTATTTTGCACCACCATTTGGATTAATAGATTTTTAAACTTTCCTGGGGTCATTGTTACGGTTATCTTATCAGAAATGAAGAATGTGGATAATTGAGTTTGTCTTGTACTAGATTTCTGATCTTTTCTTAACCCTGAAGTAGATGGAATGTTTGTACTGGTGTCTTTCTTATTTACCTCTTCCAACACTTTAGGATGAATACGTTGCAAATGTCTTTTTAAATTTGATGTTCTTGAAGGCGCATCTTTTTTTTCGAAATTAGTAAAACTGCTAATTTTTGCTGCACATAATTTTTCACCATCATCATCTTTTACAATACACTGACACTGATAATAATTCCCATCCGTTGTAATTGTAAAGTGTTCAAAAACTGCCGACTTTGGTAACATTTTTTTTGACACTGCAAATTTTGTGAAACTGGACTGACTGGGCTACTGCGGCCACGGGCTTCGACGAATGCAGAAATGTGTTCTTTCAAAGTAGGTACCTCGATCGTCATAGCGAAACAATAACGAAACGATGTGCCGACAATGTTGCTTTAGAGCGACAACGAGTGTCGTTCGAAAACTCCGTTGGCGATTGTAATCTGAGAACTGAGTCGGAACCCGACTTTGTCAAAGTTGGACCAAAATGACCCTGCATTCGTCGTATGAGTGTTAAACAAAAATATATCGCGAGCGGCGAGCGTGTATAAACACGTAGAGCTCAACAGACTCGGATTTTCATAAAATTTACTAATATGGAGTCGGTGTTGGAGTCGGCATATATTTTTTCGACTCCGACTCCGACTCCGACTCCGGTAATCAGAAATTCCTTCTGAACTCCGACTCCGACTCCACGACTCCGACTCCGACTCCACAGCCCTGCCTTATCCCCTTCCTACGTAAGACTTTTTCCACTAGATACACATCAGGATCGGTGACGCGTTGCAGCTCGTGTTCATAGAATCCTCCGGCAACAGGTTTTCCACAGGAATCGACCAGCAGATACATTGCAGGATTAGTTGCTTGTACTTTGGCTATCTTGAACACCTCCGTTGTCCAATTCGGCGTATAGCCTTTATCGAATATGGTTTTAAATTTGCTCACGCGCACAAACTCGCCCAACTTGAATCTCGCTGGAGCAGCGATCTTTATGTTGCTGTATACGCTGGCTAGCAGCTTATCGGCGATCGCAGGGGTAACATCGCAAGGACGCATTCCGATGGTTCTATGTTTTCGTGCGTTATACTCTGCAAGTAGACTTGGTAGAGCATCGGTCCATCTAATAGGTTCTGTGGTGGCAATATCACCACGCACGCCAATGCATATATTTCTTCGAAGAATTGCTCTTTCCTTTCCAACTCTGTCACGCTATTATTCTGTATTTCCTGTCTGCTAGTCTCACGTTTGGTAACCGGCCCTTCACGAATTTCCAATGCATCCTTGAGAACGTCGCCAGGGTTCTGGTTTTCGTTAGTCTCGGTCCTTCGCCTACCTCTTAACTTTCTCTGTTTATGACTCTTTTCCGCTGTCCCTATCGCTGCCACTGTCTTCTCAAGTTTTCCTTTTCTATTCTCTTTTCTTTTTCTCCCCTATCTTTTTGCTTTTTCTAACTCCGTCGTGTTTAAGATTGCAACGAGAGTCGCCAGTCGATTGTAAGCTTTCGAGACAGCAACACCAGCACTGCACTGACATTCGCGCTTACCGATATTATTAATAAATGAAGTGAGGACAATCCCTGCCATTTTATACCTCCTTATCCACTTCAGTTCCATTGAGCGTAAACAGTTTCCACATATTATTTTTCAAAGTTCGATTGAAACGTTCTACGACGGAGGCCTTCATCACAGAATACGTCGAATAATGATTAACGTTATGCTTTGCCAAGAGTTTCTGCACATCAGCGTTGTAAAATTCTTTTCCTTGATCGGTTTGCAAATTTTTCGGATATCGATCTCTAAATATCTTTGCAAACGCATTAGTCACCTCAGCGCCACTTTTAGTCTTGAGCGGCAACGCCCATGCATACTTGCTCAACACATCGATGACGGTGAGTATGTAGTGGTGACCCTGGTTGAATCGTGAGTATGGACGCATTTCTACAATGTCAGCTTGCCACAGATCACGAATCATTTGACACGAATGATGCGATAATTATCGGGCACGTTCATTAAGTGCTCCCAATCGGCCCAGGGGCAAGTTCATCCGCCTCGCATAATTCTCCTTCGCAGCGCTGCTGCGGGATAGAATTCGACGCCTGCGATATCTTTTGAACGCTGTTTTGCAGCGTCAGCATATCTCTTTGAAACGCGATCAGTTTCCTCTCTAATTCTTCCTGCCGCTCTCTCAAAAGTTTAATGTTCTTTTCCATGTATAGTTTATTGACGGCATCGGTGTCGGCCACCGGTTGAGCTACGCTTCGTATCTTGCATGATTTTGCATCAAAGTCGGTACCAACCACGCAAAGAGCGTTATCTCGCATGTAATTTCGAAGCAAACCACTCCATTTGTAATAGTCCATTCTAGCTGCTCCACTCTTCTCGAGCGATACCCCAAATTTGTTGATCGGCATCTCGATGCATACAGTGCACATCATTGGCATGCGGCTTAATTTATATAATGAGGCCTACCTCGCGTAGTTCCTCGACAATCGATAGAATTTCGGGATCATGAGAGTTGTTACCCGCCTGACGTGACGCTTCCAGCAAACGCAATCGATCCACCAGCGCGTTGGGATCGTCCCAGTGTACGTAATCGATCTTGTTATCGTTTACCACCACGGCTCGTGGCGTCCTAAGACCTTTCCCTGCTTTATTGACTGATGCGCGTGGGATTAGCGGTGCAATTACATGTCTGTACTTGTATCCCTTGTTGCTCAATATGGGATTTTTAGCACCATGACCGCGTCTGTGGGCATTCGTCGCCAGCAGTATACTTTTGTATTTTTGTTTATCAGCATCGGTGTATACAGCATCGTTGGGAATTCTCTTGAAAATCAGTTCATAAAGACCGGATGTTCCTCCATATCTTACACCATCTATGATTATATTATCATCCTTGTCTATATCGAAAGCCTTATCCCCAAGCATCGTTCCACTATTGCCAAAGTATACACCGTACACATAGTCCATTGATGTATCCTTATCACCACTTAGGATCGCGCTCATGTATTTTTGCCCCAGCGGACCGAAATGACTGCGAAACGTTTCTTGTCCCTCGGATGTTTGAAGTTGCTGTCTGATAGATGTTACAAACGACTCATTGGGACTAGTTTCGAAAACGTCGTCATCAATAGTTGCGAGCGATTGTACACTGGGAAATGTACTTATTGGTGTGTGAGGAACGGGAGACTCGTTTGATGTAGCATTCCGTCGTTTATGCTTCGATTGAACTGGTGTTGAGGTTATGGGTGAATATTCAGACGACATGTGCCGTTTCCTCTTTGTCTTGCGCGATGTGTTCCCTTTCGGATGGATTTTTTTAGGCGTTAATGTTTCATTCCCTTCAGCGTCTATGCTCATCGGTGGTGATGTGCTAGCTTCTGTCGCTGAGGTATTTTCCACAATATGTTTTAAGGGTTCGACGATAGGTTTAAAGTATCTCTCCAACGCGACATCTTCCTCCATCTTGCCTGTCTTCAAAGCCTGATGTTTCTTGCGAATGGATTCGCTAGTTTTTGCAATTTCCTTCGCTATTCTCTCGCGATCCTTAATCTCCAGAGTATCGATATCAATCATCGTTGTACCGCTGACGTTGCTTTCCCACCGACGTGTTGATGACAATTGACCGTCTCACGGTATGGCAAACTCGTTAAATCCCTTTCTGTAACGTCCATTGGACATCGCGCTATCCTGGTCTATTACTATGAAACCATACTCCCGTTGCCAACAATTACGACACAAAGCGCAGAAATCCTCGTAAGACATGTCAGTGTTTACGTGATCGTTGTACACATGTTTCAAGTTGGTACCATCCTGCTTAAACAGAATCAACAGATTGGCATTGTCGCGGATAAAATGTTTGGGTATCTTTGCATACGTCTGACAGAGATAGAAGCAGTCAACGTTCGAGTGGCGCCCCATTGCAAAGTATTCCCTTATCGTATCTTGCTTGTCGCATGCCACGTCATCAAAGATGAAAATAGAATTCGGAAGCGATTCACACGGTGGGATGACGTCACTGTTATTCGAAAACGTAAAGTAGCCAATTTCATCTATCGGAGTCAATAAATTCTCCAAATACTGATATTTCGGCTGTTGCAACGACTTGGAGTACACGTACACGTTCTCGAAGCGGACGCCGTGAGGACTTTCCAACAAGCTCACCAACACGTTTGTCTTTCCGCAATTTGATGGGCCACAAACGAGGCAGCGTATAGTGTTTGGTAGCATGCTACCATGTCTGCGTCTTGTTTTCGAAGACATCACTCGTGATTTATCGTCAAAATTTGTCACGCGTATCGTTACAGGTTGTCGCACGAATCGCATCCTCTCCGCAAACTGTGAAAAATGATTTTGATACGTCGAAGCGCCCTATTTATAGGTCCGCATCAACTCAAAACAGCTCAGTATTCAAAATGCTTCTGATCCTGTCGGATAATTGCGATATTCGAGACCTATCCTCTGAGCAGTTGAAATATATACCAAAGATTATTCTACTCCGAGAGTTTGGGAGACACATTGATCAGTTGTGGGACAGACTCCCCGAGCACATAAAAGCCGATTCTGAGGTTCGGCAGTATCGTCGGTGTCTGGAGCATTATAATTGTCCTTGGCAGCGAACGCATATCGACGGTCCAGCACCATTGATTAAAAACTGTAGCGAATGTCGCCGACGAGAGTAAAGAAAGGCTATGGTTTGTTAAATCGAGCGATAAACGCGCTACCTATCGAATTACATATTCCGGGATACCAGTTTTGCGGTCCAGGAACACATCTGGCAAAACGATTGGCTAGAGGGGATCAAGGCATCAATCCGTTGGACGCGGCGTGTTGCGAACACGATATTGCGTATTCGCGCAGCAACGACCTCGGCGAAAGGCACGCGGCAGATAAAGTTCTCGCTGACAAAGCGCGAAAACGCATCGTTGCGCGAGACTCGACTCTGGGTGAAAGAGGTGCTGCTACAGCTGTTTGGGCAGCTATGAAAGCCAAGACGAAAATCGGAATGGGGATGAAAACAAAACCCCGCAAAAGTACTCCAAAGAGAGCGCCGAAAAAGCGGATTCTTCCGGTGGCAAAACGGGGTGGTATATTACCACTTCTCCCGCTGCTAGGTGTTCTCGGATCATTAGCTGGTGGAGCGGCGGGGATCGCCAAGGCGGTAAACGATAATAAGGCGGCGCAACATCAGCTGCAGGAAATGCAACGTCATAATCGCTCCATGGAAGGTCGCGGACTTTATCTCGCACCATACAAGCGTGGACAGGGAATATCAAAACGAAAAAAAAAACGTCGAAAAGAAAATAAAAATGCCCGCGGGTGTAACTACCGATGCACAATTGGAGGAGTTGGCAAAACGTATGCGTATTCCATTCTTTAGAGGTGTTTTTATGCGAAACGCGCTACCAGTCGGAGGAGTACGTCGAAACGAGAGCGGTATTGTAAATTTGGACAATGTCGAGGGGTCGGGGACTCATTGGGTGGCATATGCGAAGAGAGGGTGTCGAGCTATATATTTCGACAGCTTTGGAAATCTTCGACCGCCCAAGGAATTGGTAAAATATCTGGATAAGGATGCTGTGAAAATTGAATACAATCGAACGTCTTATCAGAAGTACAATCAGAGCAATTGTGGACAACTATGTCTACGCTTTCTACAAACTATCGGTACCAAATTTAAGGATTGACTTCCCGCCACTCTGATTCAGTATTAATCGAGCCGTACAGTTCGGAATATGTCGTTAACATTCACTCTAACCGGCAAGAGTAGCACCCTCGCGGTGAGCTACTTTCCACCCATAGATTTGAGCGACGATGATTACGAGCTTGGTCTAACAACCTTTGAAACTTATCACACAATACCAAACATCGACTCGAGCAATGATAAATTCTACTTCACCGTAAACTATGACATCAGCAACAGCGTCGACACCACTCCTGAATACATTGCGATTCCCCATGGCTCCTACGAACTAGACGCCATTGCCAAGTATTTGAAGCAGCGATTACTCGAGCGGTATCCTCAAAATCTCGACGGTACCGATGACAGTGACAACGATGCGTATCCAATAGTGTTGCGTCCCAACAACAACACCATGAAAAGCGAACTGTACTGTCGGTTCACCGTAGATTTTACAAAGCCTAATAACATTGGATCGCTATTGGGATTCTCGACGAATCGGGTATTAGAACCAGGACGGTGGCACGAATCGGACGATCCAATTAATATCATGAACGTGAACATTGTTCGTATAGAATGTAGCGTGACCGCTGGCGCGTACAACAGTGGGAGGCGTGTACATACGATACATGAATTTTCTCCGAGAGTTCCACCAGGATATAAGATATCGGAAACGCCCGCGCAGATCATTTACCTTCCAATCACCGCACGGATCATTACGGATCTAACGATACGCGTTGTGGATCAAAACGGACGGTTGCTCGATTTTCGAGGTGAAGAGATTACCATCAGATTGCACGTACGACGGCGACGACGATAATACATGTGGTGCGAACGAAAGAGATGCTTGTATTGAACGACTCTAGAGACCCGTTTCTTCCAAGTGAAATTGTTTACAACTGCAACAACAACTGCAACAGCTCCGATCACGCTAAAAAGAAGAGGCTCAGTGTTGCGAACATTGCATTTTTGAAATCATTGGGATTCATTGTGCGCATTTAGGTTGAAAAATGGTTGACATTCTAAGTATTGGAGGGAAGCCGACGTTTGATGACCGCATCGTCAAGCTTCAGACTCACACATACAACCCATACGTCAACACGACGTTTGGATACAGCGATGAGATAAGAATACCGATACAACAGCAGGATTTATACACATTGCCGTGTGAAAGTTTTCTCTATGTGGAGGGGAAATTGAAGATAAATAAGCCAAAAGATGCATTAACGGTGACGTTGGGAAATAATTGCATGGCGTTCTTATTCGATGAGATTCGATAAGAGCTGAATGGCGTGGAGATTGATCGCAGCAGAAACGTTGGAATAACTAGCACGCTTAAAAACTATGTATCGCTGACATCTGGCGAAGACAAAAATATGGAGAATGTTGGATGGGGCTTGAAACGGCGCGATTGGCCAATAGTGAAAAGTCATTTCAGTTTTTGCATCCCACTCAAATATTTGCTGGGATTTTGTGAGGACTACAAACGCATGATTATTAATGCGCGTCACGAATTGATTTTAATACGATCGCGCAACGACAACAATGCTCTGATAGGATCGCCGATGTTGGAACCAGAAATTGAATTGGTTAAACTACAATGGCGGATGCCCCATGTGACGTTAAATGACGTTAATAAGCTATCGTTGCTACATACTTTGGAACGTGGACAAAACCTGAGCATTTGTTTTCAATCGTGGGATCTGTACGAGTATCCTCTCTTACAGAGCACGACCAAGCATTCGTGGGCCGTGAAGGCATCTGCACAGCTGGAGAAGCCGCGATGCGTGATCCTTGCTCTACAGACTGGTCGAAGAAATGTGATGAGTGAAGACGTTACTATGTTCAACAACTGCAAATTGGCCAATGTAAAACTTTTTCTCAACTCGGAATTTTACCCATATGATGACCTGAACTTGGACTTTGACAAGAATAAGCACGCCATCTTGTATCACATGTATACGCAATTCCGTAAATCATATTATGGGTATAGTTGCAACGAGGCATTATTCACCGTGGCTGAATTTTTACAATTTGGCCCCCTTGTGGTAATTGATTGCTCGCGACAAACTGAGTCGATCAAGAATGGCACCGTGGACGTGCGCATAGAATTCGAGTGTAAAGAGAATGTGCCTGCAAATACTACAGCCTACTGTCTGATTCTGCACGATCGAGTGGATGAATACAATCCATTGACAAACATGGTGCGCAAAATAAATTAAATTACCACGCTACTTGCCCGCCCTCTCCTGTACGAAATTCGCAAAAAAATTTCATCGTGAAAATCGAGATGTTTTACGAGAAAGACTGCATTCTCTCGTCTGTCTTGGAAGCGAGTGGACCTCCAAATTTTATCGATAATGGTTGTACCAACGTTCGTTGACATGCAAGGGTTCATCGTTGATGGAAGATTTGTCGTCAAGGAAGTGGCTGTCCTACGAATGGGAACAATTCCCTCGCACTATATTTTTGGGAGTTCGATGCCGCATTATCTTCTTTCGAAATCTGACAAATCAAGCATCCGCTGGTTAACGGCGAAACATCATGGGTTACGCTGGGACGATGGAGAAGTTCCATACAGTATGGCTAAACGGCTAATTTCGAAAGCTGTAGCTGATGCGATCGATGAAGAAGAGGATGACACGTGCCATGTCGTATATGTTGAAGGGCTGCAGAAACGCGACTGGCTTGCGGATTTCCTCGATGAAAGTACGAGAGCAGACGCGGTCATCGAGACGCTGCACATTGACTACGAGGATATCAAATCTCTAAATAAGCTAAATGTAGTTAATACTCTGCGATGTCGCAGACACGCGAAACACTGTGCCATGCAAAATGTATTTAAAATATTCAACTGGTGGTCTAAACACCAGGGAAATTCATAAATAAAATATAATCAATTTTTTAATGTGTATAATTTTCTTCACCCTCACCCAACCCAACCTCATGCGTTTGATGTCCGCTAGATTAAGACGATACTTATGCAGAAGTCGTTCGATACACGTTCGATACCCGATCAAAGCCATTCGATGCACGATCAAAGTGGTATGATAGACGTTCAATATCCGATCAAAGCCGTTCAATACCCGTTCAATGCACGTTCGAAGCCGTTCAATATCCGTTTGATTCAGTCTTCCTCCTCGCCTCCTAAATCTAAGATTTGTAGACACTGCATAAATCTATTTCGCTCTTCGCGCCGCATGTCACATAATTGTTTGGAAAAATATTTGGGGGTCATTCCCTCCCTCTAAAAAGTTTTCGGCGGTGGGTCCGGTCTCCGCGGCGGCTCGGCCTGGAGTAATCCCCTCCATCATCGCAGCTTCCCCCACTCCGCGGCTCGTGCGCGCGCAACCGGTTTTCCTCTCCCCGCAGGCCCCGCGCCCATGTTTCCCTCCGCCGCGCTCCCCCGCGCGCCCTCACTTCCCCCCGCCCCCGCGCTCCCCTCAGAGGACCTGGGTTGGATATCGCTTTAACATACTACTCTCACGAATCATGAATATATAATTTATTACTTACATTTTCAGCCATTGTTGCGTCTTTCGTCTTACGATCGACAATCGAGAATGCTCTTTCTCACCACGTGCAAGATGAGGTGAGCTCCTCCGCTGCTCATTTGTTTTTTAAGGAGCCCGCTTTTGGCATAGATACGGACACATTCTGCCGCGGGCTTTTTGAATTTTCATTGATTTTTAGCCGAGAAGCTAACAAGGGGACGCCACGGATGTGGAAATCGCTTTTGGAACAACAGTATATAATAATAATAATAATAATAATAATAATAATAATAATAATAATAATAATAATTCGTCTTTATTCACCACAGATTACATAAAATATGCTATGAATGGGCGAGGTTCAACATACCTGCTTGTTAGCGCACGAACGTGAGGCTTCAGCCGTCCGCGAATTAGGTTTAGTTATAATTCAAATTAGGTATAGGTTCATCTCTGAGATTAGCCACTAAGTTTACTTGTAAGATCACAGTCCGTTGTATACACAAAAACAAACGTGCACAATATTATTCTTAAATCTAATTAAACTCTACAACAGAAGAATGAACGACCATTGCTTTTATTTTCGTTAACGCGCGAGTACGCGAACGAGTTATTAGCGTCGGAGCTACACAGTTTGCAAGAAATTAGAGTCTCTAATATTCCAGAGTTAGCACTTAAGATCAGAGATCCTTATCCGCCGGCGGTACTAGGAAAAGATGGATTCATCGCGGTGATGGATCGGACCGATTCGCCGAATTCTGTGACGTCAGCACCCCACCCAACAGCTGTTCGTCTCGAGCGGAACGAAGACCGCACCGGCGACACAAAGCAGGTCGCACGATAAAGAGAGAGCGCTGCCTAATTAGGTGAGATGCGCGTCAACAGATGTCCCGGCCGCTGCCATCACCGCGATCGCGTGCAACGTGATCTAGTCGCGTTCGCCTTAGTCAAATCTCGCGCGCATCGGCGGCGAAGACGCCGTCTTGGCCTGTGGCCGTTTGGGCCAATTCCAAACATTCCCGCCCGCCTTCGTCAGTATGACGAAATGATCGATGGCTATTGGCGGAAGCTTGCCATTCAGTACGGTACTGCATCGGCATGACAAAATTGAGACGGACGCGAATGAATGAATTCACCCCGTGAACAGTTTTAGAGATACTACACGGTATGTCAGTATACATAGAAAGAGGAGCACAGCGAAACTTTGTTAGGTGCAAAGTGCCTTGATATTTGATCATGAAGTGACCATCGAGTGATGTAAATGTAGTGCTTCGATAGTGAGAGTTTCTTGGTAGCTCGAGTGCACAAGGGTGGTAAGCATTTTAGCACCTTTACAAGAATTCGACTCTAGTGAGGTTTAGTGCGCGGTCGAATTGAGGTCGTGAGCAGTGACTTTGTTGTCCGAGGGGTTCCCAGAATTGGTCTCTGTGGCGTCGTCGCGAGGAAACAGGATGATTTTGTGAACCGGGCGAGTAAATTCAGAAAGGGCCGTTTTGAGTGTAACTCCGCGAACGAGCCCGTCCGCGCCCCGATGCACTTGCGTCACTTGTGCGAGGGGCCACCTGGACGGCGGCTGTAACTCCCCTTTTATCAGGCACAAGTCCCCTACTTTGATGGACGGTTGAGCGCGCGTCCATTTAACACGTGTTTGCAGTGTGTTCAGATAATCGCGGGCCCATAAGCGCCAGAAGTGCTGCTGCATTTTTTGGACGAGTTGCCACCGGGAGAGCCAATTTACTGGGAGCTCCTCTAGATTCGGCACCGGTAACGCGGTGAGAGCCTCTCCGATCAGGAAGTGACCGGGTGTAAGTACATTGAGGTCTTTGGGATCGTTAGTTAATGGCTGTAGTGGACGTGAATTTAAGCAGGCCTCAATTTCGGTAAGTACCGTGGCTATCTCCTCGTAAGTGAGCTTGTGTTCACCTATTACACGCCGGAGGTGGTGTTTGACGGATTTCACGGCCGCCTCCCAGATCCCGCCGAAGTGTGGCGCAGCCGGTGGATTGAAGGTCCACTCAATTCCCTCAGACGCCACTGAATCCAGGAGCTGGCTGGAGTTGGCCGCCTGCAGTAGGACCCGTAGCTCCCGATCCGCCCCCACGAACGCAGTTCCGCAGTCGCTCAGTATTTGACTGCATCGGCCCCGTCGGGAGATGAATCGTCGTAGTGCGGCGAGGAAGGCGTCCGTCGTGCCGTCCGACACCACCTCCAAGTGAACTGCCTTAGTAGGCATACGAAGAGAGCAATGTAACCTTTGTAAACGTGTTGACCGCGCCCTTTACTAGTTCGTAACAGGATAGGTCCGGCATAGTCGATGCCTACTCGCGAAAAGGGTCGACAAGGGGTTACGCGAACCGAAGGGAGGTTACCCATAAGCTGGCTCATGTTGCTGCCTTCGCTGTAGGCCTTCACCATCGGTCGTCCTCGAACAATCCAGCATTGTTGGCGCAGCGTGGATAGGGTGAGTTGGATCCCACGGTGCAGGCACCGTCGATGCGCCTGGTCGATCCAGAGTGTGGCCAGATGGGAATCGTTTGGCAAAATGGCTGGGTGCTTGCAGCTGAAGGAGAGGAGCGAGTGCTGAAGCCGCCCACCGACCCGCAGGATACCGTTCTCGTCCAGAAAGGGGTTGAGGCGTAGCAAATGACTCTTGCGTGAGATGGGCAGCTTGGCTTGGAGGCAGCCGAGTTCATGGGGGAAGAAGTGTCCCTGCTCCAGTCGCAGCAGTCGAAGTTGCGCCTCCTGGATCTCATAGCCGGTGAGGTAGGGCTTCCGCACACGCCGTTTCTCTAAGGAGACGACAGAGGTTTGAGTATTTAGCCAAGAACGGGCTCACCTCGTTTTCTGATGCGGTCTGAATGTGTAGGGCCTGTCGTTGTTCATCCAGGTCTTGGTTGTGTGTAAGGATCTCCTCGCTGGTCCATTGATCCGTTGCAGCTAGCCATGCTCGACCGGTCCACCACAGCGGATGGTTAGGTAGTGCAGTCGGTGACAGGCCCCGGGATGCGCAGTCCGCCGGATTATCCTGACTCCGCACGTAATGCCATCGGGCGCTCGGCAGCATGCGCTGGATGTCAACCACCCTATTGGCCACGTAAGTCTGCCATCTGCTCGAGTGCGACTGGATCCAGCCCAGTGTAGTCATCGAATCTGTCCATAGGTGGATAGCGTCCACCGTCAACTCTAGCACTCCTAGCGTTCGTGAGACCAGTCGAGTGAGCAGGTGAGCACCGCACAGTTCGAGCCTGGGCAGCGACACTCGCTTGGGCGGGGCTACCTTCGTCTTGGCGGTGATAAAGCTGATCTGCCTCTGGCTACTGTCTTGGATGACCCGTAGGTAAACTACTGTTGAGAAGGCTCGTTCAGAAGCATCTGAAAAACCGTGAATTTCAATAGTTTGCAAGGTCGAGCTCAGACCCAGCCAACGGGGAATTTGTACGTCCCGTAGCGCTGGTAGGTTGCTGATGAAGTCATTCCACACGTCCCTTTCTGTTGGAGGCAGTAGTTCGTCCCAGTCAATCTTCAGCAGCCAGAGTGACTGAAGAAATATCTTTGCCCGCACAGTGACCGGAGCAAGCCAGCCCAGAGGGTCGAAGATTTGCGACGCTTGGCTGAGTACGCTGCGCTTCGTGACCTTGGACGTCGGGCAATCTTGATGGCATCGAACTCGGAATAGGTCGCCCTCTGGGAGCCACTGGATACCTAGCACGCAGTGAGTTGCCTCTGTGTCCCATTGGCGAGAGGTGCCTATGTCTTCAACGGCGATGGGGCGTAGGAACTCTTGTGAGTTTGATGCCCACTTTCGTAGCCTGAAGCCGCCCGCCTTGCAGAGACGAGTCAGTTCGCCTTGGAGATGGCGAGCCTCTTCGATCGTGGAAGCACCAGACAGGACGTCGTCCATGTAGACGTCGGATAGTAGCGTTCGGGATCCAGCAGGGTAGTTCGTGGACTCATCCTTAGCTAGTTGCTGTAGATATCTTAGAGCCAGGTAAGGTGCACATGCCAAACCGTAAGTTACTGTGCATAACTTGAACTCCTTTGGTTGCTTGCCCAGGTCTCTGCTCCAGAGTATTCGTTGGTAGTCTCGATCGTCCGGGTGTACCACAATCTGCCGGTACATTTTCTCCACGTCGGCGACGAAGGCAATGGGGTGCCGTCGCCAGCGTACCAAGGTATCAGCTAGTACTGGTAACAGATTGGCAGCGATATGGAAAAAGTCGTTAAGCGACTTACCCGAGCTGGTTGGCATGGATCCGTTGAAAACGACTCGAAGCTTCGTCGTCGTGCTTGTTGCCTTCATGATTCCATGGTGTGGTAAGTAATACCCCACGCCGCTCGGGGGTAGGCTGGCCATTTGCATGTGCCCGAGGTCCTCATATTCCCGCATGAACTCGTTGTAGGCCTGGTAGAACTCCGCGTCACGGTGGAATCGAGTTTGCATCGAAGTAAGAGTACGCAGCGCTGCAACCTTGGACATGTTGAAGGAAAAACCTTGCTCTATTGTATACTCTGCTTAAGGCGCCCAGACTTGGGGCACCATCGAAATTGTGTATGGCTCCGTCACTGAGAATCGCGAGCCTCGCGATTGTCTGTTGTTTTTCTTTCACCTTAGTTCGACTCGCGGAACACGAGGCAGTCGATCTGTTGTACTTCGACGCAGTCGTTCTGATTTCAGTCTTTGGTTAATATATATTGTTCATACAAGTACCAAGTACTCCAAAAACCTGAATTCATCCCATCAACAGGTTATGGGCCCAGTAGTGCAAGTGTGATAGGTTAGGAGATATACACGTGCGTGCGTCAATAAGGCAAGCAAAAAGCCATCTTTGAAAGTTTGTGCAGGCGGACTCTTGCGGTTAATATATACAGCAACTGTATTTTCAAGGGGTGTGCCAGGTGCATCGAACGGGAATCGATAAGACAATGGATATCGGTAAAGTAAAGGTGGAAAAATTGCGCAACGCGGACAACTGGCAGCAATGGCAGTTCGTGGTTCGTACATTGCTAGAAAGTGACGACCTAATGGGCGCGTGTGATGGCACGTTGCTGAAGCCAGAGCCTGGTTCAGAGGATTATGTGGCAACAATGTCTGCATGGAATACAGCAAACAAAGCTGCGAAAAGATTAATTGTAACAACAGTTGAATCCAATCCGTTGCAGTTTTTAATGAACTGTGAAACGGCAAGAGACATGTGGGAAAGGTTGCATAATGTGTTTGATATGAAGTCTGATGAAAGTTTGTCGCTAATTCAGAAGCAATTTTTTGAATTTCGATGGGAAACAAACAGTAATATCGCAGAGCACATTTCGAAACTGGAACAACTGGCAAATAAAATGAAGGCGCTTGGTGGGGAAATACCGTCGTCCATGTTGATCACGAGGATTCTGTCGACACTTCCGCCAGCTTTCGGCCACTTTCACAGCGCATGGGATTCGACGGAGGCGACAAAGCGGACGTTGACTAATCTTACAACGAGATTGATGACTGAAGAGCTTCGACTGAAGAAAAAAGAGAACGAGCCGCAAGAAACAACCGTGGCTTTAATGTCAAATTTGAAAGTGCAACCAGATTCTTTGAAGAAGACAAATTTTCCGAAAAAGAAGAAGAGGACACTAAGCTGTTTCGTGTGCGGATCAAAGGAACATCTCAAGAAGAATTGTCCAAAGAAGCGGGAGCAGAAAGAAGACTGCAACAAGCCGGGCGTGCGGCAGGCGTTTGTGGGCAATGCCGGTCAAGGAAGCAGTGAAGACTGCTGGCTGATTGACTCCGGTGCATCCGACCACATGACGAGTCGACGCAGCTGGTTCTCCGAGTTTCGACAGTTTTCAGTGCCTACTAAAATTCGTATAGGTAACGGTGAGCAACTGCTGGCGCTTGGACAAGGCGAAATTCTGATTGAAACGTATGTCGATGGAACGTGGATTCCAGGTATGTTGTATGATGTATTATTCGTGCCGGACATGAAACAAAATCTGTTTTCTGTAAAAGTTGCCGCGAAAAGGGGGGTAGATTTTGTAATAAGCGATAGAGGCCGCCGGTGTGAATTTCTCAGAAACGGTACAGTAGTGGCGACTGGTGCGGAGGTCGGTAGATTGTATAGTATCAGTATGAGAGTCCTACCCCCAAAAATAATGTGTGTCGCGAATCAACTCGATACGTTACAGCTGTGGCATGAGCGCTTAGGCCATCAAAATAAAAGACACGTCCAAACTTTTTTGACCGGAATGGGGATTGATGTGACCGAAGACGGCGAATTTTGCGATGGGTGTGCGTATGGTAAACATCATAGGTTAAGCTTTGGCGAGAGAAGGGATCGCGCGACAAGACCAAGGGAGCTAATACATTCGGATGTGTGCGGGCCGATGAATGTACAATCGCTCGGCAAACGAAGGTATTATGCGGTCTTTAAAGACGATTTCACTAGTTATCGCAAGGTCTATTTCTTACGCGAAAAGTCGGAAGTTAAAATCAAGCTTGAACTTTTTTGCAACGAAATTAAAACGCAATTTGGAGATAATATTAAAGAACTGCGTACGGATAACGGTGGTGAATACGTCAATAAAGATGTACGGCTCCTTCTCGGTAAGCTAGGCATAAAGCATACGGTAACTGTTCCTTACACCCCCGAGCAGAACGGGAGTGCTGAACGCGAAAATCGCACGATTGTGGAAGCGGCGCGGTCAATGTTGTACTCCAGATCGCATTTGCCTCAGCACCTGTGGGCAGAAGCTATGAATTCTGCTGTCTATGTTCTAAACAGAACGGGTCCGACAAAAGTAGCTGGCAAAACGCCGTATGAATTGTGGTTCGGTAAAGAGGCAAGTGTCGATCACCTAAAGATTTTCGGCACTGAATGTTTCGTCCATATACCGAAGGAAAAGCGAAGGAAATTGGATAAAAAGTCCTTTAAGGGATATTTAGTTGGCTATCTTGACGATGTTCAAGGCTATCGTGTATGGGTTCCGGAATTCTGCGATGTAGTCATAAGTCGGGATGTCCTATTTAAGGAAGAAAGACTGTCTGCCACTTCAATGGAAATCGAAACAGGGCCGATTTTAAATGAAGGCGTAGAGAAGCGTCAAGAAGCAGGTAATCCGAGAGAGACCGACGAGACCGACGGCGCCGACGGGAGGCTACTGAGAGATAGAGCAAAACTGAAGAAACCTAATTTCTTTGGAAGTCCAGTGGCAGTTTTTGCTGAATCCATACCTACGAATTATGCGGAGGCAACAACCTCTGATGAAGCTGAAAATTGGAAAACTGCCATGATTGAGGAAATGCAGTCGTTGGAAGAAAACAACACATGGACTTTAGTTGAAAAACCACAAAGAAAAAAAATTCTCAACAATCGATGGGTATATCGTCGTAAGCCTAGCTCGGATGATGCAGAAGATGGATACAAGGCCCGACTGGTAATCAAGGGGTGCTCGCAGATGGAAGGGACGGACTACACCGAAACATTTAGCCCAGTTGTACGCATGGAGACCTTGAGAGTCATATTTAGTGTTGTGGCTCGCGAACAAATGCATATGCGCCAGTTCGATATAAAGTCGGCATTTTTGTATGGAACTCTACAAGAAGAAATCTATATGCATCAGCCCAAGGGCTTTGAGGACAACACGAACCGAGTGTGCAAACTTTTAAAAAGTCTGTATGGCCTGAAGCAGGCTCCAAGGTGCTGGGCCAAACATTTTAAAGATTTTTTGTCAAATTGCGGTTTAAGGGAGAGCAGTGCCGACCCGTGTCTGTACTGCCTGATGCAAGGCAAGAGGAAGCTGTTACTGGCTCTGTGGGTCGACGACGGACTGATAGCGTCATCGCATGAAGGGGACGCAGATGAATTAATCCAACGTTTAAAAGCTCGATTCAAAGTAACAATCATGACTGATGTGAAGAACTTTCTGGGTATTGAGGTGCACCGTCTACATGATGGCTCAATTTTCATAAGTCAAGCAAAGTATATAAGAAAAATACTGGAGCGCTACAAGATGACTGACTCGAAACCAGTCTCCACACCAATGGAAACAGGATGGGAAGCAAGTGACGTGTCAAAAGAAGATCTTTGTGTTCCATATCGTGAAGCCGTGGGGAATTTAATGTACCTGCAAGTAGTCACTAGACCCGATATTGCATATGCTATCAATATAGCCTCAAGAGCTTTGGAGAAGCCAACTGAATCTCATTGGCAACTCGTTAAACGTACCATGCGGTACGTCAAAGGTACAGAAGACGTAGGCTTACTGTACAAAACAAGCGGCGAGCTTAAAGTTTTTAGTGATGCGGATTTCGCGGGCGATAAGACTACAAGAAAATCGACCAGTGGTATTTTGTGCAAATTTGGTGACGCGGCGGTAGTATGGCAGATTAAAAAACAACAGTGTGTTGCTCAGTCGACTACTGAGGCCGAGTATGTGAGTGCGGCAAAAGCGGCTAAAGAGATGGTATGGCTGACGCGTTTGATGAATGAAATTGGAATTGAGACAAAGAAAAACACTCTGTATATAGACAACATGAGCGCGATAAAGCTTATAAAAAATCCGGAATTTCATCAGCGCAGTAAGCATATTGACGTACAATATCATTTTGTGCGAGACTTGTATGAAAAGGATGTACTTGATGTGTCATATGTTCAAAGCGATGATCAAGCCGCTGATATTTTCACAAAGGCACTATGTAAACCGAAATTTGAGTATATGAAGTCACTATTGGGACTTGTATGTAAAAAGCAACTACTCAATGTAAACGATTAAGGTAGATTATATGTAATCGTCGCATAGGGTTTTTAGGGAGAGTGTTGAAGGAAAAACCTTGCTCTATTGTATACTCTGCTTAAGGCGCCCAGACTTGGGGCACCATCGAAATTGTGTATGGCTCCGTCACTGAGAATCGCGAGCCTCGCGATTGTCTGTTGTTTTTCTTTCACCTTAGTTCGACTCGCGGAACACGAGGCAGTCGATCTGTTGTACTTCGACGCAGTCGTTCTGATTTCAGTCTTTGGTTAATATATATTGTTCATACAAGTACCAAGTACTCCAAAAACCTGAATTCATCCCATCAACAGGACACACCTAGTTCCGGGCGGTGCTTGAAAGGGAGTCGGACGACGAATCGCCCTTCGGATGTGCGGCGGTAAGTCGTGAGGAAGTGCTCTTCGCAGGCCTGTTCGTCGGGTGTCAAGGTAGGTTCTACCTGGACTTCCTCCTGATCCTAAAACCGTTCCAGCATGTTTGTCATGTCCGTCTGCACGGAACAGAATTGTACTGTAGGGCTCGGTTGAGCTGGATGGGGAGCATGGGGTCCCTTGACCCCTCCAGTGAGGATCCATCCGAAGACCGTTTCCTGAGCTAGGGGAGAGCCCGGCGGACCCCTACGCGCGCCGTCCCGCAGAATCTCGGGGTACGTGTCGGCCCCAAGTAGCCTTCCACGCTGTGGATGCGTGCGTTGATGAATTTCTTCAGCGCTTCCAAGGTAGGTGGCTCCGTAGTGGATCCAAGCGCTGTCTCCCATTCGCGACGCGATTGGAGATCCAACCGTTCCACCGTTACATGGACGATTCAATCCGTCGGGTCGGGTCGGCCCATGTCGACGAGTGCGTCGACAATGTCCCACGTAGCGTAATATAATTGCTTCAGCTCTGAGGAGGATTCTTCCTTAACGGTCGGAAGGTCAGAGAAGCTCGCTAACAGAGAACGTACCATTCGGCGTCTGTTTTGAAAACGCTCCTGGAGCGCCGCCCAGGCGCGTTTAAAATTTGACTCAGTAGTCTTGATGTTACGTATTAGATCGGCTGCTTCGCCCGTCAAACATCCTCGCAGATAATGAAAGCGATCGACATTCTTTAGCGACGTGTCGTGCATCACGAGCGATACGAATATATCGTGAAAGGGAGCCCATTCGCTATATTTCCCGTCAATGGTCGGTAAATTGATGCATGGCAGCAAGGCACGTTGTCGGAGTTCACTGCCCTCTGCGTGACCCGTCGACTGTGTCGTGTTGGTAGCGTGAGGCTGTGTCCCGATGAGTTCTTCGCGTAGATCGAGAAGTTGAGCTTGCTGATCCATGAAAGACTCCTCGGCTATGCTGAAGCAGTCCTTCGTGAAATACTCATGTTTTTCCTGCTCGGCGGTTCGCGATCCCATTAGTTCTGTGTGTTGGTCCACGAACTGCTTCCAGTGATTTTCGAGCATGGTCAAACGTGATTCTATCATTCCATTCGTGATATTAGCCGCGCCTTTCTTTTTCAGGTTTTCGAGGACCCGAGATAATCGATGGAACACATCTATCTGCGCATTAATCTTATCGGCCATTGTGAAGGTCAAGAGTGAACGCGGTCACCACGTGGTCGCGGTAAAATGGTTCGGATCCGGTCACTCGAAAGTTCTCGCGAATTTCTCCGTATCCGGCTCGAAGGACCAAATGTTAGCGCACGAACGTGAGGCTTCAGCCGTCCGCGAATTAGGTTTAGTTATAATTCAAATTAGGTATAGGTTCATCTCTGAGATTAGCCACTAAGTTTACTTGTAAGATCACAGTCCGTTGTATACACAAAAACACACGTGCACAATATTATTCTTAAATCTAATTAAACTCTACAACAGAAGAATGAACGACCACTGCTTTTATTTTCGTTAACGCGCGAGTACGCGAACGAGTTATTAGCGTCGGAGCTACACAGTTTGCAAGAAATTAGAGTCTCTAATATTCCAGAGTTAGCACTTAAGATCAGAGATCCTTATCCGCCGGCGGTACTAGGAAGAGATGGATCCATCGCAGTGATGGATCGGACCGATTCGCCGAATTCTGTGACGTCAGCACCCTACCCAACAGCTGTTCGTCTCGAGCGGAACGAAGACCGCACCGGCGACACAAAGCAGGTCGCACGATCAAGAGAGAGCGCTGCCTAATTAGGTGAGATGCGCGTCAACAGATCTAGTCGCGTTCGCCTTAGTCAAATCTCGCGCGCATCGGCGGCGAAGACGCCGTCTTGGCCTGTGGCCGTTTGGGTCAATCCCAAACACTGCTGTTTTGCAACTTAACCCCAAAGTTTATATATGGGGGTCGTAGTTAGGGTTGCCACCTTTTTTACAGAAAAATAACGTACATTTGCTTTCGTGGGGTATAAAAAAAAAGTTCGTTCAACAAATTAAAAGTACATTTTAATCTTATTAGTTTTTATTTATTTCAAACATATTTTCTATTGCTTTTAGCATTACAGAGTAATTGTTATATTTTTAAATATGTCAATAACGTAAGATACTTTATTTTAAAGTAAGGGTGGCAACGCTAGTCGTAGTACTCATGTAGTAAAATAGAAAAAATACTATTTCGGCTTTTTGTCGATAGACCTTTTTTTTCGAGATACCTATTGTAATTTAAAGTTTTTAACGTACGTAGTAATCAAGATATATACCATCTATAGTAACCTACGCTCAAGAGGTTTCCGTGGACACAATGGTAGCGCGTCAGATTGTCACGAGGGCGGCCGGGGTTCGAGTGCCTCGCAACTTCTTCTTCTCATACTCCTTTTTTTTTTAAACAATTTTTTCCGTGAAAATATATTTTCTGGATATTACGTATCATATACGTTACATATTACTCTACGCAAATTTTAAGGTTAATTAAAAATGCGTTTATAACATAACATATTATTCTAATCATCTCTTTCACCGGTGTTTTCATATTATATTCTTGTACTGCGAAAATATATTTCATTCCGAAACTTTCGACGCTTGCGATTGCCGAGCAGGTGAAGTAGGATAGCCGTTAAAAAAGCCGTATTATCACCATATAATACGTAGTATCCACAAAATATATTTCCATGGAAAAAATTGTTAAAAAAAAAGAAAAATAGAGTGGTACAGAGTCGCGGGGGAACTGAACCCCAAAAGCTGCTCTGGTGAGAATCTGACGCGCTACCGTTGTGTCCACGGAACTTTCTTAGGTGTAGGTTACTATATATATAATTGGTTTACTACGTACGTTAGAAACTTTAAATTATAATATCTCGAAAACGAAGGCTCATTCGACAAAAAGCCAAAATGGTATTTTCATACTACATGAGTATTTAACTGTATGTAAGATCCGGACCGAATAAATAATAAGGCTGATGTGAAAGCGTAACTAAAAGGCAAGGGTTAAGAAGATTCCGCCGACCGCGGCGGTACGTGACCGGTGGCACATTTTCTCGGTACTGACGAGGAGGGCTCGCTATATGACCGACGGGCACGTCAAAACACAAAGTGGAGCGTCCGCGATAGCATAACCGCCACGCTTATATATATTATTGTACTATATAGTGTACTAGAAATATAAAAAATAAAAATATAATTCGTCATGTCTATGATTAATAATAGTATTATTAATTTCTTACCACTCAGTTGTCATAATATGCAAATTATCAGTAAAGGCGAATGGTTATCAGATGATCATATCGAATATTTTCATAAATTATTAGAAGCTAACTCCAATTATAAACCACGCGACCCAGACAGCACACAGACATCTTAAAGATATCTGAAAAACGATAACTTAAAGGCGTTGCTTCTGAAAATCCGCCGCCGCGTTCACTTAATTCCCAAACCTGTTTTATGCCATCATCAATACACAAAAATTTTAATTCATGGAGAAGACGTTCTAAACTCGGCAGAGTAGTCGAGTTTTGTCGGGGATTCAATTTGCTAAAATATCATTGGTATTTTATGCCATCATCACTACACAAAAATTTTAATTCATGGAAGAGACGTTGTAAACTCGACAGAATAGTCGAGTTCAAAATACCAATAAATAAATAAAATACCAATGACATTTTAGGTATTGCCAAGTGCCAATTGTCACGTCCCGGGTGGAGGTCTTAGGGGACAATGACACTGTGGGGTTAATGGAGTCCAGGCGAGAATCTGAAATCCTACACACTGTGTTTCGGGGGAATCGTTCAGGCGTGAATCTTAAGGGAAGAGGTCTCTGAAAAAATCGCGATTTCGACCATTTTTAAGAATTTTTTTTTTTACATTTTTGGCAAGTCTGAACCCTTGTTCAACCGTACACAACATGGTTTGACATTCAGTGTTGCCTTTCTACCAGACAAACCTATTTTTCTAAAACATTGCGAAAGGGCCGAAAACCAAAACCTTCGTTTTTCTTTATATTTCTCTATTATTTAGCTCTTTGAGCATGTTCAACCGCTGGCTAGTGTTTTGGGAAATCTAAATTACCTGCGTGGCCTTGACATTGTTTATTAAAATGCGTTTCACGATTCTAAAACGCATCCCTTGGACTGCGCCTACTAAACTACGAACGCTTTCTTACAAAGTACAGTATGTGACTGAGTTCGTATATGTAACGCGGCCGATAACTCAGCCATGTACAGTAGGTGACTGTCTAAGCGGGCCCAAAAGGGCCAGTGGCTGCCGACAGAGGTCAGTCTCTCCGGGCGCTAGACACCATACTCTTTGAAATCTTACAAAAGTCCGGTTTACGTAAGAATATAAAGTGAGATTTTACGGTGCAGTGAAATTAGCTTATATAACACGGACCTCCCAGGACCTAATGGACCTCATTAGCCGAAAATATCGCAAGAGTAAGAGTAGAGTGAAGCGTGCTATTCGTTTAGCAAAACAAGCGGCGATAGCTGCTAAATTGAAGAGAAATGAGCCTGCAATAGATAATTCTTCATCTAGTGCTCATTTGGATAATGAGAATGAGAAGACGACTAGTACTAAGAAACTGGAATACTTCAGAAATAATGAAGAAAAACCTGTTTCTGAAGTGCAAGATGAATTTTATATAGTGCACAGCTCGACAATTCAAGAGTTGATTAAAAACTGGACTTGCAGTGTTTGCCACTCAAAAATGATTATTCTGGACAGTGACGTACAGGTAAAGTGACATATCGGAATAGTCCCAAATTTTCACCCTTTTCATCATTTTCCTTTTGTCACATTTTATTCCGAATTATAAACATTTTTTCCCATTTATTATTACAATGTTACTCTACCCCGATTAGTTTTCTAACTATAGAAAATTCCTTACACATATTTTTTTGTTTATAAAAAAGGTTCTTTATCCCTCCTTGACCAATCATCCTGAATTCTGAATTTGGAAAACTAGTCACTTTACATATAGGGATTCACAAGAAAATTGACTGCAAGATGTACCAGTTGTGAGGAAATTAGTGGGCAAACTTACACCAGCCCCAGAATAAGCACCGATGAAAGCACAAAAAGACCACCTTTCTTGATAAATAGGAAAATGGTGGATGCTTTTGTCTCTGTGGGAGCTGGTTATGCTGCAATGGAACGATTTGGAATGGAAACCGGTATCAATGTGCTTTCATCAACAGCATGGAAAACACACCTTGAAAAAATTCAAGCTGTAACTAAACGTTAACTCGTTAACTCCTATTATTTTCTATTGTATTTTACCCTATTCCTTTTGCTCGTATTCTATTTTGGCACTATTTCATTTTGGCTTTATGTGTTCTATTTTTGTGTTTCTACTTTTATGTACTATTCCCCTACTGATCTTTTCTATTCTGATTGTACCAAAGGGTTTTTCCGTAAATAAATAAATAAATAAAGAATTCAAGGAAAGTGTTCTCCGGAAGTCGTATCAAACTGAGAAACATGCACTCTGTGGATGAAGGCGAAGTGCTCGATACGCAGATGTCATTCAATGGATCATGGCACAAGAGAGGACATACTTCCCTCCATGGCATCGCCTTTGTCATAGACATAATGACAGGACTCGTTGTGGATTACGAAGTGTTGTCAAAGTATTGCCACATGTGTGCGATACGAGCAACTGAATTCGAAGCAGATTCACCAGAATTTGTCGAATGGAAGAAAGTGCATGTGGAAATAGGAGAATGTCAGGTATGTTTTGTGTATGGATATAATTTTGATATATCCATAAGAAAAGAAAAATATGTATTTGCATGTATATATGTATATGCACGCATTTATTCTTTTAGATAAATTTTGAAGGATCCTCCGGAATGATGGAGATCGCAGCTGCTGAAGCAATGTGGAAGAGATCCATAGAACATTGTAACATGCGATACACCACAATGTTATCAGATGGTGATGCAAAGACTCACACCCATCTTCAAAGTTTGCAAGTGTACGGTCCTGACATTGACATCCAGAAAGAAGAATGTGTAAACCACATTGCGAAGCGCATGGGTACTGGCCTTAGAGATGTTATCAAAGAGTGGCGAGACAAAAATGTGACACTTGGTGGCAAGGGTGAAGGCACACTCAAGGAATCTACCATTGACAAATTGAAAACATATTACAGGTTATAAAGCGATTGCACAAAACATATAATTTATCAATATGATATTTTCTGTCGAGTTGCAAAATTTACTTCTAATGTTACAGAAATGCAATTATAAAAAATATGCCAAATGTAAAGGCCATAGAGAATGCTGTGATGGCTACTTTAGATCACTGTAGCTCTACAGACAGCAAACCTAACCATGCCAGATGTCCTAAGGGCAAGCAATCGTGGTGCTTTTACAATCGAGCAAAAAGTATTAGAAGAAAATCGATAAGCCACACACACACGTCACTCAAGCTGTTTGAAGATGTCGCCACCAAAGTGAAACCCCTATATGAAAGACTGTCACATGAAATTTGATGGCACGGTGCTGTAAGGGGGGCACTCAAAATGCAAATGAATCTCTCCATGCAAAAGTGTGGAGATTCTGCCCGAAGACAACATTTGTGTCGAAGGCGAGGCTTGAAGTAGCTGTGGCACGTGCTGTTTCAGAATTTAATATGGGTTGTGTGGGCTCATTGACAATGAGAAAACAAACAGCTGGGGAAGTTGTGTCTGAAACAGCTATAAGTATAGCTAAAGACAGGGACAAGAGAAGAGAAACCTGCAGTGCACAACAGCAATCCACTACAAGAAAGCGCTTAAAGAAGAAACAAAACATAAAGAAAATTGCTGCTGATAGGAAAAGACGCAAGATTGATGAGGATGTGTATCAACCAGGTGGATTTTAGACTATACAAAAAAGGAAAGTGGTTTGAAATTTACTCTTTAGATTTAAAATGCAATTATCTCAAAACTTACTTTTTTAATATATTTAATGTTCCTTGCGTAAAACTATTGGTCTGATTTTCTTACAGCTTGGCGTGCTTCAAGAGTAACATGAAACCAAAAGAATTGTGTATCGGCATGAAGAAATCCGCAAAACTCTTTGCGCTGTGCTTGCTTTTCCTCAAAATTTTGGTCATATTTTGCATCTTTGACATTTAATAACTTCAATAATTTTTAGCTTAAAAACTATGAGATGTAGAAACTTCTTTTACTTTACTATGGACCCTTCTTCGCTGGAAAACCTGGAGGCTGTGGCATCACACACTTTGCGCAAGAACATTTTTAAAGTTATGCTTGATTTTTGTAACATAATGTAAATTCTATGAAAAGTAATGATTAAAACTGTGTCCAAACTGGCATAAGGGCTTTACTTCAAACCTACTTCCTTCCCTTAAGAGGAATTCCGCATGTCTCAAATATTTTCGGATTTCAAAATTTCAGTGACCTCTTCCCTTAAGGGGTAACACCACTCTAGGATCGATGTTTTTTTTGCTTAAACCATACTTTAGAAAGGAAGGAGGAGACGAACATCGACCTAGATGGCCAAATGTATGATGCAGGCATCGCAGATTAAAGATAAACAAAAATTTAAAGGATTAAAATGTTCATAAAACTTTAAACGCGTTTTTCTCGAAACAACTTTTTTCAAACTGGGAGGACGAATTTCTCGGAAACTATCGCATGAATCGATTTGAAATTTTTACAGTAGCTTTACAACAATATTCTCTTTGTAAGTACTTAGCCGTTTTTTGATTGAATGTAAACTTTCTTTTTTTATAACCAATTAAATGCTCATTTTTAGGGCAAAAAATCGATTTATTTCTTAACAACTGCACCACTTCCACAAAAATTGATTTAAAAAAAAACCCTACGTACTTCCAAAGCCAATTGTATATAGATTATAAATTTTTTTTATTTTTTGTTCCACGACTCATACATGCCGAGAAATCCGTCCTCCCGTGGCGGTGTTTTCACAAAAGCTGTTTTCGACGACGGGCTCTGTCGTCGCCATTTTGTATGAAAATGACACTAAAAAAATTATTTTTCGTACCTCAATATGTGTTAAATAAACCCTCTGAAAAGAAATTCTATTCCGTTTGTCACACTCCCAAAATAAATTGTCAAATTTAGGTATTTTTTTCTGCCTCTAGAGTGGTGTTACCCCTTAAATCCAGCACTCTGAGGATTTTTGGGAGGAAGTTAGGCGCGAATCTTTAATCCATCACACTGAGGGTTTTTGGGAGGTCAGGCGAGAATCTTAAATCCAGCACACTGACAAGGGAAGGACCCCAAGTGGTCGGCTTGGATTTTAACGAGCTTTTGTAAGATGATAGCATGCAGGTCCCTAATGATATATATGGAATATTAACCGTAGTTACTTGGCGGTTTTAAAGATATTAACAATTAAAGTTACGTACCTCTTTACATATTATGTATATAAAGCTTTTTACAGAAGCTGCGGCGGCGAAGTGGGTTGGTGCATGGATTGCGAATCCGACGGTCCTGTGATAGATTCCCCCATTTGACGAATTTTTTTTATTGCATTTTTATGGTGCTAGCATCGTGCACGATGCAGGGTGATAATTATCATACATGCAGGAGAAGCATAAAACAGCCCGACACCATGAACACATAATAAAAGTTTGTTTCGTGCACTGACATTTTTTAGTTTTTACTGCGTCCGGAAAAGCAACTTGGTTTACGTTAAGAAATATTTCCCTTGAGGAAGTTACTTTGGATGCAAACCATGCGTATCTAATCATTTTTTAATAAATCGGTGCTTGTAATTGTTGATGTACAAGTGCATGAATTTTAATGCAATCAGATCTTGTAATGTCGCGACCGGTTGTGAAAAGTTCATAGTAGTTTTGGAATCGTGCTATGTAGTTTTTGATTTGCCTATAGGAGTATACATCACAGGGTTGGCAAAGTGGAGTGCATTTTGTTGGTATGATTTTTAATGTACACGTGGATAAATTATTTTCGTCAATAAATTTTTGGTCGTATATTGCAGGGCTTGTTTGACCTCCCCAAGAATCAACAATCATTAAAAATTTGTTATTGTTCACATATGGATGAATTATGTGGTCTAAAAACAATTCATAGGTGTCTTTCTGCAATTTACCCGATTTTGTGGCGGCTATGTAAACATTATTAAATTCGGTGCTTAACCGTTGGACTTCTTTCACAACCTCCAAACGTTCCATTTTTTTCTTGCAGGCATATAAACACTTTTGGTAGCAGTTTCCCGGATGCTGTTATAGAATACTGTGCAGTATAAGAATGCGTTGCTTTATTTATGTCTTTAATTTGGACTTCCGTTGATTTTTCGCCTTTGTGTGATAATGTTCGATGTATGTTTATACGATATTCGCAACCGGTTTGATCTGTATTAATTACAAAATCTGGATCATATTTTTTAATAATGTCTGATGTTTGCTCTTGGAAAAGTTTTGCTGCTTTGGAGGTATTTTCGAAAGAGTCACGGTCACTATTGCTTACATATTTTGTAACATGCCTATGTCTTATTCTGTGTTCTTTTTTAAATCTTGTTACCCAATGTTTGGATGCCATAAATGAAAATTCGGGTGATATAAATTGAAATGCTGCTGCCATGGCCCACTGTTGTAGTGTTGGCGTGGTAACGAGATGTTTTGCTGCACGCGCTTCAACAAATCTGTCATACACCCATGAATTAATAGATTCGTATTTGTCAATTCGGCTTCCACATTTCTTGACTTGATCCGTCCATCGTATCAGTTGCCGTTTATTAGACAGAGCCTTTGTTGTCTTACTTCGTAATGTAGGTATCGACCACGTGGGATGTAATTCTGCTAACGCAACCACTTTTTTCCTCATTTCGAAGGGCACTTTACTTATTGGTACTGGCTCCTGGGGAGATGGTGATCGAGATCGTGATTCTTCAGGAGATGTTATTTCATCACTGCCTTGTGCCAACATGTTCCTCGTATTTTTCACCTTGAATATAATTTAATTCGTGTTCCGGGACCAATTCTTCGTCAGTGACCAATTCATAATCGGATATAATCGAAATGAGAACTTCTGCTATTTCATTTTCCATTATTTTTGAACGGTTCGATGGTTTTTTACTTTTTTCGTTAGTAATAACTGCTTGTGAACGCAACAAATCCATTGCATAGTATAATGCGTCGGTAACTTCCTGCATTTTTGAACAATTTTTTCACTTAAAAAGTAAATTCACTTTGAATGAAGACCGAATGAGAAAAATTAAATACTGTATCGGTTCGTTCAACTGCTTGAAAATAACTAAACTCTGTTATACGGCTAGCTATGCATCTTGGACTGCCTTCGAGAATACCGATGCATAAACATCGTGCGTGCGACGTTTGTTGGTCTACGCGTGAAAGATAAACATCAATCCTGCTATCTGCTGTCACGTCCCGGGTGGAGGTCCTTGGGGACAATGACATGGGGTTCCTAAACTAGATTTCAGGCGAGGACCTTGAATACTACACGCTGAGGGCAGAAAGGAGCTCAGGCGAGGATCTTGAATCCTGCACGCTGAGGGCAGAAGGAACTCAGGCGAGGATCTTGAATCCTGCACACTGAGGGTAGAAGGAGCTCAGGCGAGGATCTTGAATCCTGCACACTGAGGGTAGAAGGAGCTCAGGCGAGGATCTTGAATCCTGCACGCTGAGGGCAGAAAGGAGCTCAGGCGAGGATCTTGAATCCTGCACACTGATCGACCAGAGAAGGTTTGGTAAGCGAATACACACCGGGGAGACATCCGTTAGAGCACTTGTTTGGATTTGTATCGGTAATTGGATTTACCGTTGCATCAAGGTAAAGAGTTACCCGTAATAATTCCGCGAAATTCGTCTAGACATACGGCTATACGCGGGCTATGTGAAAGAACATTTGTAAACACTATAAGAACACTGGTGTTCGCGAACCGAGATCAGCTGTCTCAGCAGCCTGTTTTGATTTAGGGATCTTCGTAGCCGAAGGATTGACACAATAACTCGAAGCGTGATTTAAAATAAGAATTGTTTATTCAATTCTAAGCACTTGGTTGTTGGTTAGTTTTATAATTATGCGTTGAACGTTGAGCGTTTGCACATGACATTTATATAAATGGTAAGCAATAGCAATATGTGTATGGACATGAAATACAATATATGATAATGAAGTAGAATAGTATAAGCAACATGCGATTATAAGACAAAAGGTATGAACGCAATAGGCGTTAATAATGCAAAAATATATATAAAGCAATAAGAATAGTAAGACAGAAAGTATGAACGCAATAGGCGTTAATAGTACAAAATATAGATAAAGCAATAAGCGTTAATAATTCAAAGTAATATGGAAACAACAAGAATAATGGTACAAAATATGGATGATGGTGATATGCCGTAGTAATAATGGTAATTATAATATCTTACAGTAATTGTTGTAGAATATTTCGTTGTACACTGTTTCTATTTGAAGTCAAGATTTAAGTAAGCTTTCCTTGAGGTAGTTTCGCAGAAAGAGATTTCGTAAGCTTTCCTTGAGGTAGTTTCGCAGAAAGAGGGCCTCTGTCTCGCGAGCCCTCGTATTTATACACTTTTCAGTTTGTTGGTATGAAGGATGTGCGCGGTAAGCATCGAGACTTCCGGGGTTTTTATAAGTACCAAAGGTATGTATGAAATATGCGCAGCAATATGATTTCTTGGCTTTTGCAAAGGGAATACTCAACCCATTTGATGGAGTTTGGGTGGTTTGATGGGAAAGGGGTGGTAGTGGCTTTGACTTCTTTGGTCATAGAGAGGGGGTGAGACGTGGTCTCGATTCAAGAGGGGTTTTTGGGACGAAGGACTTGTCTAGATTTAATGTGAGGGAGGAGATCATGCCTCGTAGGGCGAAGAGTAGAAGGGGATTTCGTAATTGACCGTCTTGAGATGGGGACCGCTAAGGTATATCGCCAAGGTGGTCAGGGATTGGGGAAAAGGGGTAGGAGTTGAGTTTGAGTGATGTTTATGAGAGAGTGGCGTGGTATTACCGCGCGAAAAATAGTGGGACGTCACACTGCATTTCGACGGAATCTATTTGGGACCGTAGCGAATATAAAATACTATAAAGGAATACTGTATCGAAATTGTTATTAATTGATAAAAAATTCAATACTATACTAATAGTATCTTTTTCAAACCATTATCTAAAAAAATAAGAAGAATTTTTATTGTTAATGGTTATTATTTTTATTTGTGTTTTTCCTGCATATATGATAATTATCACCCTGCATCGTGCACGATGCTAGCACCATAAGGATGCAATAAAAAAAAAATTCGTCTAATGGGGGAATCGATCACAGGACCGTCGGATTCGCAATCCACGCACCAACTCACTTCGCCGCCGCAGCTTCTGTAAAAACCTTTATATCCATAGTATGTAAAGAGGTACGTAACTTTAATTGTTAATATCTTTAAAACTGCTAAGTAACTACGACTAATATTCCATATATATCATTAGGGACCTGCATGCTATCATCTTACAAAAGCTCGTTAAAATCCAAGCCGACCACTTGGGGTCCTTCCCTTGTTAGATACGCAAAATCTTATGAAATTAGCCCCAAAGGTTCTACTAAAGTTTTTGTTACATGGGGCCTTCAGGTCCATTCCGTGCTAACTGTCCTTGCGTTTCTTTCCTCCGGCGATTCAGTGGAATCACCTCGCGCGTGGCAATCACGTTGTCCCAAGGGACGACGTGACCATCGCTGGCTCGGGCCCAAAAACTTCCATAAGCGATCGAGCGACAATTGCCGACGGGGCAGTTTCCCTCATTTCGTTTGGAATTCTGCGAGGCGAGGCGCGGCACGCAACGAAGAGACGCACTATTGGCAATTGGGTTTCGGAGTTCGTCTAGAGGACACGCCGACGTGCGGTAGGAACTCCGTGATCTCGCCACAGCGCCGAATTAACAAAAAACGCGCTCGGTCGAACCGATCAGGCTAAGTGTAACTCCGTCCGACATACCGAGAAATGGCCTCGGCGGGAGTGCATTTACTCGCTGATACGAGCCACCGCGATCACGAATTAGTGTAGCGTCGAGAGTGAGCGACCAGCCAAGTCCACCGACGTCAGAGTGACATCGGAGAACAACACGAGCGTCCACGACCTGCGCTAGGTTGAGTAACACCGGGAGCGAGCGGAACGATAGTCGGCAAGCGTGCCGACACTTGAGCGCACAGTGGTAACAGGGACGGAGCGCCGTCCTTAGGGAATGTTAATCTTATCTTACTTTGTCGTCAAACATTGATTCAACCCCTTTTACTCCCTATCCTTCCATGGTAAATATAGAAAGGCGTGCTTTAGCACCTTAAGGGGGGAGACCACTGTCTCAAATCTGAAATTTTTTTTTTAAATTTTCTGAAAGACGTATGTTTCAAGAATGTTCTCTCCAAATTTTATGAAGAAATTCGCAAAATTGATGGAGATGTGGTGTTTTTCGTGAAGCGGTGTCAAACGCGCGACTGAGCCACTTTGACGAAGGAACTTTGGACGCGTTTTTCCAGGATGACATTTTTCAACCGCGTTGACAGTCTACAGACAAAACTATATGTCCAATTGGCATGATCAAGTACATTTATTGTACGGCAAACCCGTCGCTATTACGTGACGATCAGACATTTTCAATTTTCGACCTGCTTCTATTTTTTTTTAGCAACATTTCCCCAATTTTGTACCCCGAAAACATGACATTTTTTTCAGTGGTCCACCATTTTGTTATTTTTTTCAATTTTGACATTTTTCGATCGTCACGTAATTGAGGCAGGCTTCTAGTTTCTAAATATTATTGTTTTTTTTTAATTTCGATGAACCATATGGCCTGGAGACTGTCAACGCGACTAGCATGTTTTTGCCGGAGCGCAAATTTTGACGAAGAGTATACAGGAAACGGATTTATGAATTTGATTGAAAAAAATTTTTTCTTACCTTCGATATGTACACTATTAACTATACTAAGCAATAAATTGATTTACTTGCGTTGTTTGGTTGAAATAAATTCCCGAAAACACCCTTACATTTCGGACCGAGACAGTGGTCTCCCCCCTTAACTGAGCAAAAACCCCGTGAATCATCCCATCCGCTCAGAGTAATTCACAAAAATCCCTTCAGGACGTAACACCTCATATTGGACTGTTGTTGATGTTTATTGGGGAAATCACCATCGTTACCGGACGCGCAGGATGAATCGTTAAAGCTGCGTTTGTATATTTTGATCTGCACTATACGATTATACTGATCGACGAAGAAATTGACGCGAGCGATACTTGTTAGGACTCGAGAGTAGAATGTCTAGGCCGGTTCCAACCCAAATTTCAGTTTGAAGGCCATTTCCCCTCCCCTCCCCCCGACCTTGAAACCCAAAATTTGAGTTTCAAGGTCGCAGGAAATCCAGCGGCGGATGATATCATACAGATGGCGGAGTGGTGGGGGGTATAGCGCCAGAGCAGATATTGAATCAATCGATAACCGAATCGATATCGAACCGATACCGAAAACCGCATCGAGGAGGAGCTAGAGCTGTTACTACCCGACCCGCCGTATTTCGAAATTACCCGGTTGCTCGGGTACCCGTGAGATACCCGATTACCCGTGAGGTACCCGGACAAAAATTACTCGGCTATCCGGGTACCAATGAGACACTAGAGCAGCGCTGTCCAAGGTCGCTCTCGCGGGAGATTGGGGTTCTCCGAATCTCGGCCGCGTTGTCAGGGATACCGCGCGACGCTAACCGCGAAAACGCTTGCCGGGCTCCCCTTCTCGAGGGTCTGCAAGTCAAGCGTCATGGGAGCGTGTAAGGGCGAACAGATTTTGTTTATTTCACAGGGAAGGTGGAAGTTCGGTGAGTAATTGTGACATATTAAGGTTTTTAAGATTTAGTAATTTATTCAACTTAATTATCCCACTCGACTACATCGTCAGCGAATAGGGCACTATCGCCGTCGGTAAAAATGGCATTGTTCACATTTTCATTAAATAAATCCTCATCGGTATAAAATGAATCATCGCCAACTTGCTTGGGGACAGTCTGAATTGCAATATCGCGAGCCTCAAGCCCTGATACTGCATTCGCAAAACCCGCATCAAAGTTAATCCGTTTCGCATTGACACATTTTCGCCAAACTACACTTTTGGATCAATCAAACTGTTCAGTCCATATACATTATTATAATCAATGTCATCCCAATCATCATCATCATCATCACTAACATCTAAAAAGGATGTTTTTTGCCGCGCATGCCTATTTAACCAATATCGCTCGCTCCCGTAGTTGTCAGCCGGTATCTCGCCGCCGTATATACCAGTACCATTGTAAAACACTTTTAAAAAGATGTCGCCATCGTGAACAACTTCCGCCTCTTGAAGTTCTTCACCACAAATTTCTTCGGTTTGAACCGCAACATTCCGACACGCAACATATATTTTGGGGTTGTAGTCATGTATAGGCAGCACAGAGGAGTCGGAGATCGCAGTGGCAGCTGGATGATTGAATTGCACCGGCAATGACATAATCTGAAACCAATTTTTCTCTATAATTCTCAAAGTTGCTGACACAACGATTCACTAAAATATGGTAATGGAAACTTACAGTATTAATCGATTGTATTTTCGTACGTTGAACGGCGGACGATATCCTTCAAAGCGATCTCGCTTACAACAACAACAACAACTACAACAACACTGCGATACGACAGTCTCCCAGGCAACTGCAATCGACTCAGACACGATAAATTTTTAAAACGTTTCTTGTAGTAACGTCTGACACGGCTAATGCAATACCATGAGAGAACTGATTTTAACGTGGCCGTACCATGATCACACATACGAAACATAGAGCAATAATTATTCGACGTTGCATTCGCGTAAGCAACCATCGTAAACATACAGCGATAATTATTCGGGGTGGTGTTCCAAGTATTTCGTATCGGGGAGTCTGTAAGTCGATCGTCGCGATAGCCCATGGAGTAATCACGACATTGCACCGTATGTTTATATATGAATCGTGGGAGTAGTACAGCGATCGTGTAAGGGTGGAGAAAAATTTGAGGATACGTTCGAATTGCATCTAACGTATACATAGTGCGATGCGTCATAAGGATCTCGGATAGGGTAGGTGGCTAATATATTAAATCCTTCAGTTGCTCGGTGAATATCGTGAAATACGTTACGCGTGCATAAGTATCACGGGACATGAACTCTTTCGTGAAATCGTACGAATCGTTGCGGGATAAGATCCCACGGCTGCGTACCGAAGAACAGTGCTAAGAATGGTTAGTATCATGTGACGAATACTTGCACCTCATCCACGAGCATTTTAAGACCCGAAAAGTATCGGAATCGGAATAACAACGTTTGACATTACTTACGAGTAGTTTTGAAATAGCGCGAACGTGTGTCCGAAACAAAATATCGTGCATAGTCGCTGAACTGGACGCGCGAGACGCATTGCTCGCGTCATCGTCTTCCGATGACGATAGCGATGGTGAGGAAAACCATTTATGGACGTTGGTTCAGTTGGATGACGAATCACTAACGATGGAGAGACATAAGATCCGCGACGTGTTAAGTGCATCAACATTATCCGAGTCGTCATGAATCAGCATCTTTCAATATGGATTTATGCAATTGTCGCGCGAAAATCGTCAATTGTTACGTTATATCGCGCGATACAATACTGCGGGTAAATGCACATTCCATTGCATCGTTGCTGATAAGGACGTGTACCTTAAGCGTACGAAGTACATTACCGCGATCCTGTGTACGCCGTTGACGCTTCTACATGACATTCAGAACGGAATGGTCGAAGTACTGAAAGTACTGAGTCCTGATACAACAACAATTCCAGTAAATAGGTTTTTGGGTCGGGAATTGGCCCTATATTTGGATGATCGTACGAGCTTGCCGCGAAACTCGACACTCGTCCTTCTACCGCTGAGTTTTCGATTTCCGGATTGCGAGTATGATCGTATCACCTGGAAAAGCCGCATCATGAATTCAGGTGAAGTCAAGAATCTCTGGGAAGTTAACTATTTGTGAAGAAGTGAACTCTTTGTGAATAAGTGAATATGGAGGGGTTCATGGACACGTACAGTGTTTTGTCCCGGATGTCTAAGCTTTTACGCAGTATTGCGGAATTCCGAGACTGGACTGATCATTGCGACACGTGCCTGCAGCTCATCGTCGAGTACCAGCGCAGCGGAAGAGTGTCCGGGGCCCCGAAACAACACTATACGGAAAAACTGGGAGAAATTTGACCAGCAACATGATCAACTGCTGGCCCTGTCGGCACCAGAGAGGAGAGAGGCACCCTACTTCCTAGAAAGCTCGCTACGACGTGACGGAGGAGCTGTTTCTTGTCCAGGAAGCGCTGTTCGTCGACAAGCAACAGACATTCGCCGCTGACCACAACGAGTCGGGAACGTCTAGCAGCTGCCCGTCGGCGGTCGTACGCTCCACAGCTTCCTTACCTCGGCTACCATTACCAGATTTCGACGGGAATTACGAATCCTGGCTAGGATTTCGGGATCTTTTCCGATCCCTCGTCATCCGCGACGGAAGCATTACGGACGTAGAGCGCCTGCATTACCTCCGGGACTGCATAAAGGGCGACGCTCTCCTTGCCCTCAGAAATCTTCCGGTGAGAGCTGCGACCTTCGCCGGCGCTTGGGAGCTGCTACAGGATCATTATGAGAACGAGAGGCTGCTAGTACAAGCGCAAATGGCCACTATATTTGGCTTACCGACGCTCACTCGTGAGTCGGCTACGGAACTGAAGACTTTTTATTTTACCTTTTGTGACTGCGTCGAAGCCCTTGCTGCCATGGATCGCCCATTTGATACCTCGGGAGATTGGTTAGTCTACTGGTTGGTAGAGAAGCTGGACCAGCAGTCACGAAGAGAGTGGGAAACTCAGCTCGGCGCCAAAGCCACCCCTCCGACTTTTGATGAACTAAAAGCGTTTATAAAAAACCGTATTACCACCGTCGGAGCGCTAGAAGGAGGCAAAACTAGATGCCAAAGCACCTCTAAAGCTACCGGGAGCCAGAAGTCAGCCAAGGTGTTGCAGGTCACCAAGGCTAAACACCCTCAAGTACAGTGCGGGTTGTGTGGAGGCGACCACTTTGTGCTCTTCTGCGGAATCTATAGATCTAAAACAGTGCACGAACGTCGTGAAGCATTAATGACCGCTAATTTGTGCTACAACTGTCTCGGGCGCCATCAAGTGAAGGATTGCGGTTCAGAGAAACGATGCCAGCTGTGCAACGGGAAGCATCATACCACCATCCATGAGGACGGCGCGACCACCAGCATCGTCGAAGAGGTTAGTGCCAATGCCTCCAGTTGTGCATCGAGCTCCCTACCTGCTGTGCTGCTCGCCACTGCGCGCGTAAGAGTGTTGCAACCCGACGGTGATTTCAGAATTGTGCGAGCCCTCGTTGACCAAGGTAGCGAGGTGGCCCTGATCACCGCCGCATTGGCTCAGCAGCTACGCCTAGCGCGGAAATCAGCCAACGTACGTCTCATCGGCGTCGGGAAACAGCTTCCCGAGCGGGTCCGAGGAAAGGTGCAGCTGAAATTCACCGCACATACTAATACTACGGAGTGTCACGTAATCGAGGCTTTGGTGCTGCCACGAATTACTGCGTACCAACCACGCCTCGGCAACCGAGTTTCGACATGGACTCACCTCCAAGGACTTCAACTAGCAGATCCCAGCTATGACGGAGAAGGGCAAATTGATCTCTTGCTGGGAGCTGATGCCTATGCGCTCATCTTACGGGACGGCCTCATTAAAGGTGGCATCGGTGAACCCATGGCCCAGAACACGACGCTGGGTTGGATCGTGTCGGGGCCAGCCACGAAGGGACAGGGAGACGACGAAGCCAGCAGCCATGCTCTCGCGACACTCCAATGCACGGCGGCGGAGGAGCTCGTGCCGCTAGTACGTCGATTCTGGGAACAGGAGGAAATCATGACGACACCGGCCTACACTGTCGAAGAACAGAGCTGCGAGGACCATTATCGGACCACTCACCAGCGGTTACCGTCCGGTCGCTACATGGTCCGACTCCCATTCCACATCGACCGAGAGCTCGGCGAGTCCCATCATGGAGCCCAACGCATGCTGCTACGGATGGAGGCCAAATTCCGCAGGGATCTCGTCTTCGCTCAGGCCTACGGAAAATTTATGCGTGAGTATATGCAACTCACGCACATGACCAAAGTTCGTGGGGACATTACAGGGCCAGCTTTCTATCTTCCACATCACGGAGTGCTAAAGGAGAGCAGTACAACCACTAGACTGCGGGTGGTATTCAACGGCTCGTACGTCACCTCAACTGGTCATTCTCTGAACGAACGACTGATGATTGGACCTAATCTTCTCCCCAGTCTGCACCAACTCATACTGCGTTGGCGTATACAATGCTGATTCATGACGACTCGGATAATGTTGATGCACTTAACACGTCGCGGATCTTATGTCTCTCCATCGTTAGTGATTCGTCATCCAACTGAACCAACGTCCATCATGGGAAGACGATGACGCGAGCAATGCGTCTCGCGCGTCCAGTTCAGCGACTATGCACGATATTTTGTTTCGGACACACGTTCGCGCTATTTCAATTAGGTGCAACTCCTGACGGCCTCGTGGACCATGATAAAATCGTCGAAGTAATGTGTCCTGAATCGGCCATGGATTTATCACCTGCTGAAGCAATAAAGCAACTTGATAATATTAGGCGTATTTACAAGGGTAATGAAATGAATAAGAATCATCATAACTATTATCAAGTGCAAGGACAATTGCACATAACGAAAAGGCAACGGGCCTATTTTTGTTTATGGACGCCAAAAGGAATGAAAATTACAACAGTTTCGAGAGATGATCGATTCTGGGCAACAGAGATGGAGGAAAAACTGAAGAAGTTCTATGAGGACTGCATGTTGCCAGAAATTATAGATAGTCGATACAATCGACAACAGCCGATTAGAGAACCTCCGTGCATAAAACCAGGAGGAGCAGGTACGAGTACACAAGAAAGTACACGAATCGATGGATGAAAACATCGCAATAGCACCGGCGAGTGCATCCAGCGCATATGAAGAGCTGTCGAATAAGTAATTGCAATTCAAAGTGACTATTGCACCGGCGAGTGCATCCAGCGCATATGAAGAGCTGTCGAATAGTAATAAGTAAGAAAATATGTCGAAAATACATACGGCGAGTGAATAGGACCGTCTATGACGGGGGTGGTGGTGGGCCTTTTCACACTCTCCTAATAATAAGTACCTGTATTATTTCATATCAAGTGGAAATGACACGTGTAAAAGCGTAAGTATGACACATATTTTTGTTATGCAAATAATTGAATTGGAAATCATCGTGAATATTTCTCTCATATATATGAATTTGTTTTAGATATTTCCAGTAACCAATATCAAAGGTGAAAATCATGCTCTATGAAGCGAGAAAAGGAAGGCAGTCTTCTCCGCAAGCATAAAGATAAGTAAATAACATACATACATTTACATTTTTACGGCATTCAGATCAATTACAACTCGTTCTAACTTTTTATTGCAGGTTCTATGAAAACTAACGTTAATCGAAAGGGGTTAGTGCCATTGCAAGAAAATATTTATGGGAAATAGCAAACAAAAATAATGGATTCTTCAGGAAGTGTAAGTATCAGTTTTACATTCAAATGGTATAAACGCAAAAAGTAATTTTTATTAAATTTATTTATTTTTGCAGATCAAACCAGAGTGTACATATGTACACTGAGCTCAGGAATAGCGTTACAACTACCACAAATGCAGGATGGAGGAGGTACCGATTCCATGACGCCGACCGGGCTAGGAGGAGCGAATTTTCTGTCACTTGAAGGAGCGGATTTTCTGTCCTCGAAGTGACAGAAAATATAACCTATATGCTATACCCGATTTCCTAAAGATATTGTTGCGGTGTAATAATAATGTTTCGGAAGTATGATGAAATTTCACACATGTAGCGTAATAGAACGAAATAGCCGCTAAACATTTATTGTCATATAGCATATACATAGGTTATATTTTCTGTTTAAATTTTTACGAGTACAACGCAACAGCTAAGAATTTCTTATTCAGAATAGAATACGGAAATAGCAAACAGCTCCCTCTCGTGTTTACCGGGCAATCGTCGATCTATCGGTATTACCATTTCTGTGCAGAAAAAACCTGCTGTAATACCGACCTGCCGAATCGGTCAGGTCATGTGACGTGTCTACCCCCTTAACGTGACGACACACCTTCGACTGTTGACAATGGATGCAACCCTTGCACCATGCGCTAATATTTTTGTGCATACTAGGCCAGATGTACCGCTGGCGTATCAGCCGGTCAGTCACCTTGGAACCAGGGTGAGCAGTGTTATGAAAAAGATCAAAAACTCGCCGAAGGAGTGCAAGAGGGATATATGGGCGAATGACCTCTTCCGAAATATAGCATACTAAAGTAGTGTGTGTAGGTCCCCACTGAAGTTGTTTTCAGGAAGAGGAAAACAGTAGACGTGCGTAATTGTTTTAATTATGCGTCATTGTTTTGCAACTCAGCGAGCTCATTCAGCTCTATCTCAACCGGTAGACGTATTGCTTCAATTCTAGACAGTGGATCCGCCACTACGTTGTCTACACCCGGAATGTACTCGATACGCGTGATAAACTGTGCAATAAACGAGAGCTGTCGAGACTGACGCGGTGACGCTTTATCAGCGCGTTGCATAAATGCGTAAATTAAAGGTTTGTGGTCGGTGATGACCACAAACTCACGAGCCTCTAAAAAATATTTAAAATATTTGATGAATTCAAATATTGCGGTAAGCTCTCTGTCATACGCGCTGTATTTTAACTGACCGGGAGTGAATTTTCTCGAAAGAAATGACAAAGGTCTCCATGACCCTTCAACCATCTGTTCGAGGACGGCCCCCATAGCAAAATCTGATGCGTCAGTCACGACACGCGTCTTCGCCCCACTGCAAGGATGAGCCAACAATGTGGCATGTGCTATCTCTTCTTTGATGGTTTCAAAAGCCTTATTAGCTTCTGTAGACCATATAATTTCGCGCTTGTCATTCTTTTTCGAATCACGCGTATATTCATTTAGCGGAGCTTGAGCTTCGGCCGCATATGGAATGCTCCTTCGGTAAAAATTCACGGTACCCAAAAAACGACGCAACTCCGCTACAGTGCGTGGTTTGGGAAAGTTGCGAATGGCCTCGGGTTTTTTTGGCGTGGGTTTAATTCCGTCGCGGTTAACGACGTGGCCCAAGAATTGAATTTCTGAAGGTCCGAATTTACATTTATCCACGTTCAAGCGCAGGTGAAACTGTCTCAACCGCTCGAACACAACACGGAGATGTCTCTCGTGCTCCTCAGGAGATGAGGATGCTATGAGTATATCATCTAAAAATGCAAACACGAAATCGAGGTCAGCAAGGGCCCGATGAATATAACGCTGAAATGTCTGACCGGCGTTTCTCAAACCAAATGTCATTACTAGGAATTTATAAAGACCAAAAGGAGTAATTACCGCGGTTTTCTCTATGTCTTCAGCAGCGACAGGAATTTGGTGGAAAGCTCTATGTAAATCCAGGGCAGAAAACACAATTCTTCCGTGTAAATTCGCGGTAAAATCATACAAATGCGGCACTGGGTATTTGTCGGGTATCGTCACAGCATTCAAATGGCGGTAATCGCCTACTATTCTCCAGGTCCCGTCTGGTTTCATTACCAGATGAATCGGGCTTGCCCATGGGCTACTGGAAGGGCGGCAGATACCGGTCCTACACATTGCCCTGAATTCTTTTTTTGGTGCAGACAGCTTATCTGGCGCAAGACGCCTTGGACGCTGCGCCACGGGAGGACCCCTAGTGGATATGTAATGTCTCACATCACATGAATCCCAGGGAGCCAACTGTCGTAACGTTGTGATTTCTGGGAATTTTCCCAATATCGGAAGGTATCGACTATCTCCCGGATTCTTCACAGTACTGATCGCAGGAACAGCAGAAGGCTTAGATACGCCCAAGGTGTGAACCTTAGTAAGAGTATCAATTAACTGACGTCTTTTTAAATCAACCACAAGGCCATAATGGGCAAGAATATCCGCTCCTATAATCGGATACGGAACTGCAGCAATGCAGAAATTCCAGGAAATCTCGCGGCGAAGCCCCAGATTCAAGACACAGAGCTTCTCACCATAAGTGTCGACTAAAGTGTCGTTACCCGCGTACAATTAAAAATCAGTGGATTTCTGTCTACGCCTACCGTCAACGGACAGAAGCGAAATGTCTGCACCAGAGTCGATAAGAAAGTGACGACCCGAATATCGGTCTAATACCTGTAGACGGTTGCCCATCGCTCGACCTTCGACGCCCGTCGCTGCGATCGAAGGCCCCTACAGTTTTCCTGTTTCTTGAACGTGCATGACGCCTCGTCAGCACAACGGTGTGCTTTTTCACCGAATTTGCAGTGCAACCAGCATAATGTTGATTCGCGCTTGGCACTAGTAGAACGACCGCGTTTGTTTTTGGTTTTTGGATTCTGTCGCGACGCCAGTTTACCTACTTTCGTAGACAATTTATCAACTTTAAGATTGAGCGCGGTCAAATCTGCTGCTACTTTCTCTAATGTAATCGCATCAGCAGATTCCCTGCAAGGTTTATTAACTGCAAACGCGGCGCGACCCGGCGAAAACCCGGTGGCCTCAAGTACCTGATCGGCCAGCTCGGCCAACTTTTGTAATTCAGTTACATTGGCCGCTGCCAGAATCACCCTGCACTCCATAGGTAGCTGGTCGAGGAAGATTGACCTGATCACTGCGCCATCGCACCCATTGTCGTTAAGATTTCTTAAAGACGTCTTTAAAAGTCGTTTCAAAGACCATCAAAGACGTTGAATGGACGGCTTCAAGACATTTTTAAAGCCGTTTCAAAGACGTTTAAAGACGTCTTTAACGCCGTTTCAAAGACGTTTAAAGACGTCTTTAAATCCGTTTCAAATATGTTTAAAGACGTCTTTAAAGTCGTTTCAAAGATGTTTAACGGACGCAATTGAGACGGTTGAAAAGGCGTTTAAAAGACGTTACTGAGACATCTTTATTAAGGCTAAATTGGGTAAGATACAACTGTTAAAAAGACAACATTAGGACATGCTTCAGACGTTATTATCAGGTCTAAATTAATTATGTCAAATGCAGGTTTTTAGATTATTATTATTATTGTTGTTGTTGACGGGTAAACCGTTTAGAAACCAGATACAAAGCAAAAAGCAAAATATAAATACAGGGTCATCCGTTAAAACTGCAACCTACGCGCGCGCGAACAGACGAATTGGCAACACCGCCTCACGGACGGATTCCACTACAACCATGCACTGGCCCAGCGTTGGGAGGGTTACCAGCTAACGCTGGGTAGCAGTAATGCCCGAGCTTCGAAAATTTTAGGATGATCTCTTTCAAATTAACGTCACACGGAGCTATTTGAAATTTCCCGACCGGTGTTGAAGAATTGGGGGCCTTTTTCGTATAACTTTTGAACTATGAAAGATATCCGAAAGCAAATTGCGCCGAAAAATGAGGAAAAATTATTCCCTCTTGATGATGGATCATTTAAAATATTTTACAATTACTTAATTTTTCTTTTATCAATTTTTTAACCATAATTGTTTAAAAAGCTGTTGAAAACTGTTTATTTGATAATGTATTTAACGCTATTTTTAAAAATCGTGGAGTTAATAAACAATAGGCTAGTTGTCTCGTATCATTACATTCATGAATTGAGATATTAAATTTTTATTCAATTATGTGTTAGTTCTGCAGACCTCCGAATCTATTGTTCTGGTTTCCTTTTTTATAATTTTATCCTTATATGCAGTGTATGCATAGATCGGACGTAACGAGTAACTAATGATTGTAGCTGTGTTTGAATTTTTTTCTAGAATTTTGGTGTCTGAATGTTTAACCTATTAGCTACCCAACGCCACGCCTATACCAGCTTCCGTTAATGTCATTTTTTGGAACGATGCGTCATTATTGTGGCTTTAACACGCAGGTGGCGAAAAATCTCTTCGTACGAGGGTATAGCGCCGCGGTCAACATTGTGGTAGCTAACATTTTTGAAATTAAGACTGGTACGCGACCCGTTGACATTGTTTTCAACCCGCATTACAATAATCCGGGGTGCGAGTGGTAAACCGATCATAAAAGCGGAGCGTGCGACTCGCTTACCTGGGCCGGGAAATTCCGCACAGCTCTTTGCGGCGTTAATTTGAAAGAGACCATCCTAAAATTTTCGAACCTTGGGTATCACTGTTACTCAGCGTTAGCTGGTAACCCTCCGAACGCTGGGCCAGTGCATGGTTGTAGTGGAATGCGTCCGTGAGGCGGTGTTGCCATTTTCATCTGTTCGCGCGCGCGTAGGTTGCAGTTTTAACGGATGACTCTGTATAAGCTTAACAAAATAAATTAAAATAAAGTAAAATAATTATGAAATATCTAAACCAAAAATGATTAGAAACGTATTTAAAGCGTTTGTCGATATAGGAATTAGATTTAATACAAATCTAACGGAGGAAATGGTTTGGAAAATAAAATAAAGTTTAATAAACTATGTATTTAACAGTTACTTTTATTTGTATTATTGTTACATATCATGTTTAGTAAACGATCATCTACCACATTATTATGTGTGTTTACACAAGTATTAACGAGGAATTAATAATTATATATATATAGTACAAATAACAATAAAAGTACAAATAAAGTATTACAAATGCGGACACGGATGGCCACGGTTATATATATACTTAAAAGTACAAATAAAGTATTAATATATATATCCGCATTCGTAATACTTTATTTGTACTTTTATATATATATATATATATACTTATACAATTGTTTCGACAGAATCATCTCTCTCTCTCTCTATCTATCTCTCTTTCTCTATCTTTCTGTCTTTCTCTCTCTCTCTCCATTTCACTTCAGCCGCAAGGCAACCAGGACATTCTCGAACAGCTGACGGACTTCTTATTTACTTTTCGCGACATCATACATACATACTCTTCTAAACAACACCTCACATACACTCATATACACGCTTACGCTCTCGTGACCGACCTGAGTGCTCGGTTACACAGACTAGTATCTTGACAACATTCGCCGAAATTGTCACGCATCGATTGTATCACCTCTATTCTCGCAATTTCGAATAAACCGCACTGTTCTCAACAATTTTTGAGTTCTCTCTATACAACAATACTTATAAGTACAAATAAAGTATTATAAATGCGGACACGGATGGCCACGGTGCTCCCCAGATTTGTTTAGCAGGGTATGATGTTGTATGAACTATATATGTTGTATTTTACATATTATGATGTGTAACGAGTTATATCGGTAGGACGCTGATCTTCCCCCTCCACCGCGCGCCCGACCGAGGTAACGAGACTGCGCCGCGACAACAGTCTTGCCCCCCATCACTCGCCCGCGGGTTCCGAGAATCGGCGTGAGATGCTTATGCGATGAGTGTCTTTCTCGCTGCCGAAATCCGTGGGCGAGGTTATTTAAGCGGGGGGCATAGGCCTTTTCGACAGAGTCTACCACGAGCGTTACAGGCGAACGGTCAGAGCTCTCCCAGCGATCTCTTGTACTCCAAGCTGAATCGTTGTGTATTTTTGGATTCCACAACCTCCACGGCTCCTAGAGAAACGCGAGTTCGCCGATCTGTAGACGCAGGTCAATATCCTCCGTCAATGTTAGGGTCAGACTTTGTCTGTCCCAGAGGACATCCTACAGTCTCCGTATCTCCCGCGGGTTTTACCCACTGGGCGAGCGGAATCAAGACTTCCCGATCAGGGCCTCTGCTGGAGACCACAGCCAGGGCACCAGTACGATCAGTATCCCCCCTCCCTCGTCAACCGCCGACTCGAACCGCGATCGCGCCGCGCTTCGACTCCGATTCACCGCCGGCACGCGCTGTGCGCCGCCACCGACCGAACTCCGTAACGCGCCGCATATCGCGCCGCGACCGTAACGCGCCGTCCTCGCGCCGCCGTCGACTAGTCGCTAGTTCCCGCGATAGATTAAGGACTAGCGTAAGCTCCGTACACACTGTTAGCCAGCACAGGCCTGGCCGGGCTCTCTTGTACACTAGCATTAAGAATAAACGGCCGTTACACAGTTCACCTTGCCTCGTTCTCTCGATCACCCGTCCGTTAGCTAACCTCGTCGAAGCGAGGTTACAGATGTGGAAACGGGTAGTTCACGAATACGGAGTGTACAGTCAGTTTTTGTATGCAATAATAATAAAGTGTATTAAACATAATAAAATGAAGAAGAGCAGTGCCATCCACTAATACATGCATTCAGAATACAGGGTGATTGGCTCGAACCGCCTGATCCGCCTGACAACCGTGACGAGGTCAACCCAACCCCTCGTCGTGTCTCTCCGAAGGCTTTCGGCCCCTGGGGAGGGTTGGAGTACCTGTTAGGAAGTGAGAAATCTTCGAATTCCTCATTTCTCATCAGATCTGTGCGAAAGTGACGCCAATGAATTCCTGGCGTTCCATCGATTAAAATCATACCAAATTTCATGTAAATGGAACTCTTTTTAACCAAGTCAAGTCAGCTTGAATTGATATAAATCGATTTTCCATGGAATTTCCTTCATTATGGTCCGAATTACGTCGTTCGTGGTGTCAGTTTTAATCGGTGAAACATAAGGCATCGATGGGTGTCTGTTTTGCAAAGATCTGATGTGAAATGCGCAAGTCGAAGATTTCTCACTTCTTAATAGGCACCCGAACCCCTTCGAGGGTCATAAAGCCATAAAATCGGGTGAATCGAAAGCCATAAAAATCGGGTGAGGCACTGCGAAGGTCTGTCCTCGCCACGGGGTACCAGGCCGCATCTCCTTGACGGGCGTTGCTCCAGAATTACCATGTATCTGTTTTAGAAATAAAATAATTCTTTATTCTTCATCGTATGGATATGGAAGTGTCGCCGATTCCCTGTGGTTTTCCGATGAAAATCATTACAAATATCGTGTAAATCGGACAACTTTTACATAAGGAATACAAATAGCTTGTGTCAAAGTAGTCCGATTTGCATGATATTTGGTATGATTTTCATCAGAAAAACATAAGGAATCCATTGGCGTCACTTCCCTTTCGATACGATGAAGAAAAGAATTTCTTAATACGCTGTAATGGATATTTCACCCTCGACTGCGGGGGCTCGACCTCAATTCGTTACGTTCGGCCCAGGATTCGTACCTTTTTCCGGAAAAAGCCATAAAAATCGGGCGAGACCCTGCGAAGGGTTGTCCTCGCCACGGGGTACCAGGCCGCATCTTCTTGACGGGCGTACCTCCATAATTACCCTGTATCTGTTTCAGAAATAAAATAATTCTTTATTCTTTATCGTATGGATATGGAAGTGTCGCCGTTGGATTCCTTGTGGTTTCCCGATGAAAATCATGCCAAATGTCGTGTAAATCGGACAACTTTTACATAGGGAATACAAATAGCTTGTATCAAAGTAGTCCGATTTGCATGATATTTGGTATGATTTTCATCAGAAAAACATAAGGAATCCATTGGCGTCACTTCCCTTTCGATACGATGAAGAAAAGAATTTCTTAATAAGTTGTAATGGATATTTCACCCTCGACTGCGGGGGCTCGACCTCAATTCGTTACGTTCGGCCCAGGATTCGTGCCTTTTTCCGGAAAAAGCCATAAAAATCGGGCGAGACCCTGCGAAGGGTTGTCCTCGCCACGGGGTACCAGGCCGCATCTTCTTGACGAACGTCGGGCGACTCTTGCCCGAGAGGAATACGATTTACTTTAAATATAGGACATGTGTGTTTAGTAATAAAGTGTTTCTATCGTCTCCTGAATTCAACAACTGGCATCCAGACATCTGCGCTTCTACAATCCATCAAAACTCCTCGTGGAGAGACACGGTAAGAAAAGGGGTAGCCCGCTGTCGATGCGTGGTCCTCTCGAGTATAAACATGAGCTTCGATATCAAAACAAAACCATGCGTTGACGTATTCCGTGCGAAAGAAGGTGGGCATTGGGGAGAAGGTATTGCTGTGAAGAGGGCCTCTTCTAGAGTGCAGCCGTTTGTGAGGGATGCAAATCCGATTGGTTCTGATACAATCTGCTCCCTATAGTTGAAATTTAGTCTAGCAACTTTCACTCCTCCGAACCTAACCAATCCAACTTGCATCCCTCCCAGACGAACCGGCTATCCGAGCCTAGAAGCAAGTGCGAAATAAAAGTAACGATGCGCTTCTCGATACCGCAGATGTACCTATCTAAGTAGCATTTCTGGCGGAAAAGAATTGTCCAGCCTTTGGGCCTGGCGTAGACCTTTCGCAGGTAGGTATCTATTTCAACAGGCAGTGCCACCCGTGGCGCCAGTAAGACCGTCCCCGGTCCTTGCTATTCCAGAGGAGTTTCTTGCAGTGAAAATCAGTAAATTTGCAAGCGCAATATCTCAAAAACCATTGAAAATAAAGTGTATACATTGATGCTTATTGAATTTGTCTTGGAACGCACTATCAACTCACGACTTCAAAAAAAATAGTTCCATTTGAAAAACCGAACTTGACCATCGTATTTTTTAAAATAATAATCGAAAAAAAAATTCGTTCGGGCTAATTTTGTAGCCCCTTCGAACCATGCAATTCCCTATTTTTTAAAAATTTTTATCTCCAATACTTTAGGAGCTACGGCACTGTCCAGTCTACCGTGGGACACCCTGTATACTCTAGCTCATTTTAGAAGGAACTTATTCGCGCATGTAGAATGAGTCCATTGGCTCCGAGGAAGCGTTTGTTTGGGGTATAGCCAATAGTAATTTGTTTCGGCACCAATGAACGCCAACGATGCGTCGGTCGGCAAGTTCCTTCTAAAATGAGCTCGAGAATAGAGACGCGGTAGCGTCTCGACGCCAAGTACATGAAAGAAAAGACCCTGTACTATGTACATATAAGACACACTGAATACGTAAAAGACACCCTGTATATGAATGTTGACTGCCCCTGCCATGTATCTCCATTTTCCGAAATCCGAAATTCCGAGCCCTGCATTCGTATCGACTGTCGCTACCGCTATCCTTTACTCGTCCCGAAAATATTCTGAAACTTATTTCATTATATCTCATCACCCGTGCAATATTTTTTAAATTTAAAGGCATTCTCCTTATGTAAACCGCATATACCTAAGCTTTCGAATATGACCAATTCCGAAAAAATCGCCCGCGCATGCTAGAGATATCGAAATATCGTCTCATGGAATTGACAGAAATGGTAAGAGAAAATTTTTCTTCTCCAGTCGTAAAATTTGACGTCGTCGACATAATACGTATACACACACACCTATCAGTTTCGCACACATGTTTCGTTCGTCGACTCTCGGGATCATTCCGCAGAATATATATCCTTATATTCCCTTATAATCTTCTATACCTACCCTTATACCCTTATATACCGTTATACCCTTATACCCTTATACTCACATATATTCCCTTACACCCTTATACTCTTATATACACTTATACCCTTACACCCTACCCTTATATAATCTTACACCCTTATATACTCTTATATACCCTTACACCCTCACACCCTTATATACCGTTATACCTTTATACTCTTATATATACAAATACTCTAATATACCCTTATATCCTTACATCCTTATGCCCTTACACCCTTATATACCCGTATACCCTTATACTCTTATATATACCCTTATACCCTTATAACTTTACATACCCTTATATACCGTTACACCTTTGACCATTTAGCCTTATACACTTTACCCTTGCACCCTTTACCCTTGCACCCTTTACCCTTGCACCCTTTACCCTTGCACCCTTTACCCTTGCACCCTTTACCCTTGCACCCTTTACCCTTGCACCCTTTACCCTTGCACCCTTTACCCTTGCACCCTTTACCCTTGCACCCTTTACCCTTGCACCCTTTACCCTTGCACCCTTTACCCTTGCACCCTTTACCCTTGCACCCTTTACCCTTGCACCCTTTACCCTTGCACCCTTTACCCTTGCACCCTTTACCCTTTACCCTTGCACCCTTTACCCTTGCACCCTTTACCCTTGCACCCTTTACCCTTGCACCCTTTACCCTTTACCCTTGCACCCTTTACCCTTGCACCCTTTACCCTTGCACCCTTTACCCTTGCACCCTTTACCCTTGCACCCTTTACCCTTGCACCCTTTACCCTTGCACCCTTTACCCTTGCACCCTTTACCCTTGCACCCTTTACCCTTGCACCCTTTACCCTTGCACCCATTACCCTTGCACCCATTACCCTTGCACCCTTTACCCTTGCACCCTTTACCCTTGCACCCTTTACCCTTGCACCCTTTACCCTTGCACCCTTTACCCTTGCACCCTTTACCCTTGCACCCTTTACCCTTGCACCCTTTACCCTCGCACCCTTTACCCTCGCACCCTTTACCCTCGCACCCTTTACCCTCGCATCCTTTACCCTCGCACCCTTTACCCTCGCACCCTTTACCCTCGCACCCTTTACCCTTGCACCCTTTACCCTTGCACCCTTTACCCTTGCACCCTTTACCCTTGCACCCCTTACCCTTGCATCCCTTACCCTTGCACCCCTTACCCTTGCACCCCTTACCCTTGCACCCTTTACCCTTGCACCCTTTACCCTTGCACCCTTTACCCTTGCACCCTTTACCCTTGCACCCTTTACCCTTGCACCCTTTACCCTTGCACCCTTTACCCTTGCACCCTTTACCCTTGCACCCTTTACCCTTGCACCCTTTACCCTTGCACCCTTTACCCTTGCACCCTTTACCCTTGCACCCTTTACCCTTGCACCCTTTACCCTTGCACCCTTTACCCTTGCACCCTTTACCCTTGCACCCTTTACCCTTGCACCCTTTACCCTTGCACCCTTTACCCTTGCACCCTTTACCCTTGCACCCTTTACCCTTGCACCCTTTACCCTTGCACCCTTTACCCTTGCACCCTTTACCCTTGCACCCTTTACCCTTGCACCCTTTACCCTTGCACCCTTTACCCTTGCACCCTTTACCCTTGCACCCTTTACCCTTGCACCCTTTACCCTTGCACCCTTTACCCTTGCACCCTTTACCCTTGCACCCTTTACCCTTGCACCCTTTACCCTTGCACCCTTTACCCTTGCACCCTTTACCCTTGCACCCTTTACCCTTGCACCCTTTACCCTTGCACCCTTTACCCTTGCACCCTTTACCCTTGCACCCTTTACCCTTGCACCCTTTACCCTTGCACCCTTTACCCTTGCACCCTTTACCCTTGCACCCTTTACCCTTGCACCCTTTACCCTTGCACCCTTTACCCTTGCACCCTTTACCCTTGCACCCTTTACCCTTGCACCCTTTACCCTTGCACCCTTTACCCTTGCACCCTTTACCCTTGCACCCTTTACCCTTGCACCCTTTACCCTTGCACCCTTTACCCTTGCACCCTTTACCCTTGCACCCTTTACCCTTGCACCCTTTACCCTTGCACCCTTTACCCTTGCACCCTTTACCCTTGCACCCTTTACCCTTGCACCCTTTACCCTTGCACCCTTTACCCTTGCACCCTTTACCCTTGCACCCTTTACCCTTGCACCCTTTACCCTTGCACCCTTTACCCTTGCACCCTTTACCCTTGCACCCTTTACCCTTGCACCCTTTACCCTTGCACCCTTTACCCTTGCACCCTTTACCCTTGCACCCTTTACCCTTGCACCCTTTACCCTTGCACCCTTTACCCTTGCACCCTTTACCCTTGCACCCTTTACCCTTGCACCCTTTACCCTTGCACCCTTTACCCTTGCACCCTTTACCCTTGCACCCTTTACCCTTGCACCCTTTACCCTTGCACCCTTTACCCTTGCACCCTTTACCCTTGCACCCTTTACCCTTGCACCCTTTACCCTTGCACCCTTTACCCTTGCACCCTTTACCCTTGCACCCTTTACCCTTGCACCCTTTACCCTTGCACCCTATACGCTTGCACCCTTTACCCTTGCACCCTTTACCCTTGCACCCTTTACCCTTGCACCCTTTACCCTTGCACCCTTTACCCTTGCACCCTTTACCCTTGCACCCTTTACCCTTGCACCCTTTACCCTTGCACCCTTCACCCTTGCACCCTTCACCCTTGCACCCTTTACCCTTGCACCCTTTACCCTTGCACCCTTTACCCTTGCACCCTTTACCCTTGCACCCTTTACCCTTGCACCCTTTACCCTTGCACCCTTTACCCTTGCACCCTTTACCCTTGCACCCTTTACCCTTGCACCCTTTACCCTTGCACCCTTTACCCTTGCACCCTTTACCCTTGCACCCTTTACCCTTGCACCCTTTACCCTTGTACCCTTTACCCTTGCACCCTTTACCCTTGCACCCTTTACCCTTGCACCCTTTACCCTTGCACCCTTTACCCTTGCACCCTTTACCCTTGCACCCTTTACCCTGGCACCCTTTACCCTCGCACCCTTTACCCTCGCAACCTTTACCCTCGCACCCTTTACCCTCGCACCCTTTACCCTCGCACCCTTTACCCTCGCACCCTTTACCCTCGCACCCTTTACCCTCGCACCCTTTACCCTCGCACCCTTTACCCTCGCACCCTTTACCCTCGCACCCTTTACCCTTGCACCCTTTACCCTTGCACCCTTTACCCTTGCACCCTTTACCTTTGCACCCTTTACCCTTGCACCCTTTACCCTTGCACCCTTTACCCTTGCACCCTTTACCCTTGCACCCTTTACCCATGCACCCTTTACCCTTGCACCCTTTACCCTTGCACCCTTTACCCTTGCACCCTTTACCCTTGCACCCTTTACCCTTGCACCCTTTACCCTTGCACCCTTTACCCTTGCACCCTTTACCCTTGCACCCTTTACCCATGCACCCTTTACCCTTGCACCCTTTACCCTTGCACCCTTTACCCTTGCACCCTTTACCCTTGCACCCTTTACCCTTGCACCCTTTACCCTTGCACCCTTTACCCTTGCACCCTTTACCCTTGCACCCTTTACCCTTGCACCCTTAACCCTTGCACCCTTTACCCTTGCACCCTTTACCCTTGCACCCTTTACCCTTGCACCCTTTACCCTTGCACCCTTTACCCTCGCACCCTTTACCCTCGCACCCTTTACCCTCGCACCCTTTACCCTCGCACCCTTTACCCTCGCACCCTTTACCCTCGCACCCTTTACCCTCGCACCCTTTACCCTCGCACCCTTTACCCTCGCACCCTTTACCCTCGCACCCTTTACCCTCGCACCCTTTACCCTCGCACCCTTTACCCTCGCACCCTTTACCCTCGCACCCTTTACCCTCGCACCCTTCACCCTCGCAACCTTCACCCTCGCACCCTTCACCCTCGCAACCTTCACCCTCGCACCCTTCACCCTCGCACCCTTCACCCTCGCACCCTTCACCCTCGCACCCTTCACCCTCGCACCCTTTACCCTCGCACCCTTTACCCTCGCACCCTTTACCCTCGCACCCTTTACCCTCGCACCCTTTACCCTCGCACCCTTTACCCTCGTACCCTTTACCCTCGCACCCTTTACCCTCGCACCCTTTACCCTCGCACCCTTTACCCTCGCACCCTTTACCCTCGCACCCTTTACCCTCGCACCCTTTACCCTTGCACCCTTTACCCTTGCACCCTTTACCCTTGCACCCTTTACCCTTGCACCCTTTACCCTTGCACCCTTTACCCTTGCACCCTTTACCCTCGCACCCTTTACCCTCGCACCCTTTACCCTCGCACCCTTTACCCTCGCACCCTTTACCCTCGCACCCTTTACCCTCGCACCCATTACCCTCGCACCCATTACCCTCGCACCCTTTACCCTCGCACCCTTTACCCTCGCACCCTTTACCCTCGCACCCTTCACCCTCGCAACCTTCACCCTCGCACCCTTCACCCTCGCAACCTTCACCCTCGCAACCTTCACCCTCGCAACCTTCACCCTCGCAACCTTCACCCTCGCACCCTTCACCCTCGCACCCTTCACCCTCGCACCCTTCACCCTCGCACCCTTCACCCTCGCACCCTTCACCCTCGCACCCTTCACCCTCGCACCCTTCACCCTCGCACCCTTCACCCTCGCACCCTTCACCCTCGCACCCTTTACCCTCGCACCCTTTACCCTCGCACCCTTTACCCTCGCACCCTTTACCCTCGCACCCTTTACCCTCGCACCCTTTACCCTCGCACCCTTTACCCTCGCACCCTTTACCCTCGCACCCTTTACCCTCGCACCCTTTACCCTCGCACCCTTTACCCTCGCACCCTTTACCCTCGCACCCTTTACCCTTGCACCCTTTACCCTTGCACCCTTTACCCTTGCACCCTTTACCCTTGCACCCTTTACCCTTGCACCCTTTACCCTTGCACCCTTTACCCTTGCACCCTTTACCCTTGCACCCTTTACCCTTGCACCCTTTACCCTTGCACCCTTTACCCTTGCACCCTTTACCCTTGCACCCTTTACCCTTGCACCCTTTGCCCTTGCACCCTTTACCCTTGCACCCTTTACCCGTGCACCCTTTACCCTTGCACCCTTTACCCTTGCACCCTTTACCCTTGCACCCTTTACCCTTGCACCCTTTACCCTCGCACCCTTTACCCTCGCACCCTTTACCCTCGCACCCTTTACCCTCGCACCCTTTACCCTCGCACCCTTCACCCTCGCAACCTTCACCCTCGCACCCTTCACCCTCGCAACCTTCACCCTCGCAACCTTCACCCTCGCAACCTTCACCCTCGCACCCTTCACCCTCGCACCCTTCACCCTCGCACCCTTCACCCTCGCACCCTTCACCCTCGCACCCTTCACCCTCGCACCCTTCACCCTCGCACCCTTCACCCTCGCACCCTTCACCCTCGCACCCTTTACCCTCGCACCCTTTACCCTCGCACCCTTTACCCTCGCACCCTTTACCCTCGCACCCTTTACCCTCGCACCCTTTACCCTCGCACCCTTTACCCTCGCACCCTTTACCCTCGCACCCTTTACCCTCGCACCCTTTACCCTTGCACCCTTTACCCTTGCACCCTTTACCCTCGCACCCTTTACCCTCGCACCCTTTACCCTTGCACCCTTTACCCTTGCACCCTTTACCCTTGCACCCTTTACCCTTGCACCCTTTACTCTTGCACCCTTTACCCTTGCACCCTTTACCCTTGCACCCTTTACCCTCGCACCCTTTACCCTCGCACCCTTTACCCTCGCACCCTTTACCCTCGCACCCTTTAACCTCGCACCCTTTACCCTCGCACCCTTTACCCTCGCACCCTTTACCCTCGCACCCTTTACCCTCGCACCATTTACCCTCGCACCCTTTACCCTCGCACCCTTTACCCTCGCACCCTTTACCCTCGCACCCTTTAACCTCGCACCCTTTAACCTCGCAACCTTTACCCTCGCAACCTTTACCCTCGCAACCTTTACCCTCGCACCCTTTACCCTCGCACCCTTTACCCTCGCACCCTTTACCCTCGCACCCTTTACCCTCGCACCCTTTACCCTCGCACCCTTTACCCTCGCACCCTTTACCCTCGCACCCTTTACCCTCGCACCCTTTACACTCGCACCCTTTACCCTCGCACCCTTTACCCTCGCACCCTTTACCCTCGCACCCATTACCCTCGCACCCTTTACCCTCGCACCCTTTACCCTCGCACCCTTTACCCTCGCACCCTTCACCCTCGCACCCTTCACCCTCGCAACCTTCACCCTCGCACCCTTCACCCTCGCACCCTTCACCCCCGCACCCTTTACCCCCGCACCCTTTACCCCCGCACCCTTTACCCCCGCACCCTTTACCCCCGCACCCTTTACCCCCGCACCCTTTACACCCGCACCCTTTACCCCCGCACCCTTTACCCCTGCACCCTTTACCCCTGCACCCTTTACCCCTGCACCCTTTACCCCTGCACCCTTTACCCCTGCACCCTTTACCCCTGCACCCTTTACCCCTGCACCCTTTAACCTTGCACCCTTTACCCTTGCACCCTTTACCCTAGCACCCTTTACCCTTGCACCCTTTACCCTTGCACCCTTTACCCTTGCACCCTTTACCCTTGCACCCTTTACCCTTGCACCCTTTACCCTAGCACCCTTTACCCTTGCACCCTTTACCCTTGCACCCTTTACCCTTGCACCCTTTACCCTTGCACCCTTTACCCTTGCACCCTTTACCCTTGCACCCTTTACCCTTGCACCCTTTACCCTTGCACCCTTTAACCTTGCACCCTTTACCCTTGCACCCTTTACCCTAGCACCCTTTACCCTTGCACCCTTTACTCTTGCACCCTTTACCCTTGCACCCTTTACCCTTGCACCCTTTACCCTTGCACCCTTTACCCTTGCACCCTTTACCCTTGCACCCTTTACCCTAGCACCCTTTACCCTTGCACCCTTTACCCTTGCACCCTTTACCCTTGCACCCTTTACCCTTGCACCCTTTACCCTTGCACCCTTTACCCTTGCACCCTTTACCCTTGCACCCTTTACCCTTGCACCCTTTACCCTTGCACCCTTTACCCTTGCACCCTTTACCCTTGCACCCTTTACCCTTGCACCCTTTACCCTTGCACCCTTTACCCTAGCACCCTTTACCCTTGCACCCTTTACCCTTGCACCCTTTACCCTTGCACCCTTTACCCTTGCACCCTTTACCCTTGCACCCTTTACCCTTGCACCCTTTACCCTTGCACCCTTTACCCTTGCACCCTTTACCCTTGCACCCTTTACCCTTGCACCCTTTAACCTTGCACCCTTTACCCTTGCACCCTTTACCCTAGCACCCTTTACCCTTGCACCCTTTACTCTTGCACCCTTTACCCTTGCACCCTTTACCCCCGCACCCTTTACCCCCGCACCCTTTACCCCCGCACCCTTTACCCCTGCACCCTTTACCCCTGCACCCTTTACCCCTGCACCCTTTACCCCTGCACCCTTTACCCCTGCACCCTTTACCCCTGCACCCTTTACCCCTGCACCCTTTACCCCTGCACCCTTTAACCTTGCACCCTTTACCCTTGCACCCTTTACCCTAGCACCCTTTACCCTTGCACCCTTTACCCTTGCACCCTTTACCCTTGCACCCTTTACCCTTGCACCCTTTACCCTTGCACCCTTTAGCCTTGCACCCTTTACCCTAGCACCCTTTACCCTTGCACCCTTTACCCTTGCACCCTTTACCCTTGCACCCTTTACCCTTGCACCCTTTACCCTTGCACCCTTTACCCTTGCACCCTTTACCCTTGCACCCTTTACCCTTGCACCCTTTACCCTTGCACCCTTTACCCTTGCACCCTTTAACCTTGCACCCTTTACCCTTGCACCCTTTACCCTAGCACCCTTTACCCTTGCACCCTTTACTCTTGCACCCTTTACCCTTGCACCCTTTACCCTTGCACCCTTTACCCTTGCACCCTTTACCCTTGCACCCTTTACCCTAGCACCCTTTACCCTTGCACCCTTTACCCTTGCACCCTTTACCCTTGCACCCTTTACCCTTGCACCCTTTACCCTTGCACCCTTTACCCTTGCACCCTTTACCCTTGCACCCTTTACCCTTGCACCCTTTACCCTTGCACCCTTTACCCTTGCACCCTTTACCCTTGCACCCTTTACCCTTGCACCCTTTACCCTTGCACCCTTTACCCTTGCACCCTTTACCCTTGCACCCTTTACCCTTGCACCCTTTACCCTTGCACCCTTTACCGTTGCACCCTTTACCCTTGCACCCTTTACCCTTGCACCCTTTACCCTTGCACCCTTTACCCTTGCACCCTTTGCCCTTGCACCCTTTGCCCTTGCACCCTTTGCCCTTGCACCCTTTGCCCTTGCACCCTTTGCCCTTGCACCCTTTACCCTTGCACCCTTTACCCTTGCACCCTTTACCCTTGCACCCTTTACCCTTGCACCCTTTACCCTTGCACCCTTTACCCTTGCACCCTTTACCCTTGCACCCTTTACCCTTGCACCCTTTACCCTTGCACCCTTTACCCTTGCACCCTTTACCCTTGCACCCTTTACCCTTGCACCCTTTACCCTTGCACCCTTTACCCTTGCACCCTTTACCCTTGCACCCTTTACCCTTGCACCCTTTACCCTTGCACCCTTTACCCTTGCACCCTTTACCCTTGCACCCTTTACCCTTGCACCCTTTACCCTTGCACCCTTTACCCTTGCACCCTTTACCCTTGCACCCTTTACCCTTGCACCCTTTACCCTTGCACCCTTTACCCTTGCACCCTTTACCCTTGCACCCTTTACCCTTGCACCCTTTACCCTTGCACCCTTTACCCTTGCACCCTTTACCCTTGCACCCTTTACCCTTGCACCCTTTACCCTTGCACCCTTTACCCTTGCACCCTTTACCCTTGCACCCTTTACCCTTGCACCCTTTACCCTTGCACCCTTTACCCTTGCACCCTTTACCCTTGCACCCTTTACCCTTGCACCCTTTACCCTTGCACCCTTTACCCTTGCACCCTTTACCCTTGCACCCTTTACCCTCGCACCCTTTACCCTCGCACCCTTTACCCTCGCACCCTTTACCCTCGCACCCTTTACCCTCGCACCCTTTACCCTCGCACCCTTTACCCTCGCACCCTTTACCCTCGCACCCTTTACCCTCGCACCCTTTACCCTCGCACCCTTTACCCTCGCACCCTTTAACCTCGCACCCTTTACCCTCGCACCCTTTACCCTCGCACCCTTTACCCTCGCACCCTTTACCCTCGCACCCTTTACCCTCGCACCATTTACCCTCGCACCCTTTACCCTCGCACCCTTTACCCTCGCACCCTTTACCCTCGCACCCTTTACCCTCGCACCCTTTACCCTCGCACCCTTTAACCTCGCACCCTTTAACCTCGCAACCTTTACCCTCGCAACCTTTACCCTCGCAACCTTTACCCTCGCAACCTTTAACCTCGCACCCTTTACCCTCGCACCCTTTACCCTCGCACCCTTTACCCTCGCACCCTTTACCCTCGCACCCTTTACACTCGCACCCTTTACCCTCGCACCCATTACCCTCGCACCCATTACCCTCGCACCCTTTACCCTCGCACCCTTTACCCTCGCACCCTTTACCCTCGCACCCTTTACCCTCGCACCCTTCACCCTCGCACCCTTCACCCTCGCACCCTTCACCCTCGCACCCTTCACCCTCGCAACCTTCACCCTCGCACCCTTCACCCTCGCACCCTTCACCCTCGCACCCTTCACCCTCGCACCCTTCACCCTCGCACCCTTTACCCCTGCACCCTTTACCCCTGCACCCTTTACCCCTGCACCCTTTACCCCTGCACCCTTTACCCCTGCACCCTTTACCCCTGCACCCTTTACCCCTGCACCCTTTACCCCTGCACCCTTTACCCCTGCACCCTTTAACCTTGCACCCTTTACCCTTGCACCCTTTACCCTTGCACCCTTTACCCTTGCACCCTTTACCCTTGCACCCTTTACCCTTGCACCCTTTACCCTTGCACCCTTTACCCTTGCACCCTTTACCCTTGCACCCTTTACCCTTGCACCCTTTAACCTTGCACCCTTTACCCTTGCACCCTTTACCCTAGCACCCTTTACCCTTGCACCCTTTACTCTTGCACCCTTTACCCTTGCACCCTTTACCCTTGCACCCTTTACCCTTGCACCCTTTACCCTTGCACCCTTTACCCTAGCACCCTTTACCCTTGCACCCTTTACCCTTGCACCCTTTACCCTTGCACCCTTTACCCTTGCACCCTTTACCCTTGCACCCTTTACCCTTGCACCCTTTACCCTTGCACCCTTTACCCTTGCACCCTTTACCCTTGCACCCTTTACCCTTGCACCCTTTACCCTTGCACCCTTTACCCTTGCACCCTTTACCCTTGCACCCTTTACCCTTGCACCCTTTACCCTTGCACCCTTTACCCTTGCACCCTTTACCCTTGCACCCTTTGCCCTTGCACCCTTTGCCCTTGCACCCTTTGCCCTTGCACCTTTTGCCCTTGCACCCTTTACCCTTGCACCCTTTACCCTTGCACCCTTTACCCTTGCACCCTTTACCCTTGCACCCTTTACCCTTGCACCCTTTACCCTAGCACCCTTTACCCTTGCACCCTTTACTCTTGCACCCTTTACCCTTGCACCCTTTACCCTTGCACCCTTTACCCTTGCACCCTTTACCCTTGCACCCTTTACCCTTGCACCCTTTACCCTAGCACCCTTTACCCTTGCACCCTTTACCCTTGCACCCTTTACCCTTGCACCCTTTACCCTTGCACCCTTTACCCTTGCACCCTTTACCCTTGCACCCTTTACCCTTGCACCCTTTACCCTTGCACCCTTTACCCTTGCACCCTTTACCCTTGCACCCTTTACCCTTGCACCCTTTACCCTTGCACCCTTTACCCTTGCACCCTTTACCCTTGCACCCTTTACCCTTGCACCCTTTACCCTTGCACCCTTTACCCTTGCACCCTTTACCCTTGCACCCTTTGCCCTTGCACCCTTTGCCCTTGCACCCTTTGCCCTTGCACCCTTTGCCCTTGCACCCTTTGCCCTTGCACCCTTTACCCTTGCACCCTTTACCCTTGCACCCTTTACCCTTGCACCCTTTACCCTTGCACCCTTTACCCTTGCACCCTTTACCCTTGCACCCTTTACCCTTGCACCCTTTACCCTTGCACCCTTTACCCTTGCACCCTTTACCCTTGCACCCTTTACCCTTGCACCCTTTACCCTTGCACCCTTTACCCTTGCACCCTTTACCCTCGCACCCTTTACCCTCGCACCCTTTACCCTCGCACCCTTTACCCTCGCACCCTTTACCCTCGCACCCTTTACCCTCGCACCCTTTACCCTCGCACCCTTTACCCTCGCACCCTTTACCCTCGCACCCTTTACCCTCGCACCCTTTACCCTCGCACCCTTTAACCTCGCACCCTTTACCCTCGCACCCTTTACCCTCGCACCCTTTACCCTCGCACCCTTTACCCTCGCACCCTTTACCCTCGCACCATTTACCCTCGCACCCTTTACCCTCGCACCCTTTACCCTCGCACCCTTTACCCTCGCACCCTTTACCCTCGCACCCTTTACCCTCGCACCCTTTAACCTCGCACCCTTTAACCTCGCAACCTTTACCCTCGCAACCTTTACCCTCGCAACCTTTACCCTCGCACCCTTTACCCTCGCACCCTTTACCCTCGCACCCTTTACCCTCGCACCCTTTACCCTCGCACCCTTTACCCTCGCACCCTTTACCCTCGCACCCTTTAACCTCGCACCCTTTACCCTCGCACCCTTTACCCTCGCACCCTTTACCCTCGCACCCTTTACCCTCGCACCCTTTACCCTCGCACCCTTTACCCCCGCACCCTTTACCCTCGCACCATTTACCCTCGCACCCTTTACCCTCGCACCCTTTACCCTCGCACCCTTTACCCTCGCACCCTTTACCCTCGCACCCTTTAACCTCGCACCCTTTAACCTCGCAACCTTTACCCTCGCAACCTTTACCCTCGCAACCTTTAACCTCGCACCCTTTACCCTCGCACCCTTTACCCTCGCACCCTTTACCCTCGCACCCTTTACCCTCGCACCCTTTACCCTCGCACCCTTTACCCTCGCACCCTTTACACTCGCACCCTTTACCCTCGCACCCTTTACCCTCGCACCCATTACCCTCGCACCCATTACCCTCGCACCCTTTACCCTCGCACCCTTTACCCTCGCACCCTTTACCCTCGCACCCTTTACCCTCGCACCCTTCACCCTCGCACCCTTCACCCTCGCACCCTTCACCCTCGCAACCTTCACCCTCGCACCCTTCACCCTCGCACCCTTCACCCTCGCACCCTTCACCCTCGCACCCTTCACCCTCGCACCCTTTACCCTCGCACCCTTTACCCCTGCACCCTTTACCCCTGCACCCTTTACCCCTGCACCCTTTACCCCTGCACCCTTTACCCCTGCACCCTTTACCCCTGCACCCTTTACCTCTGCACCCTTTACCCCTGCACCCTTTACCCCTGCACCCTTTACCCCTGCACCCTTTAACCTTGCACCCTTTACCCTTGCACCCTTTACCCTTGCACCCTTTACCCCTGCACCCTTTACCCCTGCACCCTTTACCCCTGCACCCTTTACCCCTGCACCCTTTACCCCTGCACCCTTTACCCCTGCACCCTTTAACCTTGCACCCTTTACCCTTGCACCCTTTACCCTTGCACCCTTTACCCTTGCACCCTTTACCCTTGCACCCTTTACCCTTGCACCCTTTACCCTTGCACCCTTTACCCTTGCACCCTTTACCCTTGCACCCTTTACCCTTGCACCCTTTACCCTTGCACCCTTTAACCTTGCACCCTTTACCCTTGCACCCTTTACCCTAGCACCCTTTACTCTTGCACCCTTTACCCTTGCACCCTTTACCCTTGCACCCTTTACCCTTGCACCCTTTACCCTTGCACCCTTTACCCTAGCACCCTTTACCCTTGCACCCTTTACCCTTGCACCCTTTACCCTTGCACCCTTTACCCTTGCACCCTTTACCCTTGCACCCTTTACCCTTGCACCCTTTACCCTTGCACCCTTTACCCTTGCACCCTTTACCCTTGCACCCTTTACCCTTGCACCCTTTACCCTTGCACCCTTTACCCTTGCACCCTTTGCCCTTGCACCCTTTGCCCTTGCACCCTTTGCCCTTGCACCCTTTGCCCTTGCACCCTTTGCCCTTGCACCCTTTACCCTTGCACCCTTTACCCTTGCACCCTTTACCCTTGCACCCTTTACCCTTGCACCCTTTACCCTTGCACCCTTTACCCTTGCACCCTTTACCCTTGCACCCTTTACCCTTGCACCCTTTACCCTTGCACCCTTTACCCTTGCACCCTTTACCCTTGCACCCTTTACCCTTGCACCCTTTACCCTTGCACCCTTTACCCTTGCACCCTTTACCCTTGCACCCTTTACCCTTGCACCCTTTACCCTTGCACCCTTTACCCTTGCACCCTTTACCCTTGCACCCTTTACCCTTGCACCCTTTACCCTTGCACCCTTTACCCTTGCACCCTTTACCCTTGCACCCTTTACCCTTGCACCCTTTACCCTTGCACCCTTTACCCTTGCACCCTTTACCCTTGCACCCTTTACCCTTGCACCCTTTACCCTTGCACCCTTTACCCTTGCACCCTTTACCCTTGCACCCTTTACCCTTGCACCCTTTACCCTTGCACCCTTTACCCTCGCACCCTTTACCCTCGCACCCTTTACCCTCGCACCCTTTACCCTCGCACCCTTTACCCTCGCACCCTTTACCCTCGCACCCTTTACCCTCGCACCCTTTAACCTCGCACCCTTTACCCTCGCACCCTTTACCCTCGCACCCTTTACCCTCGCACCCTTTACCCTCGCACCCTTTACCCTCGCACCCTTTACCCTCGCACCCTTTAACCTCGCACCCTTTACCCTCGCACCCTTTACCCTCGCACCCTTTACCCTCGCACCCTTTACCCTCGCACCCTTTACCCTCGCACCCTTTACCCTCGCACCATTTACCCTCGCACCCTTTACCCTCGCACCCTTTACCCTCGCACCCTTTACCCTCGCACCCTTTAACCTCGCACCCTTTAACCTCGCAACCTTTACCCTCGCAACCTTTACCCTCGCAACCTTTACCCTCGCAACCTTTAACCTCGCACCCTTTACCCTCGCACCCTTTACCCTCGCACCCTTTACCCTCGCACCCTTTACCCTCGCACCCTTTACCCTCGCACCCTTTACACTCGCACCCTTTACCCTCGCACCCTTTACCCTCGCACCCATTACCCTCGCACCCATTACCCTCGCACCCTTTACCCTCGCACCCTTTACCCTCGCACCCTTTACCCTCGCACCCTTTACCCTCGCACCCTTTACCCTCGCACCCTTCACCCTCGCACCCTTCACCCTCGCAACCTTCACCCTCGCACCCTTCACCCTCGCACCCTTCACCCTCGCACCCTTCACCCTCGCACCCTTCACCCTCGCACCCTTTACCCCTGCACCCTTTACCCCTGCACCCTTTACCCCTGCACCCTTTACCCCTGCACCCTTTACCCCTGCACCCTTTACCCCTGCACCCTTTACCCCTGCACCCTTTACCCCTGCACCCTTTACCCCTGCACCCTTTACCCTTGCACCCTTTACCCTTGCACCCTTTACCCTTGCACCCTTTACCCTTGCACCCTTTACCCTTGCACCCTTTACCCTCGCACCCTTTACCCTCGCACCCTTTACCCTCGCACCCTTTACCCTCGCACCCTTTACCCTCGCACCCTTTACCCTCGCACCCTTTACCCTCGCACCCTTTACCCTCGCACCCTTTACCCTCGCACCCTTTACCCTCGCACCCTTTACCCTCGCACCCTTTACCCTCGCACCCTTTACCCTCGCACCCTTTACCCTCGCACCCTTTACCCTCGCACCCTTTACCCTCGCACCCTTTAACCTCGCACCCTTTACCCTCGCACCCTTTACCCTCGCACCCTTTACCCTCGCACCCTTTACCCTCGCACCCTTTACCCTCGCACCCTTTACCCTCGCACCATTTACCCACGCACCCTTTACCCTCGCACCCTTTACCCTCGCACCCTTTACTCTCGCACCCTTTACCCTCGCACCCTTTACCCTCGCACCCTTTAACCTCGCACCCTTTAACCTCGCAACCTTTACCCTCGCAACCTTTACCCTCGCAACCTTTACCCTCGCAACCTTTAACCTCGCACCCTTTACCCTCGCACCCTTTACCCTCGCACCCTTTACCCTCGCACCCTTTACCCTCGCACCCTTTACCCTCGCACCCTTTACACTCGCACCCTTTACCCTCGCACCCTTTACCCTCGCACCCATTACCCTCGCACCCATTACCCTCGCACCCTTTACCCTCGCACCCTTTACCCTCGCACCCTTTACCCTCGCACCCTTCACCCTCGCACCCTTCACCCTCGCACCCTTCACCCTCGCACCCTTCACCCTCGCAACCTTCACCCTCGCACCCTTCACCCTCGCACCCTTCACCCTCGCACCCTTCACCCTCGCACCCTTCACCCTCGCACCCTTTACCCTCGCACCCTTTACCCCTGCACCCTTTACCCCTGCACCCTTTACCCCTGCTCCCTTTACCCCTGCACCCTTTACCCCTGCACCCTTTACCCCTGCACCCTTTACCCCTGCACCCTTTACCCCTGCACCCTTTACCCCTGCACCCTTTACCCCTGCACCCTTTACCCCTGCACCCTTTAACCCTGCACCCTTTACCCTTGCACCCTTTACCCTTGCACCCTTTACCCTTGCACCCTTTACCCTTGCACCCTTTACCCTTGCACCCTTTACCCTTGCACCCTTTACACTTGCACCCTTTACCCTTGCACCCTTTACCCTTGCACCCTTTACCCTTGCACCCTTTACCCTTGCACCCTTTACCCTTGCACCCTTTACCCTTGCACCCTTTACCCTTGCACCCTTTACCCTTGCACCCTTTACCCTTGCACCCTTTACCCTTGCACCCTTTACCCTTGCACCCTTTACCCTTGCACCCTTTACCCTTGCACCCTTTACCCTTGCACCCTTTACCCTTGCACCCTTTACCCTTGCACCCTTTACCCTTGCACCCTTTACCCTTGCACCCTTTACCCTTGCACCCTTTACCCTTGCACCCTTTACCCTTGCACCCTTTACCCTTGCACCCTTTACCCTTGCACCCTTTACCCTTGCACCCTTTACCCTTGCACCCTTTACCCTTGCACCCTTTACCCTTGCACCCTTTACCCTTGCACCCTTTACCCTTGCACCCTTTACCCTTGCACCCTTTACCCCTGGACCCTTTACCCCTGCACCCTTTACCCCTGCACCCTTTACCCCTGCACCCTTTACCCTCGCACCCATTACCCTCGCACCCATTACCCTCGCACCCTTTACCCTCGCACCCTTTACCCTCGCACCCTTTACCCTCGCACCCTTCACCCTCGCACCCTTCACCCTCGCACCCTTCACCCTCGCAACCTTCACCCTCGCACCCTTCACCCTCGCACCCTTCACCCTCGCACCCTTCACCCTCGCACCCTTCACCCTCGCACCCTTCACCCTCGCACCCTTTACCCCTGCACCCTTTACCCCTGCACCCTTTACCCCTGCACCCTTTACCCCTGCACCCTTTACCCCTGCACCCTTTACCCCTGCACCCTTTACCCCTGCACCCTTTACCCCTGCACCCTTTAACCTTGCACCCTTTACCCTTGCACCCTTTACCCTTGCACCCTTTACCCTTGCACCCTTTACCCTTGCACCCTTTACCCTTGCACCCTTTACCCTTGCACCCTTTACACTTGCACCCTTTACCCTTGCACCCTTTACCCTTGCACCCTTTACCCTTGCACCCTTTACCCTTGCACCCTTTACCCTTGCACCCTTTACCCTTGCACCCTTTACCCTTGCACCCTTTACCCTTGCACCCTTGCACCCTTTACCCTTGCACCCTTTACCCTTGCACCCTTTACCCTTGCACCCTTTACCCTTGCACCCTTTACCCTTGCACCCTTTACCCTTGCACCCTTTACCCTTGCACCCTTTACCCTTGCACCCTTTACCCTTGCACCCTTTACCTTTGCACCCTTTACCCTTGCACCCTTTACCCTTGCACCCTTTACCCTTGCACCCTTTACCCTTGCACCCTTTACCCTTGCACCCTTTACCCTTGCACCCTTTACCCTTGCACCCTTTACCCTTGCACCCTTTACCCTTGCACCCTTTACCCTTGCACCCTTTACCCCTGGACCCTTTACCCCTGCACCCTTTACCCCTGCACCCTTTACCCCTGCACCCTTTACCCTCGCACCCATTACCCTCGCACCCATTACCCTCGCACCCTTTACCCTCGCACCCTTTACCCTCGCACCCTTTACCCTCGCACCCTTTACCCTCGCACCCTTCACCCTCGCACCCTTTACCCTCGCACCCTTCACCCTCGCAACCTTCACCCTCGCACCCTTCACCCTCGCACCCTTCACCCTCGCACCCTTCACCCTCGCACCCTTTACCCTCGCACCCTTTACCCTTGCACCCTTTACCCTTGCACCCTTTACCCTTGCACCCTTTACCCTTGCACCCTTTACCCTTGCACCCTTTACCCTTGCACCCTTTACCCTTGCACCCTTTACCCTTGCACCCTTTACCCTTGCACCCTTTACCCTTGCACCCTTTACCCTTGCACCCTTTACCCTTGCACCCTTTACCCTTGCACCCTTTACCCTTGCACCCTTTACCCTTGCACCCTTTACCCTTGCACCCTTTACCCTTGCACCCTTTACCCCTGGACCCTTTACCCCTGCACCCTTTACCCCTGCACCCTTTACCCTCGCACCCATTACCCTCGCACCCTTTACCCTCGCACCCTTTACCCTCGCACCCTTTACCCTCGCACCCTTTACCCTCGCACCCTTCACCCTCGCACCCTTCACCCTCGCAACCTTCACCCTCGCACCCTTCACCCTCGCACCCTTCACCCTCGCACCCTTCACCCTCGCACCCTTCACCCTCGCACCCTTCACCCTCGCACCCTTTACCCCTGCACCCTTTACCCCTGCACCCTTTACCCCTGCACCCTTTACCCCTGCACCCTTTACCCCTGCACCCTTTACCCCTGCACCCTTTACCCCTGCACCCTTTACCCCTGCACCCTTTACCCCTGCACCCTTTAACCTTGCACCCTTTACCCTTGCACCCTTTACCCTTGCACCCTTTACCCTTGCACCCTTTACCCTTGCACCCTTTACCCTTGCACCCTTTACCCTTGCACCCTTTACCCTTGCACCCTTTACACTTGCACCCTTTACCCTTGCACCCTTTACCCTTGCACCCTTTACCCTTGCACCCTTTACCCTTGCACCCTTTACCCTTGCACCCTTTACCCTTGCACCCTTTACCCTTGCACCCTTTACCCTTGCACCCTTTACCCTTGCACCCTTTACCCTTGCACCCTTTACCCTTGCACCCTTTACCCTTGCACCCTTTACCCTTGCACCCTTTACCCTTGCACCCTTTACCCTTGCACCCTTTACCCTTGCACCCTTTACCCTTGCACCCTTTACCCTTGCACCCTTTACCCTTGCACCCTTTACCCTTGCACCCTTTACCCTTGCACCCTTTACCCTCGCACCCTTTACCCTCGCACCCTTTACCCTCGCACCCTTTACCCTCGCACCCTTTACCCTCGCACCCTTTACCCTCGCACCCTTTACCCTCGCAACCTTCACCCTCGCACCCTTCACCCCCGCACCCTTTACCCCCGCACCCTTTACCCCCGCACCCTTTACCCCCGCACCCTTTACCCCCGCACCCTTTACCCCCGCACCCTTTACCCCTGCACCCTTTACCCCTGCACCCTTTACCCCTGCACCCTTTACCCCTGCACCCTTTACCCCTGCACCCTTTACCCTCGCACCCTTTACCCTCGCACCCTTTACCCTCGCACCCTTTACCCTCGCACCATTTACCCTCGCACCCTTTACCCTCGCACCCTTTACCCTCGCACCCTTTACCCTCGCACCCTTTAACCTCGCAACCTTTACCCTCGCAACCTTTACCCTCGCAACCTTTACCCTCGCAACCTTTAACCTCGCACTCTTTACCCTCGCACCCTTTACCCTCGCACCCTTTACCCTCGCACCCTTTACCCTCGCACCCTTTACCCTCGCACCCTTTACCCTCGCACCCTTTACCCTCGCACCCTTTACCCTCGCACCCTTTACCCTCGCACCCTTTACCCTCGCACCCTTTACCCTCGCACCCTTTACCCTCGCACCCTTTACCCCTGCACCCTTTACCCCTGCACCCTTTACCCTTGCACCCTTTAACCTTGCACCCTTTACCCTTGCGCCCTTTACCCTTGCGCCCTTTACCCTTGCGCCCTTTACCCTTGCGCCCTTTACCCTTGCGCCCTTTACCCTTGCGCCCTTTACCCTTGCGCCCTTTACCCTTGCGCCCTTTACCCTTGCGCCCTTAACCCTTGCGCCCTTAACCCTTGCGCCCTTTACCCTTGCGCCCTTTACCCTTGCGCCCTTTACCCTTGCGCCCTTTACCCTTGCGCCCTTTACCCTTGCGCCCTTTACCCTTGCGCCCTTTACCCTTGCGCCCTTTACCCTTGCGCCCTTTACCCTTGCGCCCTTTACCCTTGCGCCCTTTACCCTTGCGCCCTTTACCCTTGCACCCTTTACCCTTGCACCCTTTACCCTTGCACCCTTTACCCTTGCACCCTTTACCCTTGCACCCTTTACCCTTGCACCCTTTACCCTTGCACCCTTTACCCTTGCACCCTTTACCCTTGCACCCTTTACCCTTGCACCCTTTACCCTTGCACCCTTTACCCTTGCACCCTTTACCCGTGCACCCTTTACCCTTGCACCCTTTACCCTTGCACCCTTTACCCTTGCACCCTTTACCCTTGCACCCTTTACCCTTGCACCCTTTACCCTTGCACCCTTTACCCTTGCACCCTTTACCCTTGCACCCTTTACCCTTGCACCCTTTACCCTTGCACCCTTTACCCTTGCACCCTTTACCCTTGCACCCTTTACCCTTGCACCCTTTACCCTTGCACCCTTTACCCTTGCACCCTTTACCCTTGCACCCTTTACCCTTGCACCCTTTACCCTTGCACCCTTTACCCTTGCACCCTTTACCCTTGCACCCTTTACCAGTGCACCCTTTACCCTTGCACCCTTTACCCTTGCGCCCTTTACCCTTGCGCCCTTTACCCTTGCGCCCTTTACCCTTGCGCCATTTACCCTTGCGCCCTTTACCCTTGCGCCCTTTACCCTTGCGCCCTTTACCCTTGCGCCCTTTACCCTTGCGCCCTTTACCCTTGCGCCCTTTACCCTTGCGCCCTTAACCCTTGCGCCCTTTACCCTTGCGCCCTTAACCCTTGCGCCCTTTACCCTTGCGCCCTTTACCCTTGCGCCCTTTACCCTTGCGCCCTTTACCCTTGCGCCCTTTACCCTTGCGCCCTTTACCCTTGCGCCCTTTACCCTTGCGCCCTTTACCCTTGCGCCCTTTACCCTTGCGCCCTTTACCCTTGCGCCCTTTACCCTTGCGCCCTTTACCCTTGCGCCCTTTACCCTTGCGCCCTTTACCCTTGCGCCCTTTACCCTTGCGCCCTTTACCCTTGCGCCCTTTACCCTTGCGCCCTTTACCCTTGCGCCCTTTACCCTTGCGCCCTTTACCCTTGCGCCCTTTACCCTTGCGCCCTTTACCCTTGCGCCCTTTACCCTTGCACCCTTTACCCTTGCACCCTTTACCCTTGCACCCTTTACCCTTGCACCCTTTACCCTTGCACCCTTTACCCTTGCACCCTTTACCCTTGCACCCTTTACCCTTGCACCCTTTACCCTTGCACCCTTTACCCTTGCACCCTTTACCCTTGCACCCTTTACCCTTGCACCCTTTACCCTTGCACCCTTTACCCTTGCACCCTTTACCCTTGCACCCTTTACCCTTGCACCCTTTACCCTTGCACCCTTTACCCTTGCACCCTTTACCCTTGCACCCTTTACCCTTGCACCCTTTACCCTTGCACCCTTTACCCTCGCACCCTTTACCCTCGCACCCTTTACCCTCGCACCCTTTACCCTCGCACCCTTTACCCTCGCACCCTTTACCCTCGCACCCTTTACCCTCGCACCCTTTACCCTCGCACCCTTTACCCTCGCACCCTTTACCCTCGCACCCTTTACCCTCGCACCCTTTACCCTCGCACCCTTTACCCTCGCACCCTTTACCCTCGCACCCTTTACCCTCGCACCCTTTACCCTCGCACCCTTTACCCTCGCACCCTTTACCCTCGCACCCTTTACCCTCGCACCCTTTACCCTCGCACCCTTTACCCTCGCACCCTTTACCCTCGCACCCTTTACCCTCGCACCCTTTACCCTCGCACCCTTTACCCTCGCACCCTTTACCCTCGCACCCTTTACCCTCGCACCCTTTACCCTCGCACCCTTTACCCTCGCACCCTTTACCCTCGCACCCTTTACCCTCGCACCCTTTACCCTCGCACCCTTTACCCTCGCACCCTTTACCCTCGCACCCTTTACCCTCGCACCCTTTACCCTCGCACCCTTTACCCTCGCACCCTTTACCCTCGCACCCTTTACCCTCGCACCCTTTACCCTCGCACCCTTTACCCTCGCACCCTTTACCCTTGCACCCTTTACCCTTGCACCCTTTACCCTTGCACCCTTTACCCTTTACCCTGGCACCCTTTACCCTCGCACCCTTTACCCTCGCACCCTTTACCCTCGCACCCTTTACCCTCGCACCCTTTACCCTCGCACCCTTTACCCTCGCACCCTTTACCCTCGCACCCTTTACCCTCGCACCATTTACCCTCGCACCCTTTACCCACGCACCCTTTACCCTGGCACCCTTTACCCTCGCACCCTTTACCCTCGCACCCTTTACCCTCGCACCCTTTACCCCCGAACCCTTTACCCCCGAACCCTTTACCCTCGCACCCTTTACCCTCGCACCCTTTACCCTCGCACCCTTTACCCTCGCACCCTTTACCCTCGCACCCTTTACCCTCGCACCCTTTACCCTCGCACCCTTTACCCTCGCACCCTTTACCCTCGCAACCTTTACCCTCGCACCCTTTACCCTCGCACCCTTCACCCTCGCACCCTTCACCCTCGCACCCTTCACCCTCGCACCCTTTACCCTCGCACCCTTTACCCCTGCACCCTTTACCCCTGCACCCTTTACCCCTGCACCCTTTACCCCTGCATACTTTACCCCTGCACCCTTTACCCCTGCACCCTTTACCCCTGCACCCTTTACCCTCGCACCCTTTACCCTCGCACCCTTTACCCTCGCACCCTTTACCCTCGCACCCTTTACCCTCGCACCCTTTACCCTCGCACCCTTTACCCTCGCACCATTTACCCTCGCACCCTTTACCCACGCACCCTTTACCCTGGCACCCTTTACCCTCGCACCCTTTACCCTCGCACCCTTTACCCTCGCACCCTTTACCCTCGCACCCTTTACCCCCGAACCCTTTACCCCCGAACCCTTTACCCTCGCACCCTTTACCCTCGCACCCTTTACCCTCGCACCCTTGCACCCTCGCACCTTTTACCCTCGCACCCTTTACCCTCGCACCCTTTACCCTCGCACCCTTTACCCTCGCACCCTTTACCCTCGCACCCTTTACCCTCGCAACCTTTACCCTCGCACCCTTTACCCTCGCACCCTTCACCCTCGCACCCTTTACCCTCGCACCCTTTACCCTCGCACCCTTTACCCTTGCACCCTTTACCCTTGCGCCCTTTACCCTTGCGCCCTTTACCCTTGCGCCCTTTACCCTTGCGCCCTTTACCCTTGCGCCCTTTACCCTTGCACCCTTTACCCTTGCACCCTTTACCCTTGCACCCTTTACCCTTGCACCCTTTACCCTTGCACCCTTTACCCTTGCACCCTTTACCCTTGCACCCTTTACCCTTGCACCCTTTACCCTTGCACCCTTTACCCTTGCACCCTTTACCCTTGCACCCTTTACCCTGGCACCCTTTACCCTCGCACCCTTTACCCTCGCACCCTTTACCCTCGCACCCTTTACCCTCGCACCCTTTACCCCCGAACCCTTTACCCCCGAACCCTTTACCCTCGCACCCTTTACCCTCGCACCCTTTACCCTCGCACCCTTTACCCTCGCACCCTTTACCCTCGCACCCTTTACCCTCGCACCCTTTACCCTCGCACCCTTTACCCTCGCACCCTTTACCCTCGCACCCTTTACCCTCGCAACCTTTACCCTCGCAACCTTCACCCTCGCACCCTTCACCCTCGCACCCTTCACCCTCGCACCCTTCACCCTCGCACCCTTTACCCTCGCACCCTTTACCCCTGCACCCTTTACCCCTGCACCCTTTACCCCTGCACCCTTTACCCCTGCATACTTTACCCCTGCACCCTTTACCCCTGCACCCTTTACCCCTGCACCCTTTACCCTCGCACCCTTTACCCTCGCACCATTTACCCTCGCACCCTTTACCCTCGCACCCTTTACCCTCGCACCCTTTACCCTCGCACCCTTTACCCTCGCACCCTTTACCCTCGCACCCTTTACCCTCGCACCATTTACCCTCGCACCCTTTACCCACGCACCCTTTACCCTGGCACCCTTTACCCTCGCACCCTTTACCCTCGCACCCTTTACCCTCGCACCCTTTACCCTCGCACCCTTTACCCCCGAACCCTTTACCCCCGAACCCTTTACCCTCGCACCCTTTACCCTCGCACCCTTTACCCTCGCACCCTTGCACCCTCGCACCTTTTACCCTCGCACCCTTTACCCTCGCACCCTTTACCCTCGCACCCTTTACCCTCGCACCCTTTACCCTCGCACCCTTTACCCTCGCAACCTTTACCCTCGCACCCTTTACCCTCGCACCCTTCACCCTCGCACCCTTTACCCTCGCACCCTTTACCCTCGCACCCTTTACCCTTGCACCCTTTACCCTTGCGCCCTTTACCCTTGCACCCTTTACCCTTGCGCCCTTTACCCTTGCGCCCTTTACCCTTGCGCCCTTTACCCTTGCGCCCTTTACCCTTGCGCCCTTTACCCTTGCGCCCTTTACCCTTGCGCCCTTTACCCTTGCGCCCTTAACCCTTGCGCCCTTAACCCTTGCGCCCTTTACCCTTGCGCCCTTTACCCTTGCGCCCTTTACCCTTGCGCCCTTTACCCTTGCGCCCTTTACCCTTGCGCCCTTTACCCTTGCGCCCTTTACCCTTGCGCCCTTTACCCTTGCACCCTTTACCCTTGCACCCTTTACCCTTGCACCCTTTACCCTTGCACCCTTTACCCTTGCACCCTTTACCCTTGCACCCTTTACCCTTGCACCCTTTACCCTTGCACCCTTTACCCTTGCACCCTTTACCCTTGCACCCTTTACCCTTGCACCCTTTACCCTTGCACCCTTTACCCTTGCACCCTTTACCCTTGCACCCTTTACCCTTGCACCCTTTACCCTTGCACCCTTTACCCTTGCACCCTTTACCCTTGCACCCTTTACCCTTGCACCCTTTACCCTTGCACCCTTTACCCTTGCACCCTTTACCCTTGCACCCTTTACCCTTGCACCCTTTACCCTTGCACCCTTTACCCTTGCACCCTTTACCCTTGCGCCCTTTACCCTTGCGCCCTTTACCCTTGCGCCCTTTACCCTTGCGCCCTTTACCCTTGCGCCCTTTACCCTTGCGCCCTTTACCCTTGCGCCCTTTACCCTTGCGCCCTTTACCCTTGCGCCCTTAACCCTTGCGCCCTTTACCCTTGCGCCCTTTACCCTTGCGCCCTTTACCCTTGCGCCCTTTACCCTTGCGCCCTTTACCCTTGCGCCCTTTACCCTTGCGCCCTTTACCCTTGCGCCCTTTACCCTTGCGCCCTTTACCCTTGCGCCCTTTACCCTTGCGCCCTTAACCCTTGCGCCCTTAACCCTTGCGCCCTTTACCCTTGCGCCCTTTACCCTTGCGCCCTTTACCCTTGCGCCCTTTACCCTTGCGCCCTTTACCCTTGCGCCCTTTACCCTTGCGCCCTTTACCCTTGCGCCCTTTACCCTTGCGCCCTTTACCCTTGCGCCCTTTACCCTTGCGCCCTTTACCCTTGCGCCCTTTACCCTTGCGCCCTTTACCCTTGCGCCCTTTACCCTTGCACCCTTTACCCTTGCACCCTTTACCCTTGCACCCTTTACCCTTGCACCCTTTACCCTTGCACCCTTTACCCTTGCACCCTTTACCCTTGCACCCTTTACCCTTGCACCCTTTACCCTTGCACCCTTTACCCTTGCACCCTTTACCCTTGCACCCTTTACCCTTGCACCCTTTACCCTTGCACCCTTTACCCTTGCACCCTTTACCCTTGCACCCTTTACCCTTGCACCCTTTACCCTTGCACCCTTTACCCTTGCACCCTTTACCCTTGCACCCTTTACCCTTGCACCCTTTACCCTTGCACCCTTTACCCTTGCACCCTTTACCCTTGCACCCTTTACCCTTGCACCCTTTACCCTTGCACCCTTTACCCTTGCACCCTTTACCCTTGCACCCTTTACCCTTGCACCCTTTACCCTTGCACCCTTTACCCTTGCACCCTTTACCCTTGCACCCTTTACCCTTGCACCCTTTACCCTTGCACCCTTTACCCTTGCACCCTTTACCCTTGCACCCTTTACCCTTGCACCCTTTACCCTTGCACCCTTTACCCATGCACCCTTTACCCTTGCACCCTTTACCCTTGCACCCTTTACCCTTGCACCCTTTACCCTTGCACCCTTTACCCTCGCACCCTTTACCCTCGCACCCTTTACCCTCGCACCCTTTACCCTCGCACCCTTTACCCTCGCACCCTTTACCCTCGCACCCTTTACCCTCGCACCCTTTACCCTCGCACCCTTTACCCTCGCACCCTTTACCCTCGCACCCTTTACCCTCGCACCCTTTACCCTCGCACCCTTTACCCTCGCACCCTTTACCCTCGCACCCTTTACCCTCGCACCCTTTACCCTCGCACCCTTTACCCTCGCACCCTTTACCCTCGCACCCTTTACCCTCGCACCCTTTACCCTCGCACCCTTTACCCTCGCACCCTTTACCCTCGCACCCTTTACCCACGCACCCTTTACCCTCGCACCCTTTACCCTCGCACCCTTTACCCTCGCACCCTTTACCCTCGCACCCTTTACCCTCGCACCCTTTACCCTCGCACCCTTTACCCTCGCACCCTTTACCCTTGCACCCTTTACCCTTGCACCCTTTACCCTTTACCCTGGCACCCTTTACCCTCGCACCCTTTACCCTCGCACCCTTTACCCTCGCACCCTTTACCCTCGCACCCTTTACCCTCGCACCCTTTACCCTCGCACCCTTTACCCTCGCACCCTTTACCCTCGCACCCTTTACCCTCGCACCCTTTACCCTCGCACCCTTTACCCTCGCACCCTTTACCCTCGCACCCTTTACCCTCGCACCATTTACCCTCGCACCCTTTACCCACGCACCCTTTACCCTGGCACCCTTTACCCTCGCACCCTTTACCCTCGCACCCTTTACCCTCGCACCCTTTACCCTCGCACCCTTTACCCCCGAACCCTTTACCCCCGAACCCTTTACCCTCGCACCCTTTACCCTCGCACCCTTTACCCTCGCACCCTTGCACCCTCGCACCCTTTACCCTCGCACCCTTTACCCTCGCACGCTTTACCCTCGCACCCTTTACCCTCGCACCCTTTACCCTCGCACCCTTTACCCTCGCACCCTTTACCCTCGCAACCTTTACCCTCGCACCCTTTACCCTCGCACCCTTCACCCTCGCACCCTTCACCCTCGCACCCTTCACCCTCGCACCCTTTACCCTCGCACCCTTTACCCCTGCACCCTTTACCCTCGCACCCTTTACCCTCGCACCCTTTACCCTCGCACCCTTTACCCTCGCACCCTTTACCCTCGCACCCTTTACCCTCGCACCCTTTACCCTCGCACCCTTTACCCTTGCACCCTTTACCCTTGCACCCTTTACCCTTGCACCCTTTACCCTTGCACCCTTTACCCTTGCACCCTTTACCCTTGCACCCTTTACCCTTGCACCCTTTACCCTTGCACCCTTTACCCTTGCACCCTTTACCCTTGCACCCTTTACCCTTGCACCCTTTACCCTTGCACCCTTTACCCTTTCACCCTTTACCCTTGCACCCTTTACCCTTGCACCCTTTACCCTTGCACCCTTTACCCTTGCACCCTTTACCCTTGCACCCTTTACCCTTGCACCCTTTACCCTTGCACCCTTTACCCTTGCACCCTTTACCCTTGCACCCTTTACCCTTGCACCCTTTACCCTTGCACCCTTTACCCTTGCACCCTTTACCCTTGCACCCTTTACCATTGCACCCTTTACCCTTGCACCCTTTACCCTTGCACCCTATACCCTCGCACCATTTACCCTCGCACCCTTTACCCTCGCACCCTTTACCCTCGCACCCTTTACCCTCGCACCCTTTACCCTCGCACCCTTTACCCTCGCACCCTTTACCCTCGCACCCTTTACCCTCGCACCATTTACCCTCGCACCATTTACCCTCGCACCCTTTACCCTCGCACCCTTTACCCTCGCACCCTTTACCCTCGCACCCTTTACCCTCGCACCCTTTACCCTCGCACCCTTTACCCTCGCACCCTATACCCTCGCACCCTTTACCCCCGCACCCTTTACCCTCGCACCCTTTACCCTCGCACCCTTTACCCTCGCACCCTTGCACCCTCGCACCCTTTACCCTCGCACCCTTGCACCCTCGCACCCTTTACCCTCGCACCCTTTACCCTCGCACCCTTTACCCTCGCACCCTTTACCCTCGCACCCTTTACCCTCGCACCCTTTACCCTCGCACCCTTTACCCTCGCACCCTTTACCCTCGCACCCTTTACCCTCGCACCCTTTACCCTCGCACCCTTTACCCTCGCACCCTTTACCCTCGCACCCTTTACCCTCGCAACCTTTACCCTCGCACCCTTTACCCTCGCACCCTTCACCCTCGCACCCTTCACCCTCGCACCCTTCACCCTCGCACCCTTCACCCTCGCACCCTTCACCCTCGCACCCTTCACCCTCGCACCCTTTACCCTCGCACCCTTTACCCCTGCACCCTTTACCCCTGCACCCTTTACCCCTGCACCCTTTACCCCTGCACCCTTTACCCCTGCACCCTTTACCCCTGCACCCTTTACCCCTGCACCCTTTACCCCTGCACCCTTTAACCTTGCACCCTTTACCCTTGCACCCTTTACCCTTGCACCCTTTACCCTTGCACCCTTTACCCTTGCACCCTTTACCCTTGCACCCTTTACCCTTGCACCCTTTACCCTTGCACCCTTTACCCTTGCACCCTTTACCCTTGCACCCTTTACCCTTGCACCCTTTACCCTTGCACCCTTTACCCTTGCACCCTTTACCCTTGCACCCTTTACCCTTGCACCCTTTACCCTTGCACCCTTTACCCTTGCACCCTTTACCCTTGCACCCTTTACCCTTGCACCCTTTACCCTTGCACCCTTTACCCTTGCACCCTTTACCCTTGCACCCTTTACCCTTTCACCCTTTACCCTTGCACCCTTTACCCTTGCACCCTTTACCCTTGCACCCTTTACCCTTGCACCCTTTACCCTTGCACCCTTTACCCTTGCACCCTTTACCCTTGCACCCTTTACCCTTGCGCCCTTTACCCTTGCGCCCTTTACCCTTGCGCCCTTTACCCTTGCGCCCTTTACCCTTGCGCCCTTTACCCTTGCGCCCTTTACCCTTGCGCCCTTTACCCTTGCGCCCTTAACCCTTGCGCCCTTTACCCTTGCGCCCTTAACCCTTGCGCCCTTTACCCTTGCGCCCTTTACCCTTGCGCCCTTTACCCTTGCGCCCTTTACCCTTGCGCCCTTTACCCTTGCGCCCTTTACCCTTGCGCCCTTTACCCTTGCGCCCTTTACCCTTGCGCCCTTTACCCTTGCGCCCTTTACCCTTGCGCCCTTAACCCTTGCGCCCTTAACCCTTGCGCCCTTTACCCTTGCGCCCTTTACCCTTGCGCCCTTTACCCTTGCGCCCTTTACCCTTGCGCCCTTTACCCTTGCGCCCTTTACCCTTGCGCCCTTTACCCTTGCGCCCTTTACCCTTGCGCCCTTTACCCTTGCGCCCTTTACCCTTGCGCCCTTTACCCTTGCGCCCTTTACCCTTGCGCCCTTTACCCTTGCGCCCTTTACCCTTGCACCCTTTACCCTTGCACCCTTTACCCTTGCACCCTTTACCCTTGCACCCTTTACCCTTGCACCCTTTACCCTTGCACCCTTTACCCTTGCACCCTTTACCCTTGCACCCTTTACCCTTGCACCCTTTACCCTTGCACCCTTTACCCTTGCACCCTTTACCCTTGCACCCTTTACCCTTGCACCCTTTACCCTTGCACCCTTTACCCTTGCACCCTTTACCCTTGCACCCTTTACCCTTGCACCCTTTACCCTTGCACCCTTTACCCTTGCACCCTTTACCCTTGCACCCTTTACCCTTGCACCCTTTACCCTTGCACCCTTTACCCTTGCACCCTTTACCCTTGCACCCTTTACCCTTGCACCCTTTACCCTTGCACCCTTTACCCTTGCACCCTTTACCCTTGCACCCTTTACCCTTGCACCCTTTACCCTTGCACCCTTTACCCTTGCACCCTTTACCCTTGCACCCTTTACCCTTGCACCCTTTACCCTTGCACCCTTTACCCTTGCACCCTTTACCCTTGCACCCTTTACCCTTGCACCCTTTACCCTTGCACCCTTTACCCTTGCACCCTTTACCCTTGCACCCTTTACCCTTGCACCCTTTACCCTTGCACCCTTTACCCTTGCACCCTTTACCCTTGCACCCTTTACCCTTGCACCCTTTACCCTTGCACCCTTTACCCTTGCACCCTTTACCCTTGCACCCTTTACCCTTGCACCCTTTACCCTTGCACCCTTTACCCTTGCACCCTTTACCCTTGCACCCTTTACCCTTGCACCCTTTACCCTCGCACCCTTTACCCTCGCACCCTTTACCCTCGCACCCTTTACCCTCGCACCCTTTACCCTCGCACCCTTTACCCTCGCACCCTTTACCCTCGCACCCTTTACCCTCGCACCCTTTACCCTCGCACCCTTTACCCTCGCACCCTTTACCCTCGCACCCTTTACCCTCGCACCCTTTACCCTCGCACCCTTTACCCTCGCACCCTTTACCCTCGCACCCTTTACCCTCGCACCCTTTACCCTCGCACCCTTTACCCTCGCACCCTTTACCCTCGCACCCTTTACCCTCGCACCCTTTACCCTCGCACCCTTTACCCACGCACCCTTTACCCTCGCACCCTTTACCCTCGCACCCTTTACCCTCGCACCCTTTACCCTCGCACCCTTTACCCTCGCACCCTTTACCCTCGCACCCTTTACCCTTGCACCCTTTACCCTTGCACCCTTTACCCTTGCACCCTTTACCCTTGCACCCTTTACCCTTTACCCTGGCACCCTTTACCCTCGCACCCTTTACCCTCGCACCCTTTACCCTCGCACCCTTTACCCTCGCACCCTTTACCCTCGCACCCTTTACCCTCGCACCCTTTACCCTCGCACCCTTTACCCTCGCACCCTTTACCCTCGCACCCTTTACCCTCGCACCCTTTACCCTCGCACCCTTTACCCTCGCACCATTTACCCTCGCACCCTTTACCCACGCACCCTTTACCCTGGCACCCTTTACCCTCGCACCCTTTACCCTCGCACCCTTTACCCTCGCACCCTTTACCCTCGCACCCTTTACCCTCGCACGCTTTACCCTCGCACCCTTTACCCTCGCACCCTTTACCCTCGCACCCTTTACCCTCGCACCCTTCACCCTCGCACCCTTCACCCTCGCACCCTTTACCCTCGCACCCTTCACCCTCGCACCCTTCACCCTCGCACCCTTCACCCTCGCACCCTTTACCCTCGCACCCTTTACCCTTGCACCCTTTACCCTCGCACCCTTTACCCTCGCACCCTTTACCCTCGCACCCTTTACCCTTGCACCCTTTACCCTTGCACCCTTTACCCTTGCACCCTTTACCCTTGCACCCTTTACACTTGCACCCTTTACCCTTGCACCCTTTACCCTTGCACCCTTTACCCTTGCACCCTTTACCCTTGCACCCTTTACCCTTGCACCCTTTACCCTTGCACCCTTTACCCTTGCACCCTTTACCCTTGCACCCTTTACCCTTGCACCCTTTACCCTTGCACCCTTTACCCTTGCACCCTTTACCCTTGCACCCTTTACCCTTGCACCCTTTACCCTTGCACCCTTTACCCTTGCACCCTTTACCCTTGCACCCTTTACCCTTGCACCCTTTACCCTTGCACCCTTTACCCTTGCACCCTTTACCATTGCACCCTTTACCCTTGCACCCTTTACCCTTGCACCCTTTACCCTTGCACCCTTTACCCTCGCACCCTTTACCCTCGCACCCTTTACCCTCGCACCCTTTACCCTCGCACCCTTTACCCTCGCACCCTTTACCCTCGCACCCTTTACCCTCGCACCCTTTACCCTCGCACCATTTACCCTCGCACCCTTTACCCTCGCACCCTTTACCCTCGCACCCTTTACCCTCGCACCCTTTACCCTCGCACCCTTTACCCTCGCACCCTTTACCCTCGCACCCTTTACCCTCGCACCCTATACCCTCGCACCCTTTACCCCCGCACCCTTTACCCTCGCACCCTTTACCCTCGCACCCTTTACCCTCGCACCCTTGCACCCTCGCACCCTTTACCCTCGCACCCTTTACCCTCGCACCCTTTACCCTCGCACCCTTTACCCTCGCACCCTTTACCCTCGCACCCTTTACCCTCGCACCCTTTACCCTCGCACCCTTTACCCTCGCACCCTTTACCCTCGCACCCTTTACCCTCGCACCCTTTACCCTCGCACCCTTTACCCTCGCACCCTTTACCCTCGCACCCTTTACCCTCGCACCCTTTACCCTCGCACCCTTTACCCTCGCAACCTTTACCCTCGCACCCTTCACCCTCGCACCCTTCACCCTCGCACCCTTCACCCTCGCACCCTTCACCCTCGCACCCTTTACCCTCGCACCCTTTACCCTCGCACCCTTTACCCCTGCACCCTTTACCCCTGCACCCTTTACCCCTGCACCCTTTACCCCTGCACCCTTTACCCCTGCACCCTTTACCCCTGCACCCTTTACCCCTGCACCCTTTACCCCTGCACCCTTTACCCCTGCACCCTTTAACCTTGCACCCTTTAACCTTGCACCCTTTACCCTTGCACCCTTTACCCTTGCACCCTTTACCCTTGCACCCTTTACCCTTGCACCCTTTACCCTTGCACCCTTTACCCTTGCACCCTTTACCCTTGCACCCTTTACCCTTGCACCCTTTACCCTTGCACCCTTTACCCTTGCACCCTTTACCCTTGCACCCTTTACCCTTGCACCCTTTACCCTTGCACCCTTTACCCTTGCACCCTTTACCCTTGCACCCTTTACCCTTGCACCCTTTACCCTTGCACCCTTTACCCATGCACCCTTTACCCTTGCACCCTTTACCCTTGCACCCTTTACCCTTGCACCCTTTACCCTTGCACCCTTTACCCTTGCACCCTTTACCCTTGCACCCTTTACCCTTGCACCCTTTACCCTTGCACCCTTTACCCTTGCACCCTTTACCCTTGCACCCTTTACCCTTGCACCCTTTACCCTTGCACCCTTTACCCTTGCACCCTTTACCCTTGCACCCTTTACCCTTGCACCCTTTACCCTTGCACCCTTTACCCTTGCACCCTTTACCCTTGCACCCTTTACCCTTGCACCCTTTACCCTTGCACCCTTTACCCTTGCACCCTTTACCCTTGCACCCTTTACCCTTGCACCCTTTACCCTTGCACCCTTTACCCTTGCACCCTTTACCCTTGCACCCTTTACCCTCGCACCCTTTACCCTCGCACCCTTTACCCTCGCACCCTTTACCCTCGCACCCTTTACCCTCGCACCCTTTACCCTCGCACCCTTTACCCTCGCACCCTTTACCCTCGCACCCTTTACCCTCGCACCCTTTACCCTCGCACCCTTTACCCTCGCACCCTTTACCCTCGCACCCTTTACCCTCGCACCCTTTACCCTCGCACCCTTTACCCTCGCACCCTTTACCCTCGCACCCTTTACCCACGCACCCTTTACCCTCGCACCCTTTACCCTCGCACCCTTTACCCTCGCACCCTTTACCCTCGCACCCTTTACCCTCGCACCATTTACCCTCGCACCCTTTACCCACGCACCCTTTACCCTGGCACCCTTTACCCTCGCACCCTTTACCCTCGCACCCTTTACCCTCGCACCCTTTACCCTCGCACCCTTTACCCCCGAACCCTTTACCCTCGCACCCTTTACCCTCGCACCCTTTACCCTCGCACCCTTGCACCCTCGCACCCTTTACCCTCGCACCCTTTACCCTCGCACGCTTTACCCTCGCACCCTTTACCCTCGCACGCTTTACCCTCGCACCCTTTACCCTCGCACCCTTTACCCTCGCACCCTTTACCCTCGCACCCTTTACCCTCGCACCCTTCACCCTCGCACCCTTCACCCTCGCACCCTTCACCCTCGCACCCTTTACCCTCGCACCCTTTACCCCTGCACCCTTTACCCTCGCACCCTTTACCCTCGCACCCTTTACCCTCGCACCCTTTACCCTCGCACCCTTTACCCTTGCACCCTTTACCCTTGCACCCTTTACCCTTGCACCCTTTACCCTTGCACCCTTTACCCTTGCACCCTTTACCCTTGCACCCTTTACCCTTGCACCCTTTACCCTTGCACCCTTTACCCTTGCACCCTTTACCCTTGCACCCTTTACCCTTGCACCCTTTACCCTTGCACCCTTTACCCTTGCACCCTTTACCCTTGCACCCTTTACCCTTGCACCCTTTACCCTTGCACCCTTTACCCTTGCACCCTTTACCCTTGCACCCTTTACCCTTGCACCCTTTACCCTTGCACCCTTTACCCTTGCACCCTTTACCCTTGCACCCTTTACCCTTGCACCCTTTACCCTTGCACCCTTTACCCTTGCACCCTTTACCCTTGCACCCTTTACCCTTGCACCCTTTACCCTTGCACCCTTTACCCTTGCACCCTTTACCCTTGCACCCTTTACCCTTGCACCCTTTACCCTTGCACCCTTTACCCTTGCACCCTTTACCCTTGCACCCTTTACCATTGCACCCTTTACCCTTGCACCTTTTACCATTGCACCCTTTACCCTTGCACCCTATACCCTCGCACCCTTTACCCTCGCACCCTTTACCCTCGCACCCTTTACCCTCGCACCCTTTACCCTCGCACCCTTTACCCTCGCACCCTTTACCCTCGCACCATTTACCCTCGCACCCTTTACCCTCGCACCCTTTACCCTCGCACCCTTTACCCTCGCACCCTTTACCCTCGCACCCTTTACCCTCGCACCCTTTACCCTCGCACCCTTTACCCTCGCACCCTATACCCTCGCACCCTTTACCCTCGCACCCTTTACCCTCGCACCCTTTACCCTCGCACCCTTTACCCTCGCACCCTTGCACCCTCGCACCCTTTACCCTCGCACCCTTTACCCTCGCACCCTTTACCCTCGCACCCTTTACCCTCGCACCCTTTACCCTCGCACCCTTTACCCTCGCACCCTTTACCCTCGCACCCTTTACCCTCGCACCCTTTACCCTCGCACCCTTTACCCTCGCACCCTTTACCCTCGCACCCTTTACCCTCGCACCCTTTACCCTCGCACCCTTTACCCTCGCACCCTTTACCCTCGCACCCTTTACCCTCGCACCCTTTACCCTCGCAACCTTTACCCTCGCACCCTTTACCCTCGCACCCTTCACCCTCGCACCCTTCACCCTCGCACCCTTCACCCTCGCACCCTTCACCCTCGCACCCTTTACCCTCGCACCCTTTACCCCTGCACCCTTTACCCCTGCACCCTTTACCCCTGCACCCTTTACCCCTGCACCCTTTACCCCTGCACCCTTTACCCCTGCACCCTTTACCCCTGCACCCTTTACCCCTGCACCCTTTACCCCTGCACCCTTTACCCCTGCACCCTTTACCCCTGCACCCTTTAACCTTGCACCCTTTACCCTTGCACCCTTTACCCTTGCACCCTTTACCCTTGCACCCTTTACCCTTGCACCCTTTACCCTTGCACCCTTTACCCTTGCACCCTTTACCCTTGCACCCTTTACCCTTGCACCCTTTACCCTTGCACCCTTTACCCTTGCACCCTTTACCCTTGCACCCTTTACCCTTGCACCCTTTACCCTTTACCCTTGCACCCTTTACCCATGCACCCTTTACCCTCGCACCCTTTACCCTCGCACCCTTTACCCTCGCACCCTTTACCCTCGCACCCTTTACCCTCGCACCCTTTACCCTCGCACCCTTTACCCTCGCAACCTTTACCCTCGCACCCTTTACCCCCGCACCCTTTACCCTCGCACCCTTTACCCTCGCACCCTTTACCCTCGCACCCTTTACCCTCGCACCCTTGCACCCTCGCACCCTTTACCCTCGCACCCTTTACCCTCGCACCCTTTACCCTCGCACCCTTTACCCTCGCACCCTTTACCCTCGCACCCTTTACCCTCGCAACCTTAACCCTCGCACCCTTTACCCTCGCACCCTTCACCCTCGCACCCTTCACCCTCGCACCCTTCACCCTCGCACCCTTCACCCTCGCACCCTTTACCCTCGCACCCTTTACACTCGCACCCTTTACCCCTGCACCCTTTACCCCTGCACCCTTTACCCCTGCACCCTTTACCCCTGCACCCTTTACCCCTGCACCCTTTACCCCTGCACCCTTTACCCCTGCACCCTTTACCCCTGCACCCTTTAACCTTGCACCCTTTACCCTTGCACCCTTTACCCTTGCACCCTTTACCCTTGCACCCTTTACCCTTGCACCCTTTACCCTTGCACCCTTTACCCTTGCACCCTTTACCCTTGCACCCTTTACCCCTGCACCCTTTAACCCTGCACCCTTTACCCTTGCACCCTTTACCCTTGCACCCTTTACCCTTGCACCCTTTACCCTTGCACCCTTTACCCTTGCACCCTTTACCCTTGCACCCTTTACCCTTGCACCCTTTACCCTTGCACCCTTTACCCTTGCACCCTTTACCCTTGCACCCTTTACCCTTGCACCCTTTACCCTTGCACCCTTTACCCTTGCACCCTTTACCCTTGCACCCTTTACCCTTGCACCCTTTACCCTTGCACCCTTTACCCTTGCACCCTTTACCCTTGCACCCTTTACCCTTGCACCCTTTACCCTTGCACCCTTTACCCTTGCACCCTTTACCCTTGCACCCTTTACCCTTGCACCCTTTACCCTTGCACCCTTTACCCTTGCACCCTTTACCCTTGCACCCTTTACCCTTGCACCCTTTACCCTTGCACCCTTTACCCTTGCACCCTTTACCCTTGCACCCTTTACCCTTGCACCCTTTACCCTTGCACCCTTTACCCTTGCACCCTTTACCCTTGCACCCTTTACCATTGCACCCTTTACCCTTGCACCCTTTACCCTTGCACCCTTTACCCTTGCACCCTTTACCCTTGCACCCTTTACCCTTGCACCCTTTACCCTTGCACCCTTTACCCTTGCACCCTTTACCCTTGCACCCTTTACCCTTGCACCCTTTACCCTTGCACCCTTTACCCTTGCACCCTTTACCCTTGCACCCTTTACCCTTGCACCCTTTACCCTTGCACCCTTTACCCTTGCACCCTTTACCCTTGCACCCTTTACCCTTGCACCCTTTACCCTTGCACCCTTTACCCTTGCACCCTTTACCCTTGCACCCTTTACCCTTGCACCCTTTACCCTTGCACCCTTTACCCTTTACCCTTGCACCCTTTACCCTTGCACCCTTTACCCTTGCACCCTTTACCCTTGCACCCTTTACCCTTGCACCCTTTACCCTTGCACCCTTTACCCTTGCACCCTTTACCCTTGCACCCTTTACCCTTGCACCCTTTACCATTGCACCCTTTACCCTTGCACCCTTTACCCTTGCACCCTTTACCCTCGCACCCTATACCCTCGCACCCTTTACCCTCGCACCCTTTACCCTCGCACCCTTTACCCTCGCACCCTTTACCCTCGCACCGTTTACCCTCGCACCCTTTACCCTCGCACCCTTTACCCTCGCACCCTTTACCCTCGCACCATTTACCCTCGCACCCTTTACCCTCGCACCCTTTACCCTCGCAGCCTTCACCCTCGCACCCTTCACCCTCGCACCCTTTACCCCTGCACCCTTTAACCTTGCACCCTTTAGCCTTGCACCCTTTACCCTTGCACCCTTTACCCCTGCACCCTTTACCCCTGCACCCTTTACCCCTGCACCCTTTACCCTTGCACCCTTTACCCTTGCACCCTTTACCCTTGCACCCTTTACCTTTGCACCCTTTACCCTTGCACCCTTTACCCTTGCACCCTTTACCCTTGCACCATTTACCCTTGCACCCTTTACCCTTGCACCCTTTACTCTTGCACCCTTTACCCTTGCACCCTTTACCCTTGCACCCTTTACCCTTGCACCCTTTACCCTTGCACCCTTTACCCTTGCACCCTTTACCCTTGCACCCTTTACCCTTGCACCCTTTACCCTTGCACCCTTTACCCTTGCACCCTTTACCCTTGCACCCTTTACCCTTGCACCCTTTACCCTCGCACCCTTTACCCTCGCACCCTTTACCCTCGCACCCTTTACCCTCGCACCCTTTACCCTCGCACCCTTTACCCTCGCACCCTTTACCCTCGCACCCTTTACCCTCGCACCCTTTACCCTCGCACCCTTTACCCTCGCACCCTTTACCCTCGCACCCTTTACCCTCGCACCCTTTACCCTCGCACCCTTTACCCTCGCACCCTGTACCCTCGCACCCTTTACCCTCGCACCCTTTACCCTCGCACCCTTTACCCTCGCACCCTTTACCCTTGCACCCTTTACCCTTGCACCCTTTACCCTTGCACCCTTTACCCTTGCACCCTTTACCCTTGCACCCTTTACCCTTGCACCCTTTACCCTTGCACCCTTTACCCTTGCACCCTTTACCCTTGCACCCTTTACCCTTGCACCCTTTACCCTTGCACCCTTTACCCTTGCACCCTTTACCCTTGCACCCTTTACCCTTGCACCCTTTACCCTTGCACCCTTTACCCTTGCACCCTTTACCCTTGCACCCTTTACCCTTGCACCCTTTACCCTTGCACCCTTTACCCTTGCACCCTTTACCCTTGCACCCTTTACCCTTGCACCCTTTACCCTTGCACCCTTTACCCTTGCACCCTTTACCCTTGCACCCTTTACCCTTGCACCCTTTACCCTTGCACCCTTTACCATTGCACCCTTTACCCTTGCACCCTTTACCCTTGCACCCTTTACCCTTGCACCCTATACCCTCGCACCCTTTACCCTCGCACCCTTTACCCTCGCACCCTTTACCCTCGCACCCTTTACCCTCGCACCCTTTACCCTCGCACCCTTTACCCTCGCACCCTTTACCCTCGCACCCTTGCACCCTCGCACCCTTTACCCTCGCACCCTTTACCCTCGCACCCTTTACCCTCGCACCCTTTACCCTCGCACCCTTTACCCTCGCACCCTTTACCCTCGCAACCTTTACCCTCGCACCCTTTACCCTCGCACCCTTCACCCTCGCACCCTTCACCCTCGCACCCTTCACCCTCGCACCCTTCACCCTCGCACCCTTTACCCTCGCACCCTTTACCCTCGCACCCTTTACCCCTGCACCCTTTACCCCTGCACCCTTTACCCCTGCACCCTTTACCCCTGCACCCTTTACCCCTGCACCCTTTACCCCTGCACCCTTTACCCCTGCACCCTTTAACCTTGCACCCTTTACCCTTGCACCCTTTACCCTTGCACCCTTTACCCTTGCACCCTTTACCCTTGCACCCTTTACCCTTGCAACCTTTACCCTTTACCCTTGCACCCTTTACCCTTGCACCCTTTACCCTTGCACCCTTTACCCTTGCACCCTTTACCCTTGCACCCTTTACCCTTTACCCTGGCACCCTTTACCCTCGCACCCTTTACCCTCGCACCCTTTACCCTCGCACCCTTTACCCTCGCACCCTTTACCCTCGCACCCTTTACCCTCGCACCGTTTACCCTCGCACCCTTTACCCTCGCACCCTTTACCCTCGCACCCTTTACCCTCGCACCCTTTACCCTCGCACCCTTTACCCTCGCACCCTTTACCCTCGCACCCTTTACCCTCGCACCCTTTACCCTCGCACCCTTTACCCTGGCACCCTTTACCCTCGCACCCTTTACCCTCGCACCCTTTACCCTCGCACCCTTTACCCTCGCACCCTTTACCCTTGCACCCTTTACCCTTTACCCTGGCACCCTTTACCCTCGCACCCTTTACCCTCGCACCCTTTACCCTCGCACCCTTGTCACGCTACGGCAAATTCTCACGAAAGAATATTATAAACGATCTTTCAACGCCGTCGACGTTCCTAGAATGCGCGCTGCGATAAGGTTTCGGAAACTCAAGCATTGTAGTAGACCATTTATATTTTTCCTTTCTTCTAAATTTCCATCACACCGTCATTGACAACTGATTCAACCATTGCGTGTTATGGGAGTTTCCCTCGGTCAATTGTCAATGATCTACAAACTGAATTATAATAATAATTAAATGCAAGTCGTTACGCCACTGCGTTTCTGCCTTGAGAAAATCTTTCATCAGCATCGACGTTCTTGGAACGCCGGATGCGATAGCACTCGAAAACCTAAGCACTGCGAGGCTGGGAACGGTCCGAAACGACGACGGTTGGGCCCGTGTGCAGGAGGTGCGGAGTCAGCAATTCGACACTCTTTGTTTCAAAGGCCCTGTTGCTCGGGCCTACCCTGCAAACGCTCGGGGCAGTCGCCTGTTAAGTCGCATAGTGCGCTGACGTTCTGTCCGAGGACACATTACTATTCGTTAAAATAGTTTTGAGCCGGAGTTCCATCGTGTCGTAGTGAACGTGGAAGGACTCAGTCCCCGTAGAGATTCAATTTTTATACGTTTTCATTTTTTTTTATTATATACCGTTTACTCAGATTATTATTATTATAAACAATATCATAACACCTAGTGCCAGTGTATTGTGCGACCCTCCTGCGCTTCACCATCTAGGACGCGGGATCCTCTAAGTCGTACATACAGAGAGAGAGAGAGAGAGAGAGAGAGAGTGAACTTGAAAGTAAGCCGTAGTACAAATTAACAATCTCTTGTACAGAGTTGGTGAGTGATTCCATCTATCAATGATATTGTACGGAAGCAGCAGCTGATTCAACCACCTAGTGGGTTATGGGTTATCCCTCAATTAGCTGTTACCTTCCCTTCGGCGTGTGACGTGATTTAAACCTATCTTGCTTCGAGTGATACAAATTGCGATCAATTTAATCATTCAAACAACTCGAGTGAATGTACAAAATTAAGAACAAACGCGATTATTGATCCAACCACTTAGGGTTGTGGGGTTCCCCTCGATCAATTATTGTTGACCCGTTATTTGTTCACCGTCCAACCTTCCCGTTCACATTCAATTTCGACTAAATCAAATCCTCCTAAACGAGTCTAGGATTCTACATAATTGGATTCTTATTTATATATAATTTGGCGTAACACAAATCCATGTAATTTTCCCCATTTTGTACCACCTTTCAAAACTCCTTTATATTTTGTAATACATGGTATATTATTCCTTAATTTGTCTAATTCTGTTTCGAACCAGTCTCCACCAAAATACCACATCCCGATTGGACAACCTGTATTGGTTGTAGACAAAGGCCGCCCTCAAATTTATTCCTGATTTATTTAGTAATAATCTAATTACTTAAAATTTATAATTATCTTTTAAAGTTGTTAAGCGTTGCGTGAAGAGAAAAGATTCAACGCTCGGTCTCTTTTGAAATTAACGCCCTCACGTAACAGCTAAACTGGTGTCAGAAGTGGGATATGCTTTTGTCAAATCCGTCCGTTGTGGTATTTTCTGAGACGTTCGAGAGAAAAGCAATATATGTTATTTGGTATATGTGATTTAATCGTTACGCCTTGCATCTCTTGTTGTGTTTCTTGAATCGTTTTAGGAAAATCTGTGATATCGACTTCTAATTTATTTTCAGCTTATTTATATATTTATATATTAAAATTTTAACAAAATGGCTAACCCCAACGAAACCGCTAACGCGTCCGCGAATTTATCAGTTACAAATGCGATGATGACGTCTATGGCAGAATGCTTTGCTTTACAGCACGGGACATTGAATATTCCTTTCTTTAACGGGAGAAATATACCTTTGAAAGATTTCTTACAAGACGTACAAAACGGTGCAGTTTTCGTGCCGCCTGCGTCGGAAGGCCCGTTCGTAAAAGCAGTGCTTGGAAAATTACAAGGAGCTGCACGCGATAGTACTTTCGGAAAAACGTTTAATACCGTAAATGAATTAATTAAACATTTGAAAGCTCGATTCACTCCCGGGAAAGATTATCCATATTACCATCATGAAATTGAAAATATCCGTATGCGCAGAAACGAAACTGTAAATGATTTCCATGATCGGCTTAATATCTTGGTTAGCGGAGCCCGACTCGCGCTGGAAGACTCGTATGGCGAGGACGCGGATAAGATGCTGCGCCCGATAAAGGAGTGCGCGCTAGAAGCATTTATTCGGGGCTTACCGGACGAAATAGCCAGGGCCGTGGACGCGCGCGACCCAAAAACCTTAGAAGACGCGCTAAAACATGCGACGCGAGTCGAAACGCGAATGAGGTCTGGAGTAATACCGACCGGAGATACAAATAGATTATTTCTCTCAAGGCAGGATGAGTCTCGTTCAAATTCCCCTGTTCAAAGTAATACGCGTCAAAGCTTATTCACTTATCGCGATTCGTGATATCAAAATTTTGGAGACTCTCGTTCGCGAAGCCCGAGTCCAAACGCGACTGGAAATTCAGATTATTCAAAATTTCCTACAGGTATTCTTAAACCACCGAGAAGTAACACGGAATCGAGTAGATATCCAGATCATGGATATCCTGCTTATTCCCCGTATCCCTACATGCCTTACCCACCTTTTTATCAAATGCCTTATCCACCATACTATTCACCGTATCCACCGGATCCGCGTTTTCCGTCAAATTCGCCGTACGCACAAACTCCGACGGCTCCACAATTGGCACGGAGCACGAGTCCGATTCCCCAGTCGACGCAAATCACACACCAAAATTCAAATTTCCAAAATAGCTTCAGAAACTCGAATTCCGATTCGCGGAATTCCGTAGGATTTCGGGAACCCAGACCATATTCACCAAACCAAAATTCTTCATACAATTCAAACCAAAATCGATCGTATTCGCCGAGTCAAAATTCATCTGAACCACGAAACAATTCGGATTTAAACTCCCGAGTAACTCCTCGAACAGACGCGACGACGAGTTACCAAAATTCCGAGCGTCGCCCGTCGAACAATCAAAATTCGGAGCGTCGTCCGACAGTAAGATTTCTGGAAAAGGATCAACAATATTAAATCTGGGTTGTAACGACGAATCGCCTGTTGTAAAATTAACCGCGGAACAATTACGATATAAAACTGCAACATTTTTGATTGATACTGGTGCTGACATAAATGTAATAAAATTAAACGTATTGCACGAGGATGTAACCGTCGACGTACGCGATTCTATCGAAATGAGAGGAATTACGGACGAAAGAATGGAAACATTAGGAACTACAATAGTATCAATTTTGGATCAACCTGTCCTATTTCATGTAGTAAGATCAAATTTTCCGATACATAGTGACGGCATTTTAGGAAAAGCTTATTTGAGACAAGAAAAAGCCGAAATTTCTTTTGCACACAATACAATAGTTACACAAAGTCAACCTATTCGACCGATCCATTTTATTGGTGAAACTCCTCCAGAGGAAGCACCTCCGAAAAATACTACGCCGCGTGTTTATCGTATTAGTAGTCGTACCCGACAAGCAATCGCCATAGATACCATCGACTGTAATTTGAAAGAAGGATATTTACCACTGATTAAAACAATAGATGGAATTTATATTGGAGAAGCGCTGGTAAAAGTTAAAAACAACGTGTGCCATGTTCTCGTAATAAATACCTTGGAGAAAGATATCGAAATAGAAATACCGCCTCAAGAAATTTTACCATTCGAATATCATAATTTTCCTGAAGAACGCGAATACTTCGATTCTGACTCTGAACAGCAAGAGTCACCAGTATCAATGGACCGTGTAACCAGAATTTTATCAAAATTGCGTTTAGATCATTTAAATGACGAAGATAAAGATCACGTAATTAAATTAATTGAAGAATTTCCTGAACGATTTCGTCTACCAGGCGACAAATTAGAATCCACTCCTTTAGTACAACATCGAATACCTACAATAGATGATTTGCCAATTAACACTAGGCAATATCGGTTTCCACGAGTCCACCAAAAAGAAATAGCTCGTCAAATTTCTAATAAATTGGCAGATAAAATTATTGCACTTTCAAATTCTCCGTACAATTCACCAATCTGGATAGTACCAAAGAAACCTGATTCCGAAGGAAATCCAATGTGGAGAATAGTAATCGATTTTCGATATCTTAACGAAAAAACAATTGGTGATGCATATCCCCTTCCTAATATCACTGAAATTTTAGATCACTTAGGCGAAGCGAAATACTTTTCCACCTTTGATCTCGCTAGTGGATTCCAACAAATCGAAATGGATCCACGAGACCGTGCTAAAACAGCCTTTACTACACCTAATGGTCATTACGAGTATATTCGTATGCCCGAAGGGCTTAAGAATGCTCCCGCGACGTTTCAACGGCTGATGGACCAGGTATTGCGCGGATTACAGGGTGTGGAAGTATTTGTCTACCTTGATGACATTGTTGTTTACGCGAAAAATTTGGAAGAACACGAAAAGAAAGTCCGACGTCTGTTTACGCGATTAAATGATGCAAAATTAACCCTTCAACCAGACAAATGTGAATTTTTGAGAACCGAAGTCACATATTTAGGCCATATTATTAGTCGTTCCGGAGTAAGACCAGATCCAAAGAAATTAACGGCAGTAAAATATTTTCCCCGTCCTAAAAACCAAAAAAATGTACGACAATTTCTTGGGCTAGCCGGATATTATCGCCGATTCATCAAAGATTTTGCAGCCAAAGCCAAGCCTCTTACAGAATTATTGCAAAAGAATGCTAAATTTGTATGGAAGAAAGAACATAAAAAGAGTTTTAAAATTTTACGTAAAGCTCTGTGCAAGAGTCCTATATTGCAATACCCTGATTTCGATAAACCATTCACATTAACTACCGATGCATCGGATTACGCAATAGGAGCCGTACTCAGTCAAAATGTGGACGGACACGACTTACCGGTAGCTTACCTTTCGAGAAATTTAACGAAGCCGGAACAAAATTATTTTACCACGGAAAAAGAATGTCTAGCAGTTCTCTTTGCGGTATTACATTTTCGACCATATCTTTACGGAAAGAAATTTACCTTGGTTAGTGACCACGAGCCTTTAAAATGGATAGATTCGATAAAGGATCCGGGACAACGATTAGTGCGTTGGAGATTAAAATTGCACGATTATGAATATGAATTCGTACATAAACCTGGACGTCTAAATTCCAATGCCGATGCTCTGTCTCGAAACCCGGTAACAGAAATTAATACTAGTTCCGATTCCAGTTCTAAAGACACATCCGATAGCGATTCTGAATGTAATACTGGGATTTCAAAAATTTTGCCTATTAAGAAACCCCCCACTCGCAAAAATTTACCAACTCCGAGTACGTCCAGATCCATGCCGCCCGTTAAACCAAGTATCAGAAAAGGTAAGCCTACACTCCCAGTAGATAAAAGTGCGATTGCAACAAGAACACGTTCCGCATTGCAACCGGGTAAATCCAAACCTCCCATTAATTACGCGGAATTAACTACAACAGAATCCTCGCAAAATTCCGAAGAGGAACCGCCTACTGAGGTAACCGATCCACCTGTATTCCGAGGTCGAAAAAGCGTGCTTCCTAGTCTCAAATCACCAATATTGGTTCAAGAATTTCAACGCACCCTTTCCAAAGAAGTACTATCAGAAGACCAGTCCGAGGTCTTGGACACTACTGAGGATGAAGCTGCCGCGGCACCGACACCTGTCGAAGGCATAACAATAGAGGTTGCACCTCCATCCAATGATAGTGACGATAACGAGATCCACCTCGACACTACTCAACCCATTAGGCTACAGGAACTTCAGGAATCTTTTAACCGTTTCGAAAAATCGTTGCAGGAGCATAGCGATATTCTGCAAAATTCATCCGACGAATCAGAACTAGAAACAGAAAACTCATTCCGGGAAGAATTGGACAAACGCGCAGAAGACTTGTGGGCGCAATACAAATCGCGAGGTCAGGATAATGCTGAAGCGACTGACGCTGAGGTGGTACCTTCGAGATCTGAAATATGGAGACCTCCTTTGGAATCCATACAAGAAGAAGAAGAACCAAACAATGCCTCAAAATTTGATAACACGCTAATTCACCGTCCACCGCGTCGATCCATAATACCAACCCCGTTACCATCAAGCAAACCGCTTGCACTATCTACACCTTATTCAAAACCAAACACAACGCTTTCTGATCCACCTTCCACTCCCAAACGTTCACTTGCTCCTGAATCAACGGACCATAGCAAAATTGACCAGTATCGACCAGGAATTCAAATAACAGAAAGTATACTTCCCGATATACGAACGTCACCGACTTTCTCCAGAAACACACGCGGAGAGAATATTAAATTTACTCGAAACAGCTTAACAAACATTCGCGAAAATTATGTTCATTTCATTTCTTCCGATGTGGAATTGGTAACTCCGATAAGTCGTTTGCTCGCAGACATAGGAGCTATAAGCATAGAGAATCTACGGAATACAAAGCCAAAAGAAGGCCAAGTACTCGTTACGCCACGAGGTAAATACAAAATTTTCAGTGTAGTAATCAAAGAAAAGCATTATGATGATACTTCCGTCGCAAAATTAGGTAATGCTTTGAAAAATTTAAAACGTACACTTTTACAATCAGGTATAAAAACCTTTAGAATTTCAAAATCCGGTGAACTTACTGATACACTTCCGCAGGGTACACTAGTTGGTATCTTATTGAATATTTTTGCGGACAGCGATATCAAAATAACAGTGTGCACCGGGAACGTGCAGTTACCGCCCGAAGAACTCCGTCCGAAAATCATTTCGGAACTACATGAAAGTTTAATAGGAGGGCATAAGGGTGTAACAAAAACATATCAAAGAATTCGGGAAAGATTTTATTGGCCATCAATGCGTAACGATATTCAAAATTTCATTAGAACCTGCAATAGTTGTCAGGAGAACAAACTTGTTAGAACAAAAACTCGTGAACCCATGCTTATAACTGATACACCATTAAAACCATTTGATAAAATATCCTTAGATACTGTGGGACCTCTTCCATTGACCCCTAGCGGGAATCGGCACATTTTGACTATGCAGGATAATCTTACGAAATACTGCATTGCAGTTCCTGTACCGGATATAAAAGCAGAAACTGTAGCTCATGCGCTGGTCACGCATCTGGTATTGCAATATGGGGCTCCACGCGCAATTTTAACTGATCAAGGTACTAGTTTCATTAATAAAGTGTTAAAAGAATTGGCAAAAGTTTTCAAAATTAATCATGTAACTACTTCCGGGTACCGTCCACAAACAAATGGTGCTTTGGAACGTAGCCATATAGTCTTGACTGAATACATAAAACACTATTTAAACGATTTCGATGATTGGGATAGAATAGTACCATTTGCAATATTTTCGTACAACACGTCTGTTCACGAAGGAACAAATTTCACTCCACATGAATTAGTATTTGGCGAAACAGCACGCTGTCCTAGTGCATTTCCTACAGACGAATCTCTACTAACGTATAACGGTTATCTTCGAGATTTATTAACGCGATTAACCGAGATGCAGACGTTGGCTGCACAAAATTTGATATCGGCTAAACATAAGTCAAAATTATACTACGATGAAAAAGCGCGACCATTCCAGGGTAAAATTGGCGACATGGCACGCGTTTTAGTAGAAGTCAGGAAAGGAAAATTTGGCAGTCGATATCACGGCCCTTACAAAATTGTTGGAATTTTGGAAAAGAATAATATCATATTACAAAAGAAGTCTGGCGAACGATTTGTAAAACACGCCGATAAATTATTAATACACCATCGAGGTGATTAATATGTCGAAACAACCTTTCCTACCGATAGTACTCCTTTGGAGTCATAAGATTTCTAATTGATCCTAACGGTGAATATATTTTAATGAGCACCTTGTATTGAAGAAAATTCTGTACCCTGCAAGATATCAACTCCTAACCCGATCTTTCAAGTGTGCATCGACTTTTGTTAAAATTGCTCCATCGTCGATGCGATCCAAAACTCCGTATGTTCCTTATATCCTTCCTAATTCCGTATGTTTCTTTATATCTTATCCTAACTCGCATCTTTCAAGTGTGCGTCGACTCTTGTTAAAATTGCTCCATCGTCGATGCGATCCAACGATATTTAAATTTTAGAAATTAAGATCGTTAGAAGCGAATATGAAGTTGACAACGCTCCTCTCTGTGCTGACCTGGATCTCAATGATCCTTGGAGAAAATCGGAAAACGTACGAGATCTCAAGAATTGGCGCTAGCCCTGGATTATATTTTGAAAGACTACACACCATGAAATTGGTGACTGCTGACTGGCGAGTGAAAATTTTCATCGATACTCATAAATTGGAATCTCAATTCCCAATAGGTTACGAAGAATTAGATAAAACTCTTGAACATTGCCTCTCTTTGTTGGTGGTGGAGCGATGCGATGGCATCTTGCGTACCATTTATCTCAGGGGAAGAATGGAAGAAGCTATGGCGCTACGTTTGGAAATGAAGGAGCTAACCTCGGCAATTCAACCTCCTGAAGATTTTAACAGCCCGAGGACCATCGTACGGAGAAGCGTCCCTCTCGGATTCATTGGATCATTGAGCCGCACTCTCTTTGGTACGCTATCAACAGAGGACGCGGAATACTATAATTCGGAAATTGATAAATTATATCAAGATCAACACGAGATAACCCAAATTATAAAAAATCAGACCCATATTATCACTAGTAGACTTCATAAATATCACGAGGCATTAGACCGAAACACAAAATTAATGAATGAAAACAGAATACAAATCAATCAAATCTCTGCGGCAATTGGTGACCTAGATACGGCAATGAATTATACTCGAGTAATGTATTGGTTAGCAAATTATGTACATACTTTGGAATTATCCTTGGATCAGTATATTAGAGTAACGGAAAATTTCCTTGCTGCAATATATGCCGCAAGAGTAGGCGAGATACATCGCACACTATTGGACAAATCAAAACTTCATCGTATAATAACGGATATTAGGAATACACAAAAATTATATGATCTTCCGATACCTGAAGGATACCAGGGAATAGAAGAACTGATTAGGTCATCCAGCATAAAGATTGGTCATCATAAGGGCAGATTTTTGTTGACATTACACCTACCGTTGGTAGATAGAATAGCATATCACCTCTATCGAACATACCCTTGGCCTATTCCACAAAAATTCACCCAAAATTCAACAGGATCAAGCCATATTCATCCAAAGGTCCCATATTTGGCGATAAGCAATGATCATCGGTTCTACTTTAACGCAGATGAACTATATATAAATAACTGCCACAAGACATCCTATGTGCACCTCTGCTCATTGGATCGACCATTGTTTGAAGTCTCCTTCACCAATGCTTGCGAGGTTTCGCTATTATTACGACCCACCGTCCAAGCATTCAAACACTGCGATGTGCGTATAAGACCTCAGCACACTCCATTCTGGGCCTGGCTTAGATCAACACAAGGATGGTTATATTCCTTAGAATCGCCAGAACCGATGCAAATCATATGCAGCGGAATGAAAGACGATTTAATAACAATAGAAGGCACTGGAATTCTGCAGCTTAGACAGGGATGTATTGCCAAAACCACCTATGTGACCCTAGTCGGAATTCAACATTTGGAAAGTAAAGAACAATACCTCTATCAGCCAAATTTACTATTGAATGTCTCGGAACTTCTACCTCAAATTCATAAATATCATGATATCCGACCATTGGATACTAAATATGTAAACGCTCCAATTGTGGAAGACACCATGTCTGAAATAGAAGAAAAACTTGACGAGATAGGACGACATCACCGAAACAAAAGATATAGTGCCCATCTATTGCATGGTGGACTAACACTGTCATCCATCTTCGCCCTGGGACTATTGTTGTACTGTACGAGAAGGATTCTTTGGAAATTGCTACCAACTTGGAACTGCAAAAAGAGGAAGCCGAGGACTTCACCTGAGATGACTGACGTTCTAAAGGAGGGAACACGCGGGGTCCCGCTGAACCCAACCACCACCACATCGTCATTACCGTGCCAGCAGGCAATAGTAGATTAGGCAACGACTATAGGAACAATGATTGATCAAACTATTAAGCGTTATGGGGAAACCCTCGATCAATGATCGCATAGTTCTTCGTTTTGTGGTATAAATTGTTATTATTATTACTCCTATTGTTTGTTTATAAATCTAGTAGCAATGTCGAGACCGGTCACCAACGACCACGGGACGTCCAGGAGGATTTTTGTGTGCCGCCTTGCGCGGTTCACAAAGCAAAAGGACCTGTTAAAAATCTTTGGTCCTCATGGCGCTAAGCACGCTGTCCTAAAGGTCCAGCCGGGCGGAAATGTGGCTTTCGTTACATTTGAAACCCCGCAGCAAGCAGCTGGGGTGGCCAACAACGCCCTCACGCAGCCAATCATCCTCCACAAGAAGAGACTCCGAGTCATGGTCGCGGACGAATGGCATAATTTCAATCTGCCATCCTCGAGCAGCGGGCTGTCTACTGGCAGCGGAAGCAAATGGGATGATCCATTCCCAGGGTACGAACCGGTCCGGTCAGCGCTCTTGCCAGTAGAAGTGGTCGCACAAATAGCAACATTCCTGCTATTTGCTGATCGCGCCCGAATGGAGCAAGTAACGAAGACCTGGAGAGCAGGGGTACAGGAGTCCTTTCGCAAAATGCAACGCCTTGATTTTGACGATTGGAGATGGCCTTACATGCAGGGATGGAGACGCATTAGCACCGAGAGTTTCTACTGGGTGTTAGCGCGGTGTGCCCCTTATTTGAAAACTATTGTTTTAGATGACGAGCTAGCCGCCGAAGATCTGCGACCTCAGATGTTGGCCCTGATTGCCAAAAATTGTCCTGCACTGGAGGAGTTGAATGTGACAGCCGTTAAGGCTCGGCCATCGGCTTTTCGAGAGATGGCGACAAGGGTCACCTCCCTGAGAGACCTGTCAATTGGGCATTGCGTGAACTGCAGCGATATTGAACTCGGAAGGGTTCTCGAGGCAAATAAAGGTTTGCAGAGGTTCAGCGCTAAGGGCACCGATTTTTCCGGAAGATGCCTGTTACAGTTAGCAAGGGATTTAGTAAGGCTAAATCTAAAAGATTGTACGGCTAAAGGCGAATATATCGCCGCAGCCATTTCGCACTTCACAGTACTATCTCATCTTTGCTTATACAGCCCCAAAAACTTTCAATCCAATATTTTGCAGGAATTAATCAAAAACACCAGACTACCCCGATCCATGGAATCGATGGTATTCGTGGGGTGTAACCCCCGGCCCGGGGGCGGAGAACAGCGGGAGGAGGATGTAGATGACGAACCGGAGGAGACGTCGGATTTCTTTGAGTTCGACCTCGGTCCTGTGGAAATGGCGGTCAGTCTTCCCTCCCGTTACCCACTGGTTACCGAGCTCGGGGTTGCATTCTGCGGCTGGGTGGATAACACCTTCATCGGCGAAGTGGGTCGACATATGAAACATCTTACTAAATTGGATATCACCGGGTGTACTAACATCAGAGGCCAATTTAGCCTCGAACCACTCGGTGATCTGAATCACTGCACGGAACTACAGATTAGCCTACTATACCCGGACGTCGGTGCCCAGTTCCTAGGAGACATGTCGTCTCTCAGGGAATTGACATGCAGGGACAATCAGGGAGTAACAGACGAGGAGGTTTGCGGCCTCGTTAGGAACAGCGCCACCATAGAAATAATGGATCTGGAGGGCTGCGTACATGTAGGACGCCCTTTTATACAATGCGTTTACTTCGCCCTGCGTGGCGATCCTCACAACCACCGAATCGAAATTCGTGTCGGCGGAACGAGCGCGATGCCCCACAGGCGTGACAGGCGGCTGCTCCACGTTTTCTTAAATTATACACGGCATTCCAAATGTCCTTACGCCTAATAATCATCGGGACGATGATTCCAAGGGGGGAAGGGTGTTACGTGCCGGTTAACTTTTTATATTCATCTCAAAATTTTTGCTATATTCACGTCATATTATTTGCTACACAGATGTCGATCATTGGTTCAACCATCACGTGTTATGGGAACTTCCCTCAATCAATTGTCGATTATCTGTGAATATTCTTGATAGTTGTATTCTAATTCAGCTCCACGCTTGTCACGCTACGGCAAATTCTCACGAAAGAATATTATAAACGATCTTTCAACGCCGTCGAAGTTCCTAGAATGCGCGCTGCGATAAGGTTTCGGAAACTCAAGCATTGTAGTAGACCATTTATATTTTTCCTTTCTTCTAAATTTCCATCACACCGTCATTGACAACTGATTCAACCATTGCGTGTTATGGGAGTTTCCCTCGGTCAATTGTCAATGATCTACAAACTGAATTATAATAATAATTAAATGCAAGTCGTTACGCCACTGCGTTTCTGCCTTGAGAAAATCTTTCATCAGCATCGACGTTCTTGGAACGCCGGATGCGATAGCACTCGAAAACCTAAGCACTGCGAGGCTGGGAACGGTCCGAAACGACGACGGTTGGGCCCGTGTGCAGGAGGTGCGGAGTCAGCAATTCGACACTCTTTGTTTCAAAGGCCCGGTTGCTCGGGCCTACCCTGCAAACGCTCGGGGCAGTCGCCTGTTAAGTCGCATAGTGCGCTGACGTTCTGTCCGAGGACACATTACTATTCGTTAAAATAGTTTTGAGCCGGAGTTCCATCGTGTCGTAGTGAACGTGGAAGGACTCAGTCCCCGTAGAGATTCAATTTTTATACGTTTTCATTTTTTTTTATTATATACCGTTTACTCAGATTATTATTATTATAAACAATATCATAACACCTAGTGCCAGTGTATTGTGCGACCCTCCTGCGCTTCACCATCTAGGACGCGGGATCCTCTAAGTCGTACATACAGAGAGAGAGAGAGAGAGAGTGAACTTGAAAGTAAGCCGTAGTACAAATTAACAATCTCTTGTACAGAGTTGGTGAGTGATTCCATCTATCAATGATATTGTACGGAAGCAGCAGCTGATTCAACCACCTAGTGGGTTATGGGTTATCCCTCAATTAGCTGTTACCTTCCCTTCGGCGTGTGACGTGATTTAAACCTGTCTTGCTTCGAGTGATACAAATTGCGATCAATTTAATCATTCAAACAACTCGAGTGAATGTACAAAATTAAGAACAAACGCGATTATTGATCCAACCACTTAGGGTTGTGGGGTTCCCCTCGATCAATTATTGTTGACCCGTTATTTGTTCACCGTCCAACCTTCCCGTTCACATTCAATTTCGACTAAATCAAATCCTCCTAAACGAGTCTAGGATTCTACATAATTGGATTCTTATTTATATATAATTTGGCGTAACACAAATCCATGTAATTTTCCCCATTTTGTACCACCTTTCAAAACTCCTTTATATTTTGTAATACATGGTATATTATTCCTTAATTTGTCTAATTCTGTTTCGAACCAGTCTCCACCAAAATACCACATCCCGATTGGACGACCTGTATTGGTTGTAGACAAAGGCCGCCCTCAAATTTATTCCTGATTTATTTAGTAATAATCTAATTACTTAAAATTTATAATTATCTTTTAAAGTTGTTAAGCGTTGCGTGAAGAGAAAAGATTCAACGCTCGGTCTCTTTTGAAATTAACGCCCTCACGTAACAAGTGCAAACCTAAGAACGATTAATGGTGTAAGTAAAACAAATGGAATGGTAACCATAAAAATCAGAATATTCAATATAGAAAAAGAAGCTAATATATTTGTGGTAGATAAAGAGAACTTTAAGTATGATTTTCTAATTGGAATAGATATAATAAAAGATTTTGGATTAATCCAAAATGAGGATTTAAAAATAACACAAAAAACACTAGATTTCCCTGATACAAGTGGTACATTGGGAAAATATGAAGTAAACTTCAATGGAAACATAGATGAAAAAAACTTTAACGTGATGATAAAGCATTTAAACTGTGAACAGAAAATGATGATAGATAAATTAATAGAAAAATATAAAGCAGTTTTCGCAAAAGATAAATATGATATAGGTACGATAAGAGATTATGAAGCCAGAATAGATCTACTGAGAGATAAATACTGTTGTAAAAGACCTTATAGATGCAGTACAGAAGATAAACAAGAAATAGATAAACAAGTCTCAAATCTACTGAATAAAAAGCTAATCGAAGAGTCATATAGCCCATTTTCGACACCAGTGACCCTGGCGTATAAAAAAGACGAGAACATGAGATCAAGATTATGCATTGACTTTAGAGACCTAAACAAAATTGTGGTTCCTCAACCACAACCTTTTCCGTTAATTGAGGATCTAATGGTCAAAACCAGAAACTGCCGATTTTTCACAACACTAGACATAAACTCCGCATTCTGGTCGATCCCTTTACGAGTTGAAGACAGACAGAAGACAGCATTCGTAACACAAGAGGGGCATTTCCAGTGGACCTGTCTACCATTTGGATTGAAGACAGCACCTAGTATATTTCAAAGAATACTCAGTAACATAATAAGAAAACAAAAACTAACAGATTTTACAGTAAACTACATAGACGACATTCTGATCTTTTCCAAATCGTTCTCGGAGCACATAGATCATTTAACACAATTATTAGAAGCAATAATAAAGGGAGGGTTCAGATTAAAATTCTCAAAGTGCACATTTGCTTCGAATACAATAAAATATTTAGGACACGTGATAGAGAACAATACAATACGTCCATTGAAAGACAACCTTATATCAATAAAGAATTTCCCAGTTCCGAGAACACAAAAACATATAAGACAATTTTTGGGAAAAATAAATTATTATAATAAATATGTTCAAAACAGAGCTATAACGCTAGACCCACTACACAACTTGTTAAGAAAAGGGCAAAAGTTTGTTTGGACAGAAAAATGCAACGAAGCATTTGAAAAGATGAAAGAATTACTCTGCTCCCAACCCGTTTTAGAAATATTCGACCCGAAATTACCAATCCACATTTATACAGACGCAAGTCTACAAGGCATAGGAGCTGTGTTAAAACAAAAACAAGCCAACGCAGAAGAAAAACCGGTGGCATATTTTTCAAAGAAACTGAACGAAGCCCAGAAAAGAAGAAAAGCTATATACAGTATTGTCTCCGTATGTACCCGCTGATCGGGACCGGCGTTGGGCACTCAGAGAGGACAGATCCCTAATTCCGAGTGTTCGTTTCTCACTTCTTTCTGGCCGAAGGGGGAGCGAGATGGAACGCTTTGCATGCGCGGCGGACGTACGCGAACGTGTCTCGCACGCTTTCGTTCCATCTCCCTCTCGCCTTCGCCTGACAAGAGTGAGACAGAAGTGGTGGGGATAGCGATAAGTTCACAACGCGTACACCAAATCGGGCACATAGGGAGACAATACTGTACGTAGAATGCTTAGCCATAAAAGAAGCTATACAGTATTTGCAACACTGGCTCATAGGAAAACCATTTATAGTTTTTTCCGACCATAAGCCACTGGAAAACCTGAATATAAAGGCAAGGACAGATGAGGAATTAGGAGACTTGACCTACTATTTATCACAATACAACTTTCAGATAAAATATTCCCCAGGGAAAGACAATTTAGAGGCTGACTGTCTAAGCAGAAATCCGGTCCTAGAACCACATGCAAATGGAGACGAACAACTGAAAATTGTAAATTTAATTAACATAGAAGAAATTTTATTGGATCAAGAAAAAAATGATGATCTACAAGGGAAAAAGGATAAATTGATATTAAGAAAGAATATATGTTATAAAAAAATAAAAAAGAGGGAGAAAATCATATTATCAGAAGACATTAGTGTCAAATTTGCAAAGCAAATACACAAAAACTATTGTCATATAGGAATACAACAAATGCAAAACATAATTGGAGCATCCTACACAGCCAAAAATTTAACACAAAACATAAGGAAAATCTGTAGAAACTGTGAGATTTGTATAAGAAACAAATCAAGAGGGCAGAAAATATACGGTTTGATGTCTCATTTAGGACCAGCCAAAAATCCTTTTGAAATAATGTCCATCGATACAATTGGCGGATTCGGAGGATCCAAAATCAATGAGGAGGATCAAAAAAATATTTACACCTTTTGGTAGATCACTTTACAAGGTACGCATTCATCTTAACTTCAAGTACAAAGAATTCGAATGATTTCATTAAACTTGTAAAAAAGGTTATTGAAAACAATCGAATCGGAATGATCCTGACAGACCAATATCCAGGAATCAATTCCAAGGAATTTAAGAAATTCCTAGAGGAAAAGAATATAGGGTAAAGGACCCAATTACTGGCAGCCAACCCAATTACTGTCACCTTAAGCTATTTTACTTAAACGTTTATTTATTCGTTATTTTAAGTAAAATAGCTTAAGGTGGCAGTAATTGGGTTGGCTGCCAGTAATTGGGTCCTTTACCCTACCTATTATCTTCACTGCAATAAATACGTCGTTTTCGAATGGACTAAACGAAAGATTAAACCAAACATTAATTAATAAAATAAGTTGTAAAATAAATGAAAAAGAAAGAAAACTGGCTTGGACAACAATAGCGCCAGAATGCATAAAAAAATACAATCAAACTATCCATACAGTAACTGGATTTGCCACCTGCATACTTACTAGAAGGAAAAAACATCACAGTCTTACCAAAAGAAATAAGCCAAGAAGATACATCAAAAAACTTATTGGCAGATCGAGAACTAGCTTACAAGAACACTATAATATCACATAACTACAATAAAAGACTATTTGACAAAAACAAAAACGATGTTGAATTCAAAGAAGGAGACTTGGTATTTATAGAAAACGGGAACAAATTAAACAGAAGAAAATTAGATGAATTAAGAATAGGACCATATAAAATTTTGGAGAAAGTATCAAAATCAATATATAAAATAGACACCGGACACAGGAAAAAGGAATCAACACTACTCCACATCACAAAACTGACCCCAGCACCTGCAGTTATAGATACAGAAGAAGAACATGATTGATTTATATACAAAAAAAACCCATACTGGATGAATTTTCCCAAGGAGGGGAAATGTAAAGAAAACGCGTAAGCGCATTTCTTTAAATTTGAATCTGCCGCTCACTTGGAAGGGCAACATCTACAGCACGCAACCAAGCGTATAAGACAACAAGGAAGTAAACAAGACGTTATAATAGAATCGCAAGGAAGTTATAATAGAATCGCATAAATTAAATTGCACAAGGGAATCGACATCAAGGAAAGAATAGACTTTAACGTCGTTTCTTTTGTTACAGGTAGAATTAGGATAAGGTATTATAAATAGGATTTATAAATTAAGAATAAACTATCTTTTGTTACAGAAACCCAATACTGTTTATTTGACTGTGTCGAATCCCTTTTGATAGAACAATATCATTATATATATTGGGTTGATCGCGAATTTTGCTTGTTGTAATCGCTCCAGATGTATTCGGAAGATCTTCCCAATTACTTCCCTCATATGTCCATGTCCTATTTCCGCCTATAGTATTTAAGATTCGTTATTTTTATTTGTTGTTGAGTTTTTATTTTCTGAGGCGTTTTTATTTCGTTATTTACTCGATAAAATGTTTTAGCCTATTTGCGTGTGTGCGTAGAGTTTTTCTTCCCTTTTTTATAGTTACATTGACATGTGAATTTTTTTCTGTTATTACGTACGGGCCTACCCATTTATTGTCTAATTTTTTCGATCTACCGCGTCGTACGGATTCGTCGTAGAGTCAGACCTTGTCACCTATTTTGAATCCTATTTCGCGTATTTTTTTATCGTATTCCTTTTTTGATTTTTCCTTGGCTTGTTGGAGTCGTTCCCTTGCTACTTCGTTTGTCGTTCTTATACGTTCCCCCGTTTGCTGCGCGTAGTCTTCGTAATTGTACGTCTGTCTAGGTGGACTTTTTAGTACAGTCGGTAGCAGTGCTGTCTTTCCATAGACTAGTTCGAACGGCGCGAAACCTGTCGCGGTGTGTGGAGTCGTATTATAGGTAAACATAGCATAGGGTAACCATCTATCCCAATCCGTCAGGTCGTTGTCTATGTAGTGTCGTAAATATACTACTAATGTTCTGTGTGACCTTTCTAATGCTCCATTCGATTCTGGGTGATACGCGGTTGTTTGGAGTTTTGTTATGCGGAGTAGTTTACATATATTCTTGAACATTTCGCTGAGAAAGTTTGTCTCTTGGTCCGTTAGTATTTTTTCGGGTATTCCGTATTCGCAAATGATTTTTTCTACGACTGCCTCAGCTATTGTTACTGCTTCCTGGTTCGGTAGAGGAATTGGCTTACTAAATTGTGTAAGTAGGTCCTGGAAGGTTAATATGTAGATGTTTCCTTGTTCGCTTTCCGGCAGGGGTCCTACTACGTCTAATGCTACCTTTTCAAAGGGTTCTCGCCGTGTATCCGTAATCTCCATTGGGGCCCTAGTTTTTCGACCTAGTTTATTTTTTTGGCAGAGGCTACATTTCCGTATGTATTTCTCGATGTCCCTATTCATACCTTTCCATTTGTATTTTTGTTTAATACGTTCTGTGGTCCTCTGGATTCCTTGATGTCCTCCGAAGGGCGTGCAATGGTATTCGTAAAGGATTTGCTGTTGCGTTTCCTCTTCGTGAACCTCGGTTGGCTTTGTTTCTTCTATTGTTACGTCGTTCTGCAACGTGTGCACATTCCTGCTTAGCGCGTCCGCGTTAGTATTATTCTTTCCCGATTTATGAATGATCTCGTAATCGTATTCGGCTAGTAGAATTCTCCATCTTATTAACCTGGATCCTGGGTCCTGTACTTTAAATAGCCATACAAGTGCCTTATGGTCTGTAACTACCTTGAATGTGGTACCATAGACATACGGTCGGAAATGTTTGACTGCCCAGACGATGGCTAACAGCTCTTTTTCCGTAGTACTGTAATTTCGTTCGGCTTTATTTAGTACTCGGCTCGCGTATGCAATTGGTTTATCTTCGCCTATCTTCCCTTGTGACAATATTGCACCTATTGCTACGTCGGTCGTTACTATGAATTCTTTTGTGAAATCTGGATAAATTAACAGGGGTACCGTAGTCAATGCCTCTTTTAATGTGTCGAAGGCGTTTTGTTGCTCGGCTGTCCAGACGAATTCGACTTTGCTGCTAGTAATATTAGATAGGGGTTTAGCTATTTTTGAATATTCGGGGATGAATCTACGGTAATATCCTGCTAGTCCTAGAAATGCCTGCAGTCCCTTTAGTTTAGTTGGAACAGGGAATTCCTTTACAGCCTTAATTATTTCGGGATTTAGTTTGATTCCTTCGGAAGTAACTATGTGTCCCAAAAATCCTACTTCCTTTCGCAAAAACGCGCATTTTTCCGGTTGCAGTTTTAAATTATATTTTCGGAGAGTATCAAGAATTTTTCGTAGTTTCGTATTATGTTCCTTTAGGCTTGCTCCGTAGACGACAATATCGTCAAGGTAGACGAGACAATCTATTCCCTGTAATCCGAAAAGCGCGGCTATCATTGCCCTTTGAAACGTCGCGGGTGCGTTTTTCAATCCGAACGGCATGCGATTGAATTCGTAGTGTCCTTGGGGAGTTGAAAACACTGTCTTGCACTTGTCGCGCTCGTCCATCGGAATTTGGTGGTATCCGGACGCCAAATCAAGAGTGGTGAAATACTGTCCTTTCCCCAGTTTGTCTAGTATGTCCGTGATATTGGGTAGTGGGAATGAGTCGCCTATGGTGACTTCGTTGAGTTTCCTATAATCTACTACTACGCGGTATCTGACTTTTCCCTCGGGGTCCGGTTTTTTAGGTACCACCAGTATGGGTGCGTTCCACGGACTGGAGCTATGGCGTATGATGCCGTCCTGTAACATCTGTTCCACCTGTTTTTGTACTTCCCGTTTGTGGATCTCTGGTAATCTATACGGTTTGACGTTACAGGGTGCCGTGTCACGTTTTACGGGGACCCGGTGGCCAGTTACGGTGGCCGTGGTCAGTCGATCTCCTGGTAGATGAAACGTGTCGTGGTACTCCTTACATATCTCATTCATGGACTCCTTTTCTTCTTTGTTCATGTGCTCGCAGTCTACCTGATCTGTGACCCGAGCAATGCGCGTTGTCAGCGTTTCGTTCACGGCCAAAATTATCTTTGTTTTCCCAACACACTTTAGTGTCGTGCCCCGATCGTTTACAAATGTCACAGTACCGTGATGCTTTCTTGTTTTGATTTTGATCGTTACTCGAGGTGGAGCTTGTCTCGCGCATCGCCGGTCGTTTCGTGATCGACCGTTCTTGGTCGATGGCTATCGTGATTGCTTCTTGCAAATCGGCGGATCTCTGGGATTTGACTAGGATCTTTAGGTCATCGCGGAGCCCGTCCTCGAATAGGGTCAGTGTCTGTTTTTTATATACTTTCACGGTTGCGGCTTTTTCTACCTGGCTATCTTTATCATCGATCCCTGTCCCGATTAGTTCTCTTAACAGTTTGGATACCCGATTGCCGTATTGATGTGCGGTTTCGTTGTTGCCCTGTCTACTATATAACAGTTCCCTTTGTACGGTCGAGGCCGTACGTGGAAGCTTGTATACCGAAGTCAGCACGTCCCCTAAGTCTTGCAAGAACATTACGTGGCGCGTCTGTACTTCGTCTAGGGCGTCTACTTCGATCCGCATCGACATTATGCCTCTTAAAAGCTGGGCCCTTTCCTCCGCCGTCGGATAGGAGTGGTATACGTACTTACAGGCGGTCAGGAAAGCGGGTAAGCGTTTAGGGTCCTTTCCGTCGAACACGGGTATGTGCTTATCGCTTGTAATATCTCTCGAGAGGCAGGTGCCGTTGGCGCATAGGGTTGGTTTGGCTCGAAATCGGTGGGAACGAAAAGACTAGCGCGCCTCAGTTCTTCATTGTGAGGGGTGTCAAAGTGTACTGTGCTTCTGGCTGAAGGGCGCGGCATTACGTGTGAGGTATTTATTGTTTCCCTTAACCTGTCTATCTCCCGATCTATCGAGTCTTGTGGTAGGTCTCCCCTCGCCTCTACTGTTCCCAGGCTATCGTTTATTGCTACCAGTCTAGCGTCCATTTCTCCCATTCTATCATTAAGGCTAGCTAGAGAAGTGGTTATTCCCGCGAGTAGTCTTTCTATGCTCGGTGACAGGTCTCCGCTCCCTGCGGAGCTTTGGGCTGCGGTTTCGGTCGCGGTTGCCGTAGGAGAGGTCAACATATTTGTATCGGTCTCTCGCTCTCCGCGCAGAATTAAACTATAATCTAATTCGTCAAACGGATAGAGTCTCCTGGCGATCAGGTGTCCGGCGTGACTCGACGCAGTCGGAAATTCGGTCGGAAAACTACGTTCCCCGCTAGTTTCTGCGTCTAAAGCAAGTCGCGTACGTTCTCCAATTTCATGAAAAGCTTCGAATGTCGCGTCGAAGAGAGATTCCGTGGGGGGTTGTCTCGGACGTACTTTACAGAATCTACGCGGAGTACTTCGGCGAACTGCTCTAGGTGAGAGAATTTCTTTTCGCTCCGTTAATTCTAAATCACGCTCGATATTCTTATCTAATGATTGTGTTCGGCGCACGTGTTTAGCGGCGTGCGGGCTGGTTTCGCTGAGAGTGGTATTTCGCACTTACAGCACGTAGAACAGGTGATGCATCGCTCGTTTCTGTGTGAGTAGTAGACTTTCCTGGCGGCGTCCTCTGCAGACGTCCATCAATATTGCGAAGTGGATGACCCTGTAGTTAAGTGGTCGTTGTCTCCGCTAAGTCCTGCTGTTCCCGTCGGTCAGGCTTGTTCCCTACGTTGGCAGGATCCCACCGCTGCCACCAATTTGATGTACCAAGGCGCCTGGGGTCAAGATTCCGACTGGGAATCTCTGGTCTACTCCTGGCTGTCCTTCACGGTCGTCGTCCAACGGGCTCCGAAAGTTCGGGTGAGAATGCCGGGACGGAAGGATTCGGTTTGAAACCGAAGGTAGGGGATCGTTGCGGGTTAAAGAGTTGGAACTCACCGTAAGGTTAAACAAGTTTATTCTGTCCCGATCTGGGTGACAGGCTTTTCGCGTACGGTCTCGATTGCGTGCTGATTACAAAGACCCCGTCCTCTTGCTTGTGGGAGTTCTTATAGCTAATTAGGGGCGAAGCGGGGACCAGAGGGGTCACCGCCTTTGGCCCATTTTTCGGCGTTTTCGTAAGAACGCTGATAGTGCTCGCGGATCGCTGTCCGCTCTTTGGTGCTTGCGCATGATATCGGAATGCGCGGCGGTTGTAACTTCCGGTCGTTGGCTGGGTTACAACAGGAGGTATTCGAATAACTTAACTCTCCAGGCCAATGGTCCTTTGGCAATTGCTCTTTTTACGGAGTCGACCATTCTCTCTGCTTGTCCGTTAGATTGCGGGTGCCCAATTGGTGAGCGAATATTATTATTATTATTATTATTATTTATTAGACGGGACAAGCCCAATAGTAACATAACAAATTTGTACACAATAGTGTACTAAAACATTTGTGTACAGACAATCGCAAAAAGCATGAAACATCTATGCCATGGGTGTACAGAAAAGAGAGATAACCGACCTTCTGAAAACCTCCAGCGAGGGACAAAAGAAATTTATTCGGTCAGCTACCTCACTTCCAAACCCTAGTGATAGGGTCACTCTGGCGTACGTTTGTACGAAAAAATTTGACCCGAAACAGCGGAGTATAGCGCAACGGTCTGGATAGAGCGCTGAAGTTAATTAGCCCCAATAGCTGGGGACAATCAATGTCACCGTTAATAATCCTGAACAGGAAGGACAGATCCGCCAGCATTAGTCTCTGCTGCATCGTCAATACATTAAATCTACGCAGTACAGGTCCGTAATCGTGATCAAAAACGCTGAGAGGCTGCCCCAGACGGAAAGACGCAAAACGCAGGAACCTGTGTTGGACTCTCTCGAGAGTCAACATAAGATAAGCTTGATGCGGAGACCAAATCACCGACGCGTATTCTAGGTGAGGCCTAACCAGAGCGTCATACATCAATTTGAAGGTCCTTAGGCTCCTAAAACCACGCGAGTGCCTCATAATAAAGCCCAGCTGTCTGGACGCTGCGTTACTGGCTCCAATGATATGGTTCGCGAAGGAGAAAGCTGCATTGTACGTCACCCCCAAGTCACGCACGCTCTCAATGCAGGTCAACTGCGTCTGACCTAACGAATACGCAAACTAGTAGTATAACAACGGGGATTCTAACTCAGGTCCTCTGAGGGGAGCGCGGGGCGGGGGGAAGTGAGGGCGCGCGGCGGAGGGAAACATGGACGCGGGGCATGCGGGGAGAGGAAGACCGGTTGCGCGCGCACGTGCCGCGGAGTGGGGGAAGCCACAATCGTGGAGGGGATCACTCCAGGCCGAGCCGCCGCGGAGACCGGGCCCACCGCCGAAAACTTTTTCCGAGGGAGTGAATGACCAACTAAAAAATTTCTGGGGGGCGGTCCTGTATAAAAAACCTCTTTTTCAGACTCGATCCGCTCCCCAGAAATTTTATCCCCCCAAATATTTTTTCCAAACCAATATGCGACATACAGACATTTCCAACGCAGAGAAATAATAATTTATTTTTATTGGGAATTGTTTAGAACAATGTCGATAAAAATCGACGTTTTCACACCACGTCTTCGGAGGGTCGGAAAGAGAGAGCAATATTTTAAAGCTAAATTCGAGAGAGGGAAAGAGACAGCGCTACATAGCGATACGAACACATATTTTTTATTCTAAAGCTAACAGTATTTCGAAGCGTTCCGATTTAACGTCGCGGCGTATCGCGCGATTACGGGTAATTTGACTCCTCTGAGACACTTGCATGCAATGATGTCATTTTCACGGCGTGAAGAACGCTCGAACGAAATAAACGCCGAATCTTAGAATTATGTGGCGAGAACAGAAGGAGGAAGACGGGTGAATAAAATGGAGAAATAATATACGTTTAAGATATATATATTGTTACATAGAATATAAAACTAGAATAGAAAATAGAAAAATAGAAAAATATAAAAAAAAATATAAACTATTCTAAGGACGCAGGTGGCGAGTGGTTTTGGCTTAATTATCCCACTCGATAACATCATCAGCAAATAGCTTATTTAATGATAAATCTACAGGAACTTGCGCAGGGTCAGTTTGAACTGCAACAACGCTAGCCCAAAGCCCCGATATTTTATTCGCGAAAATGGAATCATCATCAATCTCTGTTTTCACGTTTCGCCAAACCACGCTCTTTGGAACACCCTCACGATTCCGCCGAGCTATATTCCTACGTATATAATAATAATCATCATCATCATCATCATCATCATCATCATCATCATCGTTGTAATTGTTTATAAACATTTGGTCTGCGTATCGGCGCAACCAATATTGCTCATCATCGAGGTACTCATACGCATAACCATTAGTTAGGTTGCGAAATACTTTTAAATAAATGTCACCATCCTGATTAGCTTCCGCCTCATAAAGTTCTGCGCATCGAATTTCTTCAGTTTGAACCGCAACATTTCGACACGCCACATACACTTTCGGACTGGATGAATGAATAATGGTCGCAGCAGCGGTGATCGTAGCGGTAGCTGGACGTTCCAAATTTATGGGCAATGACATAATCTGAAACCGATTTTTTTCTTATAATTCTCAAAGTTACTAACACAGCGATTCGCTAAAAGAAAAAAAATATGATAATGGAAACTCACGGTATTATTCGATTGTATTTTCTATGCGTTGAACGACTGACGATATCTGTGGAAAGCAATCTTCTTCAAAGCAATTTCACTTAAAATGAAAAAAAGTGTTACACAAAAACTTTTCACAGAAATCAGACTTCTGAATGTCCTTAAGGATTGATGAGCAACTGGTCTCGCTACATCTCCTGGCTCGCATATGTATAAAAAAAACCCTACCCATCATGAAACTGAGAAGTGCATAGCTTTGCAAAAGTAAGAATGAAATAGAATTATGCGACGTCAGCAAATCTTAGAATTAAGTGGCGAGGACAGAAGGAGGAAGACGGGTGAATAAAATGGAGAAATAATATACGTTTTAAGAAATTTTATTTAAAATTAATAGAATATAATTTAACATTTTTTCATACAAGCATCAGCTAGAATATCGTTGATTGCACATGCTACCAGTTCGCAATCTACAAGATACGCCGCATCGAAATATTCGCTATCACGTATGATTTTGGTAGCACGACGCGCATCTAAGGTTTCGCAGGCAACATCGCTCTGCTGTAGTACGTTGACAAAATTTGAAAATTTCATCCTCACATCTTCTGCAGTTTCATGTAATCGCAGATACACATAGTTTACACACGGCTCAAGATTAAACAAATATGTTACTGTATTCGGTTTGAAATACAGCGACTTAGTATCTAGTGTCATCTTTACAATCGGAGAATCATACATCCGACAAAAATCAACCGATAATTCATTAATCCGTAGCGATTCTGATCCATGTAATTGTGCACGTTGTTCGATGGTTGTACTTTTTTCCAAATATTTGCTACCCATGGTTGTTAATGCGTATCTTCTGACCATGATCCGCGATGCTTTGCGCGGCCTAAGAGAACAATAAAAGCTATGAAATTGTCCACTCGTATTAGGAATAAACATAAAAAAAATTTCAAGAAGATGTGAAAATTAAGTCTTACCTGTCAAATGTATGATTGATGGAATAGCGTTCGGGAGACTGGCTTAAATATGACCTAAATTGTTTCCCCCACCACAGCATTTTATTTTATTTTATTTTAAAGCATCCAATTTTTCCATAATGTATTTCAATCTTAACGTCGCAGCATATCGCACGGTTGCATATAACTTGAGCCCCATCCTCAAGAATAAAAGTTTCGACACGTGTTGAATGTAATATAATACTTTTGGGAACGTAGAATCTTAGAATTGTGCGGAATCAGCAGAAACTGTGTCGGATTATTTTTTGCGCGCTAATTCGTCATACGCGTAAATCATAGAAAGAATTTTGCTGTATCAGCAGAAACTGCATAGAACCATGTTGGGTTGGATCGTCAAAAGAGTAAGACAGAGATCGCAAATCATGACACCGGTCATAAAAGCGCGCTCCAAAACTGCACAAAGCCTCAAATCGTTGCAACGTGTTGCGAGGAAAAGACATTACATTTACATTCCTTTTTACAACCATGGAAGAATTCGCGCAAGTAATCCGCCAATTATTGGATCAATCCACACGATTGATTTCGCGAGAAGAATACCTCGCGTGGGAAGAACGGTGCAACGAGTGCATCCAATCGTTGGAAGAACACAGCCGCGTAAAACGTCCTCGATTATCGATTGGTGTTCGGCAATCGCTGGTTGCTCGAATCGCGCAGCTCGAAGGACTAAAATATAAGTTGCACGGTCGTTTTGTGCATGAAGGTGCTGGACATTCGAGTACGGGACTTTTGTGGCGCGAAATAGACACAGCTTTCGATAGCCGCGTGTTAACTGGTGTCGTGTTAAATTCGAATTACATCGAGCCGCGCAACTTCCTTCAGGATGCGGCGACCATTGTGCTAGAGCATGTGCGGGACACTTTGAGGAAACATCGAAACCTCAAAGTGAACACTGTATTCAACGGTGAATTTGTGGCGGGTGACAAGCATGCTTGTAAAAGCATCAACACCCGAAGCTGTGAACTCTTCCGCACATCCGATCTGCAGGAGTGGTACCAGAGATGCGTCATCGAACCCACCCTGACATCGCTGGAAGAGTTCCAGGAACGCGACAGCGGATGGGCATTGACGAGAATCATGAATCTGACCGTCAATGTCAACAAGTACAATCCGCTGCGCGTGGGGTGTCACATCCAGTTGCCGCAGGAATTGTCATTGAAGAAGGCAACGATCAATGTGCAATCCCCGGACAATGCGTGTTTCGCGTGGGCAGAGGTCGCCGCTCTCCATCCTGCGGAAAGAAATGCCGATCGCCCAAGTTCGTACCCGCACTATACTTCCATATTAAATCTCCAGGGCATTGAGTTCCCAATGTCCCTGGGGCAAATTGGAAAATTTGAGCGGTTCAACAACATCTCCGTCAACATCTACACCTTCGAGATGGAGAAGACGAAGACGGTCTTTCCGCTGCGCCTCACCAGCCAAAAGAAGGATCAACACGTCAATCTGCTCTACACGCCGAATCAAGAGCACGGCGATGTAGGGCACTTTGTGCTGATCAAGAATTTGTCCCGGCTGGTGGGTATGCAGCTGAGCAGACACAAGGCAAAGCAATTCATCTGCGATCGGTACGTATAAAAAACATATGAAATGCTGAAATATCTCACGAAACAAATTAAATAAAAAAATTTTTGGGTTTACAGATGCATGCACTGTTTCGGATATGCCGCGAAGTTGGAGCTTCATTCGCTGGACTGTGGCAAGATGAATGACTGCGCCATCCTGCTGCCCAGCGAAGGCAAAAATTTGCTCAACTCCGACAACCACTGCCGGAAGGAGCGACTCCCCTTCGTGGTGTACGCAGATCCGGAGTGCATCATTGCAAAAACAGAGGACAACCGAGTGGGTAATAAATTATGCGCGTATCGACACCACAAAGTTCATAGCATAGCATATTATATGCATTGTTCGTACGATACATCGTTATCAGTGTATCGATGTCGCCGCGACGCGGATTGTGTTTCGTGGTTCGTAGACGAATTGAAAAATTTTGCGAATTTTGTCAAACCCATCTTGTCCAGTAATGTTCCAATGCTAGATTTAACTCCCGAACAGTTGTCGACATTTCACAATGCAACACACTGTCATATTTGCGAAGAACCATTCGAGGCTAGCGATGTACGAGTCCACGATCATTGCCATCTGTCCGGACGGTTTAGAGGCCCAGCACATTCGGAGTGCAATTTAAATTATAAAAACGCGTTTTACATTCCCATAGTTTTCCACAATTTATCCGGCTATGATTCACATTTTATTATCGAGGAAATAGCTACCGCTTTTGAAGGTCACGTTGACGTATTACCCATAACGAAACAAAAGTATATTTCTTTCACAAAAAATGTCGAAGATACGGCTGATTCAGACTCGCGAAATTGTATTAAATTGCGATTCATCGATTCGTACAAATTTCACAACACCAGTCTCGACAAATTAGCATCCTTTCTTAGCACAGATCAATTAAAAATTTTACGATCCCAATTTGAAACATTATCCACCGAGGATTTCAATTTATTGACGCGAAAGGGTGTCTTTCCATATGAATATCTTGATTGCGCTGACAAACTGCATGACCCATGCTTACCGCCGCGCTAGTCATTCTACAGTTCGTTAACGGGTGAGACTGTATCCGAGACCGATTACGCACACGCCGAAACTATCTGGCAGCGTTTCGAGATTGGAACCTTGGGCGAATGCAGCGACTTGTATTTGAAAACAGATGTCTTGATATTGGCAGATATTTATGAAAATTTTCGCGAAAGTTGTATCAAGAGTTACGGATTAGATTCAGCGCATTATTATACTCTACCTGGTTTCACATGGGATGCAATGCTAAAACATACAAAAATTACATTCTAATTGCTCACAGACATCGATATGGTCATGTTTATCGAACGCGGTATACGTGGGGGTTTAAGCCAATGTTCCGGAAGATAAGCACATGCCAATAACAAGTACATGTCATCTTACGACGCATCGGAAAAATCATCGTACGTGATGTACTTTGATGGGCAATGTGTCAGCCCCTAACATACGCTAAATTTAGGTCTGTGAAGATAGCACCCCCAAATTCGAATTTTTGGAAAAACGAAACGGCATTCGTTTGTCCATCGTTTGCCCACGTTTGCCCATAAAAAATTTTCGTTTGCCCACCCTTAAAAAAAAATTATGGCCAAAAAAAAATTTTCATCAGCACCCCCATGAATTTTTTTTATAATTTAACGGTGGGGCATGATTGTCCATCGCTTGCCCACGTTTGCCCATCCAAAATTTTTTTTCCCACCCACCAAAAAAAAGTTATGAACAAATTAAAAAATTTGTCTACATCACCCTCCATGTTATCAAAATCGATTGTTTAACGCTGCCGTCCTTTAGTTTAGATGTCAAAGAGATTTGCCCATCCATTTATTTCGTTTGCCCACCCTCCAGAACCGAATTATTAATAAAAATAGCCAAGCAGCGCGACACCCGTTGAAGCGACCAAGTAAAAGTTCGATTTTTTATTAATTAAACGCCGAAATCGATTGTTTAACGGTGCCGTCCTTTAGTTTAGATGTCAAAGAGATTTGCCCATCCATTTATTTCGTTTGCCCACCCTCCAGAACCGAATTATTAATAAAAATAGCCAAGGAGCGCGGCAGCCGTTGAAGCGACCAAGTCAAAGTTCGATTTTTTATAAATTAAACGACGAAATCGATTGTTTAACGGTGCTGTCCTTTAGTTTAGATGTCAAAGAGATTTGCCCATCCATTTATTTCGTTTGCCCACCCTCCAGAACCGAATTATTAATAAAAATAGCCAAGGAGCGCGACACCCGTTGAAGCGACCAAGTAAAAGTTCGATTTTTTATTAATTAAACGACGAAATCGATTGTTTAACGGTGCCGTCC